>CM060686.1:109466983-110143922 GCA_030686995.1 Artemisia argyi | reverse complement strand
TTACGAACTTAATATTAAAAGAAAATTTGATTAAAAAGAAAATTATTTTTTTGATTATTTTATTATTTATTATTAATTAAATACTAAGTTAAACTATTTAATTATTAATTAAAACTAATTTATATCTAATTTAATTTTAAGAAAAATACTAAAATGACTTGGAAAAGTATAAAATCTTTTACAAAACTAATTAACCATCACAGGAATCCTAAAAAATTATAAAAAGTTTATAAAAATTATCTTTAAACTAATTTACTAATTATTTACTTATTTATTAATTAAAATCTAATTTAACTATTTTAATTAGGAAAAATACTAAATGAATAGTGAAAATTCTGAAAATTTTTTCTAAAAATATTTTATTAATTATAAAAGCTAGGAAAAAAAAATAAAAAGCTACTATTGCTTATTAATAAGTAGAAGGAAACTTAATATTTAGCTTTTTTGATTAAAACTAATTAAACTTAATTTAATTATTATAAATACTAAATTAACTTAGAAAATTATGAAAATTTTTCTCAAACTATTTTAATATATTAGAAACCTAGGAAAATTATAAAAATGGAATTTGCTTTTTAAATAAGCTGAAAAATAAGCCAAATAGCTTAAATAGAAGCTAGCACTTTATTTATTTTTGTCTTTTTTTGATTTTTCTTTTACAAATCTAATTAAATACTAGAGATAACAAACTTTAGTGAAGACAAAATTTATGGAACTTAAAAATAAGCAGATGGTGAGCTTATGAGCTTAAAAGGTTGTAAGTCAAGCTTATTAGGACTTTAAGGTTTTGAAAAAGCTAATAAAAAGCTACAAACTGATGTCACAAAGGTAAATAAGCTACAACAAGCAGAGACTAACTTGAAATAAGCCAAAAAAAAAGAAATAAGCACAATGGATAAGCTGTAATAAGCAAATAAGCTAATGGCCAAAACCTAAACACTTAACATGCTAGAAATGGTAACTTGTAGTCCTTGTCGGGTCCGCAGGGGTCCAAAATTAAGCTTGACCTAAAAAGCCAGCCAGAAGGGATTTTCAAAAAGCCAAGGCTTAGGCCTTGGGTCCCAATAATAAGCACTTGAGAGGGCTTAGAAGTTAGGCTTGTACACTGAGTCACTCAGTGTAAGGTCTGTGGTCAGGGTAAGTACAAGGCACAAATAAGCTGTGAGCCAAGGACCTAAAGCCCAAAATAAGTTCAGAACTATTAAGCTACACTAACAAGCTACTTAAAAAGCAAAAATGAAGGTCTGGGGCCCACTGGTTAAGCCAGAATAAGCCAAGGAAGGTTAGGTAAAAACCATGGTGCAGGGGAGGGTGCTCAGCCTGCAGGTTTAAACAAGCACTTGTATAAGCTAAAAGAAAATTCCTAAAAATAATCCAATGATTGATTTTGAAACTTAAGCTGGTATATTTTAACTTGTGAAAAGTTTGAGGCTTGAATGTAAACACAAAAATCAGGAAAAATCCTTGAGAAAGTGGTTTTCTACCTAAGGGTGAAATTTGACTTTTTAGATTTAACTAATGCTTTGACATTAGTGAACTTTGATCCTATTCTAATGACTGAAATTGAGATGTTAATCTAATTTAAGACTAGTCTAA
Organism: Artemisia argyi; assembly: GCA_030686995.1. Taxonomy (NCBI): domain Eukaryota; kingdom Viridiplantae; phylum Streptophyta; class Magnoliopsida; order Asterales; family Asteraceae; genus Artemisia; species Artemisia argyi. The sequence continues at coordinate 110,142,326 of CM060686.1, read as the reverse complement.
GCTATTTTATCCACTTATGAAAGGTTTTGAGTGACCTTGAATCTTAAAAACCTAACAATGTATCCTATTGATGAGATTAAATCCTATTTTGACTTTTAACTTAATGATGGTTGGTTTTTATGAATGTTCTAAGGTATTAGGCCCTAATGTGACCTGTGTGGACGAAGAATAACAACAAAAACAGGTTTGATCATGATGCGTGGGAATCGCACCAGGCTTTACCTCTCGAGGGATCTCAAGAAGCTTACAACCCCCACCAGGCAGTGTACCTGATCATTGTAGTATAGTATAGTGACAAGTACCGGGGGATTGATCGTTCAACTCAGGAATAGTGTCGTTAGGATTGAAATTAATCTAACTAGGTCTAAAGGTGAAGGATGATTCTTTTTGTGTTTTTATATTTTATGAAAAGCAAGTGAAAATCTCGGGTTTTGGAAGAAGGGGCGGAATTAGTTGCTAATCAACTAACCCAAAAGCTACTAATTAAACTAATTAACAAGAAAAGTAAACTAGGGTTCTACAAGATAAGTGAAGCATGTCTACCCGTGATATGTTACTCCTTGCTAGCTATCCAATTCTACCTATTGAATTGTCACACCTTGTTTTAATTGACGGGTTGTATTCCTTAATACCATTCGTGGGGTGGCGTACGTACTTCCCCAACTCTATAAACTCCTACTTCACTCCTATGTCAAGCCTGCAAGAAGCTCCTAACATGGGATCACTAGAATTCGCTCATGCATTAAATACAACCATAATAACCTAGTACGCATTGGTTCATGTTTCTTAAGACGTTCAAGCAAGTTACCAATGGAAGTCTGCCAGTTTTCTTAAGCCTAACATCGAATACAATCAACCAAACAAGAGACAATAGGAATCAAGAATTATAAACTAAACCAATTAGACCTATCAAAGTGTTACACCCTTATTGATGAAGATAGACACAAACATCAACAAGGAATCAATAAGATCTAATCAATTATATACAAGTTTCACACAATCATAAGTAGACATAAGGAGAATTAGCCAAGCATAATTAATAAAGAACAAGCAACAATAATGATAATTGAAGACATGAATTAAGATAGAATCATCAAACCATTACAAGATGTTTATGGAGTGATTGAAACCCTCTAAGTTGCTGGAAAAACACCCACCTAAACCCAGGAATCGACCTTAGGGTTTAGGGCTTACAAAAAGTGAAGTTATGATGTTATATTTATAGGCAAGTTTTCTGTCGGCAAGGCTTGACGGCGTTATCTCATAAAGAGTGACGGCGTCATGACCAATTTTTCTTCACCAAATTGTAGATTTCTTTGTCCGCTTCGCGTGGGCTTTTGAATCACCTAAATCCGAGTTCGTATGCAAAAGTTATGACCAAAACAATATCAGCTACTTCGCGCGCAAGTTTTGACAAGTTAACACGTGACGGCCTACGTGACGCCTTCAGGAAATTTTCTAGGCCATCACTCTTTAATTTTACACGTGACGGCCTTGGGTGACGCTGTCATCTCCAATGCACAGAACTTTCTGGACCGTCACGAACTTTATACACTTCCACCTCTTGTATTACTCTTGACGCCATCATGAAGAAGCTTGTGACTCCGTCAGGTACTGTTCCCAGCAAGGAAAATTAAGACTTTGCCGTTTTATTCACTTTTATGCTCCAAAAACGTCCAAAATGCTTCCTTTTCCAGAATTCACTCCAAAAGTACCTAAAATCACAAAAAGAATGATTTAGGGCAATATTTGATCAAATAAATTCAATTCCGGGCTTAAATGACCCCCTAAAAATAGATCATTTTTCGCCTCATCAGATCACAGAGTATCAGGCAAATCCTAACATCCTGTTAAACAACTTTATTTTTGATCTATGAAGCAAATGGAAATTTGGACTTATGAAACTGCTTTTTATTGATGTACTATGACTTAATAAACTAAAATAAGCACAGGACATGAACTGAATCCACAAATGCTTATTATGCTAGATTATACTAAAAAATGACAGTTGAAATGAAATTTTAAGCAAAATGAATTCTAATAATCTAATAACTTGTTTTAAGCTATAAAAGGAATAAATTACACTAACTAAGCTCAGAAAGCACAGTAATAAGCTATAAGAAGCAATGTAACAGTAAACCTAGAATTTTGAGAAAATGCCTTATAATTGCCTTCCTGCTTATTCACCAGGAACCAAGGAACCAATACTACTTCCTAACACTCCCCATGGAGTTCTAAACCACTGCCATCCGTTATGCACAGTGCTCCAGCAATCTACAGTCTTTTTTTTTTTTTTTTTTTTTTTTTTTTTTTTTTGAGATTATTGAGCTAAACTAATTTAAATGATTTAAAAGCTTTAAGAAGCTGATAAATAAGCTTAAGTAAGCTTAAACAACCATGGAACAATACCTTTCATCAACTCTGAATGGTTTTGAGATTTTCAAGTAAAAATGCATAAGTTGAGTTAAATAAATAGAAGCTTGATTAATTGACCAGAAATGGTTCAAATACACTGGAAATGATAGAAATACAACTTAGAAGCTTTAAAGTTACATTAGAAATGGAAAATTGATCAAAACGACATTGAAATTCTACTCAAAAACTACACACTGTCTCTGTTGCTCCCATGCTCCTTATATAGTGACTAATTAGGGTTAGGAGACCTACTTGAACACTTCCCAACAACAATCTTGACCATTGGATCACTAGGATTAATCCTAGCCTTCAAATTGGTTTTAGCGCCAAAAGAATAAACTGCAAATTGCACTGAGAGATTGCAAGGGGGGGGTGGCATTTATTGTGGAGGTGATGTTAGGAGAGAGTGGTGGGATGTGATTGTGCTAGTGGGGGTGGCAAAACAGGGTGGTTTTGTAGAAAACCAGGGAAGAAGGTGGGAGAGGGAAAGGGGAGGTTTGACTGGTTTTGTTGGCCAGGGTGTTTATTTTTTAGTGAAATGGAAATTGGGCTTGTGGGGGTTGGGCTTAGGATTTGGATTGGACTGGATCAGGTGTTGGGTTGTGTTTTGTTTAGGATTTGGATAATAATAATAAGGTCCGTTTGGTTTAGGAATTATTACAAGGACCATTTGTGTAATTTTTTGATTTTTGAGGGATGTGAAATGGCAACTTTCCAAAGTTATCACAAGGGACTAAACTTGCCAAGATGAATAACACAGGGACCTTATTTGATTTTTTTCCATGTTTGAAATTCCAGGGACCATTTTTGCCAAATCTAAAACTTCAGGGACCAAACTTGTAATTTATTCAAATCTTTCACCTAGGGACTAAACTTGACAATTTGTGAACTCCAAGGCCAAATCTGAAACTTCAGGGACCAAACTTGTAATTTATTTAAATCTTTCACCCAGGGACTAAACTTGACAATTTGTGAACTCCAAGGACCAATGTTGACTTTTTCTTCCAAAATCCAATGCTCAGGGACTGATTCTGCGAAATTTCAAACTTGAGGGACCATTTCTGCCAATTTTGCAAATTTTTGCTCCAAGGACTATTTTTGGCATTTGATGATTCTCCAAGGTGTGATTTGACATTCTATGCTCAAAAAGTGGTAATTTGCTTCCCTGACTTTGGCTTTTGATACGATTTCCAAACTCGTGCTCGTTTTTGTCATTTTGGCCTGTTTTATGCCAATTTATGAATTATCCGTTCCTGCACGATCACAAACACAAAAACACAATATCTTTGGCTTTTATGGTTAGTTTGTGTCTGTTTTGGTCTTAAAATGGACAGAAAAAGGTGTGTGAATAAGCACACACCATAGATCTTTACCATTCTTCCTCTTAGTTGTGGATGATTCTTTGTTAGCCTTTTGTCTTTTTGAAGCTTCTGACTCTAATATAATACCAACTCTCTTCAATCCTGCAGTGTCTTCTTCAGTATTCATGGGAATGAAATGATGACCTTCTTGTATGTAATGTGGTACAATCTTTCAATCTCTTCTTGTGTTTTTCCCTTGAGCTGAGCAAGTTTCCAATTATCTTGATTGCACAAAAAAATTTTCATTCCAGCAATAATTTGTGCTTTTGAAGGCTTCCTTTTAGGTTTTCTTTGACTCTTTCTGAAATTCTCTATTAGCTCTTTAAGTTTCTTCACTTCTGACATTGATCAAATTAGCAAGTCTTCGTGCTCTATCATCCACAGTTAAACTTCCATTAGTGTAAAGCTCTTCAACTCTTGCTTGTAAAACTTCATCAACATCAATAATAGCTTGTATTCTCTCTGCATGAGCTTTAGCTTTTTCATATTTTCAAACATTTTAGCCAATTCGGCATCAACATCCATTTAAGCTTGAGTATAACCTTTTGCCAGTCTTTAAGCATCCATAAAGTGAGCAATATCTTCTTCTTGAGTTTTTTTGGTCACTTCTGCATCAAACTCAATTTGAGCTTGAGTTCTTAATTTTACTTTTCTTGGTTGCTTAGCTTCATCATCCATTGGTGCTTTCCCTTTTTCCTTTCTTTTTCTTTCATATTCTTGCTCAGCAGTATCAATTGTCATGCTTGGACAAGTTTGTACTGCTTCAATCTGAGTTTGTACTGCTTGAGACATTTGCCTTGAAACATCAATGATTTGTCCTACTAAACCAGCAGTACCTTCTTGAAGCTTAGTAGTACCTTCTTGAACATCCATTGGCTCATTTATTTGATCATTCCCTTCTTCAATATGATCATCACCATCACTACCAGCACCCTTGTCTTCAAAATCTAGATGCCGCCCCTGAACTTTAACAAATTTCCTCCCCTGTTTGGAAGAATTTCCACCATCTTGATTATCATCAGAGGAACTTGAGCTAGAACTTGTAGACTGAATGATTGTAGTTCTCCTCTTTCCCTTCAACTTTTTGTATTTTTATTGAAGTTTCTTCATCCTGAGAACTAGCTTGGTGTTGATATAAGCATACTTCTTCTTTGTAGATTTTAAATCTTCTTCCAAAGCTGCAACCTTGTTGGAGAGAATCACCACCAAATCCATCAATTCATTAAGTTGAGAGCTACCCTCAGCATCACCAGACGTGTCACCTTCTGGCATAGATGCATCATGGGGAAAAGATTTAGTTCTTCCCTAGTTAGACTAGAAAGTACTCCTGAACCACCCAATGTTTCCAGTTGGCTTGGGATTTCACTACCTACACCCAATCCATGAGGATCAGATACATTAAGTGTTGCCATGGTAGGGGTCTTAGTGATGTTAACACTGTCCAACCTAGCTACTAAGCCAGAGGTTGTAGTGTTAGTCCCATCCATACTACCAATAATGGTAGCCTCATCTGCCACTATGGGGAGAGTAAGATGATTGGGCTGAGGTACCACAGTCTCTTTTCTGGTCCTTCTCTTATAGGTGTGTTGAACTGATGGTGTATGGGAGGTTGATGGAACAATAATGGGTGTGTGTTGGGGCTCAGTTGGGTTTACTGACCCTTCACCCTATACCTATTGAATGAATTCAAGCATAACAGGAGATAAAGGTCTCACTACTCCATCCCATCCTTGAGTTGCCATAGCCGTATTTGAAAACACTTTTTGGTGCAGGCAAGGAGTGGGAAAAGTGTTTCTATGGGGAAGTAATACACTTTGTTTAGCTTTTAAAATCAATTGAATGAACCTTGGGAACATTAAAAATTTATTAGGAGATTTAACATTCTTCACCATACCTTCAAAAATCTGATTTGAAAAGTTATAAATTTGTTTCTGGATAAACACACATGATAATAGCAAAGTTGCTACTAAATTGCTCCTATGAGGTTCTTTTAGGACTTAAGCAATGAAGAAGTGTGTGGATTAGAAACCTCCACTGAGGTGAGAAACATCCCTTTTGAAAAGTAAGAAGATTGTTGGATGTATCATACCCCATTTGAGAAATAGCATTTAGAATTTCTGTGTTTGGCATGTCTATGGTACTATTTGAATCATTTAATTGGAGGTGTCTCCTTAAAGACTTTTCAGCAACACAGATGGATTGCCCATCCACAGTTGCACTTAGTGAAGGTATAGGTATATCCTCATCTTCATCAAGTGTTATGACAGATGCAGTCTGCCAAAACTGTTTAATTTATAAGGAATAGAGAGTGGGATTTACTGTGAGAGCATACCTGATGTAGGAGTTGTTAAGGAAGTCCACAATTTGATAGAATTTAGGACCATCCCATTCCTCTGATTTGGTCAGATGAGCAACCTGGTTGTCTGTCTTTGAAAATTGCAAGTTAGCCATGTATGAATCTTTAGATAACAGAAAAATGATTGTTTATGAATGAATTTCAGTTGAGAACAACCAATTGAGTTATTATAGAGAATCTGTTAGGGTTTGAGAAACTTGCGCAAGAGATAAGAATTTTCTTGAAGAATTATCTTTGAAAAAGAATAAGGTAAAATTAGGAAAGAAGATAATTATCTCTTTAGAAAAACCCTATGAGTATGGTAACAATAAATTTACCCAACGACTATAATCAAAATTCTGTTACTGCCACAACAGTTGTAACGGCTAGTTCAGCAGTACAAAGCTTACACTAGCAGTACTGACTTTGAACTAATAGTACAAACTTTTTCACAAAAATTTCAAAGAGCAGTAGAAACATAAAATTGGTTTAAAATAGACTGCTCATGCATAGTTTTGAGCAAACTACCAGCTTCAACGGATTTGATTAGTCTTTACCAATAGCCGTTTGCTATGGACTAGCCAACTCTTCACTGTTAAGTATGGTGAGTTGATTACCATATAGTTTTTGGTAAACTATCAACCATAAATGGATTAGAGAAGTCTTTACCAGAAACCGTTTGCTCTGGACTAGTTGGTTCTTGATGTGGATAAGACATGGTGAACCAATTACCATTTGTTATGTGATAAGCAACACACATTTGCATACCAAAGCACACCGTACTCAATTCTTGTCATACTTTTTTACTAGCCTACAAGTGTTAGTCCAAAACAAAGAAAAATACAAAACAAAGTATTTTCTTATATATAGAATTTTGAATAAGACAAACAATGCAAAATGACAATAGCAACTATTCTTTAGGAACCCAAGAAATTACAAACTTGAATCTACCTCTTTCATCAATATAAGTATATTTCTTTAAAGCCATAGATGCTTTGTCACAAGTGATTGGTTTCCAAACCCACTATGTTGAGATCTTCACACCATTTCCTATATTTCACTTAACAGGTTGCACTTGCCTAGCAGTATTAACTATTGGCCTAGCAGTAGAAACTTTAGGCTTAGCAATTGTAACCTTAGGCACCCATTGTTGATTAGGTCCAGCTGTTTTCTTGAAAAATCTATTATTAAATGTTTATGTTTCATTATTATAAGGAAATTTTGGTTTTGCACTTGAAACATTTTTCTTAGGAGACACAATCTTGTTTGGTCTAGCAGTAGAAAGTGATTTGGTGCCAGACTTTAACATGACTGCTCTGGGTATCATATTAGCATTAGAGTGAGTTTTTCTTGCATAGTTGTTGTTCACTCTAGCATGATTATTCCAAGAAACCCTTGTATCCCTAGAATCCACCTTTTTCCATGGGTTGTGTTTACAATATGCAGCAAAGTGGTCAAAACTTCCACATACAAAACACGTCTTGTTCTACATGAAAAAATCACTACCTAGTTGTTGAGATTTCAAATTATTCCAATTCCTTTGATTACCTCTAAGTGTGGACACGTACATCTCTGCATATCTAACAATATTCCTAACTAGTTTTACATTTTCTTGTTTTACAGCTTTAGGAACATTAGAGGCTTCTACTTTTACCTCTAACTCAACCTTGGGGACACACTCATTGACAAGAGAAGTGTCACTTGCACTCTCAAAAGAATCCTCAGACTGTTTAACAGCAGGACTCTCATTGGTCTTAAGACCATAAGGAGGAAACTCCTTTTCTTTAAACTCATCTAGATCTGTGTGAGCTAAGTCAATGCCTGGGGGCACAAACATTCCTCTGTTAGGAGGTGCAACAGATTTATATCTAACCCTGACTTAGCTTTGTTGACAAGTTGCGCTTCTATTCTCTTTTGTGCACCTTTTGATGTATACTCAAGAGTGTCAACACTTAACTATATGTTTTCCTTTTATTCCCTGAGCTTGTATAAATCATAGTTTAGCATATTGATTTGGGCATCTCTATTTCTAAGTCCATTTTTAAGACAACTATATCCTCAGTAATGTTTGATTCATTATGTCTATAAAAAGTAAGTTATTCTTTTAACACACATAGTCCTCTTTTATGATTAGCCAAACTAAAGTTATCATCATAAAGTTCAATTCTTTAACTATCATATTTAACCTTAAGTGCCTCATACTCTTTTAAAGCAGGACAAGAGTTAGAACAACTATTGATATTGTATACTGATGAGTGCTCAAACACTCATCATTTTTGGTCAAATCTGAACTGCAAAACATACAAAAACACTCAGAAATGCATCAAATTACTAAAAATATTTCAAAATTGTGTTTTATATGTTTTAGATGCAAAATGAGTAAAAACAGATGAGAAACATACAAAGTTTGCAAAATTGGCAGTTTCAGTCCCCCAACTTTCAAAAATTGGCAAAAATAGTCCCTGAGCACTTATTTGGAAAGAAAAGTCACCAAAGGTCCTTTTAAAATCATAAGTTGTCATATTTAGTCCTTTGGTGAAAAATCTCAAGAGTTTTGGAAATTTACAATTTTGGTCCCTGGAGTTTCAGAAAATGACAGAATTGGTCCCTGGTGGGAAATTTTTGGAAGAAAAATCAATTTTGGTCTTGTGGTTACTTATTTTGGCAAGTTTAGTCCTTGGATTGAAAGTTTTGGAAAATTACATGTTTGGTCCCTGGACTTTGGAAAATTGCAAAAATAATCCTTGGAAATTCATGAAAATGGAAAAATACAACTTTTATCCTTGGATTGTTCATATATGGCAGGAATAGACCTCATGTTAATTTTTGGTGATTTACAATTGCAGCCCTTGCAATTTTCAGAATTACAATATTGGTCCTTGAGATTATTCTATAACCAAATGGACCCTCAAACAAAACTAAATCCAAAATCCAAGTCCAAATAACAAAACAACCCAACACCACCCCAAAACCAAAGCCCATTCTACCCATAACCCGGCCCATTCCTTTTTATAAATAAATATTACACCGTTTGACCCCAGTCAAACCCTTCTCCCCCGTCCACTGTTCATAACCTCCAATCCCCCCATAACCTGCTACCTTGTCTCCTCCATACCCTCTCCTCTCCACAATTTTCTCACCAACCTCACCCCCTCCATTAATAATCTCACCCTCCCCATTAATTACATACACCTGTCAAACCAACCCCCACTCAAACTCCCAACACCTTTTCCCGCCAAAAATGCTCCCAACGGCTGGGATTGATTCAAGGCCATCCAAAGGCTGTAAATGAAGTGGGAAAGAGAAAGAGTACACTCCAGGTCCTATAAAAGGAAGAAAGAGAAGCAGAAGCAGAAGCAGTAGTAGTTAGTTTTTATTTTTTTCTTAGTATAATTTAGGTCAAAAATGTAATTTAAACTTGTTAATCATTTCTAATTTGGTATTGTACTCTCTGTTTCAGTGTTAAACTTATCCTTTTAATCAAAGTAATTCAGTTCTTGTTTTATATTATTTAACAGTTAAATTTCATTATTTAGATGAAAAACTCTATTGTGCTCAATCAGCTCTCATAAGCTTTACCCCCTGTTCACTGAGCTCATTAAAGCTAATGATAGCTTGTTGTGAGCTCAGTTGAGTTTAAAAACTTTGTTTTATTACCACAAATCAAAAAGTCAACTTAAGTCAACAGGTAGGCATTATTGTGACAAAGGGATTTAGTAGGTTGTATGGGATTGTTTTCTGTTCCATTCAGCTTGGTATCAAGCTCTCATGAGCTTTAAGCTTCTGATTTGAGGTTTGTAGCTTCAAGTTCCATCATAAATAATTCTCTTGGTTTATATATATCTCAATTTCCCATTTTTAGTTGTGCTTGTTGTTTTGTTTAGTCCCTGATTAAAATAGCTTTTAACTTGTCCCTATAGCTTATAATTTAGGTTAGAATCAGTAGTGTTGCCTAGGTTCACCATTTCCCTCACTAATTCAAAAACAGTCCTAGTTAAAGTGGTGTTTAGCGTAAGCTGTTTCAAGGTGTCAAGAGGTGTTTTAGTTATTGTTTTCAGTCAAAATATGTTGCAACATGTTTATTTAGGATAGTCAAGCCATCATATCTCAGTGTTGTTTGAGTAAAAGTCAAATGGACCTTTAAATCTCATCAATGTGTATCCACTGTTAGAATTTAGCTTGCACAATCATGCTTTTAGGTGCATAAGTAGTAGCTTTAGCTTGTTTATGTCTTTACATAGCTTGTTATATCCATTTCAGTCATCAAAATAGAAATCTAAGTTCAAGAAAGTCAAATCTCAAGTTTAATCAAAAAGTCAAATTCCTTACTTTTCAGAAAAACCAAAACTTGGAGGACTTTTGTAGAATTTTGTAGTTGGTTTCAAGCCTTGTGCTTTTCACTACTTGTAGTCCACCAGCTCATCTATAAGAATACATAGTTTCTGTATTTTTAGGATTTTTTTTGTGGCTTATTTCCATGTTCAAAGTAGGTTGCAGGGCAAGCTTATGCCCTGCTACACAGACCTAGCCCAAACCACCATTTTCAATGCTCATTATCAGTTTCATCTGTGGGCCCCACCACATGGTTTTGGCTTTTTAGAAAGCCAATAAGCCAATCTTGAGGATTATGGGCTTATTTCATGCTTATTTCTTCATTTACTAGGGCTGCTAGTTGTGTCATGGTTGTTCCATTTCATAAATATGCTGAGATCTCAGCATGCACACCCAACTTCAATGCCCTCTCATGAACTTATTTGTGGGACCCATGGTATGAGCCTTGGCTTTTTAGGAAGCCCAAAAGCTCAACTTTTCATTTCAGCTTCTTCCTTGGATTTCCAACTCACCCAGTGGGCCCTACACTGGTCTAAAATTGACCAAACAGACCTGTTTGGTGCCAGGGGGAGTTAAGTGCTTTTTGCTTATTTTTAAGCTTCTCAGTGACCTTATTTGGTTCTAGTAGCTTGTTTCTAATTCCATTAAGTTGTTTTCATTTTAATTTACTTTTGTTTTCCCCCTCCTAGCTTATTTAAAGCTTCTTGCTTGACAGTTTGACCAAAGTCAACTGTCCAAGCAATAAGCACTTGTAGTGCTTATTTTTGAGCTTTTTCCAAAGTGCCTTTTTCAAAGTAGCTTACTTTTAGGTATAAATCAGTTTTGTAAAAAGAAAATCCAAAAAAGACAAATTTTCCTAAAGTGATAGCTTCTATTTAAGAAGTTTATTGCTTATTAGCTTATTTTCCTTAAGCACTTAATGATTTTATATTTTTCTTAGGTTCCTTATATCTTAAAATAATTTCAGTAATTTTTTCATATTTTTCTCTTTTCATTTAGTATTTTTAATAATTAATATTAGTTTTTATTAATTAATAATTAGTAATAATTATTTAAAAAGTCTTAAAAATATATTTTCTGTTTTAAAATTAGTTTTATATTACTTTAGATTTTTCTAAGTTTTAATTTTATTTTTCTAAGCTTATTTTACATTTTCCTATTATTTAGTGTAATTTTAATTAGTTTAAATTAGTTTTTAATTAATAGAAATTATTTAAAAAGTAGGAAAAATATATTTTAAGTTTGAAAATTAGTTTTATAATATTTTAGATTTTTCCAAATTTATTTTTCATATTTTTAGTGTAATTTCATATTTAGTTATAATTTAGGTTAATTTAAATAATTAAAAGTAAATAGGAAAATAGTATTTAATTAATAATAATTAATATAGTAGTGTAAAAATTAATTTTAATTTTCTAAAAATTTTATTTTATCATTAGGATTGTAAAAATGTAATTTTCATATTTGTAAGTATTTTATTTGTACAAAACTCGCGTTTTATTTTTTACGTTCACGTAACTTTAATCTGAACGTACGCGTTTTTAGATTTTAAACGTTTCTGGTTTTTCCAACTTTCCAGTCTTGTTAATATAACTTATTTAAGTTATTTCCTTTCAAAATTCCTTAGTGTAATCAATCTCAAACCCTTTTCCGCCCAAATTCACCCGATCACAAACCCGTTTGATAACCATCCACACCTCGTCGGGACATAACAACCCGGGGAAACCCTATATTCCACGGAGCATTGAGCCTAAGGAGTTTGACTATATTGACCACATCCGTTGTTGACTTTAGTTGACTGCATTTGCTTCAATTAAATTTTGGCGCCGTTGCCGGGGAGGTGTGCGCGCTATTCTAAACGGTTTTGCGTATTAGTGAATCGGGATATACACTCATTGTATATTTACCATCCTTGTTCATATTTTCATATTTTTACAAAAACAAAACAGTTCCTGAAAACATTTTAAACTCAGTTTTCAACGAACACAAAAGCACAAAAACATTTTCTTTCTTATTTGTACAAAATGTTTATCCAAAAATTCAAAAATATTTACCTTTATCCTTTCACATCTTTGATTCTTCATCCCTACCCCTCTGTAAACCTTTGATTCTTTCCTATGTCGTATCCACACCATTTTGGTTGCCAATGGTGTGGTGGTCCTCATAATGGTGGGAATTGTCCTGGCTGTAGCATGGTAGAGTCAGGAGATGGGTCTGTCTATAACCAAGCTCCCTATCCTTACCATGACACAGCTGATTCATCCTACCAGCCACCACATCATGAGATACTGACATATCTGTGTGAGTTTTGTGGAGGCTCTCACCAAGGATTTGAGTGTCAAGCTGGAAACACGTTTGTCTATGAACAGTTTTCCGGTGATGCTCAGAACTTTGGTTATGACCAATACCCATATGATTCACCAGTCCAGACTCAACAGTTTTACTGTTGTGATTACTGTGGAGGTCCACACTTCAGCTCAGATTGTCAAACAGGGAATCCATATCCTTGTGACAATCCTGACACACCTTATTATGACCAACCTCCACAGTACCAAATGAATCAAGCACTTCTTCCAGAAATGCAAAATGTACTGGAATTACTTGATGAGCTTAAGGGTTTAGTTAAAGACTTTGCCCAAAAAGACACTCATAAAAAATCCATGGAAGAATTGCTAGCTGAAGAGCAGGCTGCTAGAATAAATTCCCAAGATGCCTATGAAAAATCTGTTAGGGAATCAATTGCAAAAGAAAAAGCAGCCAGATCTAGCTCTCAGTTCCGTTTCATCCCTGATGACAGTGATGATGAAGATACCCTTGATATTCTTCAATTTTATAAAACTTCATCAAGTTCATCAGTTGATATCCCAGCAGTTGAGATTCCATCTCAAACAACTGCTATCACACCCGAGGTTCCCACTCACTCTCTGAGCATGGGGGATGAGCATCTTGACACTGTTCCTAAAAAGGAATCAGACGAATTCATAAAGTCTAGTGTTGAGAACTTTGTCCCAATCCCAAGAGAGTCACAGGGAATTCTTGAGCATATGTGTGATCTTCCTTCCCCCCTTGAGTGTTCAAACGATCATTTTGAGACTTTCTCAGATTTTAATGATGATTGTACATCTCATGGAGACATTGAGTATGTTGAGGCATTAGTTCCACATTCTGATGCTGATCATCTTCTTGAGGAGTTCGCCGATGAACTTACTCACATCAATCCACTTTCATTGGAAAGTGATGATGGTCTCCTCGATTTCGAAGCCGATCTGGGAGAAATTGAAAGTCTCCTATATCATGATCCACCACTCACTTCTTATCCCAGCAGTCCAATAGAAAATGATAATCACTTTGTTCCCGAATCATTCAATACTACTCTCACCAATCCTCTATTTGAATTCGAATCTGAATTCACTTTGATTTATGATAATCCACTCTTTGATATTAAGAACGAGGATAGTGATGAGTTTATATCGGAACATGAATTCACAGATTCACATCTTGTGAATAATTCTCTTCATGAGGAGTTCTCCGGTGAACTCACTCATCATATCATGACTCCTCCGGAGTTTGATAGCCCGGGAGGAGATGCACTCAATCATGAGAATTTGCAAATTCCCACCCACCCTCCCGGGATGTTTTTGAGCTTAACCCTTGAAATCCAAATTCAGGCTAATGAGCCTGCTCTCGAGGAAGAATATCAAATCATGATTTTCATCATGGTTTTCTTCCTTTTCTTCACATATAAGGTGACTTCTTCTCTTCTTCACTCCTTCGGGAATGAAGATACCATCTTTGATCCCGGCATTTTCATGTATCATTATCTTGAGCCGGATACTTATCTCATCGGTGTGGAACTTTCACGTGCTTCAAATGTTTGTCCAAACATCTTGAATGAAAGTCCGATTGAGATTGTTTCTTCCACATCATGCTTCCCCAAGGATAAATGAATTCGGGGTCGAGTCAAGCTAGCGACTCGGTAAACAAAAACAGTAGCATGTACTTAGGGTTTTCACCCTAAGTGTGGGGGAGTTACCCCTGCTTTGGTTACCAATAAAGTGAAAATACAAAATGATGTCTCCACATTTAGCTTGTAATGTTGTCTTTTTATGTTCAAAGAGTCGGCATAATAGCCGGGACTTTGAATATTGAGGAAAATATTCATTCTAAGTGTTTGTGTTGGGGGGGGGGGTTATTCTAGTGAATTTTATCACATTTTACTATCTAGTACCCCCGTTTTTTGCCAAAATCTCAAAAATTAATTTTTTTTTCACTTGCGTTTCAAAAATTTTGTGGTTATCAGTCCGCCATGTCTAACCGACAAAAGGATTGGCTAATCCAGGAGCAAACGGCTCTTGGTAAAGATACATCAAATCCGTTTACAGCTTGCAATTTCCCCAAAATTGTATGGTATATCAACTCGCCATATCCTAAAAAGCGAATGAGTTGGCTAGCCGCAAGATTATGGCTTGTGGTAAAGGCAGTGGAAAAACCATAATTGGTAATCAGCTCACCAAGATGTTGACTATTCCATCAAGAGTTGGCTAGTCCAGAAGCAAACGGCTTTTGGTAAAGACTAATCAAATCTGTTGACAGCTGGTGGTTTGTTCAAAATCACATGGTTATCAAGTGGACCATAGTTCTTACTTGAACTGATACATTTGGCTACTCCAGAAGTAATGGCTTTTGGTAAAGAGTTTAAAATCCATTAAGTTTTCAAAATAGTTATTGCTAGGGACTAGCAATATTTTAGTGTGGGGGATTGATGAGTGCTAAAACACTCATCATTTTTGGTCAAATCTGAACTGCAAAACATACAAAAACACTCAGAAATGCATCAAATTACTAAAAATATTTCAAAATTGTGTTTTATATGTTTTAGATGCAAAATGAGTAAAAACAGAAGAGAAACGTACAAAGTTTGCAAAATTGGCAGTTTCAGTCCCCCAACTTTCAAAAATTGGCACAAATAGTTCCTGAGCACTTATTTGGAAAGAAAAGTCACCAAAGGTCCTTTTAAAATCATAAGTTGTCATATTTAGTCCTTTGGTGAAAAATCTCAAAAGTTTTGGAAATTTACAATTTTGGTCCCTGGAGTTTCAGAAAATGACAGAATTGGTCCCTGGTGGGAAATTTTTGGAAGAAAAATCAATTTTGATCTTGTGGTTACTTATTTTGGCAAGTTTAGTCCTTGGATTGAAAGTTTTGGAAAATTACATGTTTGGTCCCTGGACTTTGGAAAATTGCAAAAATAATCCTTGGAAATTCATGAAAATGGAAAAATACAACTTTTATCCTTGGATTGTTCATATATGGCAGGAATAGACCTCATGTTAATTTTTGGGGATTTACAATTGCAGCCCTTGCAATTTTCAGAATTACAATATTGGTCCTTGTGATTTATTCTATAACCAAATGGACCCTCAAACAAAACCAAATCCAAAATCCAAGTCCAAATAACAAAACAACCCAACACCACCTCAAAACCAAAGCCCAGTCCACCCATAACCCGGCCCATTCCTTTTTATAAATAAATATTACACCGTTTGACCCCAGTCAAACCCTTCTCCCCCGTCCACTGTTCATCACCTCCAATCCCCCCATAACCTGCTACCCTGTCTCCTCCATACCCTCTCCTCTCCACAATTTTCTCACCAACCTCACCCCCTCCATTAATAATCTCACCCTCCCCATTCATTACATCCACCTGTCAAACCAACCCCCACTCAAACTCCCAACACCTTTTCCCGCCAAAAATGCTCCCAACGGCTGGGATTGATTCAAGGCCATCCAAAGGCTGTAAATGAAGTGGGAAAGAGAAAGAGTACACTCCAGGTCCTATAAAAGGAAGAAAGAGAAGCAGAAGCAGTAGTAGTTAGTTTTTATTTTTTTCTTAGTATAATTTAGGTCAAAAATGTAATTTAAACTTGTGAATCATTTCTAATTTGGTATTGTACTCTCTGTTTCAGTGTTAAACTTATCCTTTTAATCAAAGTAATTCAGTTCTTGTTTTATATTATTTAACAGTTAAATTTCATTATTTAGATGAAAAACTCTATTGTGCTCAATCAGCTCTCATAAGCTTTACCCCCTGTTCACTGAGCTCATTAAAGCTAATGATAGCTTGTTGTGAGCTCAGTTGAGTTTAAAAACTTTGTTTTATTACCACAAATCAAAAAGTCAACTTAAGTCAACAGGTAGGCATTATTGTGACAAAGGGATTTAGTAGGTTGTATGGGATTGTTTTCTGTTCCATTCAGCTTGGTATCAAGCTCTCATGAGCTTTAAGCTTCTGATTTGAGGTTTGTAGCTTCAAGTTCCATCATAAATAATTCTCTTGGTTTATATATATTTCAATTTCCCATTTTTAGTTGTGCTTGTTATTTTGTTTAGTCACTGATTAAAATAGCTTTTAACTTGTCCCTATAGCTTATAATTTAGGTTAGAATCAGTAGTGTTGCCTAGGTTCACCATTTCCCTCACTAATTCAAAAACAGTCCTAGTTAAAGTGGTATTTGGCATAAGCTGTTTCAAGGTGTCAATAGGTGTTTTAGTTATTGTTTTCAGTCAAAATATGTTGCAACATGTTTATTTAGGATAGTCAAGCCATCATATCTCAGTGTTGTTTGAGTAAAAGTCAAATGGACCTTTAAATCTCATCATGTGTATCCACTGTTAGAATTTAGCTTGCACAATCATGCTTTTAGGTGCATAAGTAGTAGCTTTAGCTTGTTTATGTCTTTACATAGCTTGTTATATCCATTTCAGTCATCAAAATAGAAATCTAAGTTCAAGAAAGTCAAATCTCAAGTTTAATCAAAAAGTCAAATTCCTTACTTTTCAGAAAAACCAAAACTTGGAGGACTTTTGTAGAATTTTGTAGTTGGTTTCAAGCCTTGTGCTTTTCACTACTTGTAGTCCACCAGCTCATCTATAAGAATACATAGTTTCTGTATTTTTAGGATTTTTTTTGTGGCTTATTTCCTTGTTCAAAGTAGGTTGCAGGGCAAGCCTATGCCCTGCTACACAGACCTAGCCCAAACCACCATTTTCAATGCTCATTATTTGTTTCATCTGTGGGCCCCACCACATGGTTTTTGGCTTTTTAGAAAGCCAATAAGCCAATCTTGAGGATTATGGGCTTATTTCATGCTTATTTCTTCATTTACTAGGGCTGCTAGTTGTTTCATGTTTGTTCCATTTCATACATATGCTGAGATCTCAGCATGCACACCCAACTTCAAGGCCCTCTCATGAACTTATTTATGGGACCCATGGTATGAGCCTTGGCTTTTTAGGAAGCGCAAAAGCTCAACTTTTTATTTCAGCTTCTTCCCTGGATTTCCAGCTCACCCAGTGGGCCTTACACTGGTCTAAAATTGACCAAACAGGCCTGTTTGGTGCGAGGGGGAGTTAAGTGCTTTTTGCTTATTTTTAAGCTTCTCAGTGAGCTTATTTGGTTCTAGTAGCTTGTTTCTAATTCCATTAAGTTGTTTTCATCTTAATTTATCTTTGTTTTCCTCCTCCTAGCTTATTTAAAGCTTCTTGCTTGACAGTTTGACCAAAGTCAACTGTCCAAGCAATAAGCATTTGTAGTGCTTATTTTTGAGCTTTTTCCAAAGTGCCTTTTTCAAAGTAGCTTAGTTTTAGGTATAAATCAGTTTTGTAAAAAGAAAATCCAAAAAAGACAAATTTTCCTAAAGTGATAGCTTCTATTTAAGAAGTTTATTGCTTATTAGCTTATTTTCCTTAAGCACTTAGTGATTTTATATTTTTTTTAGGTTCCTTATATCTTAAAATAATTTCAGTAATTTTTTCATATTTTTCTCTTTTCATTTAGTATTTTTAATAATTAATATTAGTTTTTATTAATTAATAATTAGTTAATAATTAGTAATAATTATTTAAAAAGTCTTAAAAATATATTTCTGTTTAAAAATTAGTTTTATATTACTTTAGATTTTTCTAAGTTTTAATTTTATTTTTCTAAGCTTATTTTACATTTTCCTATTATTTAGTGTAATTTTAATTAGTTTAAATTAGTTTTTAATTAATAGAAATTATTTAAAAAGTAGGAAAAATATATTTTAAGTTTGAAAATTAGCTTTATAATATTTTAGATTTTTCCAAATTTATTTTTCATATTTTTAGTGTAATTTCATATTTAGTTATCATTTAGGTTAATTTAAATAATTAAAAGTAAATAGGAAAATAGTATTTAATTAATAATAATTAATATAGTAGTGTAAAAATTAATTTTAATTTTCTAAAAATTTTCCTTTATCATTAGGATTGTAAAAATGTAATTTTTATATTCGTAAGTATTTTATTTGTACAAAACTCGCGTTTTATTTTGTACGTTCACGTAACTTTAATCTGAACGTACGTGTTTTTAGATTTTAAACGTTTCTGGTTTTTTCAACTTTCCAGTCTTGTTAATATAACTTATTTAAGTTATTTCATTTCAAAATTCCTTAGTGTAATCAATCTCAAACCCTTTTCCGCCCAAATTCACCCGATCACAAACCCGTTTGATAACCATCCACACCTCTTCGGGACATAACGACCCGGGGAAACCCTATATTCTACGGAGCATTGAGCCTAAGGAGTTTGACTATATTGACCACATCCGTGGTTGACTTTAGTTGACTGCATTTGCTTCAATCATATACCTAAGAATCTGAGAAAGCCATAAGTGCACACTAAGTGGGTGTTGCTTCTTCCTCCGTAAAGCTCCAATCAAAAGCAGCTCCATCAATAGCTAACATAGCTTTAGAAGAAGGTTCCTTCACAGATACATCATTCCAATTGACCTTCTTGTAATTATTGTCTCTGTTTTGTTGTCTAGCGCTTCTGCATTCCCTAGCAAAATGTCCTTTCTTCCTACAGTTGTAGCATTCCACCTTGGACTTGTCATAGCCAGCCAGATCACCTGAGTTAAGGGTGATCTTCTTTCCAGTCCTTTGAAAGTGCCTCTTTTCCCTTATGCTCATCAAACATAATTGCCACTTCAAATCCATTGCTTCCAAATAGTCATCATGTATTTGAAACAGATCTTCAATGTAAAGATGGGCATCTTCAGCTTTGCTAGCCAAAAAAGCATAAATAGTATCATCACTTAATCCAGCACTGCTAGTTTGTGAGCTAGCAGTACTAACTCTAGGGTTAGTAGTACAAAGATAAGTGGAATCATCCTCATCATCAGAGCTACAATCCCGGTAGATGATAAGAATACCATGTTCCTAGTTGCTGTTCTTGTACTTCCTGACTTCTTCAACTTTGGTTCAGCAATCTTTAGGTTATTGTAAAGATCATTGAGAGTCAATTTCTCCAATTCAGGCTTGTTTAACCAAACAACAACATAAGTGTGCCATTCAGCAGTCAAACTATTGAGAACCTTAATGTTAAGTTCTTTTTATGGAATAGGAGCTTTCAACACAGCCAGTTGATTGACAATCTTTTGAAACCTATTAAAGACATGATCAAGAGATTCATTGCTTGTGGCAGTGAAGTTCTCAAAGCTTTGTCTCAGTAGAGCCTTTTGGGTCTTTTTGGCAGCTTCATTACCATCAAACCTTTCCACTATAGCTTCAAAAAGAGTCTTGGCAGTCTCATGATGACTAAAGTTTAGAACCTGATCATTAGGCATAGCCATAAGTAATAGATGCTTGGCCTCGAGATCATTTCTTCTACGAGCTCTTTCATTATTGGTTACTGGTTCAGCATTGAGTTTGGTTGACTTGGAACCATCAACATTGGTAACTTTAGATTTAGATGGTTTATGTGTATCACCATGCTTGATGATATCCCATAGTGCATAGTCTTGCACCATGAAGTATTGCTCAATCCTGAGCCTCTAAAGATCATACTCATTTGTCTTGAGTATGGGTAGCTTGGCTGTTGTTGATGATGACTGAGTGGTTTCCATGTCCATCTTCTTGAGCGAGAACAAAAGTGTTTCTTTTGGATTTTCTAATTCAAAGTATCAGAACCTGGCTCTAATACCACTTGTGAAGGATCTTGAACACAAGATTTGTGTTGGTGATACTTTGAGTATATACTAACTAGCACGCGGAATTTACTAGTTAATACTTAGAAGACTTTGTATATGATTTAATGGAACTGTTGTATTGTATTGAATAGTAAACAATGAACAAGAGTATAACCAAATGCTTCAATATTATTGATAATACGAGTGATCTAGAATATCACTAGGGTTTACAACCTTGAAGCTTTTCTTAGAGTGATATGTGAAATCTGTATGTGTGTGTATATATGTATATTTTTTAAATACCTAACCTAGGATCTCCTTGTTAGGTGACCATTTTGTAACATAAACACACTTAATCTTTAGAAAGAGAAAGTATGTTAGAGAGAGAGAGTGGAAGGAACTCTAATAGAAATGAAATGAACTTGATATTACTAATGAGAACCAACACCCTCCTTGGAGGGTTTACAAGAGTATTTATACTCTTAGTCTAGGGCATCTTACATGTATCACATAGTGTCACTAATGGCCCTTAGATTTTAACAAAACATGAATTCTAAATAAGAAAAACATAAAACATATTAAAACTTAACGTACTAATATAATATTGCAACCTATTACAAAACTCAATGACCGACACTCGATTTAAACAAAATGTATTCCCAACACTCCTTTTCTAACACAAGGAGTCCTTTAAAAGTAAACTAATATTCGTATCAAACTAATTGTATAAGATATACACAATATCTATTCTATAGTTATCTTCAACATTCTGTCTTCAGCACTTAAGCAGTACAAACTTGTTATATTAGCAGTACTAAGTGAGTTAGTACTGCTAGTGTTATCCTTAGCAGTTCTAACTTTATCTTCAATAGTTTGTACGGTTAGTTTAATTCCTAACAGATGAACCTGATCACGACACTGACCATGAAAATGGCCCTTTTTATTATTCAGATTCCGATGAGAACTTAGGTGATGAAGAAGTAATTGACGAGGTTAGTAAAGAAGAGGAGGTTGATCCTCTTAAGTATGTTGACCCTAGGACTAAAATCGAGAAGGATAGACTCTTTAATATGCATTTTCCTTGTAAAGTCGGTTATAGGACCTTTAATGCTTACCTTAGCTCATCTTTACCAATGAACACAATCTCTCATGTTAATTTTAATAAAATCATGGTAAATGAGTTAGAATATAAGGGAGATAATATTGTTGCTAGGGCTGAGCCGTTGCACGTTTTTATCGGAAATTTTGTTTATTTGGTTGATTTTATGGTTATGGAGGACTTAGGAGAGTTTATCGATGACAAATTAACCCAAGCCATATTTGGGAAACCCTTTAAAAGGCTAACCAAGCTTGATTGAAAACTTATGGATGGGTTGATTATGTTCTCGAACGAAGACGAGGATTTCGTCTATCAAATGCCCCACTCGCACCCTACATTTAAGAAATTTTCAATTGAAGCATGTAATAGACTTCCCCCTCTCGATTTATTGAGTGAGAATGATAAAAGGAAAGGACTTAAATATACTCATGAAAAAAATAAGTGATGTTATCGTGGATGTTTAGAGTTAAATGATGAGTATAAGAAAGATGAGGCAACAATTAGGTGGCTCACGCTCGGGTTTGTGAGCAATAGCGGTACTAGTTAGGGCATGACTTTGAGTCTAGCTACAAGACTCGTTAATAAAGAAAAGAGCTTATTGGAAGGCAACCCAAGATTTTTAATTATTTGCTCCATCTTTAATTATTTATTATTCATGTCTTACGTATTTTGTGAAAATGCTTTATTTTGTTTTTAACTTCGCCTTAGTCACATATAAAGGTATTTTACCAAAAGATAAGTGTAGGGAAGATCATAATTGTTTTTAAGAATGGATTTGACATGAATAATAACAAAGATTGATTTAGCATATATATTAGTATGTTTGTTTGAGTAAAATGCTTGTATCAAGTCACAATGAATGTTCTACAGAATTTCCAGGTGTTAAAACTCAGATTTTTCCAGAAATTTTCTAGAAACAAAGTATAAAAAATTCCGTCAGATCACTCCTGACGGCGTCAGGCGTTACAACCTGACGGCGTCAGGTACTGTATCTGTAAAATTTTACAGGTTTTGTTTTTCTGTTGGAAATCTTATAATTTTGAAAGATCTTTAATTTTAAAATTCCAGGAACCTGTAGACATTTATTTTGCAAGCATTATTTTTATATTGTTTTCTAGGATTTAATTTGTTATGTAGATTTTACCGCTGATTTTATGCAAGGTTTTTGTGCTTGTTTCCTTAGTTATTTACAGGTTATATTGGACAAGAAGATGATTTTATATTTCTGGAGTGAAGCTTTTCATGATCATTTTCTTGGAGGAATATTTAACCATGTTTCCACATCGTCCATGCCGAGCGAATCAGGGGAGTATTAGTTTCTTTCATTCTCTTTTATCTTTACTTTTATACTTTTTAGGAACATTTGGGACAATGTTCGGTTTAAGTATAGGGAGAGTAAATTGGGATACCTTAGAAACTATAACTCCACTTGATGTTTGTTTTGTTTTAGAGTAAATGTGTAATAAAACTAAGAGAAATACTTGTTCGGGTAATTTTAGCGCCAAATTAAAATTTTTTTTGCAACATATAGGAGTGAAACTTTAGTCTTAATAAGCGTCTCATGGATAGGAATTATATGACCAGCACAAAAAAACCGTACCACTCAAAAATTTGCACCCCAAAAATGTGAGGTTCGCCTTTAGATTGTTAGGAAAAAGCATTCATCTTTGATGCTTATGAGTGTGTCGGTAGTATTTAGATTTTAGAACTTGCGTTTGTGATGCATCCCGAGACCGCTAGTGAGACTACATTCATGTAGTTAAGATTTACTATATGATAAGAGGCATTAAGATAACCCTTGTTTAAAACCTGTATTATAATTACATTCACTACATTGGTCAAGTAGTTTTCCCACACCCTTGCGATGTACTCATTTTTAGTACACGATATCCCTAGTACACCCCTCAGAGCATATCTTTTTCATTTCTAACTTTAAGAATCTTACTTAAAGGAAGAATTTGTTTACAATCTACCCCCCAAATGTACACCCAAATAGCCTTAGGCTACCATTGTATTCACTCATCTTTAGTGCATTATTGTTACAATATATTTGTTTAAACCCTTTGTTAATTGTCTAATTGTTTACATGGTTGCTAAGTCGAGTGATATCTTGTACACACAGTTTTGGGATGATAGGTACTCATGGGTAAAAGTACTAGTCGTTACAAAGTGAAAGGGAAAATCATTAACCCTTATATGCGTCAACGTTTAAAGTATTTCAAGTGTTTTAATTTTCTTGATTCGGGTCATTAGAATAGTTATGTGTAAAGTATGTAAAAGTTCAAGTGTACGGAGAATGCAAGCTCCCTTTGATGTATTATTTTGGATGGTAGAGCAAGAGTGTATGAAAAAAAGGAAAAAAGAAAAAAATGAAAACAAAAACAGAAAAAGAAAAGAGAAAAACATACGGGTCTTTTATATATGTTTATGTCAAAATAGTGTCTTGAAAAATACAAAAAGAGTTGTAGTTAGTTTAAGTTGAGTCGAGTATTGGCTTAGCAACGCCTCATTGTACATGTGATTGACCAAGACAATTGACTAGCCACCAATAACATATCCCTTTATTCAACAAACCGTGTTTACCATATCCTTACACCTAACGTTATAACCCTTTAAAAGACCTCTTTGATAGTTTATCCTAGATGCTTATGCCAAAGTGGTGGAGGTTTGATCCTTTCCTAAGCCTATAGTAATCTATGCGCTTTGAAAGGTAGTGAGTGATATTTTCCCATTTCCATATGTGAAATATAACTTTATAACACCCGAGAGATGCGAGAATCCAAACACTTAATGTGAGGTGTTAGTGTATAATTTTCGTGCTTGTTTTGACTAAGGTAGAACAATTGTATGTTGTAATTACTTTTATGTTAATGTTAAATGACCCCTAACTTGTAAATTAATTACTTTAAAATCTCATTTGCTTGAGGACAAGCAAATCGCAAGTGTAAGGATATTTGATAAGGATTTATTTGATACCTTTTTTAGGGGTCATTTAAGCCTAAAATCGTGATTATATTGTCAAATATTACCTCGAATCATTTCTTTTCTCATTTTAGGTACTTGTGACGTGATTTCTGGAATTTGGAGCATTTTGGACGTTTTTGGGCTAAAAAGTGAAAAACACAGCAAAGTCGTGGAAAACCTTTCAAGAATTACACATGATGGCGTCACACCTTA
Organism: Artemisia argyi; assembly: GCA_030686995.1. NCBI lineage: Eukaryota > Viridiplantae > Streptophyta > Magnoliopsida > Asterales > Asteraceae > Artemisia > Artemisia argyi. The sequence goes on along the minus strand of CM060686.1, from coordinate 110,117,619 downwards.
TAGGTGACGTCGTCACTTGAAGATGATGGAGTTGGAAAATTTACACACGACGCTCTAGTGAACTTTTGAAGGTTTTTCACCTGACGGCATCAGGTGTAATTACATGTAGGCCATATAGTGTTAACTTAATGAGAGACGGCCCAGAATATTTAGAGAGTGACGGTGTCAAGATTCAACCTGGTGGCGTCAGAAGATATAGAGTAACGACGTCAGAAGGTCGACTTGCACAAGAAGAAACCCTAATCGGGGCGGTCTGACGGCGTGAGGATTTATAACCTGACGCCGTCAGCCTTGTAAATCTATATATACTTTTCGATTTCATTCATTAGTGTGCAAATTTGGAGACAGAAACCCTAGTACAATTTTCCCAGGATTTTTATGGTTTTCATACCCTCTTTTCTTCCATGTTCAATTGAAGTTAAGTTTTGTTTTAATCATTCAATATGTCTGAGGAGACGAAAAGTGTACCGCTTTTAGAGGGTCATTTAAGCCCAAAGTTGAGATTATTTGATCAAATATTGCCCTAAATCATTCCTTTTGTCATTTTAGGTACTTTTGAGGAGAAATCTAGAAAAAGAAGCATTTTAGACGTATTTGGAGCGAAAAAGTGAAGAAAACGACAAAGTCTCTAATTCATGCTGAAAATAGTAGCTGACGGCGTCAGGATTTGCTTATGACGCCGTCACTCATAGGCAAAGAGGTGGATAATCAAGTTACACGTGACGCGCTAGAAAGATTTTTTGGAGGATTTACACGTGACGGCGTCACCAAGGCCGTCAGGTACAAAATGCAAGAGACAGAAAAGAGGGAGTTTACACATGACGGCGTCATAATTGGATCTAGGCAATACGATAATATTTATGGCTGCGAGTTGACGACATCAGAACTTACTCTTGACGCTGTCAGACTCAAAACTCTATATATAGTTTTTGATTTTTCATTCATTAGTGTGCAACTTTGAGAGGAGAAACCCTAGACGAATTTCACCTTACTTTTAAGGGTTCCAAACCTTTGTTTCATCCATGTTTTATTGAAGATAAGTTTTTGAATAATCATTCAATATGTCTATGTGTTGTTTGATTCTATCTTATGCTTGTCTTCACTTTATCATGCTAGGCTAGGTTTTCTTTGTGTTTGCTTAGATGTAATGAAACTTAGTTATTGATTATTGGTTGGTTGTTTGTTTATAATTGTTGTGGATGAATGATTTCGATGTTAGGCTTAAGAAAACTGGCAGACTTCCAATTGGTAACTTGCTTGAACGTCTTAAGAAACATGATCGGATGTGTACTACAATAAATTGGTTATATTTAATGCATAGGTAACTACTAAGGATGCCATGTTAGGAGCTAGTAGTTGGCTCGACATAGGAAGAGGTAGAAGCTTATAAATTTAGGGAAGATCATACACGGCTCTACGAATGGTATTACGGAATATAACCTGTCATCCATGCAATTGTAACAAACTAATCAACCAGTAAAAGATAGCTAGGGAGTAGTGAAATCTAAGTAAACACATTTTCTCTTATTATTCTTTTTCTCCACATTTACTTAGTGTCATTTTATTTTATTTTGTTTGCATTTGTAGTTATTTTGGTTAGTTGATTAGCAACTAATTCTGCCCATCCTTCCAAAACCCGAGATTTTTACTTGCTTTCCATAAAATATAAAAATACAAAAAGAATCATCCCTCACCTCTAGACCTAGTTTAATTGAGTTTTAAGTTTTAACCCTAGCTAACACTATTCTTTGAGTTGAACGATCAATCCCCCGGTACTTCTCACTATACTATACTACCATGATCATGTACACTGCCTGGTGGGGATTGCAAGATTCTCAAGATCCCTTAAGAGGTAAAAACTTTTGCAAGGTTGCAAAACCACGCATCAAGTTTTTGGCGCCGTAGCTCGGGGCAGAGTTATTGTCTAGGTCAAAATTTCTTTTTATTAGGTCTACTTGCTAGATTCCTTTCTAGTAAGATTTTTAATTTTATTTTTATAGGTCTTCTTTAGTCTATCTTTTTCTTCGTTCCTTTGTTCATAATCATCACCATCCGCCATCATGGTAAATGAAGATCTCTATAATCTTAGAATCACTAGGAGTCGTAGTTCCTTAAGAAATCTTGTTCCGCCCTATGCAGAACCTGAAAGGGAAATGCATAGGTTAAGGCAATCTCTTCCAACACCTGAACCATCTGGCGCAACCGTCAACTTTGATGAGGCCCTTTCTGAAGAAGATTTAGATCATCACCTTACACCCCTAGCCCCCAATCCAACCACGATATGGACACTCCTGAAATTCCCACCCCTAAGCGCCTTAAGGATTATTCCTCCCCGAACCCTCGTGGCTTCTCAAATGCCACTGTTTTTCCAAATGAACGCACCAATGAGGTTTTGCGTGCAAATGATGTTTGGCTTGTCCAAAGTGTATGCAAGTTTCACGGGTTGCAAACTGATGATCCAATTCAATATGTTAGGGATTTCTTAAAGATAGTGGACACCCTCCATGCGGATGGGGCCAATAGAAACACGTCTCGATTACGGTTCTTTCCTTTTACCTTTCTAGAAAAAGCCAAAGATTGGTACGATAAACTTCCCTCTGAGTCCATTTCTACATGGGAGCAACTTATCTCTAAGTTTTACGAGAAGTTCTTCCCAGCAGGAAAAACATCAGCATTTAGGGATAGGATCCTCCATTTCTGTAAAGGAAAAGACGAACCCATCTATAGATCATGGATTAGATTCAAGGATCTAATAAGACAAGTTCCCCATCATGGCATCGAGCTTTGGCTTCTTGTCCAAATCTTCTATGACAATGTTTCCTAAAATGACCAGAACGGAATCAATAATTCGATAAAAGGGAAAATAGCCAATCTAAGCGCTGAGGAAGGGGGGAATAGGATTGAGGAATATGCTCAAGACCAGGACGATACCTGGGATGAACTCGATTCGAGTGTGAGTATATCCGAAATTGTAGAAACACCCTCGCTTGAGAATCGGCTGAGAAAGCTTCAGGAGAGGGTATCATTCCTAGCAGGGTCGCGAACAGCTAAACGACTATCAAACCCATACTTGATTTACGACCACTGTGGGGGCCCGCATGAAGTAGAAGAATGCGGAAGAGAAACCACTACCAAACATGCGTACTTGTCAAGCCATGACATCTTCGATGATCCTTCCTTTTTGACTTTTAACCAAAACGATGATTTTACCCCTTGCGGAAATCTTGTAAGAAAAGAGGAGGGAGAGAAAGGTCCTAACTTCAAAATCAGGAGCACTTTTGAGGATGATCTTGGACACTTCACTTATGAAAAAGGCTTACAATTGAAAGGGCTTGATGAGCTTATCACTGAACAACAAAATGACATAGAAAAATGGTTCCGAGAACTTAATGCTACCCTTGATAGCCATAACAAGCCCCAAGTAAGCCAAAAAGACCCCCTGCTCGCTATTACTACTCGAGCCGGAACAACAACCAAGGACCCTCCTTATCCGAGCCAACATCCCGTCGCCATTGAGCCAAATATTCCTCACGGGGAAGAAGGTCATGTGAGCGATGAGACTCCTGAGCAGCCCCCTCAGATGACCTCCTCTCCACCAGCTCTACCCAACCAACCTGTGAAAGTCCCATTTCCATCCCGCCTCAAGAATCAAAAGTTTGAGAATGATTATAAAAGATTCTTATCATATTTAATGGATTCAGTGGTCACCATACCCCTCCTTGATGCATGCTACCATATGCACCAATATAGCATATACTTCAAGAGATTATTGCCAACCGAAAAAGACTCGAGGGTCTTGTGATTCTAGGAGAAGAATGTTCGGTGGTGACAAAGAGGACTACCGAAAAAGGTAGACGACCTACGTAGTTTCACCTTGCCCTGTTCCGTAGGATCTCTATCGGTAAAGAATGCTCTAGCTGATTTAGGGGAGAGCATCAACCTCATGCCTTATTCCATGTTCCTCAAACTAGGGTATTTCGGATTGAAACCAACCCGTATGAACATCCAACTAGCTGATAAATCAGTCAAACACCCCTTGGGGGTATGCAAGAATGTGCTAGTTAAAGTAGGGAAGTCCAAATTTCTGGTTGACTTTGTAATCTAGGAAATGGAGGAGGATGACCTAGTGCCCATCATCTTAGGGAGACCATTTCATGCCCCCGCTCATGCCGTCATTCATGTTCATGACGGCAAGTTAACCTTGCGATTAGGAGCCGACAGCTTAACCTTTGATATTAAGGATACAATGAACCTTTCTCTCGAAGCAGCTAACCGAATATATTTCATCGGAGAGGTCGATGAATTAACCAATGTCATTGACAATTGTGTTGATGAACAAATCGAAGAAGGCTGGTTGCTGGATGAGGCTTTCCTTCCCGTAATTGAGAAGGAGAAGACAAAGGGTGTTAGCGCAGTCTCCTTCTATCCCGGACGAGAAGCCACTAATCCACTCGAGCTTCATAAACCCGAAAACAAACTTAAACCCTCCGTCATCGAGCCACCCAAGTTAGAACAAAAGGAACTCCCAAACCATTTAGAATATGCTTTCCTCCAGGGAGAAGATCAACTGCCAGTAATCATAAATTCTTCCCTTGAAGATGGACAAAAAGATAAACTCCTAGGAGTTTTAAAGAAATATAAGGGAGTCATTGCATGGAGTGTAGCCGACATTAAGGGGATTGACTTGACCTTTTGCACGCATAAAATCTTTATGGAAGAGGATTATAAACCAGCCGTGCAACCCCAGAGGCGAGTAAATCCCAACATCAAGGAGGTTGTAAATGAAGATCTCTCTAATCTAAGAATCACTAGGAGTCGTAGTTCTTTAAGAAATCTTGTTTCGCCCTATGCAGAACCTGAAAGGGAAATGCATAGGCTAAGGCAATCTCTTCCAACACCTGAACCATCTGGCGCAACCATCAATTTTGATGAGGCCCTTTCTGAAGAAGATTTAGATCATCACCTTACACCCCTAGCCCCTAATCCAACCACGATATGGACTCTCCTGAAATTCCCACCCCTAAGCGCCTTAAGGATTATTCCTCCCCGAACCCTCGTGGCTTCTCAAATGCACTGTTTTTCCAAATGAACGCACCAATGAGGTCTTGCGTGCAAACGATGTTTGGCTTGTCCAAAGTGTATACAAGTTTCACGGGTTGCAAACTGATGATCCAATTCAACATGTTAGGGATTTCTTAAAGATAGTGGACACCCTCCATGCGGATGGGGCCACCAGAAACACGTCCCGATTACGGTTCTTTCCTTTTACCCTTCAAGAAAAAGCCAAAGATTGGTACGATAAACTTCCCTCTGAGTCCATTTCTATATGGGAGAAACTTATCTCTAAGTTTTACGAGAAGTTCTTCCCAGCAAGAAAAACATCAGCATTTAGGGATAGGATCCTCCGTTTCCGTAAAGGAAAAGACGAACCCATCTATAGATCATGGATTAGATTCAAGGATCTAATAAGACAAGTTCCCCATCATGGCATTGAGCTTTGGCTTCTTGTCCAAATCTTCTATGAAAACGTCTCCTAAAACGACCAGAACGGAATCAATAATTCGATAAAAGAGAAAATAGACAATCTAAGCACCGAGGAAGGGGGAATAAGATTGAGGAATATGCTCAAGACCAGGACGATACCTGGGATGAACCCGATTCGACTGTGAGTATATCCGAAATCGTAGAAACACCCTCGCCTGAGAGTCGGCTGAGAAAGCTTCAGGAGAGGGTATCATACCTAGCAGGGTCGCGAACAGCTAAACGACTCTCAAACCCATACTTGATTTACGACCACTGTGGGGGCCCGCATGAAGTAGAAGAATGCGGAAGAGAAACCACTACCAAACATGCGTACTTGTCAAGCCATGACATCTTCGATGGTCCTTCCTTTTTGACTTTTAACCAAAACGATGATTTTACCCCTTGCGGAAATCTTGTAAGAAAAGAGGAGGGAGAGAAAGGTCCTAACTTCAAAATCAGGAGCACTTTTGAGGATGATCTTGGACACTTCACTCATGAAAAAGGCTTACAATTGAAAGGGCTTGATCAGCTTATCACTGAACAACAAAATGACATAGAAAAATGGTTCCGAGAATTTAATGCTACCCTTGATGGCCATAACAAGCCCCAAGTAAGCCAAAAAGACCCCCTGCTCGCTATTACTTCTCGAGCCGGAACAACAACCAAGGACCCTTCTTATCCGAGCCAACATCCCGTCGCCATTGAGCCAAATATTCCTCACGGGGAAGAAGGTAATGTGAGCGATGAGACTCCTGAGTAGCCCCCTCAGATGACCTCCTCTCCACCAGCTCCACCCAACCAACCTGTGAAAGTCCCATTTCCGTCCCGCCTCAAGAATCAAAAGTTTGAGAATGATAATAAAAGATTCTTATCATATTTAAAGGATTTAGTGGTTACCATACCCCTCCTTGATGCATGCTACCATATGCGCCAATATAGCATATACTTCAAGAGATTACTTGCCAACCGAAAAAGACTCGAGGGTCTTGTGACTCTAGGAGAAGAATGTTCGGTGGTGATCAATGAGGACTACCGAAAAAGGTAGATGATGAGTGCTCAAACACTCATCATTTTTGTCGTATTTAAACTGCCAAAACATACAAAAACAATCAGAAAGTTATCAAAATACTTAAATTATCCTAGGTATTGTGTTTTATGTGTTTTAAATGAAAAATGAGCAAAAACAAATGAAAAACGATCAAAGTTTGCAATATTGGCAGTTTCAGTCCCCCAAGTTTCAAAACTTGTCAAAAATAGTCCCTATGCATTTATTTTGAAAGGAAAAGTCAACCCAAGCTTTTGAAAGTCAAATTTCACAAAATATTACACTTGGGTCATAAGTTTTCCAAAATACATGTTTGGTCCCTGAGATTTCAAATTTGGCAAAATATGTCCCTGGGAAATTTTGAAAAGTGGAAAAATACAAAAATGGTTCTTGAAATATTGGTGATTGGCAATTTTGGTCCTTGGTAGCAATTTGTGAAATCTACATTTTCAGTCCTTAAGGGTTGCAAAATTACAAAATTAGTCCTTGTGCTATACTTAACCAACCGGACCCTTTTTTATTATACAAACCCAAACCAAACAAACCCCAAGCCCAAAGCCATCCCCAAGCCCACTCCACTCCCAACCCACTTCCCATTTTAAATAAAAATCCCACCCCAGTCAAACAGTCAACACGGGTCAAACACCCCGGTCAACTTCTTCTTCCCCTCAACCGTATCCCATAAAACCAGGCTCCATGTTCCCCCTCCTCCTCACCTTATCACCCATAGCCCCCCACAATAAATGCTCCTCACCAAGCTAACCAACCCCCACCACCACTCCATTTAATGCCCCAACCATACCACTAATTTTGCACCATTTCTTTTTGGCGGGAAAACAGCAATCAAGGGTTTGGATGCATATAAGCCTAATTGGATGGTGAGGATATGGTCAAAGGTCAAAGTGAAGACTAGTGGGACACTCAGATTACAAATTGAAGCCATGTGGAAGGAGATGTGTATTATTTTTATGTCGTTATATATATTGTAGCTCAATATGAGCATTAGTGTGTGTAGTATGTAGTTTTTGTTGTTTTAGTATCTAATTGTACCTCTGTAATCCATTTTTAAGTTAATGAAAGATCTGTTTCAAGTTTATTCACAGTTGGTAATTTTTATGTTTATTTAGAAATTCAAATCTCTTGCTTAAGGATTATTAGTGATATATAATTGTTTGCTCACTCATATAAACTCTCATGTATCTGTTTTAAATAAGTTTTCAAGTTGTTGAATGGTTTTTACCTAAGTTTAAGAAAAATAGCAAAAATAATAAAAAAATAAAAATAAAATAGAAAAAATTGTGAAAGGGAAGAAGACAGCAAGGAGCACAGTATATGTTGGATGGCTGTAGGTTAGAAACCTCATAGGAGGTCATTAGGTTGGTGTCTTTGGTCCTTGGTTCTTGAACTGAGCTTGGATTGCACCTTGTGAGTTTCTTGTACCATTTCCTTCTTTTTTTCTCTAACTACTTATAACAACTTATTTCTGTCTTGAGTGTGTACAATAAGCATAGTTTAGAGTAATTTAGGTTTGTATTTTGTTGGTTGTGTTTGTAACTGTGTTGTACTTTAAACTTTAAATTGACTGTCATTTTGATCTCATTGGTAAATCTAAGTGTTTGTAGTTCATACTTGTGTTTTTAAGCTTATAAGAACTTATTAGAACATAAGAAATCAGTAGGTAATGGTTTTTTAGGTTTAAATCTCATTTTGCTTCATTACACTTCAAATCAGTTTTAGTAAGGGGTGTTTGGAACAAGCTTGTAAGCTGTGTTGTCGTTGTTGTTGTTTGGTGTTTAATTTAGCTTCAATAGATTGCATTGGTTAAAATAGGTCAAAGGAAAGCATAAAATCAAGTCTTACTAGCCAAAGAGTCAAAATCACAAGCAATCTCACCCACACAGTTAACTGTGTGGGATTTTAAGCTCAAAACCTTTCACAACTTAGCATAAGGTGTTGTTGCAACCAAGATCAACTTTTTTCTAGCTTATTAACATGTTTTCAGAGGATTAGAAGCAAGCAAAAGTCATAAAAGTCAAAATCTCAAGTTTTGTAAAAAAGTCAAAAGTGCATCATCTCAGAAAAACCAAAAATGGCATGATTTTTCTAGATTTTTGTGCTTAATTCTAGGCTTTGAAATTTGTTGGAGGTGTTGTCTACCAGTAGAACTAGTGATTTACATACTTGTTTGAATTTTGTGAATTTTTCTATTGGACCTTTTTGCCCTCCAAACACACTTGCAGGGCAAGGTCTTGCCCTGTGCATCAGCAGACCCAGTCACACCACCAACTTTGGTGGCTTATTGTGGCCACCTCAGTGGGTCCCACTGACCCAATTTGGTTTCAATCAACCCCCCTCCTGGCAAGGTTGAGGTTTTGACCACTTATTTGACCTTGGAACCTGTGGACCCCACCTGAAACCTTTCCCAAAGGTTGTCCCCTTTTCTGTCTCAGAACCAAAATAAGCAAGTGCTTATTGTGGATTTTTAGCTTATTCAGTTGTCTTAATTGATTGAATCCTGCTTAACATTGTTCAAGTAACTAAAGTAAACAAGTTTTGACCATTGTGGACCCCACACTAGGCCATTTGTACTTATTTCTCTTTTCAGTCAAAGAAAGTCAACTGCCAAGGCAATAAGCACTTGAAGTGCTTATTCACTTGGTCTCAGCCAAACTCACTTCACAATAGTTGCTTAATATCATCTAATAAGCAAGTTTGAAAAAGAAAAATCCCAAAAAGCCCAACTTAATAGAAGTGATAGCTTCTATTTAAGCCAATTGGCTTAATCTTCAGCTTATTAATAAGCAATTTTCATTTTTATATTTTTCCTAGGCTTCTGGTATATTAAAATAATTTCTGTAATTTTTTCAGATTTTTCTTGCATCATTTAGTATTTTTCTTAATTTAAATTAGTTTTTAATAAATATTAAATAGTTAATAATTAATAATAATTAATTAGAAAATCAGAAAAATATAAATTAAATTTTAAAATTAGTTTTTAGTTATTTTTGATTTTTCCAAATTTTATTTTCAATTTTCTAGTGTAATTTCATAATTAATTAGAATTTAGGTTAATTTAAATAATTAAAAAGTAATTAATAATTAGTTAATAATTAGTAATAATTAATTAAAAAGTCTTAAAAATATATTTTCATTTCTAAAATTAGTTTTAAAGTATTTTAGATTTTTCTAAGTTTAATTTTTATTTTTCCAAGTTAATTTCATATTTATTTGTAATTTAGGTTAATTTATTTAATTAAAAGTAATTAGGAAATTAATATTTAATTAATAGTAATTATAAAATTAGTGTAAAAATTAATTTTAAATTTCCAAATATTTTCTTTAATCATTAGGTTTGTAAAAATACCATTTTCATACCAGTAGCCTTTTCAGATCATCTCATTCACTTTTATTCCACGTACGTTTGTTCGCGTTTTCAGCACACGTACGGTTTTTAGGTTTTAAGTAATCTCTTCTCAATCTAAGTTCCAGTAATTAATCACATAGCTTTCCTAAGCTATTTCTGTTAATCAAATCCAAATAATTCTCATATCAACCCTTTTCTGTGAATAATCACCCGATCACAAAGCACGCTCAGTCACAATTCACACCTTGTCGGGATTTAACGACCTGGTGATACCTTATATTACCCGGAGCATTGGTCTAGGTAGTTTGACTTTGTTGACCATTTACTTGGTGAATTTAAGTTGACTGTTTAGCATCAATCAATTTTTGGCGCCGCTGCCGGGGAGATGTGCGCGTTTCTGCAGCGTCTTTTGAGATTAGTGTTATCTCACCTCAATCACTGTACAAATACCACCACTTTTGTAAATTTTAAATCAAAACACAAAAAAGTCATTAACACTTTTCCTAAAGTGTTAAAACACTAAAAAAATTAAAAACAACAAAACAGATCGTAACGTTTTCTGAATCGGTTTTCTTTTAAGGTGATTCTTAAAGAGAAACGATTTTAGATTACGAGACGATACCAAAAATATTGTCCAAAAGTTTTTCACCCATACACAAAACCCAAAAACATCCGTCTTTTCTTGTGAATAATAATCATACATAAAAACTAACCGTCGCAAACCAAGACAGAACACCTACCAACTGGGGGTGTGAACATAATAAGTTCCCAAACCAAAGATTTAAAACTTGCCTTTTTATCCCTGTGAGTGGTGTACCTTTCTTAAAGAAGCCACTTGCTTGTGATTATTAGTTTAAGTTCACTGTGGATTTTCCTCGATTTTGTTTTGATTGGTTTTTATCCCTAGTGCATGCGCACTCGTTCTTCGAGGTCCACTAGCCCATTATGTGAGCTTGTTCGGAAACCTCGAAGACCTCGTAGACGTTCTGCACCAACAGTCGGATCTGAGATCCGTACTGTTGTCACACCCACTGTCACCATGGCGGAAGACCGCCCCATGTGTGAGCTTCTCCAAGCACGCATCGAGGGTTACGGAGATGCCATTGTTGTTCCAGCCATCATGGCTGATAATTTCGAGCTCAAAACCGGGTTACTCAATCTTGTAACCTCAAGTCAATTCTACGGTTTTGAGAGGGACGATCCTCATGCTCACATTCGATGGTTCAATAAAATCACATCGACCATCAAGTACAAGAATGTCCCTTGTGAAGCAATAAAACTTCTTCTCTTCCCATTCTCCCTGGAGGGACAAGCCCGGATTTGGCTTGAAAAACAACCTCCTAGATCTATTGAGACATGGGAAGATCTTGTGAAAAAATTTGTGAATGAATTCTTCCCACCTTCCAAGACCACGAGTCTTAAGAACGAAATCACCAAGTTCACTCAGAAATATGATGAATCTTTAGGTGAAGCGTGGGATCGTTTCAAAGAATTACTTCGCAAGTGTCCACATCATGGTTTCTCAGAGTTGATGCAACTCGATACTTTCTACAATGGCGTGAGCCAAGCTGATCAGGATTCTCTCAATGCCTCCGCGGGAGGTAATTTCTTGAGTAGAACCACAAAAGAAGCTTTACAGATCATAGAAAACAAGTCCAAGGTCCGCTCTACACGAAGCAAACCGATTGTTTCTCAAATCAATGCGGGTCCTTCTACTTCATCTTCTGTGGGTCAATCTAGCACGGATGCTAAGCTTGACAAGCTCACTGAAGCAATCCAAGCTTTGGTTCTCGCCCAAACAAAGAAAGTTTCATTTCCACAACATCGTCCCCCTGCTGAGGTTAAAAAAGTGGTAGTCTGTGTGACTTGTGGTGGGCCGCATGCCTACTACAATTGCAAAGCTACTGATGGTACTCCATATGAAGCTCATGCTGTTATCGGGTCCCAAAATCAAGGAGGCAATGAATACCGCCCTCCTATGGACCCGAACTATCGTCCTCACCATTATCCTGGACCTCCCGGTTTTAATCAAAACCAAAATGTCCAAAACCGTGGCGAGAATCAAAATAAAGTGAACCAAGGTTATCAAAACCAAGGTAACTTCAATCAGGGTCACGGTTTCCAAAATCAAAACCAAGGTTTCCAAAATCAAGGTTTCCAATACCAAAATCAAGGAAACTTTAACCGGAACCAAGGTCAGGGTAATTTCAATCCCAGGAACTTTCATGGAAACAATCACCAGAATCAAGGGAATTTCCATCATCAAAACCAAGGAAATTTCAATCAAGGTCCCAATCTGAACAATCGAGCTTAAAATCTTCCTAATCCAAATCAAGCCATTGTTCCAACTGGGCCTTCATCTGATGAGTTGTTAAAGCAATTCATGAAGTCCCAAGAAGAGTTGAACAAGTTGCTGGTCAGCCAGATTTCTGATATCAAGAAGTCTTTAAATGATCGACCCTCGGGCTCAGGTACTACTTTACCGAGCAACACGATCGCTAACCCGAGGGGCGATGCTAAGGCGATCACAACATGAAGTGGTGCTTCATATGATGAACCCGCGATTCCTACTACCTCTTCTCCTTCTCCTCCAAAGGTAGTGGAACATGAACCTGAGGTGACAAAGGACAAGGTGCAAACTCCTAGCCCACAAAGTACAGCACACGTCCAGCCTCAGGATAATCCTGAAACCAGATGTAAGCCTGGAGTTGTCTTTGAACCACCAGAAACTCCAATGGACAAATCCAAAACTTCTATTCCTTATCCATCACGTCTCAATGAACAAAAGCTCCGCGAAAAGGCTAGTCACCAAATGGATAAATTTTTCCAAATCTTCCAAGATTTGGACTTTGACATTAGCTTCGCGGACGCTATTCTCTTGATGTCCAAGTTTGCATCAACAATAAAAAATCTGTTGAGTAATAAAGAAAAACTCTTTGAGATGGCAAGAACTCCTCTGAATGAGCACTGCTCAGCAGTTCTCTTGAAAAAGCTTCCTGAAAAGCTTGGAGACCCCGGGAAATTTCTCATTCCTTGTACTTTCCCGAGTATGGTTGAATGCTTCGCCTTGGCCGATCTAGGTGCTAGCATTATCCTGATGCCATATTCTGTGTGGAAGAAACTTTCTCTTCCCGAACTCACTCCCACGTGCATGACTTTAGAGCTTGCCGATCGTTCGATTTCTCGTCCTCTTGGCATTTCCGAGGACGTATTCGTTAAAGTGGGAAAGTTCCATTTTCCGGCAGATTTTGTGACTGTTGACTTGGATGCCGATTCTAGGGTTCCTATCATTCTTGGAAGGGGATTCCTTAGGACTGGGCACGCTCTTATCGATGTATTTGAGCATGAGATCACATTACGTGTTGGAACGGAAGCCATTACCTTCAACCTAAATCAAACTTTGAGATACTCCTCCAATTATGACTGTGAATCGGTGAACCAAATAGATGTCATCGATGTTGCTGCTGAGGAGTATGCTCAAGAGATTTTAGGTTTCATTGATGATTCTTCGAGTGAAAACCTCACTCAATCTTCTCATCCCATCATTGCCAATTCTTCTCCTTCCCTCACTCCATTTGAGGGAAGTGACTTCATCTTAGAAGAAATTGAGGCCTTTCTCAAAAGTGATTCGATTCCCGATGGAATCGATAACCAAGAGATTGACCCCGAGAGGGATATTCTCCTGCTTGAGAAGTTATTAAACGAAGATCCCTCTCCTCTTCCTGTTCTACCACAAACACTTCATAAGGAGGAAGTCAAAAATGTTGAGAAAACTGATGACTTTCTCGAGGTTGAACTTAAGGACTTGCCGCCTCATCTTGAATATGCATTTCTGGAGGGTGATGATAAATTGCCCGTCATAATTGCTAAAGACTTAAGTGTTGAGGAAAAGGCTTCTCTCATAAAGGTTTTGAAGTCCCATAAACAAGCAATTGCTTGGTGACTCTCCGACATCAAGGGCATTGACCCTGAATTTTGTACTCACAAGATTTTAATGGAGGACGACTTCAAACCTGCAGTCCAACAACAAAGAAGGGTGAATCCCAAAATTCATGAGGTAATCAAACAAGAAGTCTTAAAACTTCTTGATGCCGGATTGATTTACCCTATATCGGACAGTCCTTGGGTTAGCCCAATTCATTGTGTTCCAAAAAAGGGTGGCATTACTGTTGTCACAAATGAGGAGAATGAGTTGATTCCTACTCGTTTGGTTACGGGTTGGCGCGTCTGCATTGACTATCATAAGTTAAATGACGCCACCCGTAAAGATCATTTTCCTCTGCCCTTTATGGATCAGATGCTCGAGAGATTAGCGGGGAATGAGTACTATTGCTTCCTCGATGGTTTCTCGGGTTACTTTCAGATTCCCATTGATCCGCAAGATCAGGAAAAGACCACTTTCACGTGCCCCTATGGAACTTTTGCATATAAACGTATGCCATTTGGCTTATGTAATGCTCCGGGTACGTTTCAAAGATGTATGATGGCCATATTTTCCGACATGATCGGGAAAACTATGGAGGTCTTTATGGACGATTTTTCGGTCATTGGGGATTCGTTCCAATCATGTCTCTCCCGTTTAGACAACATGCTAAAACGTTGTGAAGACACAAAGTTATGTCTAAATTGGGAGAAGAGTCACTTTATGGTCAAAGAGGGCATTGTCCTCGGCCATAAAATTTCAAAGAACGGGATTGAGGTTGACAGAGCCAAAGTGGACGTCATTGCAAAATTGCCTCATCCTATAACCGTAAAAGGTGTTAGGAGCTTTTTGGGTAATATCAGTTTTTACCGTAGGTTTATTCAAGATTTTTCTAAAATCGCCCGGCCTATGACCCATCTCCTCGAGAAGGATGCTCCTTTTATCTTCTCCCCCGAGTGCATCGAAGCTTTTGAAACATTAAAGAAAAGGCTTACCGAGGCACCGATTCTTGTTGCCCCCGATTGGGACTTGCCCTTCGAGCTCATGTGTGATGCTAGTGATTATGCGATAGGGGCAGTCTTGGGGCAACGAAAAACAAAACATTTTCAGCCTATACACTATGCCAGCAAAACTATGACCGAGGATCAAAGCCATTACACCATCACCGAAAAAGAATTATTAGCTGTGGTGTATGCTTTTGAAAAATTCCGGCCATACTTGATACTGACCAAAAGCATAGTGTATACGGATCATTCAGCTTTGAAGTGCCTCTTTGCAAAACAAGATGCAAAGCCGAGACTCCTCCGTTGGGTTCTCCTCCTACAGGAATTTGATATCATTATTCGTGATAAAAAAGGAGCTGAGAACCTAGCTGCTGATCATCTCTCCCATCTTGAAAACCCTCACCAAGATGCTTTCGAGAAAAAGGAAATAAACGAAACATTTCCTCTCAAAACCCTCAATGCGGTTTCATTTCGTGGAGACTCGATGACCCCATGGTTTGCCGACTTTGCAAACTACCTTGCGGGTAACTTTGTTGTGAAAGGGATGTCGTCCCAACAAAAAAATAAATTCTTCAAAGATGTAAAACATTACTTCTGGGACGACCCCTACTTGTTCAAAATATGCGCGGATCAAGTCATCTGGCGGTGTGTGTATGGTCAGGAAGCCACTGAAATTTTAAAGGCTTGCCATGCTGGTCCCACGGGGGCCACCACAATCCTAACTACACCGCCAAAAAGGTGTTTGATTCCGGCTTTTATTGGCCCACAATCTACAAGGATGCCCAAGAATTAGTCAAGTCCTGTGACGCTTGTCAACATCACGGGAATATTTCACAAAAGAATGAAATGCCTCAGAATGCAATTCAAGTTTGTGAAATTTTTGACATCTGGGGCATCGACTTTATGGGGCCATTTCCATCTTCTCATGGCAACAAATACATACTCGTGGCAGTTGACTACTTGTCAAAATGGGTTGAAGCGAAAGCTTTACCTACAAATGATGCCCGAGTAGTTGTGAAATTTTTAAAAGCTCTTTTTGCCCGATTTGGAACTCCACGTGCTATTATTAGTGATCGTGGTACGCACTTCTGTAATGACAAATTCGACAAAGTCATGCAAAAGTACGGTGTAACTCACCGTCTTTCTACTGCGTACTACCCTCAAACAAGTGTACAAGTCGAAGTTTCCAATCGGGGCATCAAAAGAATTTTAGAAAGAACCGTAGGTGAAAATCGTGCATCGTGGTCGGATAAATTAGATGATGCACTTCGGGCTTTCCGTACGGCTTACAAAACACCCATTGGGTGTACGCCTTACAAAACACCTATTGGGTGTACGCCTTACAAACTTGTGTACGGGAAAGCGTGCCATCTTCCGATCGAGCTTGAGCACAAAGCCTATTGGGCCCTCAAGCATGCCGATTTTGACCTCAAAACTGCGGGTGATCATAGAAAAGTTCAACTAAATGAATTAAACGAACTTCGTGATCAAGTTTACGAGAACTCTTTGATCTATAAAGAAAAGACAAAGAAGATTCATGACTCAAAAATCAAGAACCGCGTTTTCAACGTTGGTGATCGAGTCCTTCTTTTCAACTCTAGACTCAAGATTTTCTCGGGAAAGCTCAAAACCCAATGGACTGGTCCATTCACTATCACTAAAGTTTATCCTTATGGCACCGTCGAATTATCTCAAAATGACGGTCTAAATTTCAAAGTGATTGGACATCGGTTAAAACATTACTTTGGAGAGGACATACCATCCATGGTTGTCTCGGATCTCCAAACTTTCCCCAAGGACAATTGAATTCGGGGATCGAGTCAAGCTAGCGACTCGATGAATAAAAACAATAGCACAATACGGGTTTTCACCCGTATCTCTGATTTCTTTCTACTTTCTACCACCTAGTGTGGGGGAATGGCCAACCCCCCGCTGTTTGAAAAATGTATATATGTATATAAGTTTCAAGTTTTTTTTTTTTTTTTTTTTTTTTTTTTTTTTTTTTTTTTTTTATTTTTAAAAATGTGTGTATATATAGAAATAAAGTGAAATATGGTGTTTCCACAGTTAGATTCGAATATTAGCTTTTTCCGTTCAAAGAGTCAGCATAATAGCCGGGACTTTGAATATTGAGGACAATATTCATTTCTAAGTATGGGGGGGGGGGGGGGGGGGGGGAATTCTAGCGAATTTTATCAAAATATATCTTCTAGTACCCCCGTTTTTGGCCAAAATTTTCAAAAATTTTTCACTTTATTTCAAAATTTTTGTGGTAATCAGTCCGCCATGTTTAACCGACAAAGGGATTGGCTAATCCAGGAGCAAACGGCTCTTGGTAAAGATAACTAAAATCCGTTGACGGCTTGCAATTTGCCCAAAATTGTATGGTAAATCAACTCGCCATATCCCATAAAGTGAATGAGTTGGCTAGCCCGCAAGATTATGGCTTATGGTAAAGGCAGTGGAAAATCCATAATTGGTAATCAGCTCACCAAGATGTCGACTGTGTCCATCAAGAGTTGGCTAGTCCAGGAGCGAACGGCTCTTGGTAAAGACTAATCAAAACCGTTGAAAGCTGGTGGTTTGCTAAAAATCACATGGTGATCAGGTGGACCATAGTTCTTACTTGAATCGATACATCTGGCTACTCCAGAAGTGATGGTTTTTGGTAAAGAGTTTTCAAATCCATCAAGTTTTCTAAAAAGATTGCTAGGGACTAGCAATAGTTTAGTGTGGGGGATTGATGAGTGCTTAAACACTCATCATTTTTGTCGTATTTAAACTGCCAAAACATACAAAAACAATCAAAAAGTTATCAAAATACTTAAATTATTCCAGGGATTGTGTTTTATGTGTTTTAAATGCAAAATGAGCAAAAACAAATGAAAAACGATCAAAGTTTGCAATATTGGCAGTTTCAGTCCCCCAAGTTTCAAAACTTCTCAAAAATAGTCCCTATGCATTTATTTTGAAAGGAAAAGTCAACCCAAGCTTTTGAAAGTCAAATTTCACAAAATATTACACTTGGGTCATAAGTTTTCCAAAATTACATGTTTGGTCCCTGAGATTTCAAATTTGGCAAAATAGGTCCCTGGGAAATTTTGAAAAGTGGAAAAAATGCAAAAATGGTTCTTGAAATATTGGTGATTGACAATTTTTGTCCTTGGTAGCAATTTGTGAAATCTACATTTTCAGTCCTTAAGGTTTGCAAAATTACAAAATTGGTCCATGTGCTATACTTAACCAACCAGACCCTTTTTTATTATACAAACCCCAAGCCCACTCTGCTCCCAACCCACTTCCCATTTTAAATAAAAATCCCACCCCAGTCAAACAGTCAACACGGGTCAAACACCCCGGTCAACTTCTTCTTCCCCCCAACCGTATCCCACAAAACCAGGCTCCATGTTCCCCCTGTTGGGATCATACTTTTGTATTTAAGTCAAGTCTCGGTCATTACCTTTTGTAATAGGTTGCTTAGTTATTTATTTCATTATGTTTTATGTTACAAGGCTTAAGTAAGCTAGTCCATGGGCTTGAAAGCCCACGTCCAAAAGGAAGGAGGGAGGAAGGGAATGTTGCCCTACTCCTCCCTTATAAATACCAAGCTCATGTACACTTTATTATTGTTGGTTATTTGAATATCTTAGTGAAACTCTTGTTCTTACTTTTCTCTCATTTCTTATAATCAACCATCTCTCATTTCTTTCATTATCATACTTGTGTTTACATAAATGGTGACCTAACAAGTGGTATCATTCGCCTAATAGAGATTGAAGTGTGTTTCTTGGTTTTAACGTGGGGTTTAAGGTGGTCTTTTGCTTCTTTTTGCTTCTTTCTTTGTTTCTTACACTCAAATCTTGAAGCTTGGATAAGTTTTAAGGTTAATATAGTGTTTAGAAGCTTAGATTTTGCATAAAGTTTTGATTTTTAAGGTTTTTTTTTCTACTCAAAATCTTCAATAGTTAATGTTTTCTATGCATTGGTGAAGTTATTTGATCAAAAGTACCTTATTTCTAAGCATTTTTTCTTCAAAAATTTGAGATTTTTCAAGTTTCTGACCTCTTTAGGCGTAACATACGTGAACAGTACGATTAAAAAGCTGTCTACATAATCTTTTGTCCTTTCTATGAGTAAGATTTGGTCAAAACCCTTTTCCTACGCGTAACCTTGGTCAAAACCCTGTTCCTACGCTTAACTTGGTCTTCTACGCCTAAAACCTACGAGTAAGTCCATTTCCTACGCCTTAGTCCTACGCTGAAGTCTAATCCTACGCAGAAGTTGACTTTTCTACGCAGAAGTTCATTCTTACGCATAAGAGTTAATCTTACGCGTAAGTTGCCAGAATCTACGCTTAAGTTTCATCAAAGGTCTTCTCCTTATGTTACGGTGACTCAGTACTTCCCTAGCTTGAATAAGTTAGTGGAATACTTCGACTTCGGATATCTTTCAAGCTTGGATAAGTTTGAAAGATTTGTTTGGTTGTTTAACCTTACGCATAAGTCTAAACTTACGCATAAGCCAAAGCTTACGCGTAAAGAGAAAACTTACGCATAAACTCTTAGTTTACGCATAAACTACTCTTTACGCATAACCTAAAGTTTACACGTAAGATTATTGTTACGCGTAAGAATTCAACTTACCCTAGGGATTTGTACTTAACCAAAGGAACGTGCATTTCAATCTTCTACAAGATCCATCTTTCACACGTCTCTTTGGCGGGAAAATTTGAGTAAAATTTAATTTTTACAGGAGACCAAACTTTCAATTTTTACGCGAAATTTAAATTTTGGTATAACGGTGAAAATTTTGGCCCAAAATTCAAATTTTTTCGGCAAAATTTGGCAGCAAAATTTTTAAAACTCAAATTTTTTCTATAACCTTAGAATTGCATTTTAAAGTGATTTTCAAAATTTTGGAAGAGAAAATTTTTCAAATTATTTTGGAGGGAAAACCAGAAATCTCTATTTCAACCTTGAGTGAGACATTTTGTTTGATTATTTCGATTAAGTCGCAACAATCAAGGGGGAGAAAAAATGTCATCTACAATGTCTCAATCACCTTCTTCCAACTACCTTCCTCACCAATATTCTCATCAGCAACAGTCATCAGCAACTGTACCTTCTTCCAACTACCTTCCTCACCAATATCCTCATCAGCAACAATATCATCAACAACAAAGTCACAGCTCCCACATTCGTCATGTTCTGCTCTTTGGCAATGAATCAAGGCCTCCAATGTTGCTACCAGGAACATATACTGATTGGAAACGGAGATTTCTACAATGGCTCACAAATCGTCCTGCTGCAGGTCTCATGCTCAAATCCATTCAAGATGGTCCATACAAAATGATATTTCTTGCTGACTCAACAGGGATTATCAAACTACAAACAGATGAAGATTTGAATGCTACTGAACTTGCTCAGTACGATGCTGACCAACAAGTTGCATGGTTCATGACACTAGCACTTCCCAACTCAATTTACATGTATATGGACTTTCAAGCCAGTGCTTATGAAATGTGGAAATATCTTGAAGCTATGCATCGTACAGAAGAACTTCATCACATCAGAATGAAGCAAACTCTTGAATCTTGTTTAAGCAAGAATCCACTAAAGACCATTCTCCCTTCTCCACCATCTCCAGCTATTGACCATGGATCCTTAATTGACACTCCAAATGGTCTCCTCTTCATTCCTCCGAATGCACCTGAGCCTTTCTTCATTCCTCAGTACCATCCTGCTACACTACATAATAATGAGCAATCTCTTCTGCAAAATCTTGTGAAGCTTGGACAAGCGTCTACTGATAAAGGCAAATGCATGATGAC
Organism: Artemisia argyi; assembly: GCA_030686995.1. Classification (NCBI taxonomy): domain Eukaryota; kingdom Viridiplantae; phylum Streptophyta; class Magnoliopsida; order Asterales; family Asteraceae; genus Artemisia; species Artemisia argyi. The sequence goes on along the minus strand of CM060686.1, from coordinate 110,096,931 downwards.
TTCAACCTATGAATGCTTTAACACAATGGAAGAGACCGATGACGTAGAAGATCTTATCAAACCAAGCATGGCATTTCTGGCATATACGGAAAATATTGCAGATATGGAAGCTCAAGATTATGATTCAACTCCACTCTTTGACGATAATGTTGAATGCAATGCCACACTTAGTCAAATGGAAGTTGAAGGGGGTAATCTCAATGCTGTTTTGCAAAGTGTCATGAGAGATATTATATCTATATACTAAGCGTTGGGCTTTGTTAGCCCGAATGCTATTAAACCTGGGCCGGTGAACATTTTGGTATAACCCGAAACTATCCACACTATTCACTCTCACTCACACATCGTTTACATCTTTGAGATCCGATTGGGCCACGTCCGGCCACCGCATCCAACGCCATTAGATCCGATCCGATGGGTATTTTAACGTCTACAGTGCTTTGTGAGGGGATGAACAGTCTTATGAATAGTAATTTGATTTTTTATTCGTTTGTGGCTCTCTTTAAGCCATTTGGTGGTGCTACAGTTTATCGGAGTTTTCCAGCCACATCTTTTTGGTAGGTCGGTGTATATCATTTGCCTTTTGGTAGATTGGTAGTTTTCTGATAAAAAAAACGCTACTTATTATTTCATCAAATTGATTTGAAGAATTTACTATAGGTGTGAATTTGTTGTTGTGTTTTTTTACATTTTTTTGTGTGTATTTGTTAGCTTTTGATGTTGGATTTAGGGTTTAGGTTAAATAAATTGTGATTATTGTTAGTGTTCTCATGGTTTATGAAAGTAGATTAAAATCCTTATTTTAGGTGCACGATTTTTAAAGATTGCCTATGTTTTCTTGAGCCAAGTGTAGTATCATTTAATTTGCCGTATTTTAGGTTAGACTATTTGTTATCAGTAATTGAAGCAGGTTTTTGTTTTGGTACCTTTTTTTTATTATGCAATTAACTGTGGTGTTTTTATTTGTTGTTAAGCTGGTAGTTTAGTTTATTGTGTTTTTGTTTGTTGTTAAGCTGGTAGTTTAGTTTTGGCCTTATGGGGTTGCTACAGAACCTCCCTTTGTTATACCCACATAAATGAGTATGTAAAAGATCTGTTTTCTATGACTTTAAGATTAGGTAGATCGATTGTTTGTTCCATTAAAAAAAAGTGAATCTGCTTAGTCTGATTATTGTAATTTTATTATATGTTAGGAAAACTTAAGATGACGAATTAAGGTTGCATGGTGGTCATTAATTTTTGTTGTGGTAAGTTTTCAGTTTTTTTTTTTTCCTTTAAATTCAAATCGAGTTTTAAATTCAGGTTTCTAGACATGTATGTTCTGTTATAAAGTGTTTGCTAAAAACCGGTGGTGAATGTCTGCGGCGATAATATTCAGAGGTCTAGATAGGTTGATGGTCTTACGGGTTAGTGCAACAACCATTTGGCATGCGAGTTTATGTTTGTTTTGTGACGACTTCATTTTACGCTATTTGTGTATAAATATATTACCATAAAGGAAATTCATTTGTTTTATCGGGTGTTACATTTACCTTACAACCACATGCCAATTCACTTCTGTAAAAGTGGTTAAAATAAGCAAATGAACCAATTAGCAATTACCAATTATCAAAAAAGGCTTCATTAATTTTTTTAGCATCAAATTTGTCATAGCAGTATTGGTTTAGCGTATTCAGCCAGATTAGGAGCTTATATGAGTTTGGAAAAACCTACAAGGTCTATGTGTAACTAATGTATATGGGTGTTTTATATAATGCAGTGACTGCATGATTTTTAGTTTGCGCATTTCTCATCTTTGGCGCGCCTAATATTTTTTTTACAACTGACTGTTTTTTGTTTGATGTTTAACAGGACATCCAACGCAAAGCTGATTGCGAATACAGTCGATAAAACCAACGTGTAACAACAAATTAATTAGGAATTTGGCACCAGCAAAGAGTATTTCCAACGTACACACACATTAATATCGCTAAAAAATGTCCAGTGCTCAAACCTTCAAGAAGCTTTCAAGAAGCTACGGATTTGCTTACTGGAACGAAGGAACAAGGTAAAGAGAGGTTGCCCGAAACCCAAAAAGCCACAAAGGTTAGTCTAATGTGATCATATAACCTTTTTCCTTACGTTTTGGTATAAATTACATATACCAGGTAGTTCGTTAATAAATATACATACATATGAATATATATGAATAAGGCCTTCTGAATAAATATGAATGGTTGATGTAGTGTAAATGCGGCCGTGAGCATGTTAGGTATTTCAGTAGTTGAAACATGTCACAAGAACAAAAGGAAATATGTTTTGTATTAACCATGTACAGGTTTAAATCAATTTGAAGAAAATAGATGTATACACTTTTATAAAGTTGGTTCAGTATCTTCGTGTAATTGTATTATTTGTCATCTTCCTATACTTTTAGTACTTGCTTTATGAAATTTAGTATTGTTGTTGGCCGTTATTACAGGTCCTAATGTTTAGCTTTGATACGCATTAGGTGAAGGTTTGAAAGTGCGGATAATCGAAGCATGGGGAAGCATGGGGAGATTGCAAGATCAGCAGTCACAGCCTTAAAGACGCAATTAGCCTCTAATTTTCTACTGAAAATGAGACCAAGAAAGGGTTTCATAAATGTGGTGGTGACCAGGGAAACAATTAAGGTAGTATGATGCAAGATGGCGATCGAGTATCAACAAGTTGGTGCTATGCCAACTGCACCGAGAACATATCATCTTCTGATTAAACTATAGGTAATATGTTCTGGAACGCAATTGGTTTGTGGTTTGGAGGCAAAGGGAATGCGCCACAATCCAAGTTTGTCTATGCATAAAGAATGGTGGAAAGGTGCATGTCTTTAACATAATCTCAAATACAAATTTTAAGTAACATTTGCTAAACTGTAAAATTAGCATTGACACAGTATAAAGTTCATGATTATTTGGCTGTTAGATCACACCCACTTTTTTTAAGACTTTTCTTTCAAATTTTGGTAATGTTCATTCATTATAAGTTCATGATTCATGACATAATGTGTTTACAGAACCAAGATACATCATGCTATTGGGGAGCGAACTCAAGTTCTTAAGGATGTTGCAGCTAATCCAACTCTTTCGCGTACAAAGTCAGTTCGTTGTGCTCAGTGTCGTCATGGAGAAGCTGTTTTTTGTCAGGTAACTGTTTTTAAGAGGGGTTCAACTCACTTTGTATTTATCTGATAACATAAATGGTATCTGAAAAATTAGCTAAGAGTGTACTGGTAAATGTGTGAAAATTAAAAGTCCTCTCACATGTGGATGCTAAAGACGAAATAGGTTGCTTTTTTATAATGCTTAGGTAGTTAGAAATTGAGTAAAAGGTTAATCACTTCTTTGCTGATTCTAATTTTCTTGGAGCGGTTTCACTTTTCATTTTTCATAATGAATTTGAGAAATTTTCTGGATTTTGGTTGGTTGACAGTTGAGGGTCTAAACAACAAGAATGCATATGTTATTGATTCTGAAAAATATAATTAAAGTAGTTGGTTTAAAGATAGCTCAGTAGGCCTGATTCTGATATGTCGGACCTGGAATTAAGGTTTTGGCCAAAATGGTTGTGATACTTATGAGTTACGATGTATTCTGCGGCGACAACTGATATGTTGCGGTCGAGATTAGTTTCGTTTCATATTTTTTTTTCTCATATGATATTACATGTGGTGGTATGCATCCGACAATGTTGTCACCTGTTAACAATGTTGGAATTAGTGTTACCACCACCTAGGCTAACGAGAACTAAATAGAATTTAAAGTGCATTTGGTCTCTTTGAAATAATATTCAAATGATGATGTTGTGATATAATAGTTCATCATCCTCATCTTCCAAGAGACCAAATGTGGTGGTAATTGCATATGGTGATGTATGTGTGAAACACTCACCGGGTGGCCTCACTTTTTTTTTTTCTTTTTTTTTTTTTTTTTTTTTTTTTTTTTTTTTTTTTTTTTTTTACCATTTAGCATCATGTATGTGTGAAACACTTTTTCAAATTGGCAAGCACAAATCTAAAAAAAATTAGTCCATTAGTTACACCAATATGGGAAACGGAGCAGTCGGTCCTTTTATTAATGTTTATCTTCCTTTTTGGTTTTAGTTTCCTCTAATATCTGCATTACGGTATATCTCTAATTAGGAAACATTATCAACAAGTATATATTAATCTTTTTTTATGATGCATTGTGTAATATGATTAGTTAATTGCATATGGTGATGTTCTGTTTCAGATAACCAGTAGGCCAGGTTCGAGGCGAAGCTGCTTTATATGGCTATTGGTGGCCACGAAAGCTGCTTTATATGGCTATTCATGGCCAATGGTTACACTCGGAGGTCTGAATCTAGAAAACCCATGGTCTGATGTTTTTTCTAAAAAAATATCTGAATTTTCCCGGTCGTCTAATGTAAGATAGCATATAAGCATTTGTTGTTTTCTAACGTTGTGTTGAACTACTATTTTTTTTATCAAATTGAAGAAAAAATGCAACAACTAAGGATGTTCATTAAATGAAGTCTTGAGTAACGAGAAAGTCGAATGCTTTGCTTCAAAATGGTCATGTCCAAACACCCTCTGAACCAGATTTTTATAACGGTAATTTGCACCTTTTGGTTGTACAAACCGGCCCTCAAAAAGGCTCTTCCGAACACTCCTTTTTAGTCAGGCCCTGTCCAAACTCAAACTCAGATTTGATAAAAATTGTCACTTATACACCATCATTTGTCTATGTTTTTTCCATTATTAGCGTCTTTTGGAAAAGTCTCCACTCAGAAAACAATGGTACATGATCATTGTGTTCAATGATTTGCGTACATGTTAAGCCTTTTTGTTTTGAGTTACTTATCATAAATTGAAACTAAATGGCTGATTTGAATTTTTTACATTTTTTTGCAGGTCTTGAGTGAGTATTAAGAGATGTCATGCTGGATCGATGTATGATTCTTTCAGGTAATGTCATTTACAACATTGTTTGCTTTAAAATATTTGTCTTTGCAATCTTTTTATTTTACATTAAAATATTTTTTAATACATTTGCAGCTTATAAACTTAAAAATTAGCACATCCTTGATTACAGACGGATTTGGTCATGTTATTGATAATATTATACACTACACTAGAATAGATAGACAACATACATAAACACAACCGTGTTGTTACAAGAAATAGCAGAAGTTTTTGTTAGGCAAACATAGACCATAACAGTTTTATTGGAAATATCCTAACCAACTTAAACAGAAACCACTCCCAGATCACTCTTAAAACGCTAGGATACCCTAAAATTTGAAGCCTGTTTTAATTCAGCGCACCTAAAAACTCTTGCCATAATAAACTGCGAATGGAAACAATGAAAAGAAAGTAAAAAACAGAAAAAATCACTACGCATCCATCGACAACACATATACTGACGACTTTCTCCCTCTCTTAGCAGGATCATCATCGACCACTGTGGAAAGCAGGCCCACAAAAGCAGAAGAAACACCATCAAATATAACTACCAACAGTGAGCATACTTATCCAAATATTTACTAAATGATAACAAGCATCTGCTCTACATTAGTCTTAAAATTCCGTCCTTTCAAAATACGGTCAGCACAAGATACTCTAGAAGCAACTCCAGCACCAAGAAGAAAGAGTATCACCAACACTAATCAACAAAAGTTAAATATAAACCTATATATTTATTACTAAATGATATTTTATAGAGATTGATCATCTCATTATCTTAGCTAATAAAGAAAAAATAGGTATCTCCAGCTGTTATTCTCGTCCCTCATTAATCACCTAGGTTGTAGAAATAATTCTTTTTCAGAAATACGAGTTTTGTTAGATACTTACGGCCACTCGGTTTTGTGTGTTGCAAATGTGCAGGTTTAAGGGGAGTTTGGCTTGGCCAGCTGAAATGGTTTTCTGAGAAGCAGCGAAGCAGCTCAAAAGGACATGCAATTATGTTGGAAGCAGCTCAAGAGGACACAACGGAAAGAGAGATTTTTCAGTCGTTCTGGAGTCGGCACTCTCTTTTTTTGTGCTAACTTGCGTATATAAAAATCCCGCAGCAACGCGCGGGCTCAAAACCTCGTTCCATCTAATGATGAATATGCAGATTTGAAAACCAATACAGCAGATTTGGAAGCCAATACAGCAGATTTGGAAGCCAATACAGCAGATGTGATGTTAATGTCAAATCATGATTATGTTCATGAACAAAATTACTTCAGTTATCCACAACCTGCTACTTTAAACCTCATGATCCAATATGATTCATCTCCGCAGCAGACTTCAACTCAACTTGTTCCATATGACAACAGTGATGCAGTGTACTATTCAAATTCCAATGAAGATGACGATGAGGATTTCAAAATTCTGAATCAAGGACTAGCAATTATTGCTCGTACCTTCAGCAAATTCTCCAACAAAACAAACAACCATCTTCGTTCTTCTTCTAACATAAGGAATCAAGCTGTTGTGCAAGGTGAAAAAGTTGATAGACTAGGAAGGAATGCTGAAAGGACTGTTGGGAAAACTGCAGATGTCGGTTATACAGGCTATCAGGATAAAACTTTGGAAGAGCAAGATGACAGCAGGAGATTGAGGAATGACACAGATGTTGATTCTGCTAATATCAAACCCACTTATGACTCAGAGCCCAACTTTGCCAAAGAACAGATGGTTGAGGTACAATCTACTGTTGATCATATTATGCTTGCAAATGAGATACAACAATCTGAGCAACCTAACTTCAGTAATGAAGGAGAGGTTGACCAGAATGTTGTTCAATGTCCTAACAAATATTCTCAGTCTGAGTCCTTACCTGATAATCTAATGACTAAAACATCAAACCAAACTCTTGAGTCTAAAAACATTCTTCTCAAAAAGACCATTGCCCAGTTTCATAAAGATTTTTCAAAACTGGAGGCGCATTGCATCTCACTGGAACTCAAATTGCAAAACGAATCTCTAAATTCGGGCAACAATGGTCAATCTTTGAATGAACAAAGTAAACGTGTGGATACACTAAGAAAATGAGCTTTTAAAAGGTCAAATTCAAGCAAAGGTGTTTGCACATGCTGCATTGCAAAACAAATTAAGAAGTCTGACTGGCCAGAGTGTGGATACTAAGTTTGCAAAACCATCAATCTTGGGGAAACCGCCTTCTGAAACAAACAGAAAACAATAAGTGGTTAGACAACCAACTGCAATTAAATCTGAAAGACTTAAATTTTCAAAATCTCAGTTTTCCTCCCAAGTTGTTGAGAATAACAATTTGACAAAACCAGTCACTCCACATTCTTGGCCTAAGGAAAATGCATCTGTGTCTGCTAAATCTCAACACGTGATTATACCTGGCTTATCTAGGATTAGTTCGAAAACAGTGTCTAATACGAGCATTAAAAGTAAAGATTCTTATGGAAGATATGACATGCACAAGAACTATGATCTAGAAAAGGCTAGGAAAAAGGCGCTACTTCAAAAGGATGGAATTCTAGGTTCAAAACCTCATGTGATGCCTTCCACTGTAGTACAGAACACTGCTTGTAGTAGCACACCAAAACCTAAGAGTAAACAACAAACTAATAGGAATTGGCTAGCTTCTAAGAGTAGTTGCGTAAATAATCATGTTGTCTGTGCTTTAAAATATCTTCAAAAAGGAAATTCACTAGAAAAGGCTCAATCGACTAAGACAGATAAACCCGTTGAACCAAAAGTCATAAGTCAGAAACCTAAGAAGTGGATCAATATAGGACGTAGGTTTTCTCAACCAAGCGATGCTCCCACTGCATCTAAAAGGAAAACATCTCTGAGATCTAACATTAGGTGGGTACCCACGGGTAGAATTCTTAAATCGATTGGTCTTAGGTGGATTCCTACAGGAAAGAGTTTAGACATTTGCACCAAAACTAATGTGATTTCCACAGCATCAACCGCTGAGACAAATATGGAAACCATCGGAATTGTGTGTTCGAGTGTCAAGAAGATAGTTGACACTACATCTTTATGCTTCTAACACCTGGAACCCAGTTACCCTTAGGGCTCCATGTTCTCTGTTTTGTCTCTTCTTTCTTTCTTTGCAGATACAACAGGGATGGCTTCGGAACAAATCAGTTTCGGACCCGCGCTTAATGTTATGGTTTCTAAGCACAACATCTTAGGACCCGCAACCAACCGTTTAAAAGCACATCAACAATGGCTTCTGAGCAAAATAGCTTAGGACCCGAAACAAACCGTCTTAACTTTTCGGACTCTTCGGCTGAAACATTGTCACTCTTTCGCAAGGAATTGAAAACCCTGTTTGCTCAACTGTTTGATGATTCAATTGAAAACCGTCCTCAAGAGGTCTCACCAATCTCCGCTGCACACCCTGAGAATAATCAACAACCACTCTTGAGAAAGACGGTCCTCCAAGTGAATCTCCAACAACAGCAAGACAAACCGCTTCCAACTCCAGACAATCAGCTAAAAATCCATGACTACAATCAGTACCACAACATGCAGATTATGACGGAAATACTTTCTTCAATCCATTTGCACTGACTCCAACCATTCCTGATATAATAAAGTCGTCTTCTCGCAATTTGGATCCGTCTAATATGCAACATCACCCTTCGACACATCATTGGACTTAAATGGATTTAGAAAACAAGCTGGACGCAGAAAGCACAGTGATTTGCAACAAATCTTGTTTAGTTACAAAGGGATACAGTCAATGAAGCAGGATTGTACATCACTGTCATCAACAAAAGCTTAATATGTAGCCATGTCTGCTTTCTATGCTCAAGTCAATTGGATGAGAACTTAGCTCACAGACTACGGCTATGAATTTGACTAGATCTCAACGTACTGCGACTCAAAGTGTGCTATTGCTATCTCGTGTAACACCATTCATCATTCCAAGGCCATACAAATTGCTCTCTGCTACCATTTCATAAAGGAGCATGTTGAGAAGGGTAAAATTGAATTAGAGTTTGTGGGTACTGCATACCAATTGGCGGACTTGTTTACAAAGACATTACCTCCATCAAGGTTTGTTGATTTAGTTCACCAAAATGGTATGTGATGTTTGACTCCAGATGATTTGCAAAATTTTCTTAAAACCTAAGAAGAGTCAAACATCAAAGTCTTTCTGTAAATACTTTTTCTACAAAAAGAATCTTCTTTCTTTGTGTACAAACTTCAAATCTTCAAAACTATGTTCCTCCATTTAAACAAATTTTGCTTTTCTCTGTCAAAATGGAACATGTTTTGAGGGGGAGAAAACTTTTCACAATATCATGAAGTTTGGACACCTCATTTTTTATTCATCAAGGATAAAATGTTTCTTCATCATTCGGATTTAAACTCGTTTTCAAAAAGGTTCTACGATCTCTTGAATTAAAAGTGCATAAATGTTTCACAAAATATATGCTAATTCGAGGGGGAGAAAAAGGAATTTTTTCTGCAACGATCCCAAATTAATCTAGTTTGGACTTCAAATGGAAAAGTAATTAACCTTTTAATGAGTAAAGTTCACAAAAGTCTTAAACTTTGGTAAAAGGACCTTACAAGAAAAATAAAACAGGCTCTAATCAATGTTTTCACACATGTTCTCAAAAGTTGCACACATGATTAAAACCTCAACGAATCAGACTAACGATTTTTTTTCCTCAATTATCTCCATAATTGTGAGTTTCTAATTTCCTCATTGTTGTTGTCTAATCGTTCCCTAAATGTTTCAAGTGTTTTTCAACGGTCAAAAGGCATAATCAGAAACTAAGGTTAATATAATTATCGATCGGGGCATTTCTTTTTTATGTGTTTAGTCTAATTTATTATTTCATATAGCTTTAGAGAACACTAAAGTATGCTCGATTGGTGTGTTTGCACGATTAGAAACAACATAGGTTTGAAATCAAGTGATTTAGGGTTTAAGATTTTGATGTCTTTGCTGCTACTAGGATGGTTAATTTGTACAATATTCATGCATTATGATGCTAAAATGCGTGCAATGTCTCTAATCATAACCCCTAACCATTATCATAATAGGAAAATCTCGAGTGATAGGATGAGTTAATCAGTGATCTTGTGTGTTAATTAGAGAATTCTAAGCATTTTGGTAGATATAGAATGAGTTTCTTGATTCATCTGTATACTTGTTTGTGCCTGATGCATTTTCTCTGTGTGCAAGTACATGTCATCCCATTGAAAGTCAAAATTTCAACATTCGACAAAATGTTTCTTATGGAACATATTTTGAGGTCAAAGGGCAAAATGTGTTTAAAGGCTAAACTGGTAAATGGATTCAAAATGGTGAGAAACAAATCTTTCCAAACTCTACACTATTGTTTTACACCGGTAAAGCAAGTGTGAAGACCAAAGCAAAGTTGTCCTAAATTTTTCAAATTTTCATAATCTGGAATGCTTTGGCTACGATTAAAGAATGACTCTGATTTGGGCATCCCAAACACCTGAAGTTTTCCATTCATCACAAAAACAAATCTTCAAAAAGAACCCATGAGGTTTAACTTTAAATGGAAATCTTCTTCTTCAAGATTTTAAAACTCAAAAGAGAGACTCCGGGTCTCAAACAACTTTCAACAGTACAAGAGTTTTGAATTTCAAGCATTCTTTGTTGTATAATACTTGATTATGTTTTCTAAAACCTTGAGCGGAATCATCTCTCGAATTTTTCAAAAAGTATTTCTTTAATACGATTCTAAATTCTGCTCAAGAAGACTATCTCTCGAATAATGTTCATTATTTGAGGGGGAGTGTTTTGTTTTATAGAAAACTAATTTTGTATAAAAACAACGACTTGTGCACACATCTCAGTGTACAACTCGGGTTTCAAATAAAGGAAAGTGTCTTGCTAAACCATTCTTTAAAACCAAATGTGCACTTATCCTTGAAAACAAAAAGAAGTTCTCATGCAAAGCTTATCTAAAACTTCTTAATCTTGAGCAAAATTTATTCAAAATTTTTCAAAAGGTTTTTCAAAACTTTTCAAAATTTTGCTCAAGATTTTTTTCAAATCTTTACACCCCAATTCGCTCCAAAGTTTAAAAATGTCAAAACATATGCTAGTTTTGAGGGGGAGTATTTCAGTGTATAAAGTTTTAGTTACCTTGAAGCAAAATTTATTCAAGAATTTTTCAAACTGAAATTTCTAAATCTTTCAGAATTTTGCTTTAAGAAGACTCCTTCCCTCAAACTTTAAAAAGTTTAAAATTCTCAAAACATATGCGAGTTTTGAGGGGGAGTATTTCCAAAAACAAAATGTTCCGTCAAAATCATGCTTAATGGCTTGTGCACGCATTACAGTGCACAACCCGAACTTGTAAAGAAAGGACCCTGAGGTACGCATCAGTGCCTCAATCCAAATATAAGGAGCGAAGGCTTCTTACTTTTGAGTAGAATTAATCAAATGTTTATGAATTTTTTCATAATTCTGCTCAAAAGGACAAGTATTTCACCTCAATAAGACTTGATCACTTGTTGAGGGGGAGCACTTGTCAAAACAAAATACTTTGTTCAAAATCAAAAGTTCTTGGTGAATCTCCCCATAAGACTCAAAAAGGCATATTTTAATCTAAAAAGTTTGTCAAAAACATCATATTATATGCTATTTTTGAGGGGGAGAAAATGAAAAAGTGATTAAAATATAAGTAGCCAAAAGGCTAAAAGATGTATCATGTGCGAGCTAGACTCAGAAATGACCCAGGAATTGACGAGACAATAAAAGTTAGTAATATCGAAAAGACTTATCCTCGACGGGTAATATCATCAAGTTAGTTACTAGAGCTAGTTGTCACCTAAAAGCTGACAATGCATCTCTTTAACTAACCACGTAAGCGTGTCTCAAAAAGGATTTGTCTTAGTAGAAATGTACCGTCTCGAGAAACTTTCTGTGGACTTGACCAGGCCGGGTAATAACTTCAAGCTAGTTTAACTAGTGATGTAAGCGTGTCTCGAATCGGTCTTGTTCACGGAAAGTGGATCAATTCAAAATGCTTGCTCCTCCCGCATGTGCAAATTTATTAAACACTTATGAGCACATGTGAAGGGGGAGCCCTTCAAAAGTGTACACAAAACTCTCAAAGTGTTAACCAAAATATTTGATTATCACAAACACTTTGAGAGATTTTCAATCAAAGGTTTCTTGGCTACTGTCGGAGTTATAAGGTGATTAAGATAGGAATAACCGCCCTATGATCCGCCAGAGCCGGAGGGATCTACCCAAGGACATCTCCCATAGTTAGAATTAGAAGTCCTTAGGTATGAAAAAAAAAGGAGAAAAGAATGAAAGGGAAAGAAGGAGTTGAAGAATTAAAAAGAAAAGTAAAGAAAATGGTGAAAAGAAATAGCCCTCCATATGTTCAACCTTAGGGCAGACACCGGGTTCAATACGTATGCTACTGGTTGTTGCAAAAAACAACACCGGTATTGAAGACAAAGTCATCATGGACCCAGTGACGCACTGCACTAAACCTTCTTAACCACTCAAGTTCTCTTAAAAGAGCTTGTTTCATTCTCACGGGGAACCAGTGTAATCTATCGACTTATCTCTTAGAGATAGTTGATATTGAAGCAGGAGACCCCTCCCTAGTCTCCGCATAGGAAACCTAAGTGTGCACTTATAGAGTCTAGAGCCTTGAGATACATCAAAGATCTCCTAGGAACACTTAGTACTTCTACAACTGGTGTTCTACATCAATGGGCACCAGCTGTAAAGTATCGAGTCCTTCGCAGATCTTAGCAATCTGCCGAGAACGTTTATGAGAGGATTACATATGTATTTCTCAATGATTGAACAAAAATCCTGCCAGGGTCAACATCAAACAGCCCTGACAGCAGGTCACTTCGGTAACCCCACAAGGGTTACGCTTAGTGTTTGCGGTGGTTCCATTACGGTCTACAGTCGTGGAGTGATCCCCAGCGACTCACCCAGTCATTGAGCTACTTAGTAGGTCTCGTAAGCTCCTTCGGGAGTATCTGATATGGGAACGGCCTGGATAAGGATTAGAGGGAGTCTTCACAATATGCTGTTGATGAACTCTAATTCCTTTTCTATAAATACCGGGTATTTATTGCTAAATGTTTACTTGCAGGTACCTCACTTCCATGATGGTAGATTCCAACATGCTCATACATACATCTTGAAGCAAATGATAGCTCCCCCAAAGATCTTAGCACCACAAAGTTCAAAGAAAGATTCTACGTCAATTAAGAAGAATCTACAAAGTTTAAAGACTAAAGATCTCAGTGTATGAAAAGGAACTTTGTGCATGTGAAAGTTTAAGTCCAAAGATGTATGAGTATGTTGGAATGGCGGACAACCACCACAGACGCAGGAGTGACGAATGGCGGACTACTTCATAACACAATCACTACATCATCATCAAAGAACAAAGACATAGAGCAAAGTACATTCATTATCATTCAACCATTTTTGAAGACGTCTGAAGTTTTACATGTCACAAGTCAACGACAAAGATGAAGACGTCAAGCAACCGTGATGACCGACCCTTAGGGGGAGATTGTTGGGATCATACTTTTGTATTTAAGTCAAGTCTCGGTCATTACCTTTTGTAATAGGTTGCTTAGTTATTTATTTCATTATGTTTTATGTTACAAGGCTTAAGTAAGCTAGTCCATGGGCTTGAAAGCCCACGTCCAAAAGGAAGGAGGGAGGAAGGGAATGTTGCCCTACTCCTCCCTTATAAATACCAAGCTCATGTACACTTTATTATTGTTGGTTATTTGAATATCTTAGTGAAACTCTTGTTCTTACTTTTCTCTCATTTCTTATAATCAACCATCTCTCATTCTCATCTTATTTCTTTCATTATCATACTTGTGTTTACATAAATGGTGACCTAACACCCCCTCCTCCTCACCTTTTTACCCATAGCCCCCCACAATAAATGCTCCTCACCAAACTAACCAACCCCCACCACCACTCCATTTAATGCCCCAACCATACCACTAATTTTGCACCATTTCTTTTTGGCGGGAAAACAGCAATCAAGGGTTTGGATGCATATAAGCCTAATTGGATGGTGAGGATATGGTCAAAGGTCAAAGTGAAGACTAGTGGGACACTCAGATTGCAAATTGAAGCCATGTGGGAGGAGATGTGTATTATTTTTATGTCGTTATATATATTGTAGCTCAGTATGAGCATTAGTGTGTGTAGTATGTAGTTTTTGTTGTTTTAGTATCTAATTGTACCTCTGTAATCCATTTTTAAGTTAATGAAAGATCTGTTTCAAGTTTATTCACAGTTGGTAATTTTTAAGTTTATTTAGAAATTCAAATCTCTTGCTTAAGGATTATTAGTGATATATAATTGTTTGCTCACTCATATAAACCCTCATGTATCTGTTTTAAATAAGTTTTCAAGTTGTTGAATGGTTTTTACCTAAGTTTAAGAAAAATAGCAAAAATAATAAAAAAAATAAAAATAAAATAGAAAAAATTGTGAAAGGGAAGAAGACAGCAAGGAGCACAGTATATGTTGGATGGCTGTAGGTTAGAAACCTCATGGGAGGTCATTAGGTTGGTCTCTTTGGTCCTTGGTTCTTGAACTGAGCTTGGATTGCACCTTGTGAGTTTCTTGTACCATTTCCTTCTTTTTTTTCTCTAACTGCTTATAACAACTTATTTCTGTATTGAGTGTGTACAATAAGCATAGTTTAGAGTAATTTAGGTTTGTATTTTGTTGGTTGTGTTTGTAACTGTGTTGTACTTTAAAACTTTAAATTGACTGTCATTTTGATCTCGTTGGTAAATCTAAGTGTTTGTAGTTCATACTTGTGTTTTTAAGCTTATAAGAACTTATTAGAACATAAGAAATCAGTAGGTAATGGTTTTTTAGGTTTAAATCTCATTTTGCTTCATTAAACTTCAAATCGGTTTTAGTAAGGGGTGTTTGGAACAAGCTTGTAAGCTGTGTTGTTGTTGTTGTTTGGTGTTTAATTTAGCTTCAATAGATTGCATTAGTTAAAATAGGTCAAAGGAAAGCATAAAATCAAGTCTTACTAGCCAAAGAGTCAAAATCACAAGCAATCTCACCCACACAGTTAACTGTGTGGGATTTTAAGCTCAAAACCTTTCACAACTTAGCATAAGGTGTTGTTGCAACCAAGATCAACTTTTTTCTAGCTTATTAACATGTTTTCAGAGGATTAGAAGCAAGCAAAAGTCATAAAAGTCAAAATCTCAAGTTTTGTAAAAAAGTCAAAAGTGCATCATCTCAGAAAAACCAAAAATGGCATGATTTATCTAGATTTTTGTGCTTAATTCTAGGCATTGAAATTTGTTGGAGGTGTTGTCTACCAGTAGAACTACTGATTTACATACTTGTTTGAAATTTGTGAATTTTTCTATTGGACCTTTTTGCCCTCCAAACACACTTGCAGGGCAAGGTCTTGCCCTGTGCATCAGCAGACCTAGTCACACCACCAACTTTGGTGGCTTATTGTGGCCACCTCAGTTGGTCCCACTGACCCAATTTGGTTTCAATCAACCCCCCTCCTGGCAAGGTTGAGGTTTTTACCTCTTATTTGACCTTGGAACCTGTGGACCCCACCTGAAACCTTTCCCAAAGGTTGTCCCCTTTTCTGTCTCAGAACCAAAATAAGCAAGTGCTTATTGTGGATTTTTAGCTTATTCAGTTGTCTTAATTGATTGAATCCAGCTTAACATTGTTCAAGTAACTCAAGTAAACAAGTTTTGACCATTGTGGACCCCACACTAGGCCATTTGTACTTATTTCTCTTTTCAGTCAAAGAAAATCAACTGCCAAGGCAATAAGCACTTGAAGTGCTTATTCACTTGGTCTCAGCCAAACTCACTTCACAATAGTTGCTTGATATCATCTAATAAGCAAGTTTGAAAAAGAAAAATCCCAAAAAGCCCAACTTAATAGAAGTGATAGCTTCTATTTAAGCCAATTGGCTTAATCCTCTGCTTATTAATAAGCAATTTTCATTTTTATATTTTTCCTAGGCTTCTGGTATATTAAAATAATTTTTATAATTTTTTCAGATTTTTCTTGCATCATTTAGTATTTTTCTTAATTTAAATTAGTTTTTAATAAATATTAAATAGTTAATAATTAATGATAATTAATTAGAAAATCAGAAAAATATAAATTAAATTTTAAAATTAGTTTTTAGTTATTTTTGATTTTTCCAAATTTTATTTTCAATTTTCTAGTGTAATTTCATAATTAATTAGAATTTAGGTTAAATTAAATAATTAAAAAGTAATTAATAATTAGTTAATAATTAGTAATAATTAATTAAAAAGTCTTAAAAATATATTTGCATTTTGAAAAATAGTTTTATAGTATTTTAGATTTTTCTAAGTTTAATTTTTATTTTTCCAAGTTAATTTCATATTTATTTGTAATTTAGGTTAATTTATTTAATTAAAAGTAATTAGGAAATTAATATTTAATTAATAGTAATTATAAAATTAGTGTAAAAATTAATTTTAAATTTCCAAAAATTTTCTTTAATCATTAGGTTTGTAAAAATACCATTTTCATACCAGTAGCCTTTTCAGATCACCTCATTCACTTTTATTCCACGTACGTTTGTTCGCGTTTTCAGCACACGTACGGTTTTTAGGTTTTAAGTAATCTCTTCTCAATCTAAGTTCCAGTAATTAATCACATAGCTTTCCTAAGCTATTTCTGTTAATCAAATTCAAATAATTCTCATATCAACCCTTTTCTGTGAATAATCACCCGATCACAAAGCACGCTTAGTCACAATTCACACCTTGTCGGGATTTAACGACCTGGTGATACCTAATATTACCCGGAGTATTGGTCTAGGCAGTTTGACTTTGTTGACCATTTACTTGGTCAATTTAAGTTGACTGTTTAGCATCAATCAGTAGACGACCTGCGTAGTTTCACCTTGCCCTGTTCCATAGGATCTCTATCGATAAAGAATGCTCTAGCTGATTTAGGGGAGAGCATCAACCTCATGCCTTATTCCATGTTCCTCAAACTAGGGTATTTCATATTGAAACCAACCCGTATGAACATCCAACTAGCTGATAAATCAGTCAAACACCCCTTGGGGATATGCGAGAATGTGCTAGTTAAATTAGGGAAGTTCAACTTTCCGGTTGACTTTGTAATCTTGGAAATGGAGGAGGATGACCTAGTGCCCGTCATCTTAGGGAGACCATTTCTTGCCACCGCTCGTGCCGTCATTCATGTTCATGACGGCAAGTTAACCTTGCGAGTAGGAGCCGACAGCTTAACCTTTGATATTAAGGATACAATGAACCTTTCTCTCGAAGCAGCTAATCGAATATATTTCATCGGAGAGGTCGATGAATTAACCAATGTCATTGACAACTGTGTTGATGAACAAATCGAAGAAGGCTGGTTGCTGGATGAGGCTTTCCTTCCCGTAATTGAGAAGGAGAAGACAGAGGGTGTTAGAGCAGTCTCCTTCTATCCCGGACGAGAAGCCACTAAACCACTCGAGCTTCATAAACCCGAAAACAAACTTAAACCCTCCGTGATGCGTAGGGACTGCACCAGGCTTTACCTCTCAAGGGATCTTGAGAAGCTTACAACCCCCACCAGGCAGTGTACCTGATTGATGTAGTATAGTATAATGACAAGTAATGGGGGATTGATCGTTCAGCTAGGAATAGTGTCGCTAGGATTAGAAAACCTAAAGACTTGGTCTAGAGATGCGGGATGATTCTTTTTGTATTTTTATATTTTTATGAAAGCAAGTAAAAATCTCGGGTTTGAAGGAGTTGGACGGAATTAGTTGCTAATCAACTAACCCAATACTAAAGATGCAATCAAAATAAAATACTAGAAATGAAAATAAACTAAATTATACTAGAGTTGTGAGCAATATATGGGAGAACTGTGTTTACTTAGATTTCACTACTCCCTAGATATCTTTTACATATTAATTACTTGTTACAGTTGTGTGGATGATGGGTTGTAATCCTTAATACCATTCATGGGGTGGCGTACTTACTTCCCCAATCCTATAAGCGCCTACTTCACTCCTATGTCGAGCCGGCTAAGAAGCTCCTAACATGGGATCACTAGAATTTGCTCATGCATTAAATACAACCAATAAAACCTAGTACACATCGGTTCATGTTTCCTAAGACGTTCAAGCATGTTACACAATGGAGATCTGCCAGTTTTCTTAAGCCTAACATTGAAATCATTCATCCATTACAACTATAAACAAGTAATCAACATATAATTAACATCTAGGTTTCATTACATCGAAGCAAACACATGATAGATCTAGCCTAGCATGTTGAAATCAAGACAAGCATAAGATATATTCAAACAACACATAGACATATTGAATGAATTAAGAGAAGACTTATCTCAATTGAACATGAAAGGATTCAAGGGGTGAAAACCCTTGAAAATACTGTAAAATACGACCTAGGGTTTACAAAGTTCGGCCCTAGTATTCTCCACACAAGTTCCTCTTTTATGAATGAAAAATTAGAAAAGTATATATAGATTCTGATAGGTGACAGCGTCAAGAACAAACTTCTGACGCCGTCATCTCGCCGCCAAATAATTTCTCGGACTGCCTAGATCTGGGTTTGACGCCGTCATGTGTACTCCTTATGCAGGCCGTCACCAAAAATACTCTTGACGCCCTTATTGTGACGTCTTCAGGTTTTCACTAGGTCGTCACGGATTTTGCTCTTGATGCCGTCAGGTTTTTCTTCTTGACGCCGTCAGGTACTGTTCTCAGCATGGAAAATTAAGTCTTTGCCGTTTTCTTCACTTTTATGCTCCAAAAACGTCCAAATTGCTTCTTTTTCCAGAATTCACTCTCAAAGTACCTAAAATCACAAAAGGAACGATTTAGGGCAATATTTGATCAAATAAATTCAATTCCGGGCTTAAATGACCCCCTAAAAGTGGTTCACTTTTCGCCTCATCCCTCCGTCATCGAGCCACCCAAGTTAGAACTCAAGGAACTCCCAAACCATTTAGAATATGCTTTCCTCCAGGGAGAAGATCAAATGACAGTAATCATAAATTCTTCCCTTGAAGATGGACAAAAAGATAAACTCCTAGGAGTTTTAAAGAAATATAAGGGAGTCATTGCATGGAGTGTAGCCGACATTAAGGGGATTGACTCGACCTTCTGCACGCATAAATCTTTATGGAATAGGATTATAAACCTGCCGTGCAACCCCAGAGGCGAGTAAATCCCAACATCAAGGAGGTTGTAAATGAAGATCTCTCTAATCTTAGAATCACTAGGAGTCGTAGTTCTTTAAGAAATCTTGTTTCGCCCTAAGCAGAACCTGAAAGGGAAATTCATAGGCTAAGGCAATCTCTTCCAACACCTGAACCATCAGGCGCAACCATCAACTTTGATGAGGCCCTTTCTGAAGAAGATTTAGATCATCACCTTACACCCCTAGCCCCTAATCAAACCACGATATGGACACTCCTGAAATTCCCACCCCTATGCGCCTTAAGGATTATTCCTCCCCGAACCCTCGCGGCTTCTCAAATGCCACTGTTTTTCCAAATGAACGCACCAATGAGGTCTTGCGTACAAACGATGTTTGGCTTGTCCAAAGTGTATGCAAGTTTCACGGGTTGCAAACTGATGATCCAATTCAATATGTTAGGGATTTCTTAAAGATAGTGGACACCCTCTATGCGGATGGGGCCACTAGAAACACGTCCCGATTACGGTTCTTTCCTTTTACCCTTCAAGAAAAAGCCAAAGATTGGTACGATAAACTTCCCTCTGAGTCCATTTCTACATGGGAGCAACTTATCTCTAAGTTTTACGAGAAGTTCTACTCAGCAGGAAAAACATCAGCATTTAGGGATAGGATCCTCCGTTTTCGTAAAGGAAAAGACGAACCCATCTATAGATCATGGATTAGATTCAAGGATCTAATAAGACAAGTTCCCCATCATGGCATCGAGCTTTGGCTTCTTGTCCAAATCTTCTATGACAACGTCTCCTAAAATGACCAGAACGGAATCAATAATTCGATAAAAGAGAAAATAGCCAATCTAAGCGCCGAGGAAGGGGGAATAGGATTGAGGAATATGCTCAAGACCGGGATGATACCTGGGATGAACCCGATTCGACTGTGAGTATATCCGAAATCGTAGAAACACCCTCGCCTAAGAGTCAGCTGAGAAAGCTTCAGGAGAGGGTATCATACCTAGCAGGGTCGCGAACAGCTAAATGACTATCAAACCCATACTTGATTTACGACCACTGTGGGGGCCCGCATGAAGTAGAAGAATGCGGAAGAGAAACCACTACCAAACATGCGTACTTGTCAAGCCATGACATCTTCGATGATCCTTCCTTTTTGACTTTTAACCAAAACGATGATTTTACCCCTTGCGGAAATCTTGTAAGAAAAGAGGAGGGAGAAAAAGGTCCTAACTTCAAAATCAGGAGCACTTTTGAGGATGATCTTGGACACTTCACTCATGAAAAAGGCTTACAATTGAAAGGGCTTGATGAGCTTATCACTGAACAACAAAATGACATAGAAAAATGGTTCCGAGAACTTAATGCTACCCTTGATGGCCATAACAAGCCCAAAGTAAGCGAAAAGACCCCCTGCTCGCTATTACTACTCGAGTCGGAACAACAACCAAGGACCCTCCTTATCCGAGCCAACATCCCGTTGCCGTTGAGCCAAATATTCCTCACGGGGAAGAAGGTAATGTGAGCGATGAGACTCCTGAGCAGCCCCCTCAAATGACCTCCTCTCCACCAGCTCCACCCAACCAACCTGTGAAAGTCCCATTTCTGTCTCGCCTCAAGAATCAAAAGTTTGAGAATGATAATAAAAGATTCTTATCATATTTAAAGGATTCAGTGGTCACCATACCCCTCCTTGATGCATGCTACCATATGCGCCAATATAGCATATACTTCAAGAGATTACTTGCCAACTGAAAAAGACTCGAGGGTCTTGTGACTGTAGGAGAAGAATGTTTGGTGGTGACCAACGAGGACTACCGAAAGAGGTAGACAACCTGCGTAGTTTCACCTTGCCCTGTTCCATAGGATCTCTATCGGTAAAGAATGCTCTAGCTGAATTAGGGGAGAGCATCAACCTCATGCCTTATTCCATGTTCCTCAAACTAGGGTATTTCGGATTGAAACCAACCCGTATGAACATCCAACTAGCTGATAAATCAGTCAAACACCCCTTGGGGATATGCGAGAACGTGCTAGTTAAAGTAGGGAAGTTCAAATTTCCGGTTGATTTTGTAATCTTGGAAATGGAGGAGGATGACCTAGAGCCCATCATCTTAGGGAGACCATTTCTTGCCACCGCTTGTGCCGTCATTCATGTTCATGACGACAAGTTAACCTTGCGAGTAGGAGCCGACAACTTAACCTTTGATATTAAGGATACAATGAACCTTTCTCTCGAAGTAGCTAACCGAATATATTTCATCGGAGAGGTCGATGAATTAACCAATGTCATTGACAACTGTGTTGATGAACAAATCGAAGAAGGCTGGTTGCTAGATGAGGCTTTCCTTCTCGTAATTGAGAAGGAGAAGACAGAGGGTGTTAGCGCAGTCTCCTTCTATCCCGGACGAGAAGCCACTAAACCACTCGAGCTTCATAAACCCGAAAACAAACTTAAACCCTCCGTCATCGAGCCACCCAAGTTAGAACTCAAGGAACTCCAAAACCATTTAGAATATGCTTTCCTCCAAGGAGAAGATCAACTGCCAATAATCATAAATTCTTCCCTTGAAGATGGACAAAAAGATAAACTCCTAGGAGTTTTAAAGAAATATAAGGGAGTCATTGCATGGAGTGTAGCCAACATTAAGGGGATTGACTCGACCTTCTGCACGCATAAAATCCTTATGGAAGAGGATTATAAACCAGCCGTGCAACGCCAGAGGCGAGTAAATCCCAACATCAAGGAGGTTGTAAAAAAAGAAGTCATCAAACTCTTGGATGCAGGGCTAATCTACCCAATTTCAGATAGTCCGTGGGTTAGTCCTGTACAGGTCGTACCAAAGAAAGGAGGGATGACTGTGGTGAAAAATGAAAACGGTGAATTGGTGCCCCAAAGGACAGTAACTGGTTGGCGTGTGTGCATCGATTATAGAACGCTAAATGATGCCACCCGAAAGGATCACTTTCCTCTCCCATTCATAGACCAAATGTTGGAAGATTAGCAGGGCATGAGTACTACTGTTTCTTGGTTGGGTTCTTAGGGTATTTCCAAATCTCCATCGCCCCTGAGGACTAAGAAAAGACCACGTTTACCTGCCTATATGGGACATTCGCCTATAAGAGAATGCCTTTCGGGTCATGTAACGCTTCCGCTACTTTTCAGCGATGTATGACCGCAATCTTTCACGAGTAAATGGAAGACAGCATGGAAGTTTTCACGGATGATTTCTCAGTCTTTGGGGACTCTTTCGATCGCTGTCTCGCTAACCTTGAAAAAATGCTCAAACGTTGCTAGGAGATCAACTTGGTCCTAAACTGGGAAAAATGCCATTTTATGGTAAAAGAAGGGATTGTGCTTGGACACAAAGTCTCAGGAAATGGAATTGAGGTGGATCGAGCAAAAATTGAAGCTATATCTAAGCTACCTTATCCAACTACAGTCAAGGCAATACATAGCTTCTTGGGTCATGCCAGTTTCTATAGGAGATTCATTAAAGACTTCTCTAAAATAGCTCGGCCAATGACTCAGTTGCTTGTAAAGGATGCCCCTTTCGATTTCTCTCAAGAATGCAAGGATGCGTTTGATCGGCTGAAGCAGGAACTCACGTAAGCCCCGATCTTGGTTACACCTAATTGGGAATTGCCCTTCAAAATCATGTGCGACGCCAGCAATTATGCTGTTGGAGCGGTATTAGGCCAAAGGCTTAACAAACACTTCCAACCAATATACTATGCTAGCAAAACTATGAATCCTGCTCAAGAGAACAACTCCACCACTGAAAAGGAGCTATTGGCCATAGTATTCGCTTTTGATAAATTTCGTCAATATCTTGTCCTTTCAAAAACGGTCATTCTTACAGATCATTTGGCTCTTCGATACCTTTTTGCTAAGCAAGACGCTAAAGCACGACTAATTCGGTGGACCTTGTTGTTACAAGAGTTTGATGTTGAAATTCGTAATAAGAAGGGGACAGAGAATCTAGCTGCTGATCACCTCTCTCGTCTCAAAAATCCCAGCTTTAGTGAATTTGACAAGAGTGAGATTCGGGATTCATTTCCTGAAGAGCAGCTCATGTCAATAACTGATTCTGAGCTATGGTACACGGATTATGCTAACTATCTGGCAAGCAGAATTATTCCGGAACACATGAACAGACACGAAAGAAAAAGGTTCTTCTCCCAATTAAAATACTACTTTTGGGACGAACCTTTCTTGTTCCAAAGATGTCCTGATCAAGTAATCAGGCGTTGTATTTCGGAAAGAGAGGCAATGAAAATCATGAAAGAATGTCATTCAGGCCCCTCTGGGGACATCATGGAATGAACACCACTGCACAAAAAAATTTCGATGTAGGATTCTATTTGCCTACAATATTTCGTGATGTAAAGGGAATGATACAAGCATGCGATGCATGTAAACGAGCCGGGAATATCTCAAGGAGGGATGAAGCACCTCAGAATTTTATACAAGTTTGTGAGGTTTTTGAAATTTGGGGAATAGATTTTATGGGCCCCTTCCCATCTTCAAGGGGAACGAATACATCTTAGTGGCCATTGATTATGTTTCAAAATGGGTATAGGCACAAGCCTTTAGGACCAACGATGCTAGGGTAGTTATTCATTTCTTAAAGAAACTGTTTACTAGGTTCGGCATTCCTAAAGCTCTCATTAGTGACAGGGGAACCCATTTTTGCAACGCACAAATGGAAAAGGTCATGAAAAGATATCGAGTCTCCCACCGATTCTCTACCGCTTGTCACCCTCAAACCAACGGTCAAGTAGAAAATACCAATAGAGCGATTAAGAGAATACTACAAAAAACGGTCAATCAGAACAGAAAGGATTGGTTATTTAAACTCGATGAGGCTTTATGGGCATTCTGAACTGCCTATAAAACACCCATTGGAACGAACCCATTCCGCATGGTTTATGGCAAGGCATGTCACCTTCCAGTAGAGCTGGAACACAAGGCATATTGGGCACTTAAGGCATGTAATTTAGATTATACAGTCGCTGGAACGAATAGGTTCTTACAACTCCAGGAGCTTGATGAATTAAGACTGGAAGCGTATGAATCCTCCGTTAAATATAAAGAAAGGACAAAAAGATGGCATGACCAATGAATTAAGAGACCTAAGGAGTTCTCAGAAGGAGACAAAGTTCTAGTGTATAACTCCCGTTTAAGGTTGTTTCCTGGGAGACTTAAATCTAGATGGTATGCACCTTTTACTGTGAAAAGCTCCTCTAAAACTAGAGCTGTTGTGTTAATGGACGATGAGAGTAAAGAATTCACTGTGAATATACAACGCGTTAAGCATTATCAAGAAAATGGTAATGAAATGATCAATGAGGAGGACATATTGATGATGAGGTCACGTGGTAGCCCGTGACCTTGAGTCTAGCTACAAGACTCGTAAATAAAGAAAAGCGCTTCTTAGGAGGTAACCCAAGCTTTTATTTGCTTTATTTGTTTGATTGTTTGTTTGTTTGATTTTATTTGTTTCCGTGTGCGTGCTTTATTTTTTTTTGTGGCTCATGTTTCAAAATAAATTGTGAAAATGCTTTACCTTGTTGTTTAACCTCGTCTTAACTTCATATAAAGGTATTTCGCAAAAGATAAGTGTAAGGGAAATCTAAATTTGTTTTTAAGAACGAGATTGAACATGGACCACAAAAATATCAAACGAACATGCTTATTATTATTTGTTTGAGTCAAATGCTTGTATCGAGTCATAATGATGTTTTGTAGGATTTCGAAGAATTAATGCATGAGTTTTTCTAGTAACTTAACATAAGGTTTCTGTCAGAATAGTCTGACGGCGTCAGGGTTATAACCTGACGTGCAAGTTTTGTGTTTCTACCGGAGTCTTAAAGTTTTTGTTAATTCTTTAGTTTTATAAACTCCAGGAAATCTGCAAACATTCAGTCCACAGGCATTATATCCTTATTATATTTATAGATTGCCGCCGATTTTACGCGAGGTTTTCCATGATTGTCTTCTCAGGTTTAACAGGTTATATTGGACAAGAAGATGATTTATATTTCTGGAGGGAAGCTTTCAACGTTCATTTTCTTGGAGGAGGATCTAACCATGCTATCACATTATCCACACCGAACGAATCAGGGGAGTATTTGTTTCATTCTTCTAACTTCGTTACTTTTACATCCTTTTTATTGAACATTGGGGACAATGTTCAGCCTAAGTGTAAGGGGATGCTAAATGATGATACCTTAGAGAATGCAATTGCACTTGAGTTTGTTTGTTCAATAATAGGTGTGTAATAAAACTAAGAGAAATACTTGTTAGGGCAATTTTAGCGCCAAATTTAAATTTTTAGCAACATTTAGGAGTGAAGCTTTAGCCTTAATGACCGTCTCATGGATAGGAGTTGTATGACTAGCATGAAAAACCGTACCACTCAAGATTTTCCACCCCAAATATGTGAAGTTCGCCCCTAGATTTGTTAGGAAAAGATGCTTATAAGTGTACCGGTAGTACTTAGATTCTAGAACTTTCGTTAGTGATGCATCTCGAGACCGCTAGTGAGACTACATTCGTGTAGTAGGATTTACTACATGATAAGAGCCATTAGGATCACCCTTGTGTTAAACCTGTATCATAATAACTTGACCAATTAAGTCATAATTACTTGACTAGTAAAGTCAATTAATTCTCCCACACTTTTGCATTGTACTCATTTTTAGTACACGAAACCCCTAGTACACCCCTCCGAGCCTATCCTTTTCGTTTCTAACTTTAAGCATTTTACTTAAAGGAAGAATTTGTTTACAATCCACCCCAAATGTGCAACCAAATCGCCTTAGCCTTCCTTGTATGCACTCATCTTTAGTGCATTATTGTTACATGTTTAAACCTTTAGTTAATTGTCTAATTGATTACATAGTTGCTAAGTCGAATCATATCTTGTACATATTATTTTGTGAAGATTGGGACTCATGGGTAAAGTACTAGTATTATGGAGTAATGGGGAAGAGCATCATTTATTACCCCCATATGTGCGTTAATCTTAAAAAGTACTCCAAGTATCTTGATTATCTTAATTTGAGTCTTTAGAATAGTTGATTGTAAAGTATGTAAAAGTTCAAGTGTAAGGGGAATGCAAATCCCCTATGATGTATTATTTTGGATGGTATGGCAAGAGTGTATGCAAAAAAAAATAAAAAAATAAAAAATAAAAAATAAAAAATAAAAATCGAAAAATCGAAAAATCAAGAAAAAAATCGAAAAAAGGGAAAAGAGAAAAAACATACGGACTACCATCCCGTTTCCTTTTATGTTTATTTTATGTTTTTGTAGTTTTGATTAGCTTAAGTTGAGTCGAGTCTTGGCTTAGCAAAGCCACATTGTACATGTAATTGACCAAGATGATTAACTCGCCACCCGTAAAAATTGCCTTTATCCAACAAAACCGTGTTTACCATATCCCTACACCTCACGTTATAACCCTTTAAAAGACCTCTTTGATAGTTTATCCTAGGTGCTTATGCCAAGTGGTGGAGGTTTGATCCTTTCCCAAGCCTATGGTAATCTATGTGCTATGACAGGTAGTGAGAGATATTTTCCATTTTCGTATTGTGATATATACTTTATTACACCCGAGAGATGTGAGTATCTAAACACTATTTGTGAGGTGCTAGTGTATAATTTCCGTGATTGTTTTGGTTGAAATGGAACGATTATTAGTTGTAATTAATTTTATATTAGTGTTAAATGACCCCTAGCTTGTATTTTGATTAGAATAAAAGCGCATTTTCTTGAGGACAAGCAAATCTCAAGTGTAAGGGTATTTGATGAGACGAAAAGTATACCGCTTTTAAGGGGTCACTTAAGCCCAAAGTCGAGATTATTTGATCAAATATTTCCCTAAATCATTCCATTTGTCATTTTAGGTACTTTTGAGGAGAAATCTGGAAAAGGAAGCATTTTGGATGTTTTTGGAGCGAAAAAGTGAAGAAAACGACAAAGTCTCTAATTCATGCTGAAACCAGTACCTGACGGCGTCAGGATTTGCTTATGACGACGTCACTCATTGGCAAAGAGGTGGATAATCAAGTTACACGTGACGCGCCAGAATATTTTTTGGAGGATTTACACGTGACGGCGTCACCAAGGCCATTACGTACAAAATGCAAGAGACGGCCAAGAGGGAGTTTGTCACAACTCACAATTTCAGGTCATTTTCCAAACCTCGACAATTAACTATTCACAAGTTACTATTCATCATTTACTATTCATCGATCACTATTCATCATTTTTGGAGTTAGTTTGAGATTTTGAGAAGCGTTCAAAAATTTCACTATTCACATGACACTATTCATTCCCGAAGAGAAAGCACTATTCATGTACATTACTCATTTTACCGTAAGTTTAGTTACGGGTATTTAAATTCGCGTAACCGGATTGGTTTATCTGCGAATTCATGCATCATCAGTAGGGACACTTCATACGGACTAGAAATAGTCTACATATCATCACAATAGCATTTGCATACTATTCCACTCGTAGGATATTTAAATTAACATTTTTCGTATATTTGATATTTTACGTATGTTTATTTTTAAATAAACGTTAACACGCGATCAATAAATGTGACTAACACATCCGACACCCCCCACAATGGTCTCGATATATTTTTACACCCCTTACACTCTCACAAAGATTATAAAATTCATTTACCCGGTATTTTTGAAAGTTATTTAATTCGTATCATAGATTTGATATAATTACGACGGTTTTCGTAGAAACTAAACAATAATCATTCAAACACTCAATACTTGTACCCAACATATTTTCACAATTTTTACGACTTTATTATGTCCCGGTTAACTTCGTTAAAATTTATTTCTAGCAAACCCGGTACCCGATTATACCTAAAACTAACTAATAGCATCACAAATACTACACATGCTATCTAATTAAATCATCAAGGGACAACTTCCCCCTTTTTCCTCCTTTGTTTGCCAGCCCAAGCCCCCCTAGTCTCCATATGACAAGCTCACCAACCTACATTAAATGAACACCTAACCTTGTCTAATTACTTAGATATTATCTCATTTTCACTTCATTTTTACACATAACTAGTTCTAGTAACAAAGAGTTTTCTCTCTTCCTTTTTCTATTGGGGTGCTCGGCCAACAACAAAACAAGAAGCAATCACCATCAATTTTTCAAGAACAAGTGTTAATCAAGATCATCTAGTACTCCTTTTAGGGTTTTGAAATAAAAACTCAAAGTTTTTATAGGTTTTCATCCTCAAAACTCACTTATCTTTCAGGTAAGTATACAAAACTCATTTTCATAATTTTACCAAGTTATTACCATGCTCATATGATTTTTATACAAGATTTACATGCATGTGCTAGTTTATACCACTCCTTTTATACTTTTACATCTTTTAAGCCCTAGAAATGGATAATATGTAAACCCTTGGTAGATTAACTTGGTGGATGATGTTTAGGAACCCATGACACCCTAAGAAGGTGTATGGTAGGTTATGGGATGGTAGGTTATGGGATATTTGGTTGTTGATTGGATGGATTTGGACGGATTTGGACAAGTTACAAACTAGGAAAATCGATTTTTGAAACTAAATAAAAACCTACTGTCCCAAATTGCCAAATCCAGAAAACTCAGGGACTCAGGGATAATTTTTGACCAAAGATTCAGAAAATACTTTCAAAAACGAAACCGTGGCCTTTTGAACAGACAAAAACGAGCGTATAACGAAGGAGATATGATTTTCCTAGTTTAACAACGAAAAACTATTTTCTGAAAATGTACTTGCTGTTGGACGACATTCGACGGATAAAATGAGGCGTTAGACGTAACCTAGAGGTGCCGAACTATCAAAAATGTGTTAGTACATGTTAATACGAAACCGTGGATATAAAGAATGTAGAAAATGAGCCTATAACGACCAAGATATACACATTTCAAAACCGATAAACCCTATTATTTTTGACAGCCACTATATGAAATAATATTCCACGCACTAAAAACTATATTTTCTAGTAACAACATTGGAGAACCGTATTTCTTACCCATTGAAGCACGTACGACCAAAAGTTTATTTACACGACTATTAGTTGTCATTTCAAGGTTTTCAAAACGATGAGTTAAATACTAACACTTTATTTATAATATATTACGACTAGTTTTGCAAGTCTAGTTAGACTTACTTTTCCCAAGTTATGGAAAACACTATACTTCAACGATAACTATTATTTCCAAATTACGAGTGGTATAGACATCATGTGCATGTACATTCACTACATCACTTCATAATCTAAAGTAGATCATATTCATTCATATTAGGTTGCGGCTAGTGTTCGCGCTTTGTTGTCCCGATCATTACACCATCATTGTATCATCATTTCAGGTGAGTTTTCATAGCCCAGTTTTAAATTACTTACTTCATCTTAAAACTCTCGGGGGAGAATACATTGCACCATTTATTTTTGTACATGCCAAAGTATCAAATTCCATACATTGCTTAAGTTACCTTATTACCATATTAAGTCCCCTTATTATCGTGAACTGTTAATTATGCGTAACCAAGAGTGAGTGGATAGATCTATTGGGGGTGACTCCCCCGTCCAAGTTGGTAGCACCAATGAGTCATACGGACGCATTTCATTTGAATCATATTTGAGTGCCTGGTAAACACTCGGTTGGGGCCATTTCATATTATGTCTAGCTTCGGGGTCATGAGCTTAAGAGCCAATGTAGCATTATTTTGACATCTTGTCACTTTACTTTATACTTGTGGCTAGTGTACATACGATTTAATTCATAAACCTATGTTTTCTCACCAACATTATTGTTGACCGTTTTTAGCAATATTTTTTCAGGTAATTAAGGTAGCTCATGTGGCATGCATTTGGACCTACCTGGAGTCGCGGAGACAACGCGTCTCACTTTATATATATTTTCTGCATGATCTTGTTGAACTTATTTTACCCAAATTTTCAACACCTTTTGGGACCTTGTTATGTAAACTCTGAATATTTTTAAATGATCAAACGGTGTATTTTATAGACAACACTTTAGGTCGTTCAATATAACTATAACTGTGATGCTATGGCAATCACCCCCAGGTATTCCATTTCGCTACTAAAACATGTATTTTAGGGGTGTGACAGATTGGCATCAGAGCTAAGGTTATAGCGAACTAGGTTGTATCTTGGACCCTAGACTATAACCACATCATCATAGCATCTCATCATTTCATCATAAGTGCATATTTACTACACATATTGTTTCATGCACACTATGTGAGTTATTTATACTTATACTCATATATAATTATTTTGACCTGGTTCACAAGTGACATGTCTTCACCCAACCACCCTATGATCATCTTAGCAGACTCGGATATCGAGGATGCTTTTTCATCCATTAATACACCTACATCACCACTCTCACCTTCCTATACGTTGACATTCACATATCACTTACATTTGTTACATTATAACTCCCACCCGTTTGAGATGATAGCACCACTTGAACCCTACTTAAGAGAGACTACCAGATATGACACCGAGACCTTTGAGATTCGGGAGACTAACTTTGCCTTTTTAGTACCACCATTGTCATTTCCCTTTTCCATTTTCACTTTCCATGAATTAGTTAACACCTTGTGGATAATACCAAGATCACGGACTCAACAAGAACATCCCCAGATTCCTCAAGAATGGTTTGGAATCTACACTATCTCGAACATGATCGATACACAACTCCAGACCTCACTTCAGGACTATCTCGACCTTATGATGCCAAAACCCTGGTTTCACTCAGAGGGACACCAGGAAGTCTCTAGACTAGACTTATATCTTCACTAGCTTTTACTATTATCCTAGCCACGGGAGGTGTGGCATAGTTCAAAAAAACTTGTAGTATTTTGATTGTTGTACAACGGAATCACCGAGTATTGACTCTACTATATGGGTATGGTTGTGCTATCTATGATATCGATCCATGTAGACCAAAATTTTCATGTATTATATTCATGTGTTGTGAATATGATGATTTTTATTACCTATAAATTCTCATGGTCTCTTATGATTTGATGAAGATAGATTTAAGCAAACCACTCCAAGCATGACGCAAGCTGCCGTTGGACAATTCATTGCCAAGAACGTAGCTACTGCCCTCACCAAGGAACTTACTCACGTGGAATTTATGGGTTGCAATCCCCCCTCCTTTAGCGGAACTATAGACACAAAGAAATTTCTCAAATGGTTCGAAGAAATAGAAACAATATTTCGATGTGGCGACTGCTGTAAGGAAGACAAGGTTAAGTTCGCCACTTGCACTTTTCGGGATCATGCCCAGGAATGGTGGACTAAATATGTTCAGATAGTAGGGGTTGATGCTGCTTACTCACACTCTTGGGAGAAACTAAAAAGGATGATGAGTTTAAAATTTCATGTAAAAAGCAAATTACAAGCAATGGAACAGGAAACACTAGACCTTACCATGGTAGGAGATGATGTTGTCAAGTACACTACTTATTTTTATGAGTTAGCACGACTAGGCCCTGCAATGGATGAACCGGAAAGCAAGAAACTTGAGAGGTATATCGGGGGACTCTCCCCTGAAATTCGTATGTTGGTCATCTCATTAGAACCCGATACCATGTCTAAATCTATCAAAATGGCGATCGAAGCAAAGGAATACAAAGCTCACACCAAGACATCAGGAAACGATAGTGACAACAAAAGGAAGTGGGACAACAATCGAGGTGGCAATGCTACTCAACAATCACCCAAGAGACAAGAGGTTGTTAAGGCCTATGCTGCAGGGCAGAATGAAAAGAGAGGTTACAAGGGTACTTTGCCCAAATGCAACAATTGTCAAACCCACCATAACCTTGGAAATTGCCCGAGACCTTGTGGTAACTGCGGGAAGATCGGTCATCCGACTAGGAATTGCAAAGCTCCGGTTGTGGCGGATAATCAGAAACCTCTGGCAACATGTTTTGGTTGTGGAGAAGCTGGACACCTCAAGAATAACTGCCCAAAGCGAAAGAATCAAGGGTAGCCACAATGCTTCAACGGAAGGAGTTCCTGTTTTAATATATAAACCATAGTTCGAGCCCTCTAGGGTTGTACATTTCTTTTGTACTTTCCGTTGGTACGTTGACATAACCTAGTTGATGAGGCGAAAAATGAACCAGTTTTAGGGGGTCATTTAAGCTCGGAATTGAATTTATTTGATCAAATATTGCCCTAAATCGTTCCTTTTGTGATTTTAGGTACTTTGGGAGAGAAATCTGGAAAAGGAAGCAATTCGGACGTTTTTGGAGCATTAAAGTGAAGAAAACGTCAAAGACTTAATTTTCCAAGCTGGGAACAGTAGGTGACGGCGTCAAGAGCAACATTTTGACAGCGTCAAGAGTAATTTTCATGACGACCCAGTACAGAAATGAAGGCGTCACAAGGAAGAGCGTCAAGAGTAAAATACGTGACGGCCTGGAAAAAGTTATAACGTGACGGCGTCAGAAGTAGATCAAGGCAGTCCGAGAATTCTTTTGGCGGCGAGATGACGGCATCACCTATTTGGTCTTGACGCCGTCAGCCTCAATTTCCTATATATAGTTTTCTAATTTTCATTCATAAAAAGAGAGAAGTTTTGGAGAAACCCTAAGGCCGAACTTAGTACGAATTTTACAGGTTTTTCAAGGGTTTTCAGCCCTTGAACCCTTTCATGTGTAATTGAGATAAGTGTTCTTCTAATTCAATCAATATGTCTATGTGTTGGTTGTCTATATCTTGTTCTTGTCTTAATTCCATCATGCTAGGCTAGATCTATCTTGTGTTTGCTTAGATCTAACGAAACCTAGATGTTAATTATGTGTTGATTACTTGTTTATGGTTGTATTGGATGAATGATTTCGATGTTAGGCTTAAGAAAACTGGCAGATCTCCAAATGGTAACATGCTTGAACGTCTTAGGAAACATGAACTGACGTGCGCTAGGTTTTATTGGTTGTATTTAATGCATGAGTAAATTCTAATGATCCCATGTTAGGAGCTTCTTAGCCGGCTCGACATAGGAGTGAAGTAGGCACTCATAGGATTGGGGAATTAAGTGCGCCACCCCATGAATGGTATTAAGGAATACAATCCGTCATCCACGCAACTATAACAAGTAATTAACGTGTAAAAGATACCTAGGGAGTAATGAAATCTAAGTAAACACAATTTCTCCACTTATTGCTCACAACCTTAGTTAATTTAGTTTTATTTTCATTTTTAGTATTTTATTTTGTTTGCATCTTTAGTATTGGGTTAGTTGACTAGCAACTAATTCCGCCCAAATCCTTAAAACCCAAGATTTTTACTTGCTTTCTAAAAAAATATAAAAATACAAAAATAATCATCCCTCATCTTTAGAACTAGTATTCAGGTTTTCTAATCCTAGCAACACTATTCCTAGCTGAATGATCAATCCCCCGGTACTTGTCAATATACTATACTACAACGATCAGGTACACTGCCTGGTGGGGGTTGTAAGCTTCTCGAGATCCCTCGAGAGGTAAAGCCTGGTGCAATCCCTACGCATCAAGTTTTTGGCGCCGCAGCCCGGGGAATAGTTATTGTCTAGGTTAGAATCTCTTTTTTATTAGGTCTACTTGCTAGATTCCTTTCTAGCAAGATTTTATTTTTATTTTTAGGTTCTCTTTAGTCTATCTTTTTCTTTGTGTCTTTGTTCGTAAAAACATTTCCATTGACTCTTCCATTCACCACTATGGAGAACGCGAATCCGCCAAGTTTTTCATCCAATCGACAAAATTCACTACAAAATCTACCCTTTTCACTACAAAATCTACCCTTCCCACTTCAAAATGAAATCTTGATGTTTCGACAACGTCATGATGAATCTTTTCCTGTTGCATGGACTCGTTTCAAATACTTACTACAAAAAGTCCTTCACCATGGTCTTGATTTATTGCCTCTACTTCAATTATTTTACACTCGTATCGACTACGAAACCCAAAAGAGGCTTGACTATGTAACAGATGGGGAGTTTTGGGAATATGATGTTAAAGACGCGTGGGAAAACTTTGAGATTCACGCCCAATACAGAAGTGGAACATGGGACCCAAAAAACGTAAGTGTAGACCTATTTTCAATATGGAAGGCTCAATCGAAAAGTTTGCTTGGGGATAAAAAGATTAGAGTCAAGCCACCTAGTTGCATGTCATGGTTAGGCACTACCATAATACAAGGTGAACACATAGGTGATATTGATGTGATGGAAGAGATAGTAGAAAACCCAAGCCTACTAAGTACCCCACAAGTCCTACCATCATTTGATGCGTACACACCGCCCGTGACTTACCCGGAAGAAGTAGAAGAGACTATAGGAACCCCAATTGAGGTAGAACCCTTGGACCAAACACCACTAGAGGATATAGGTTTGAATACTTGTAATGATAACCTTACTCTTAGTCCTAAGGAAGTTCCTAGTTTTGATGAACCGGAGCCTCAACCAAAACCGTTACCTAATCTTCCATCCTTGGATGAAAATTTAGGAATTGAAATAGGTTCCAATCCACCCATCAAACCATATAGACCGGGTAGTCTTAGGATAAAGGTAATAGACTTTAAGCCATGTAGAGAAGAAGCCAATATAGGAGTGGGACATAACCTTACATTCTTACATCACCCATTTATGATTGATCACAAGAAACATTATGGGTTTAAACCAGGTTTATTAGGTCAAGATGGATCCCCAACTAGTAATCTCTTGAAGTTGATTGAAAATGATCCCTTTCTAGGAGAAAATCTTAATCCAAAAACTAACCCGATTGAATTAGGTAAGGTTATGATGATAGGAGCACACCCCGTTGAGCATATAATTCATCCACCACTCTTTCCTCATGTGGCATACTTTCACCAAGAAGGTGTGTATCCCTACTATCACCCGCACTTAATCCTAAGTGTAGGAAAAACCTCTCTTATTTCCGTTAAATAAGGGTAGAGTTAGGCTCGTGACTCGAACAAAAACAAGCGCTTCTTGGGAGGCAACCCATGCTTTGTGTGATTTTATTTTATTTTGTTTGTTTGTTATTTGTTTCCGTATGCATGCTTTATTTTTATTGTTGGTAGATCATGTTTCTAAATTAAATAGTGGAAATACTTTACTTTGCTGTTTTGGCCTAGTCTTAACTCCACCTAAAAGTATTTTTGCAAAAGATAAGTGTAAGGGGAAACCCCAAATATGTTTTTAAGAAACAAACCGATCATGATTCTCCACAATATTAAGTGAACATGTATATTCGTATTTGTTAGAGTCAAATGCTTGTATTGAGTCATAATGAAGTTTTGCAGGATTTTCCAGGAAGTAGGACCAAGTTTATCCAGAAATTTTCCAGAAACTTAACATAAGAATTTCTGCAGATCACTTCTAACGGCGTCACGAGATTACTCTTGACGGCGTCACGTGTAAATATCTGGAAATTTTACCGGTTTTGTTTTTCTAACGGAGTCTTACGGTTTTTGTGAATTATTAAGTTTTATAATCTCCAGGAAATCTGCAAACTTCATTCCACAAGCATTATATCTTATCTTGTTTTCTAGGATTTAGTAACTTATATAGATTTCCGCCGATTTGATGCGAGGTTGCTTTGTCTATTTTCTCAGGATTTACAGGTTATGTATGACAAGAAGATGATTTATATTCTGGAAGGGAAGCTTTGATTGTTCATTTTCTTGGAGGAAGATTTAACCTGGCCACCTTATTATCCATACCGAGCGAATCAGGGGAGTATTTGATTTCATTCTTTTTACTTTTTCACTTTTACATTCTTTACTTGAATATTGGGGACAATGTTCATCTTAAGTGTAAGGGGAGGGTAAAATGATGATACCTTACATGTACACTTTCGCTTGAGTTTGTTTTGTTTAATGGTAGATGTGTAATAAAATTATGAGAAATACTTGTTAGTGCAATTTTAGCGCCAAATTTAAAATTTTTTACAACATTTAGGAGTAAAACTTTAGCCATAGCAAGCGTCTCATGGATAGGAGATTGTATGACTAGCACATAACCGTATATTCAGAAAAATTTTCCACCCAAATATGTGAGGTTCGCCTTTAGATTTGATAGGAAAAACATTTACTATTAGTGCTTTTGAGTGTACCGGTAGCATTTAGATTCTAGAACTTGCGTTAGTGATGCATCCCGAGACCGCTAGTGAGACTACATTCGTGTAGTAGGATTTACTACAAGATAAGAGGCAATAGGATCACCCTTGTGTTTAAACCCGTATCACAATTACTTGACCATTTATGTCATATTACTTGGCTAGTTAAGTCAATTAATTTTTCCCACACCTTAGCGTTGTACTAATTTTTAGTACACGAAACCCCTAGTACACCCCTCCGAGCCTATCTTTTCGTTTCTAACTTTAAGCATTTTACTAAAAGGAAGAATTTGTTACACCCCACTTAAATGTACACCCAAATCGCCTTAGCCTTCCGTATATGCACTCATCTTTAGTGCATTATTGTTATTTGTTAAACCCTAAGTTAACTATCTAATTGATTACATGGTTGCTAAGTCGAGTCATATCCTTGTACATATTGTTTTGGGACGATTGGGACTCATGGGTAAAGTACTTATTTTATGGAGTAATGGGGAAGAACATCATATATTACCCCCGTATGTGCGTTAATCTTAAAAGTACTCCAAGTGTTTTTATTTTCTTAATTCGAGTCATTAGATTAGTTTATTGTAAAGTATGTAAAGATTCAAGTGTAAGGGGAATGTTCATTCCCTATGATGTATTATTTCGGATGGTAGGGTAAGAGTGTATGTAAAAAAAAAAAAAAAAAAAAAAAAAAAAAAAAAAAAAATCGAAAAATCAAGAAAAAGAAAAAGAAAAAAAAAATAGAAAAAGAAAAAAGAGAAAAAAAAAAAAACATACGGACTACCATCCCGTTTCATTTTATGTTTATTTTATGTTTTTGTTATTTTTCATTTATCAGCTTAAGTCGAGTCTAGTCTTGGCTTAGCAACGCCATATTGTACATGTAATTAACCAAGATTGTTAACTCGCCACCAGTAAAAACTTCCTTTATCCAACAAAACCGTGTATTTCATATCCCTACACCCAACGTTACAACTCTTTAAAAGACCTCTTTGATAGTTTATCCTAGGTGCTTACGCCATGTGGTGGAGGTTTGATCCTTTCCCAAGCCTATGGTAATCTATTTTGCTATGACAGGTAGTGAGAGATATCTTCCATTTCCATATTGTAATTTATACTTTATTACACCCGAGAGATGTGAGTATCTAAACACTATTTATGAGGTGCTAGTGTATGCCCTCCGTGCTTGTCTATTGGTCTTTAGTGGAACGTTTATTTGTTGTAATTACTTTTATATTAGTGTTAAATGACCCCTAACTTGTATTTTGACTAGAATAAAAGCGCATTTGCTTGAGGACAAGCAAATCTCAAGTGTAAGGGTATATGATGAGGTGAAAAATGAACCACTTTTAGGGGGTCATTTAAGCCCGGAATTGAATTTATTTGATCAAATATTGCCCTAAATCGTTCCTTTTGTGATTTTAGGTACTTTGGGAGAGAAATCTGGAAAAGGAAGCAATTCGGACGTTTTTGGAGCATTAAAGTGAAGAAAACGCCAAAGACTGAATTTTCCAAGCTGGGAACAGTAGGTGACGGCGTCAAGAGTAACATTTTGACGGCGTCAAAAGTAATTTTCATGACAACCCAGTACAGAAATGAAGGCGTCACAAGGAAGAGCGTCAAGAGTAAAATACGTGACGGCCTGGAAAAAGTTATAACGTGACGGCGTCAGAAGTAGATCAAGGCAGTCCGAGAATTCTTTTGGCGGCGAGATGTCAGCGTCACCTATTTGGTCTTGACGCCGTCAGCCTCAATTTCCTATATATAGTTTTCTAATTTTCATTCATAAAAAGAGAGAAGTTTTGGAGAAACCCTAAGGCCGAACTTAGTACGAATTTTACAGGTTTTTCAAGGGTTTTCAGCCCTTGAACCCTTTCATGTGTATTTGAGATAAGTGTTATTCTAATTCAATCAATATGTCTATGTGTTGGTTGTCTATATCTTGTTCTTGTCTTAATTCCATCATGCTAGGCTAGATCTATCTTGTGTTTCCTTAGATCTAATGAAACCTAGATGTTAATTATGTGTTGATTACTTGTTTATGGTTGTATTGGATGAATGATTTCGATGATAGGCTTAAGAAAACTGGCAGATCTCCAAATGGTAACATGCTTGAACGTCTTAGGAAACATGAACTGACGTGCAATAGGTTTTATTGGTTGTATTTAATGCATGAGTAAATTCTAATGATCCCATGTTAGGAGCTTCTTAGCCGGCTCGACATAGGAGTGAAGTAGGCATTCATAGGATTGGGGAATTAAGTGCGCCACCCCATGAATGGTATTAAGGAATACAATCCGTCATCCACGCAACTATAACAAGTAATTAACGTGTAAAAGATATCTAGGGAGTAATGAAATCTAAGTAAACACAATTTCTCCACTTATTGCTCACAACCTTAGTTAATTTAGTTTTATTTTCATTTTTAGTATTTTATTTTGTTTGCATCTTTAGTATTGGGTTAGTTGACTAGCAACTAATTCCGCCCAAATCCTTAAAACCCGAGATTTTTACTTGCTTTCTAAAAAAATATAAAAATACAAAAATAATCATCCCTCATCTTTAGAACTAGTATTCAGGTTTTCTAATCCTAGCGACACTATTCCTAGTTGAACGATCAGTCCCCCGGTACTTGTCACTATACTATACTACAACGATCAGGTACACTGCCTGGTGGAGGTTGTAAGCTTTTCGAGATCCCTCGAGAGGTAAAGCCTAGTGCAATCCCTACGCATCACTAGTTGTAATAAGCACTTTTCTATCCAATGTAATATCTATCTTTTGTTATCTCCGCGATAATCATAACCTTCGTTTATTCCATTTTCTATTTCAATTGCTCAATTTTCAATCATATCCCAACCATATACCTTTAACTTACTAGGGATTAGGCCGACTTCATTTTGACGGACTAGTAGACTATTACCATTCCATTAGATTCACCCACGTATCCAATGAACCATTCAACGAATTTTATTCCAAGCTATTTTACTACCGTATGGGGAAAATGTTTTACAAAATTTTAAAATAAGCTATATTGTTACCACCCTATAAGTTGATTTTCTGTCATTATACCAAGTATTTACTATCCTTACGGGAAACAATTTCCATGTTACATTGAAAGGAAATAACTAGGATATCATTTTCAAAACAACCCGTTGAACACCATCTAAAACTTTTAAGAAAATTAATGCCATTTTGACTAAACCAAGCATCGCATTATTAGTCCTCAATTATACATAGCCTGATCACCTGTGTATAACTCAAGAAGGATTCTGCCATGAAGAAAATAATTACATTTTCAAAGTATCGTTAATAACAATCTTCATTTAAAAGCTTTGTAAACAAATAAACTCTTTCATAAACATCTCTTTTTGACAAACCCTCCCTGGATACTTACCCCACCTGTCACTCACTCAGCCATTAGGTTGGATTTTTCCATTGACTTCTCTAGGAGAGACTTTCCATATCAAATTACAAGGAGGATTCCTCGATACAAGGAAAGCAATGAAAGGATTACAGAACTACTAACCTAGACTAGAAGTATACAGTAAAACAATTCATAACTCAACAGAAATCTTAAGATACCACGAGAACATCCGAACCACCATCTCTGACCTAGTTGTCTAAATTCTATCATTCAAAAGTACTAGCTAGATTGAGTTACAAGATCGAGTACAATGTGGATGTACGCTAAGCAACACTATAGAAATGAACCAAGCCTCCTAACCGGTACTGTAGAACACTTCATTTAAACATGGCCTCGTCTGTATGCAAACTTCCCTGCAATGATTTTTCGCCAAGGGTAATTGAGTTGAACTAAGGATAATGATATAGATTCCCCTAAGGCATTGTATCCTCTAGAAATTCTAGATAACCTCACCTTTACATCGAGAGAGGCATCAGGCCCAAGCATATCTCCCCATCTACTGGTGAAAATAAAACAGACATTCATCGACATAGTATCAGTTGATACCTTTGTTTTTGCCAACATGATGACAATTTCAACGGTAAACTATTTCAGGACTTAAGTTAGTTTGAATACCTATGCTTGTAGTTTTGCCTAATACCCACCAATAGGCATTACCCAACATCAGGAACTAAACGTTAGACATTTATGCATTTATGCGAACATTACCTATCCTACCATTTTATCCTCGTTAGTGCTTTCACTTTTAAATGAAGTTGATTTAAAAATTGTGTTTATACAAATCACATACCTCGTAGAAAATAATTTTCGAAGTACCTATATGGACAAGTACGATCCTTTTTGGTCAATATTTAGCAAAACCATCGTACGATGAGAAATATATAAACATCAAACTTTGGTAAACAGTCCTATTCACAACATGTTTAAAAACAGTTTCACATTTCATAATTACCGAATTTTGAATCATCAAGAAAGATATTACTTAGTAAACCATTTGGTCCATTTTCTAAATTCGTTTATTCAGAAAAAAAAAAAGATTTCGACCAAAACTCACAATCGCGAGGCAAATTTTGAAAACCAATCACCATACTACATCGCTTATGCATTTAGGGTTTTGTGATTTGACAATAAAGAACCTCGGAATATTTGATGAAAGAAATTAGTAGGGACACCATCAATCAATTACGAACTTCAGCAATGGAGACCAAGCACAATAGGCAAAGGAAGACACATGTTGTAGCATCCATTAGAACAAAACACAAGGAATCCAAAACTGCTACCCACATTCTATCTTCTTCAAATAACGCCCTTTTCGAAAGACATAACATTGTAGAATTAGTCACAAGATTGATTGTACCTATTTCAATTATCCCTAATAAAGGTAATCGAATCACCCCAGACTC
The DNA here is from genome assembly GCA_030686995.1 of Artemisia argyi. Taxonomy (NCBI): domain Eukaryota; kingdom Viridiplantae; phylum Streptophyta; class Magnoliopsida; order Asterales; family Asteraceae; genus Artemisia; species Artemisia argyi. The sequence goes on along the minus strand of CM060686.1, from coordinate 110,055,709 downwards.
CTAGTGATGCGTGGGAATTGCACCAGGCTTTACCTCTCGAGGGATCTCGAAAAGCTTACAACCCCCACCAGGCAGTGTACCTGATTGTTGTAGTATAGTATAGTGACAAGTACCGGGGGATTGATTGTTCAACTCAGGAATAGTGTCGCTAGGATTAGAAAGCCTAAAAACTGGGTCTAGAGGTGAGGGATGATTCTTTTTTTGTATTTTTATATTTTTTTATGAAAACAAGTAAAATCTCGGGTATTGGAAGAGTGGGCGGAATTAGTTGCTAATCAACTAACCCAATAACTAAGATGCAATCAAAATAAAATAACAGAAATGAAAATAAAGCTAATTAAACTAGTGGTGTGAACAATAATAGGGAAAGTTGTGTTTACTTAGATTTCATTACTCCCTAGATATCTTTTACAGGTTGATAGTTTGTTACAATTGCGTGGATGACGGGTTCTATTCCTTAATACCATTCGTGGGGTGGCATACGTACTTCACCAACTCTACAAGCTCCTACTTCACTCCTATGTCGAGCCTGCAAGAAGCTCCTAACATGGGATCATTAGAATTCGCTCATGCATTAAATACAACAATAATAACCTATTACGCATTGGTTCATGTTTCTTAAGACGTTCAAGCATGTTACCCTATGGAAGTATGCCAGTTTTCTTAAGCCTAACATCGAAATCATTCATCCGTAACAACTATAAACAAACAATCAACCCATAATCAACATCCAGGTTTCACTACATCTAAGCAAACATACAAAAGATCTAGCCTAGCATGTTAAATTCAAGACAAGCCTAAGATATATTCAAACAACACATAGAAATATTGAATGAATTGAAAGGATACTTATCTCAATTGAACATGAAAGGTTTCAAAGGGTAAAAACCCTTGAAAGAATAGTAAAATTCGTTCTAGGGTTTCTCCAAAGTTATCCCTCTAAAGTTACACTCTAATGAATGAAAATGGCAAAACTATAAATAGATTTTACAGGGTGACGACGTCAAGAAGAAATGTCTAACGCCGTCAACTCGCCGCCCATAATGAGATCGGATTGCCTAGATCCAGATTTGACGCCGTCATGTGTAATATCACTCTGGGCCGTCACCATATCTTGAACCTTGACGGCCATACGTGATGCCATCAAGTTTTCTCTGGACTGTCACCACTTTTTACTCTTGACGCCATCACATGAAGACTCTTGATGCCGTCAGGTACTGTTCCCAGCAAAGAAAATTAAGACTTTGCCATTTTCTTCACTTTTATGCTCCAAAAATGTCCAAAATGCTTCCTTTTCCAGAATTCACTCCAAAAGTACCTAAAATCACAAAAGGAATGATTTAGGGCAATATTTGATCAAATAAATTCAATTCCGGGCTTAAATGACCCCCTAAAAATGGTTCATTTTTCGCCTCATCATATACCCTTACACTTGAGATTTGCTTGTCCTCAAGCAAATGCGCTTTTATTCTAATCAAAATACAAGTTAGGGGTCATTTAACACTAATATAAAAGTAATTACAACAAATAATCGTTCCACTAAAGACCAAAGACAAGCACGGAGGTCATATACTAGCACCTCACAAATAGTGTTTAGATACTCACATCTCTCGGGTGTAATTGATGAGGCGAAAAATGAACCGTTTTTAGGGGGTCATTTAAGCCGGAATTGGAATTTATTTGATCAAATATTGCCCTAAATCGTTCCTTTTTTGATTTTAGGTACTTTGGGAGTGAATTCTGGAAAAGGAAGCATTTTGGACGTTTTTGTAGCATAAAAGTGAAGAAAACGGCAAAGACTTAATTTTCCTTGCTGGGAACAGTACCTGACGGCGTCAAGAAGGATTTTTTGACGGCGTCAAGAGCAAAATTGATGACGACCCAGAGAAAACGTGATGGCGTTAGAAGTAGGGCATTAAGAGTAAATTTGGTGACGGCCTGGAGCAGAATTACACATGACGGCGTCACCCCTGGATCTAGGCAGCCCGAGAACTTTATTGGCGGCGAGATGACGGCGTCAGATTTTTCCTCTTGATGCCATCACCTCACAGAATCTATATATACTTTTCTATTTTTCATTCATTAAGAGAGGAACTTGTGTGGAGAATCCTAGGGCCGAACCTAATAAACCCTAGGTCGTTTGTAACAGTATTTTCAAGGGTTTTCACCCCTTGAAACCCTTCATGTTCAATTGAGATAAGTTTTCTTCCAATTCATTCAATATGTCTATGTGTTGTTTGAATATATCTTATGTTTGTCTTGATTTTAACATGCTAGGCTAGATCTTTTATGTGTTTGCGTAGACGTAATGAAACCTAGATGTTGATTATAGGTTGATTGCTTGTTTATAGTTGTAATGGATGAATGATTTCAATGTTAGGCTTAAGAAAACTGGCAGATCTCCATTGTGTAACTTGCTTGTATGTCGTAAGAAACATGAACCGATGTGTACTAGGTTTTTATGATTGTATTTAATGCATGAGTGAATTCTATTGATCCCATGTTAGGAGCTTCTTAGCCGGCTCGACATAGGAGTGAAGTAGGAGCTTATAAGATTGGGGAAGTAAGTACGCCACCCCATGAATGGTATTAAGGAATACAATCCTTCGTCCACGCAACTGTAACAAGTAATTAACCTGTAAACGATATCTAGGGAGTAGTGAAATCTAAGTAAACACAATTCTCCCATATATTGCTCACACCACTAGTTTAATTTTGTTTATTTTCATTTTTATTATTTTATTTTGATTGCATCTTAGTTATTGGGTTAGTTGATTAGCAACTAATTCCGCTCATCCTTCGAAAACCGAGATTTTTATTTGCTTTCATAAAATATAAAAAGAATCATCCCTCACCTCTAGACCTAGTCTTTAGGCTTTCTAATCCTAGCGACACTATTCCTGAATTGAACGATCAATCCCCCGGTACTTGTCATTATACTATACTACAACGATCAGGTATACTGCTTGGTGGGGGTTGTAAGCTTTTCGAGATCCCTCGAGAGGTAAAGCCTGGTGCAATTCCCACGCATCAAGTTTTTGGTGCCGCAGCCCGGGGAATAGTTATTGTCTAGGTTAGAATTTCTTTTAATTAGGTCTACTTGCTAGATTCCTTTCTAGTAAGATTTTATTTTATTATTTATAGGATTTCTTTAGTCTATCTTTTTCTTTGTGCCCTTTGTTTGTAAAACCATTTTCATTTGTCTTCATGGCGGATGAGATTCCATTTAGATCATTAACAATAGAGGAACAATTAGTTTACTCCGATAGATTTGCTTCCTGTTGTTCCAATGAATTTTTAAGTGATCTTAGCTATATACAAGAGGAGATGGGTGTAAAGTTTTATAGGTTTGATGAGTTATGCGCATGTGTGGCCTATATTAAACAATCATTGTTAGGATCAATTCCTTTTAGTAAGACCCTTTGGAAAAATTTTGAGGAAAGCCTCCTAACCGTGAACCATGAGTTCAATAAATTGATGGGTTTGTGTACATCACAACTTGAGGAAACAATTAAGGAGGATTTAGCCGAACATGATCATATTGAGCAAAAAGATGAATCCTTTAGGCAAATTGAACATTGTAATCAAGTTATTGAGGAAGGTTCTTATGAATCAGACTTAGAAGTTGAAATGGCTAGAGAAGGATTTGAGATACTTAGGAACATGTTTAGGTTAGATTCTACTAAAACATGTGATGATGATATAGGTGATGTTGAGAAAAGGAAGGATGAGGTAAATAATACAAACCTACAAAGTACCCCACAACTCCCACCATCACTTGAGGAATACATACCACCCGTGACTTACCCGGAAGAAGTAGAAGAAACTTTAGGAATCCCAATGGAGGTAGAACCCTTGGACCAAGCACCACTAGAGGATATAGGTTTGAATACTTATAGTGATAACCTTACTCTTAGTTCCAGGGAAGTTCCTAGTTTTGATGAACCGGAGCCTCAACCAAAACCGTTGCCTAATCTTCCATCCTTGGATGAAAATTTAGGAATTGAAATAGGTTTTGATCCACCCATCAAACCATATAGTCCGGGTAGTCTTAGGATAAAGGTAGTAGACTCTAAGCCTTGTAGAGAGGAAGCCAATATAGGAGTGGAAAATGATCTTACGTGCTTACATCACCCATTTATGATTGATCACAAAAAACATTATTGGTTTAAACCGGGTTTATTAGGTCAAGATGGATTCCCAACTAGTAGTCTCTTGAAGTTGATAGAAAATGATCCATTTCTAGGAGAAAATCTTAATCCACCCATTAACCCGATTGAATTAGGTAAGGTTATGATGATAGGAGCACACCCTTTTGAGAATATAATTCATCCACCACTCTTTCCTCACATGGGATATTTCCACCCTAAGGGTGTGTATCGCTACTTTCACCCGCACTTAATCCTAAATGTAGGAAAAACCTCCCCTATTTCCATTAAATAAGGGTAGAGTCAGGCTCGTGACTCGAACAAAAACAAGCGCTTCTTGGGAGGTAACCCAAGCTTTATTTGTTTGTTTGTTTGTTTGTTTGTTTGTTTGATTTTATTTGTTTCCGTATGCATGCTTTATTTTTATTGTTTGTGGTTCATGTTTCAAAGTAAATTGTGAAAATGCTTTATTTTGTTTTTAACTTCGTCTTAATTACATATAAAGGTATTTTGCGATAGCTAAGTGTAAGGGAGATCCAAATTTGTTTATAAGAACGAAATTGAGTATGAACCACAACAATATTAAATGAACACGTATATTCGTATTTGTTAGAGTCAAATGCTTGTATCGAGTCATAATGATGTTTTGCAGGATTTTCCAGGAAGTAGGGCGAAGTTTTTCCAGAAATTTTCCGGAAACTTAACATAAGAATTTCTGCAGGTGACTTCTGACGGCGTCAGGAAGAAATTCCTGACGGCGTCACGTGTAAAATTCTGGAAATTTTACTAGTTTTGTTTTTCTATCGGAGTCTTAAAGTTTTTGTTGAATATTTAGTTTTATAATCTCTAGGAAATCTGCAAACATTCATTCCACAAGCATTATATCTTACTTTGCTTTCTAGGATTTATTCGTATATATAGATTGCCGCCGATTTTACGCGAGGTTGCCTTGTTTGTTTTCTCAGGTTTAACAGGTTATGTATGACAAGAAGATGATTTATATTCTGGAAGGGAAGCTTTGATTGTTTATTTTCTTGGAGGAAGAGCTAACCTTGTTGTCACATTATCCATACCGAGCGAATCAAGGGAGTATTTGATTTCATTCTTTTACCTGTTTTTACTTTTACATTCTTTACTTGAACATTGGGGACAATGTTCATCCTACGTGTAAGGGGAGGGTAAAATGATGATACCTTATAGATACACTTTCGCTTGAGTTTGTTTGTTTGATGGTAGATGTGTAATAAAACTATGAGAAATACTTGTTAGTGTAATTTTAGAGCCAAATTTAAAATTTTTTACAACATTTTGGAGTGAAACTTTAGCCTTAGCAAGTGTCTCATGGATAGGAGATCGTATGACTAGCACAAAACCGTACCATTAAGAAAAATTTTCCACCCAAATATGTGAGGTTCGCCTTTAGATTTGATAGGAAAAAGCATTCACTATTAGTGCGTATGAGTGTAACGGTAGCATTTATATTCTAGAACTTACGTTAGTGATGCATCCCGAGACCGCTAGTGAGACTACATTTGTGTAGTAGGATTTACTACATGATAAGAGGCATTAGGATCACCCTTGTGTTAATCCCGTATCATAATTACTTGACCATTTAAGTCATATTACTTGGCTAGTAAAGTCAATTAATTTTTCCCACACCTTAGCGTTGTACTCATTTTTAGTACACGAAACCCCTAGTACACCCCTCAGAGCCTATCTTTTCGTTTCTAACTTTAAGCATCTTACTTAAAGGAAGAATTTGTTACACCCCACTTAAATGTACACCCAAATCGCCTTAGCCTTCCGTGTATGCACTCATCATTAGTGCATTATTGTTACATGTTTAAACCCTTAGTTAATTATCTAATTGATTACATGGTTGCTAAGTCGATTCATATCCTTGTATATATTGTTTTAGGACGATTGGGACTCATGGGTAAAGTAATTATTTTATGGAGTAATGGGGAAGAACATAATTTATTAGCCCCATATGTATGTTAATCTTAAAAGTACTCCAAGTGTTTTGATTTTCTTAATTCGAGTCATTAGATTAGTTTATTGTAAAGTATGTAAAAATTCAAGTGTAAGGGGAATGTTCATTCCCTATGATGTATTATTTGAATGGTAGGGTAAGAGTGTATGCAAAAAAAAAAAAATAAATAAATAAAATAAAAAAAATAAAAAAATCGAAAAATCAAGAAAAAGAAAAAAAAATAGAAAAAGAAAAGAGAAAAAATATACGGACTACCATCCCGTTTCATTCTATGTTTATTTTATGTTTTTGTTATTTTTGATTTATTAGCTTAAGTCGAGTCTAGTCTTGGCTTAGCAACGCCATATTGTACATGTAATTAACCAAGATTATTAACTCGCCACCAGTAAAGATTGCATATATCCAACAAAACCGTGTATTCCGTATCCCTACACCTAACGTTACAATCCTTTAAAAAGACCTCTTTGATAGTTTATCCTAGGTGCTTACGCCATGTGGTGGAGATTTGATCCTTTCCCAAGCCTATGGTAATCTATTTTGCTATGACAGGTAGTGAGAGATGTTTTCCATTTCCATATTGTGATATATACTTTATTACACCCGAGATATGTGAGTATCTAAACACTATTTGTGAGGTGCTAGTGTATGACCTCTGTGCTTGTCTTTGGTCTTTAGTGGAACGATTATTTGTTGTAATTACTTTTATATTAGTGTTAAATGACCCTTAACTTGTATTTTGACTAGAATAAAAGCGCTTTTGCTTGAGGACAAGCAAATCTCAAGTGTAAGGGTATATGATGAGGCGAAAAATGAACCGTTTTTAGGGGGTCATTTAAGACGGAATTGGAATTTATTTGATCAAATATTGTCCTAAATCATTTCTTTTGTGATTTTAGGTACTTTGGGAGTGAATTCAAGAAAAGGAAGCATTTTGGACATTTTTGGAGCATAAAAGTGAAGAAAACGGCAAAGACTTAATTTTCCTTGCTGGGAACAGTACCTGACGGCGCCAAGAAGGATATTTTGACGGCGTCAAGAGCAAAATGGATGACGACCCAGAGAAAATGTGACGGAGTCAGAAGTAGGGCGTCAAGAGTAAATTTGGTGACGGCCTGGAGCAGAATTACACATGACGGCGTCACCCCTGGATCTAGGCAGTCCGAGAACTTTATTGGCGGCGAGATGACGGCGTCAGATTTTTCCTCTTGATGCCGTCACCTCACAGAATCTATATATAATTTTCTATTTTTCATTCATTAAGAGAGGAACTTGTGTGGAGAATCCTAGGGCCGAACATAATAAACCCTAGGTCGTTTGTAACAGTATTTTCAAGGGTTTTCACCCCTTGAAACCCTTCATGTTCAATTGAGATAAGTTTTCTTCCAATTCATTCAATATGTCTATGTGTTGTTTGAATATATCTTATGCTTGTCTTGATTTTAACATGCTAGGCTAGATCTTTTATGTGTTTGCTTAGATGTAATGAAACCTAAATGTTGATTATAGGTTGATTGCTTGTTTATAGTTGTAATGGATGAATGTTTATAGTTGTAACTTGCTTGAACGTTTTAAGAAACATGAACCGATGTGCACTAGGTTTTTATGATTGTATTTAATGCATGAGTGAATTCTAGTGATCCCATGTTAGGAGCTTCTTAGTCGGCTCGACATAGGAGTGAAGTAGGAGCTTATAGGATTGGGGAAGTAAGTACGCCACCCCATTAATGGTATTAAGGAATACAATCCGTCATCCACGCAACTGTAACAAGTAATTAACCTGTAAAAGATATTTAGGGAGTAGTGAAATCTAAGTAAACACAATTCTTCCATATATTGCTCACACCACTAGTTTAATTTAGTTTATTTTCATTTTTATTATTTTATTTTGATTGCATCTTAGTTATTGGGTTAGTTGATTAGCAACTAATTCCGCCCATCCTTCAAAAACCGAGATTTTTATTTGCTTTCATAAAATATAAAAAAAATACAAAAAGAATCATCCCTCACCTCTAGACCTAGTCTTTAGGCTTTCTAATCCTAGCGACACTATTCCTGAGTTGAACGATCAATCCCCCGGTACTTGTCACTATACTATACTACAACGATCAGGTACACTGCCTGGTAGGGGTTGTAAGCTTCTCGAGATCCCTCGAGAGGTAAAGCCTGGTGCAATTCCCACGCATCAGTAATAAAGTATATATCACAATACAGAAATGGAAAACATCTCTCACTACCTGTCATAGCAAAATAGATTACCATAGGCTTGGGAAAGGATCAAACCTCCACCACATGGCGTAAGCACCTAGGATAAACTATCAAAGAGGTCTTTTAAAGGGTTATAACGTTAGGTGTAGGGATATGGAATACATGGTTTTGTTGGATATAGGCAATCTTTACTGGTAGCGAGTTAGTCATCTTGGTTAATTACATGTACAATATGGCGTTGCTAAGCCAAGACTCGACTCGACTTAAGCTAATAAATCAAAAATAACAAAAACTTAAAAACAAACATAAAATAAAACGGAATGGTAGTCCGTATCTTTTTTTTTATTTTTTTTATTATTATTTTTTTTTTTTGCATACACTCTTACCCTACCATCCAAAATAATACATCATAGGGAATGAACATTCCCCTTACACTTGAATTTTTACATACTTTACAATAAACTAATCTAATGACTCGAATCAAGATAATCAAAACACTTGGAGTACTTTTAAGATTAACGCACACATGGGGGTAATAATATGATGTTCTTCCCCATTACTCCATAACATTAGTACTTTACCCATGAGTCCCAATCATCCAAAAACAATATGTACAAGGATATGACTCGACTTAGCAACCATGTAATAAATTAGATAATTAACTAAGGGTTTAAACATGTAACAATAATGCACTGAAGATGAGTGCTTACACGAAAGGCTAAGGCGATTTGGGTGTACATTTAAGTGGGCTGTAACAAATTCTTCCTTTAAGTAAGATGCTTATAGTTAGAAACAAAAAGATAGGCTCGGAGGGGTGTACTAGGGGTTTCGTGTACTAAAATTGAGTACAACGCTAAGGTGTGGGAAAAATTAATTGACTTTACTAGTCAAATAATATGACTTAAATTGTCAAGTAATTATGATACGGGTTTAAAACAAGGGTGATCCTAATGCCTCTTATCATGTAGTAAATCCTACTACACGAATGTAGTCTCACTAGAGGTCTCGGGATGCATCACTAACGCAAGTTCTAGAATCTAAATGCTACCAGTACACTCATAAGCACTAATAATAAATGCTTTTCCTATCAAATCTAAAGGCGAACCTCACATATTTGGGTGGAAAATTTTTCCGAATAGTACAGTTTTGTGCTAGTCATACAACTCCTATCCATGAGACGCTTGCTAAGGCTAAAGTTTTACTCCTAAATGTTGTAAAAAATTTTAAATTTGGTGCTAAAATTACACTAACAAGTATTTCTCTTAATTTTATTACACATCTACCATCAAACAAACAAACTCAAGCGAAAGTGTATCTATAAGGTATCATCATTTTACCCTCCCCTTACACTTAGGATGAACATTGTCCCCAATGTTCAATTAAAGAATGTAAAAGTAAAATAGGTAAAAGAATGAAAGCAAATACTCCCCTGATTCGTTCGGTGTGGATAGTGTGGTAACAAGGTTAGATCTTCCTCCAAGAAAATGGACAATCAAAGCTTCCCTTCCAGAAATATAAATCATCTTCTTGTCATATATAACCTGTTAAACCTGAGAAAACAAACTAGGCAACCTCGCGTAAAATCGGCGGCAATCTATATATACTAACAAGTCCTAGAAAACATATTAAGATATAAAGCTTGTGGAATGAATGTTTGCAGATTTCCTGGAGTTTATAAGACTAAAGAATTAACAAAAACTTCAAGACTCCGTTAGAAAAACAAAACTAGCAAAATTTCCAGAATTTTACACATGACGCCGTCAGGAGTTAACTCCTGACGCCGTCAGAAGTGACCTGCAGAAATCTTTACGTTAAGTTTCCGAAAAATTTCTGGAAAAACTTATGTCCTACTTCCTCGAATATCCTGCTAAGCATCATTATGACTCGATACAAGCATTTGACTCTAACAAATACTAATACACATGTCCATTTAATATTGTGGAGAATCATGATCAATTTCGTTCTTAAAAACAAATTTGGGGTTTCCCCTTACACATATCTTTTGCAAAATACCTTTGTATGAAGTTAAGATGAAGTCAAACGACAAAATGAATTATTTTCAGAATTTTAGTTTGAAACATGATCTACCAACAATAAAAATAAAGCATGCATACGGAAGCAAATAACAATCAAACAAATAAAATCACACGAAACATGAGTTGCCTCTCAAGAAGCGCTTTTCTTTATTTACAAGTCTTGTAGCTAGACTCAAGGTCATGGGAAATTACGTGACCTCATCTCTTGAGATGATGTATCCCATATAATTATGATCCTTACTATCATGATGGTGGTGTTTCAATCGATCGATACTCGCAGTCACCTCCCCTCCTCCTTTACTGCTCAAGTTAGCTATCCCATCTTGGCCTATGCCTTTGATTGTGAATGACCTATACCACAAAGGACTTGGTTTATCGGGAGGTACTGTTATCTCCGAGTGTCTTAAGAGTACCGGGTCTCCTTTCACGAATGGTGCATGATTCCCCGTTGGTTGACTACATTCAAACTTGACATGAACTTTGTTGCAGCCTTTGTTTCCTTCATGTGCAGTTTCTTTGTAACTTTTGATCCTTGCTTCCCATGCAAGAATCTTTTCCTGAACTCGAGTAGTCGATGTGTCAATGTTGTTTTTGAGCTTTCTCTTCATCAAGCTATCTTGTGTACATCGCGGGGTCATGGGAAAGCTAATCTTTCTTTTTCTGATTTAAGCTCAATTTCCCTTTTTTCATACCTAATAACAGCTCGTGCGGTGGTAAGGAACGGTGCTCCGAGGATTATTAGCATGCATCCACCTCCTTTATCATCAATGATCATGAAATCAACGGGATACATGAATCCTGCAACATTGACCAGCACATCCTCTGCAATTCCCAAAGGGTACACATAAGAGTGTCCAGCGAAGGATAGCTTAACACGGGTGGTGGCAGGCATTTCAGATGTTAGTTGGGTGTAGACAGTTAGGGGCATAAGATTTACTTCCGATCCTTGGTCGGCGAAAGCATTCAGACCTTGCAGATTCCCAATGCTGGCTGGTATCTCAAAGTTCCCACAAGCCATCTGCTTAGTAGCTACTTTTTCTACAAGTAGTTTTTCAAATACCGGTCCCCCAGGTAATGTATCATACTCATTTTCCATTTCTTTCTCCTTCCTTGAAACCTGTTGGGAGAATTGGTTACGCCCGTCACCCTTTATCCAATTTGTTATGGTGTTCTTATTTATATCATGTTTTAGGTAGTAACCTAATGATTGGGATTTTGGCGGTTCCTCAATGGTTTGTTCACTAGGGGTTTCTTTTTCCTCATTATCCTTGTGGATAATTGTGATAGAATTAACAAACTGGGTAGTGGGGGTAGCGCTTTCTTTCCTCAGTAACATCATTTCTGGGGTTTTCTGGTTTGCGTACTCCTCCACTAGGCTCATCATCTCCTTGCATCTCCTCCTTTTGTTTATAAACTGCTTCCTCGAATCTAGCAAGCCGATCAAAATGGGTTGCCATATATTCTCTTATTCGAGCTTCGAATTCCGGGCTAAGTTTTTCAGGAGGAGAATAAGGTGGGGCATAATTTTGAAAGGTTTCAACATTCTCTCTAGAGGGTGACTCAGATAATGGCGTTGGAGTCATTTTCGAGACAGAATTGACAGCTGCTCGTCTAGGACTTAAAGGTCTCTTTTGTCTTTCCTCGAAATAGTCAACTTTTGCCTCAAGCTTGCAAAGGAGTTCATCGGAGATTTGATTAGTCTCTCCAGGTGTCGAGATTACGTTGATGGCCGCTTCTATAGTGTGATTAAATTCCCATAATTCTTGATTATTGGCGGCAAGTTCGTCAATAATTTCCCAAGATTCCTCAGCGTTCCTATCACGTAATCTACCTCCGGCGGCTCGATCAATGGTACGTTTGGTGTGATAGTCGACATGGTCATAGAAGATTTGAACTAATAACCAAAGATTTATACCATGATGAGGGACTTTTTGGAGTAAATCCTTGAAACGAGCCCATGCTTCGTAGAAAGTTTCACCTTGACGTTGTTGGAACATCAAGATATCATTTCTAAGCATCGCACTTTTCCCCGGTGGGAACAATTGAGCAAGGAAACGAGTGGTGAGATCATCCCATGAGGTGATGGATCCCGCGGGTAGACGTTCAAGCCATTGACTAGCATGATCACGTAGAGAGAATTGGAATAGGCGTAATCGGGTTGACTCTATAGTTGTAACATCAAGGTCTATAGAATGTACGATTTTAAGGAAATCCTTGATATGTTGATTAGGATCTTCGGAACGAAGTCCATGGAATGCACATCCGCTTTGCACCAACCGGATGGTGTCGGATCGTAAGGGGGACACATTGGCTCCTTGGGTGAGCTCAATGGTGTTTCGATAGCCTTGGTGGCTAGGACGGGAATACTCGCCTAGGGTTCGGGGCCTAAGAGGTTGGTTTGCTAGTGGTGGGTTTTGTGGGTGGTTTTGTTGTGGTGGGTTGATGGGTTCAAGGATGTTACCACCTTCCATGATGTCGGATGGTAAAGGTTACGAACAAAGACACAAAGAAATAAGATAGACTAAAGAAAACCTAAAAATAAAAATAAAATCTTACTAGAAAGGAATCTAGCAAGTAGACATATTAAAAAGAAATCCTAACCTAGACAATAACTATTCCGCGGGCTACGACGCCAAAAACTTGATTTGTGGGAATTGCACCTGGCTTTACCTCTCGAGGGATCTCGAGAAGCTTACAACCCCCACCAGGCAGTGTACCTGATCGTTGTAGAATAGTATAGTGACAAGTACCGGGGGATTGATCGTTCAACTCAGGAATAGTGTCGCTAGGATTAGAAAGCCTAAAAACTGGGTCTAGAGGTGAGGGATGATTCTTTTTTTGTATTTTTATATTGTTTATGAAAACAAGTAAAATCTCGGGTATTGGAAGAGTGGGCAGAATTAGTTGCTAATCAACTAACCCAATAAATAAGATGCAATCAAAATAAAATAACAGAAATGAAAATAAAGCTAATTAAACTAGTGGTGTGAACAATAATAGGGAAAGTTATGTTTACTTAGATTTCATTACTCCCTAGATATCTTTTACAGGTTGATAGTTTGTTACAATTGCGTGGATGCCGGGTTATATTCCTTAATACCATTCGTGGGGTGGCGTACGTACTTCCCCAACTCTATAAGCTCCTACTTAACTTTTCTGTCGTGCCTGCAAGAAGCTCCTAACATGGGATCATTAGAATTCGCTCATGGATTAAATACAACCATAATAACCTAGTACACATTGGTTCATGTTTCTTAAGACGTTCAAGCATGTTACCCTATGGAAGTCTGCCAGTTTTCTTAAGCCTAACATCGAAATCATTCATCCGTAACAACTATAAACAAACAATCAACCCATAATCAACATGTAGGTTTCACTACATCTAAGCAAACACACAAAAGATCTAGCCTAGCATGTTAAATTCAAGACAAGCGTAAGATATATTCAAACAACACATAGACATATTGAATGAATTGAAAGGATACTTATGTCAATTGAACATGAAAGGTTTCAAAGGGTAAAAACCCTTGAAAGAATAGTAAAATTCGTGCTAGGGTTTCTCCAAAGTTATCCCTCTAAAGTTACACTCTAATGAATGAAAATTGCAAAACTATATATAGATTTTACAGGGTGACGGCGTCAAGAAGAAATGTCTGACACCGTCAACTCGCCGCCCATAATGAGATCGGATTGCCTAGATCCAGATTTGACGTCGTCGTGTGTAATATCACTCTGGTCCGTCACCATATCTTGAACCTTGAAGGCCATACATGACGCCGTCACGTTTTCTCTGGACCGTCACCACTTTTTACTCTTGACGCCGTCACATGAAGACTCTTGTCGCCGTCAGGTACTGTTTCCAGCAAGGAAAATTAAAACTTTGCCATTTTCTTCACTTTTATGCTCCAAAAACGTCCAAAATGCTTCCTTTTCCAAAATTCATTCCAAAAGTACCTAAAATCACAAAAGGAACGATTTAGGGCAATATTTGATCAAATAAATTCAATTCCGGGCTTAAATGACCCCCTAAAAACGGTTCATTTTTCGCCTCATCACCTAGCACTCATTTTTAGATTTCCTTCAGAAGCCCATTTAGATGTAAATACCGCCTACCATCCTTAGACCAATGGTCAAAGAGAAAGGACAATTCAAACATTGGAAAGGTATGCTCAGAGCATGAGTGATTGACTCTAGAAATGGTTGGACTAACCATTTGCCATAAGTCAAATTCCTTTGCAACCATAGTTATCACACGAACATAGAGACTACACCATTTGAGGCACTTTATGGTCGAAGTGCCGACCATCTATTGACGGACCAAACTCAGAAAAAGCCCAACTCACTAGTCCAGTACACATTCATGAAATAATCAGGAATTTCCTACAAATCAAGAAGCAGTTACAAGTTCGATAAGTTGTAAACCCTTAGAATTTCAAGTTGGTAGCAGAGTCATGTTGAAAGTTCTGCCTAGGAAAGACATGAGACCATTCAGAAAAATTCGAGAAGTTAAACACGATATACACTGGACCATTTAATATTTCAGACAGAGTAGGCCTAGTGGCCGTCAGACTTGAGCCTTGTTAGAGAACAGTAGGTTACAAAAATATGTTTTACATTTTCAAATCACAAGAAATGTCTCTCAGACGAGTCACTCATGATTCCATTGGAAGGAATCCAACTCAATGACGAACCGAAACCTTGTAGGAGAACCAGTAGAAATCATGGACCGTGAGGTCAGATAATGAAACAGAGTCGAATTCCTATCATGAAAGTTCGCTGGAATTCTCGAAGAGGACCCAAGTTCACTTGGGAACGGGAAGACCAAATGCGACTCAAGTATCCACATCTTTTTACCGAGTCTACTTCCGAGACTAACACCAGCTGAATTCAGGGACTGAATTCCTTTTTGGGTGGGCGACTGTCACAACTCACAATTTCAGGTCATTTTTTCAAACCTCGACAATTTACTATTCACAAGTTACTATTCATCGATCACTATTTATCATTTCACTATTCATCAGTTTTGGAGTCAGTTTGAGATTCTGAGAAGCGTTCAAAAATTTCACTATTCACATGACACTATTCATTCCTGGAGAGAAAGCACTATTCATGTACATCACTCATTTTATCGTAAGATTAGTTACGGGTATTTAAATTCGCGTAACCGGATTGGTTCAGCTGTGAATTCATGCATCATTAGTAGGGACACTTCATACGCACTAGAAATAGTCTACATATCATCACAATAGCATTTGCATACTATTCCACTCGTAGGATATTTAAATTAACATTTTTCGTATATTTGATATTTTACGTATGTTTATTTTTAAATAAACGTTAACTCGCGATCAATAAATGTGACTAACACATCCGACACCCCCCACAATGGTCTCGATATATTTTTACACCCCTTACAACGTCACAAAGATTATAAAATTTATTTACCCAGTATTTTTAAAAGTTATTTAATTCGTTTCATAGATTTGATATAATTACGACGGTTTTCGTAGAAACTAAACAATAATCATTCAAACACTCAATACTTGTACCCAACATATTTTCACAATTTTTACGACTTTATTATGTCCCGGTTAACTTCGTTAAAATTTATTTCTAGCAAACCCGGTACCCGATTATACCTAAAACTAACTAATAACAGCACAAATACTACACATGCTATCTAATTAAATCATCAAGGGACAACTTCCCCCTTTTTCCTCCTTTGTGAGCCGGCTCAAGCCCCCCTAGTCTCCATATGACAAGCTCACCAACCTACATTAAATGAACACCTAACCTTTTCTAATTACTTAGATATTATCTCATTTTCACTTCATTTTTACACATACTAGTTCTAGTAACAAAAAGTTTTCTCTCTTCCTTTTTGTCTTGGGGTGCTCGGCCAACAACAAAACAAGAAGCAATCACCATCAATTTTTCAAGAACAAGTGTTAATCAAGATCATCTAGTATGTGACACCCCGAAAACCGAATCAGCGGAAGCCTACAAGTCTGGGGGTGTTACTCGATTGTTATCATAACAAAGGGTACAAAGAACGGTTTTGTATAAACCAATTTGGAAGAAATTTAATAATTGAAAATATTCAATTTACATTGATTGAAATAGTGCGGAAGCTATAGTTCAAAAATAGATTCAAAACAAGGAGTACAAAGGACGGTTTTACATAAACCATTTTAGAAGAAAACTTTATAATTGAAAACATTCATTTTACAATAGTTAAAATAGTGCGGAAGCTATAATTCAAAATTTAATTAAAATAAGTCCCAAAAGGTTTTCGGAGTCTTATATGACCAAGCCATGCCCTTCGCCAAGCTCCTCCAATAAAAATATGTAGCGGCAATATCTAACACCTGAGATAAATATGCTAAAGTCAACACAAAGGTTGAGTGAATCCATAGGTTTAAAGTAAAGTAGTTGATCACAATATTCCGGATTTTTAGATAAAGGGGCTACGTTGTTATACGCCCGAAAAATACCACTGCACTAAGCTCATGAGACCAAAGCGTTAACAAACACCATAAGTCGACAATAACCGCGGAATTTCATAATATAACAAACGCCCCCAACGTCGGGTACCTGCCAAGTACCCAGCAAACCTCGAATATAGTACACCCAAATTGCCTATCCAGCAAAAGGAGTGGGAGGGTCAATTCCTGTAGGCCTATATCCCTATATTCGCGCTCACTCGCAAGTACCCCTCGCAAGTGATTAATGGCTCATGATCTGAGGGACTTAATAGTGGCAAAAATCGTACTTAGTGCTTATCAAAATGGCTACTGCTTCACTCACAGTACCAGAAAATATCAGTTTTCAGTTCCATAAACAGTTTTCAAACCATTGTGATCATAGTAAAAATAGAGCATGTATCTCACCCCAAGTAGTTTGCAAAACAGTTAAAATAGATAAAAGTGGGGCTATGAACTCACCTGAGTATGCAGCAATGCAAGATAATACGACTAGCACCAACTAGTAAACACAATGGCATCAAAAGTAGGAGAGCACAACAACATCAAAATATAGTCACACGGCATCAAGCAATATAAGTACAACAAAACTGGATCGGCACAACCTAACGAGTAATTTATATTAGAAATAAAACTGAATAATATATATAAAATAACGTTCGTTGAAAACCCATGTTATTATGAAAAGGTTTAGTTTCCAATGGCGATAAAAGAAGTAAAACATTTGTATCTCGTGTGGATGTTAGGAGAATACAGTTTCGAAAATAAGACAAAGGAAGTCGGTGAAATGAAATCAAACAATTAGAAAAGAACGACGAATAAGAGATAAACGCTCTCAAGAATAAGTCGTATAATATATAATTAATAACTCACGCCAAAACAAATAAAAACCTCAATGAAGGAATAAACGAGAAGAGAAGAGAATAAAAGAATAGAAGAAAGAAGATAAAATAGACAAAAGAAAACATCGATAGATAGTCTCGGTATTTATCCATTTTCCCAAATTAGTTGATAAAATGTCAAATTGTATAAGTTTTAAAATGTTTTTAGAAGATCGGTAAAACATTGAATTTATAAAAGATTTGATGAAATTTTGGCATGATGTGCCCGTTTATATAATATTTTCCCGAGTCAACGACTCATAAATATCCTATATCTCGCTAAATGTCACAAGTTATTATATAATTGGACACATTATTCGCGTTAAGATTAGTTGTTTAGTTTTATCGACCATTTTGTATTGTCAGTACCAAAGGGTCCATAACGTCTAAATAACCAACTCGTAAATCCAATGCATCCAATCCAAGTTCACAATATAAATCGGCACAATATCGATATCCGGAGCCAAGTCAAATATCACAATCCGCTTAACTATAAACAATTTGGTTTTAGGTTTCATAGTTATTATGTCAAGTTTATTATTATTGTTAAGTTATCCCATGTCACGTAAATATGCCGAGACCATCACAAGGACTAAAACTAAATAACAATATCAACACTTGCCGTGACTCGAAACGAGTCACGGCTCGAACCCAAGCGAGCCTCGAGCTCACAGTTAGCCAAACCGAGCAAACAAAATACCAACATCAAGAATAACCTTAACAACAACAATAGTAGCAATATTATCCCACCCTCACCACCACCCAAGCCTCGGTGGTGGTGGTGGACGGCTGCCGAGATCAAAACAACCAAACGGACCCTCAAAACTAACTCTAAACAAGAAAATATTATTCCCTTCGTCACCAAACATGAACGAGCAACAAAAATAACCAAAACCCTCACTGAGTCGAGTGAGTCAACTCGGTGAGTCAACTGAGTCGCGGCCAACCGGGGTCAAGAAAGGATCCACACAAGTTTGGGTTAAAAACACTTAATAAAAATGGTTTTTATAACAGATTTAATCAAATAAAAATCGGTTTATTAAAATTTATAAAACTAGGGTTTCGATATAAAATCAAAAATAGCAACGGGGGTGGCGCGTGGGTGGCTTACCGTCGGTAAAAAGGTGAAAGGAGGATATGGTGATGCTCGGTGGTGGTGAGGTGTGACTGTGGTGGCGTGTACAAGGGTTGTGGTGGGAGCCGAGAGCTCAAAAGCTCCAGATATGTTGTATATGTATCGATCTATTGATTTGGAAAAGAAAAGGTGTCACCGGAAATTTTTCCGGTGGCCGGAATCTGCTACTACCGCCGGAGTTGATGGGTTTTCCGGTGGGTGAGTTTAGAGAGAGAGAAGGTAGTGTATTGTGTGTGTTTATTAGTGTTAGAAAATGAATAAAACAAATAAATAAGAGGTATTTATATTAAAACAAGTTTAGGTTAGTTTATTTATTAATGAAAGATTAGGGGAGTGTAATGAAAAATACCACAAGGGACCAATTCTGCCAACGAGTCAAACTTCTTACGAAAACGCTTCGGGGCTCGAACGATATAGCAAACGGACTCGAAAAATTACGAAACTTGCGTCATTGTTCACGAAATAATTTTTTCAATAAAATCAAGCATAAACTTTAACATTTTTCATGAAATCAATTTAATTCAATATTTTTGACAAGTGTGATATGATTCGAGTTTTCTAGGTTGTGCCGATGAGATAAAGGAATAACGTTCACGTTTAATAAGATATCCACAGTTTTTCAAATCCAAACAAGTTCAAAAGTTAAGGAAAATCAAAAGTAAATGTTTTGGCTCGTAAAATAGGTTTAAGAAAAGTACCGGGGGTTACATAGTACTCCTTTTAGGGTTTTGAAATAAAAACTCAAAGTGTTTATAGGTTTTCATCCTCAAAACTCACTAATCTTTCAAGTAAGTATACAAAACTCATTTTCATAATTTTACCAAGTTATTACCATGCTCATATGATTTTTGTACAAGATTTACATGCATGTGCTAGTTTATACCACTCCTTTTATACTTTTACATCTTTTAAGCCCTAGAAATGGATAATATGTAAACCCTTGGTATATTAACTTGGTGGATGATGTTTAAGAACCCATGACACCCTATGAAGGTGTATGGTAGGTTATGGGATATTTGGTTGTTGATTGGATGGATTTGGACAAGTTACAAACTAGGAAAATCAATTTTTGAAACCATATAAAAACCTACTGTCCCGAATTGCCAAATCCAGAAAACTCAGGGACTCAGGGGTAATTTTGACCAAAGATTCAGAAAATACTTTCAAAAACGAAACCGTGGCCTTTTGAACGGACAAAAACGAGCGTATAACGAAGGAGATATGATTTTTCCAAGTTTAACAACGAAAAACTATTTTAAGAAAATGTACTTGCTGTTGGACGATATTCGATGGACAAAATGGGGCGTTAGACGTAACCTAGAGGAGCCGAACTATCAAAAATGTGTTAGTACATGTTAATACGAAACCGTGGATATAAAGAACGTAGAAAATGAGCCTATAACGACCAAGATATACACATTTCAAAACCGATAAACCTTATTATTTTTGACAGCCACTATATGAAATAATATTCTACGTACTAAAAACTATATTTTCTAGTAACAACATTGGAGAACTGTATTTCTTACCCATTGAAGCACGTACGACCAAAAGTTTATTTACAAGACTATTAGTTGTCATTTCAAGGTTTTCAAAACGATGAGTTAAACACTAACACTTTATGTATAATATATTACGACTAGTTTTGCAAGTCTAGTTAGACTTACTTTTCCCAAGTTATGGAAAACACTATACTTCAACGATAACTATTATTTCCAAATTACGAGTGGTATAGACATCATGTGCATGTACATTAACTACATCACTTCATAATCTAAAGTAAATCATATTCATATTAGGTTGCGGCTAGTGTTCGCGCTTTGTTGTCCCGATCATTACACCATCATTGTATCATCACTTCAGGTGAGTTTTCATAGCCCCGTTTTAAATTACTTATTTCATCTTAAAACTCTCAGGGGAGAATACATTGCACCATTTATTTTTGTACATGCCAAAGTATCAAATTCCATACATTGCTTAAGTTACCTTATTACCATATTAAGTCCCCTTATTATCATGAACCGTTAATTATGCGTAAGCGAGAGTGAGTGGATTGATCTATTGGGGGTGACTCCCCCATCCGAGTTGGTAGCACAAACGAGTCATATGGACGCATTTCATTTGAATCATATTTGAGTGCCTGGTAAACACTCGGTTGGGGCCATTTCATATTATGTCTAGCTTCGGGGTCATGAGCTTAAGAGCCAATGTAGCATTATTTTGACATCTTGTCACTTTACTTTATACTTGTGGCCAGTGTACATACGATTTAATTCATAAACCTATGATTTCTCACCAACATTATTGTTGACCGTTTTTAGCAATGTATTTTTAGGTAATTAAGGTAGCTCATGTGGCATGCATTTGGACCTAACTGGAGTGGCGGAGTCGACGCGTCTCACTTTATATATATTTTCTGCACTTATGAAACGTTTGATCTTGCTGAACTTATTTTACCTAAATTTGCAACACCTTTTGGGACCTTGTTATGTAAACTCTGAATATTTTTAAATGATCAAATGGTGTATTTTATAAATGACACTTTAGGTCGTTCAATATAACTATAACTGTGATGCTATGGCAGTCACCCCCACGTATTCCATTCCGTTGCTAAAACAGGTATTTTGGGGGTGTGACAGAGTTTACACATGACGGCGTCAGAATTGGATCTAGGCAATACGATAATATTTATGGCGGCGAGTTGACGGCGTCAGAATTTACTCTTGACGCCGTCAGACTTAAAACTCTATATATAGTTTTTGATTTTTCATTCATTAGTGTGCAACTTTGAGAGGAGAAACCCTAGATGAATTTCACCTTACTTTTAAGGGTTCCAAACCCTTGTTTCATCCACGTTTTACTAAAGATAAGTTTTCGAATAATCATTCAATATGTCTATGTGTTGTTTCATTCTATCTTATGCTTGTCTTCACTTTAACATGCTAGGCTAGGTTTTCTTTGTGTTTGCTTAGATGTAATGAAACTTAGTTATTGATTATTGGTTGGTTGTTTGTTTATAATTGTTGTGGATGAATGATTTCGTTGTTAGGCTTAAGAAAACTAGCAGACTTCCAATTGGTAACTTGCTTGAACGTCTTAAGAAACATGATCGGATGTGTACTATGATAAATTGGTTATATTTAATGCATAGGTAACTACTAAGGAGGCCATGTTAGGAGCTAGTAGTCGGCTCGACATAGGAAGAGGTAGAAGCTTATAGAGTTAGGGAAGATCGTACACGGCCCTACGAATGGTATTAAGGAATATAACCCGTCATCCATGCAATTGTAACAAACTAATCAACCAGTAAAAGATAGCTAAGGAGTAGTAAAATCTAAGTAAACACATTTTCGCTTATTATTGTTTTTCTCCACATTTACTGTGTCATTTTATTTTATTTTGTTTACATTTGTAGTTATTTTGGTTAGTTGATTAGCAACTAATTCTGCCCATCCTTCCAAAACCCGAGATTTTTACTTGCTTTCCATAAAATATAAAAATACAAAAAGAATCATCCCTCACCTCTAGACCTAGTTTAATTGAGTTTTAACCCTAGCGAACACTATTCTTTGAGTTGAACGATCAATCCCCCGGTACTTGTCACTATACTATATTACAACGATCAGGTACACTTCCTGGTGGGGATTGCAAGCTTCTCAAGAACCATTGAGAGGTAAAACCTTTTACAAGGTTGCAAAACCACGCATCAATGTCTATGTGTTGTTTGATTATTTGTTTATCTTTTCTTCCTTTTAACTTGTTAGTTAAATGATGAACTCAAATAAGTGCATTTTATTGTCATCATTTATCCTATTTATTTGACTTGTTTTATTATATTATTTTTGAGAATCGATACTTAATTATTTACTTTAGTAATTCTCAGGTAAAAACAAGCAATTAGTGAAACTTAACGATTTTGGACGAAATATGGAGCAGAGCCAGCAAGATGTCAAAAGTCTATTGAAACCCAGAAGAAGCGCTGTAACAACCGTAGTTTTAGCAGGTCAGTTTGACTGATAGTCTTGACTCGGTTGACGTTTGTTTCGTGTGTCCTAGGTGTTTGGAGTGATATAGGTGAGTTTTAGCACTAAATCCCTTTGCGTAAATGGTTTTTATTGTGATTTGGAAAGTTTGGAATTTGGGAAAGTTCATTTTGATCACCTTTGTCGTGTAGAAATGACTTGTGTAGTTTTGGTGTTTTTGTGTTTTGTGTAACGAGGCTTCGTTCAAGTAATTGAGCGTTAGTAAGTTACGTGGGATTTGTTTTTATGACTTATATTTCAAAAAGAGTGAAATTCTATTTTTGGAAACTTGATTTTGAAAATGATTATTTTTCGGTTTATCGTAAAATTAAGGTTTATCGCGTAAGACGTTAGGTTTTGTTATGGGAATACATAAAATATGAAAAGTATGAGGTTTTGAGTGTAATAAATAAATTAATAAAAAAAATAAAAAATAAAAATATATATGTAGTATAAAAATCGGCTAGGGAAAAAAAGAAGGAAAAGGAAGCCCAATTGTAGCCCAATTACAACTCTAAGTTAGGTAATTATCCACTAAATAATTATAAATACAAAATCAAAGTTCCCAAAACTCTTTTTCCTGCATATTGAAGTCGACACAAGGAGAACAAGAAGAAAAAATTAGGGTTTTTATTATTGAAGCTAAAATCAAGATCAAGGTATATTTTCGATACTAGTTTTCATTCAATTAATTGGTTATTGATCTAATTCATGTAATATAAAGTATGATGGATTAGGGTTTGTGTTAACTTCTGTAAATTAATGTTATTAAACATGTTGGGATCAATTAATGATAATAGTATGGTGATTGCTTAAGAGAATTGAGCGTAAAACATGCTAGTTATTGAGTTAGGGTTTGGACAGATTTGTAAGGCTGTAAAGATGTGAGTGTAAATAACAGATGGTAATGAGTTAGGTCACGAATTTTAGGTCTAAATTGAAGTATAATGAAAGAGCTTTCCAAAAAGTCCAGCCACGATCGATTTTAAGGTCGGGAAGTCGGTCTTTTGAGTTTTCTTTGTTAAGGTGTCAAAGCTGTCAAACCGGGACAGATTTTGGGTAAAAGTTTGAGGGAGTCATGTGGTTGTAAAAGTGGTATTTTGACTTGGCCTTCTGGAATAGTTAAATATTAGGTTATATTAGACTACCACGAAAAGGATTCGTGATAAAAACTTGTGAAAGTAATTATTAAAAATCAAAACTTTTTGGTGTGCGTTCAGATCCGAATTTGAGTAGTTGACAAGTTTAAATTTCTTATGAGTATTTTTGTGTGTTATTGGTCCATGGCCTTCTGGGATTAGCTTCTATGCTTATGAGAGACCATGGTAAATTTTTGGGGTGAGTTGTTGAGCTTTATTTGTCGTGATTTTATGTGGGTGAATGTACCCAAAAATTCTGCATTTTCTGATTTTAAGAGTGCAAGGGATTTAGTGAGTATTAAGTTATGGTAGTGGTTAGTATGGTGTCTAGGAGATCCATGGTGGGTCATATGAGTCTTAGACATCCATCATATGTGTATTACATGGGTTGTAGCTTTTAGCTTGACCTTGTGTAACGTGGACTTATTTGTGTTGTTTAGATTTGTGATTTGTTTTTGTGGAAGCTGTGGAGTTTAAGGTGAGTTCATAGTCCCATATTTTTAATTTGTTTTAAACTTGGGATGGGAATGATGCTTGTCTTAAATTGTTTAAGTTACTGTGATTATGTGTGTGTCAAAAGAGCTTGGACTTATAATGTTATCGTATGCATGCTATGTGTGATTATTTGCTTGTGTGGTCCAATTGGGGGGGACTATCCAATTGGAGAGTAATACTCCTACTCGTACCAGATTATGTGGATTTGGATAATGTGATGATAATGTTGTGTGGTCCAATTGGGGGGGGGGGAGTATCCAATTGGAGAGTAATACTCCTACTCGTTACTAGTTTATGTGTTCCAATTAGGAGGATGCTTATCCTGTTGCTCGCGCATGCGACCTAATTGTGGTTTATTGGGGTCGGAGGACACGAGCCGTCCTGTTGTAATCATTGTGGGGTCGGAGGACACGAGCCATCCTGTTGTAATCATTGTGGGGTCGGAGGACACGAGCCGTCCTGTTGTAATCATTGTGGGATCGGGGGACACGAGCCGTCCTGATGTTGGCTTATGTGTGTTGTTGCCTTTGAGTGTGATTATTGACTTGCAAATATATGTAGCTTACATGATAACTATAATTATTTGTCCAGCTATATTTTGTAATCACAGTGATTTTGGTTGCCTTGTGTGTTGAGTCTCAAACCTATGAATCTCACCAACGTTATGTTGATGTTTTAAGCATCATTTTCAGGTGAGTATTCTAAGGCCAAAGTTGAGGGCAGCATTTAGGCGAGACTTAGTTGCATGGAGACTTACTTATGTTTTGTGATCTCTTTTATTTGGATTTGGTTATGATACATTTATGTTTTCTGTTTGGTACTTTCAAATCTATTGAAGATACCTTTTGGATTTTGTTTTGGTTATTTATCTTTGGGTATTGTTACAACACTGTGTGTTGGTACATTGCTCTATTTATGTGCATGTAGTTGTTCTCTATGTCGACACCAGGTATTGTGATGATATCCATGAAGTTACACCTGCGTGTTTTCGCCGTGGCGGGGTGTGACAGATTGGTATAAGAGCCAGGTTATAGAGAATTAGGTGGTTTAACCTAGACTATAACTTAGGAGTTCCTCATATAGTTGCATTTAGGATCTATGTGTAATTATAGTATTTTATATGTCTATTTTCCTATATTTATGTGATGTTTTATTGAGTTTTGGACGTATATTCTATCCCCTATACGTTGTATTGTATATATCGACTTTATTATATCGTCTTCCGCGTGTAAGATGCATCGTTGGACTACCGTTGTCATTATTGGATGCGAGAGAGGTGGTAGGATGAAGCGGACTAACCGCAGAATTCGAGTTCCCGATAACATGTATCCATATTCAGACAAGAAGAGGACGTTTATGGGAAACGTTGGTGGAGAAGAAGTGGAGAGGTTTGGAACCACGGTGACTTCTGGAGATGGAGCCATTACCAAATACCCTTGGTAGTGTCCTCACTTCACATAGGAAGGAGAGGTGGTTTAGTCTAAACCTCGTGATTTGTATGCGCTTGTGAATCATGTGGAATTGGAAGAAAAGAATGGAGATGGTTTTACATGTTGTCGACTACCTCAACATGTAGGAAACATGAATGGTTGGTTGAGTAAAGATGAAAGGGAGTTAGGATGAAATGGTGTGGATTCGGATCTAGAGTCCACAGCGAGTAGTAAGTTGAATTGATCTAAGTGGGGAAATAAGTGCGAGAGTGGGGTTTGAGCCATTGTGTAACGCCTTTTGTTTTGTGTTATGTTTTTGAATTCGTATATTGTCTTTTGCCGTCTGGAGCCATGTTGGAGCGTGATTACTCTTGGATATTGGATCGATCTTATCCAAGTGATTTTGATTATAGAGTTTACGTAATCGATGGAATTGTTCCATGTGAGATGATTGTTTGCGACGTCTTTTGTTTTTCGTTGCGTGATTTTTTGCATGATGTGTTGTCATAGGAGGGAGTACACTTATGAAAGGGGGCATAGATAGTTATGGTGGCCAACATAATTATACATGAGTCACAACGCAAGTGGACTTGCAAGTATGATAGCATGGATTGCATGGTGTATTAGGTGCTATGTGGTATATGTACGTTATCATTAAGATGTGTGGTTTTGGAAGTAAGTATGCGTGTGGAATAGGCTTATAACTATGGTCGCGAACATAATTATAAGGGTATTACACATGTGGACTTGTGACCATTATTGCATTGATTGATGTTTGTTGTTATATGTTATGGTAGATGGTATGTGATATCATGTTGGTGATGACTGTATGGTTAGAGAAGTATTCTCTTAACCATTTGGGCAGTCGTTATACGTTGAGGTGTGTAGGTGGTAAGATTCCATCCTACCTATCATATGTTGATACCTCAATTATCGGTGGGTACTTATGCTGTGGTAGTTGATTCGTTTGCTAGACGCTCCGTTTGTATACCTAATTCTTTGGTTGGCATTCCTATTCGTACCATGATGGTACAAATGCCATATTCTTTCTCTTTGACGTCGTGATAGGTGTTGGGTAATTGAATTCGTTTTGTTGGATACTGGTTTGTTTCTTTGGTTATTCCTTGTATTCATTCCGCGAATGAATGTTATACTATTCTTCAAGTATTGTTGGTTCGTGACAAGTTGGTGTGGATATTTGATCCCTCATTTACACACACCAATTGGATTTCGTGACATGTTTTTGTGACCTGTTAGTTTCGGTGTTTTTCTATGATTTTGGTTTGATCGTTGTACGAATGAGTCTGTAAGTTCACCGTTTGGTTTGCAATTTATTTGAGTGAGTGTTCACTGGTATGAGATTCGTTTGATGATTACTTTGATTATGTGGTTCTTTTGTGTTTTTCGCATTCGTGTAAGAGGTTGAGTTAAAGTCCTTATGGTATTTTAAAATACATTTTGGGTATTTCAAGGTCATTTATTGGAAACTATTATTTTCATGGTGAAAATGAAGTGTGAAAAAAAAATGGTTATGTTGATGTCTTACATAAAATGGTTTATATGTATTTTATAAAAAAAATGTATAAGTTTAAGATATGTCTTGTGAAAAAAAAGTGTTCATTTGTTTTTGGGAAGGTCGAGTATGGGAATAAGAACTATCTATGGTTCTCATTTACCAAACTTGTTATGTATTTGGTTCATCGAGTGTTTCTTTCGTTGAGGTGCACTTGTGGATGTTTTATGGGTGCGTGTATTTTATATTTTCTTTGAATGGGTTTTTTCATGAACATTTTATCCATGTCTACCTTTATTGGGGGAAAATTTCTCATTATGTTTTTCTAGCTTTGATTTTGATGTTCGTTACTTCGCTAGTCGGTAATTCGTACCCCTTTTGAGTTCGTTGATATAAGTATTAGTTTGACCAGTTTCATGGTTCGCGTCATTTACTTAGGATTGATTGTCATTTTGATTATCAATTTGTTCATTGAAGAAAGAGAGGATGTTGCCAAGTGTCCATGTGAGAAGTTCAGCTTCAAGATGTACGTTCTTCAGGCATCTCGGAGGTAGAAGAACCATATGAGGAACTATGTGATACGTGACTTAGAGTTGGGGAGTAGAACTTAGAGATGATATTGGTATGGAGCAGAAAGTGTTATCTACACAGATCATAAGAATCTTTAGCATATATTTGACAAGAGGCTAATATATGTCGGAGAGAAGTTGGGTGTGGAATTTCTCAGTGACTACGATTGTCTGATTCGCCACCGTCAAGGAAGGGCGGACATCGTGGTAAGAGCGCTGAGCGGGAGTGAACGAGTGAAACTTGGATGTTTGTGAGCAATGATTATGATAATTCAGTTCGGAGTTGAGAATATGATACTGATAGCCTAGAGAGAGAGGCTCAAGGTTGAGAACATGTAAGAAGAAAGATTACTTGGTTTAGACCAGTAAATGGAAAGGAATGAAGTGTAAGGACATCAATCATGCAAGGTATTTGATACATCCGAGAATGGATAAGACGTATTATTACCTTAGCAAGAGATGTATGGAGGAGTAGGCACGACTTTTTCGCTCGGTGAGTTGGGAAAGAGCCATGGGGTGTTGCGTTGATCATCAAGAAACATGATGAAATACTTACTTCGCGATAGTGGTAAACGTGTTATAGAGTCTTGAGAACGCGTATGTAGATGAGTACGACTTATCATTCTCTAATGAGTGAACTAAGTGAGCGTACAAATTAGGCGATGGATGGTGAGCTGAGAGCATGGGTGTGTTTGATATTGGAGGAAGCCGGGGTATACATTTACCCTTAGCTGAGTGCTCCTATATCAACAATTATCATTCTAGTATTGAGTATGTGTCGTGTGAAAAGTTGTATGGAAGGTAATGTAGGTCACCTGTTCTGTGGGCAAAGGTTGGAACAAGCCAACTAATTGGTCCTGAACTAGAACGAGAGACTACGAATAAGGTTTTCTGACTAAGGAAAGACTTAAGGCAGCAAGAGAACGCCAAAAGAGTTATGCGAATTATTGTTGTCAGCCCTTAGAGTTTGGTGTTGGTGATATGGTGAGATTAAAAGTATCTCCTTGGAAGGGTGTTGTGCATTGCCGTAAGAAAGGCAAGCTAACACCGAGATACGTAGGACCATTTGAGATTTACGGAAAGGATTGGATTTGAGATATATCGGTTGAATTTGCCTAAGGAGTGAAGTAGAGTGCATGATACGTTTCACATATCTAATGGAAAGAAGTGGTTGGCGGATGCTAGTCTGCATGTGCCATTAGATGAATGTAAGGTTGACAAGACTCTTCGTTTTGTCGAGAAACCTATTGAGATTATGGAATCGAGATGTTAAGAGTTTGAAGTGTGGTGAGATAGCGTTGGTCAAGGTATGGTGGGATTCTAAGCGTGGTCCTGAGTTTACTTGGGAGCGTGAGGATCAGATGTAATTAATGTTTGTTTTGTGTGTAACAATTATATGTGGTGTTTCCTGCGGTTACCATTTGGATTTTCATTTGGTTCGAGGGTATCGTACCTACCTGTGAGAAGTCGTTTGGATCATTGGTGTTATTGATCAGTGTAGTGTATCTATTTTCAAGTATCGCTGGAGTGTTGGAGTGTTTTTCTATCGTGTGAATTCGGGTATTTAGTCGGTTCACATTTTTGCGATTCTTTCTTTGTGATTTTATGGTGTGGTATTATTCCACTTTAATATCCATAAATTTCCTTTTGTTGTTGTGAGTGGTGACTATAGTAGTTGAAATCTTGGGACGTGATTTCCCTAAGTAGGGGATGATGTAACAACCGTGGTTTTAGCAGGTCAGTTTGACTGATAGTCTTGACTCGGTTGACGTTTGTTTGGTGTGTCCTAGGTGTTTGAAGTGATATAGGTGAGTTTTAGCACTAAATCCCTTTGCGTAAATAGTTTTTATTGTGATTTGGAAAGTTTGGAATTTGGGAAAGTTCATTTTGATCACCTTTGTGGTGTAGAAATGACTTGTGTAGTTTTGGTGTTTTTGTGTTTTGTGTAACGAGGCTTCGTTCAAGTAATTGAGCGTTAGTAAGTTACGTGGGATTTATTTTTATGAGTTATAATTTAAAAAGAGTGTGAAATTCTATTTTTGGAAACTTTATTTTGAAAATGATTATTTTCCGGTTTATCGTAAAATTAAGGTTTATCGCGTAAGACGTTAGGTTTTGTTATGGGAATACATAAAATATGAAAAGTATGAGGTTTTGAGTGTAATAAATAAATTAATAAAAAAAATTATATGTAGTATAAAAATCGGCTAAGGAAAAAAAGAAGGAAAAAGAAGCCCAATTGTAGCCCAATTACAACTCTAAGTTAGGTAATTATCCACTAAATATAAATAAAAAATCAAAGTTCCCAAAACTCTTTTTCCTGCATATTGAAGTTGACACAAGGATAACAAGAAGAAAAAATTAGGGTTTTTATTATTGAAGCTAAAATCATGATCAAGGTATATTTTCGATACTAGTTTTCATTCAATTAATTAGTTATTGATCTAATTCATGTAATAAATTATGATGGATTAGGGTTTGTGTTAACTTCTGTAAATTAATGTTATTAAACATGTTGGGATCAATTCATGATAATAGTATGGTGATTGGTTAAGAGAATTGAGCGTAAAACATGCTAGTTATTGAGTTAGGGTTTGGACAGATTTGTAAGGCTGTAAAGATGTGAGTGTAAATAACAGATGGTAATGAGTTAGGTCACTAATTTTAGGTCTAAATTGAAGTATAATGAAAGAGCTTTCCAAAAAGTCCAGCCACGATCGATTTTAAGGTCGGGAAGTTGGTCTTTTGATTTTTCTTTGTTAAGGTGTCAAAGCTGTCAAACCGGGACAGATTTTGGGTAAAAGTTTAAGGGTGTCATGTGGTTGTAAAAGTGGTATTTTGACTTGGCCTTATGGAATAGTTAAGTATTATGTTATATTAGACTACGACGAAAAGGATTCGCGATAAAAACATGTGGAAGTAATTATTAAAAATAAAAACTTTTTTGTGTGCGTTCAGATCCGAATTTGAGTAGTTGACAAGTTTGAATTTCTTATGAGTATTTGTGTGTGTTATTGGTCCATGGCCTTCTGGTATTAGATTCTATGCTTATAAGAGACCATGGTAAATTTTTGGTGTGAGTTTTTGAGCTTTATTTGTCGTGATTTTATATGGGTGAATGTACCCAAAAATTCAGCATTTTCTGATTTTAAGAGTGCAAGGGATTTTGTGAGTATTAAGTTATGGTAGTGGTTAGTATGGTGTGTAGGAGATCCATGGTGGGTCATATGAGTCTTAGACATCCATCATATGTGTATTACATGGGTTTTAACTTTTAGCTTGACCTTGTGTAACGTGGACTTATTTGTGTTGTTTAGATTTGTGATTTGTTTTTGTGGAAGCTGCGGAGTTTAAGGTGAGTTCATAGTCCCATATTTTTAATTTGCTTTAAACTTGGGATGGGAATGATGCTTGTCTTAAATTGTTTAAGTTACTGTGATTATGTGTGTGTCAAAAGAGCTTGGACTTATAATGTTATCGTATGCATGCTATGTGTGATTATTTGCTTGTGTGGTCCAATTGGGGGGGAGTATCCAATTGGAGAGTAATACTCCTACTCGTTACTAGTTTATGTGTTCCAATTAGGAGGATGCTTATCCTGTTGCTCGCGCATGCGACCTAATTGTGGTTTATTGGGGTCGGAGGATACGAGCCGTCCTGTTGTAATCATTGTGGGGTCGGAGGACACGAGCCGCCCTGTTGTAATCATTGTGGGATCGGGGGACACGAGCCATCCTGATGTTGCCTTATGTGTGTTGTTGCCTTTGAGTGTGATTATTGACTTGCAAATATATGTAGCTTACATGATAACTATAATTATTTGTCCAGCTATATTTTGTAATCACAGTGATTTTGGTTGCCTTGTGTGTTGTGTCTCAAACCTATGAATCTCACCAACGTTATGTTGATGTTTTAAGCATCATTTTCAGGTGAGCATTCTAAGGCCAAAGTTGAGGGCAACATTTTGGCGAGACTTAGTTGCATGGAGACTTACTTATGTTTTGGGATCTGTTTTATTTGGATTTGGTTATGATACATTTATAATTTCTTTTTGGTACTTTCAAATCTATTGAAGATACCTTTTGGATTTTGTTTTGGTTATTTATCTTTGGGTATTGTTACAACACTGTGTGTTGGTACATTGCTCTATTTATGTGCATGTAGTTGTTCTCTATGTCGACACCAGGTGTTGTGATGATTTCCATGAAGTTACACCCGCGCGTTTCCGCCGCGGCGGGGTGTGACAAGCGCCGTATCTCTCTCAACAGATATGCTGCAATATTATACTTACATGAATTCAAAGACCATTGTTTGACTTTGAAGAATGCGCCGCATGCAATTCTAGCATACGCCGCATGTAATTCTAGCATGCGCCGCATGCAATTCTAGCATGCGCCGCATATGAAACTTTGGTCAACGAAGAAGATCAAGCTTGTTTTACTCCAGATACGCCGCATCATATTTCTGAAATAAGGCGTATCACTATCAAGACTTCACCAGATATAATCCAAGACGCTAAAGGACATGCGCCGCATACAAGAATCAAGTTACGCCGCATCTAAAGGCGGTGTACGAACCAGAATATATTAATCTTGGATCCCACGCGAAGTTAAGTCAATGCGCCGCATCTCGTTACTCAATGTGCCGCATCAAACCCTCAGACAGAAAGTATAAATACCCCAAGACTGTTACAAATTTTGTGTGCAACATAACCCTAAGGAGACGAATTCAGTCGAACAAGCTTCACAGGACACACTCCAAACAAAGATATTAGACCTGTAAGAAGGTCCTGCATGTATTTAATTCATTAAGTAGTTTTGTTTTATTGTAATAGTACGCTTTAATTCATCAGGATTGATGGGCTTGTGATATGTG
This sequence comes from Artemisia argyi, assembly GCA_030686995.1. NCBI lineage: Eukaryota > Viridiplantae > Streptophyta > Magnoliopsida > Asterales > Asteraceae > Artemisia > Artemisia argyi. The sequence continues at coordinate 110,022,786 of CM060686.1, read as the reverse complement.
ACTATCGAACATCGTACACTCCCCGTAATATTGCTTTCCCATTAATTAAAGTTTATATGTTGATGTCTTTGGTAACGTATATTAGTGCTTTGATGACCTCTGTGTCTAGCTGAGCCCGTGGACTGCCATATCTGCCCCTCGCCTATTTAATCTAACGTCTTTGGATAATTAGGATAGACATAAGTAATCATCAAGGGTTTACTTGCCGATATATTGCGATCCAATGAGAGAGAAGAGATTACGATACACATCTTATAAAACTAGTAATAAAACAAGTGACATGCTACTTAATTATCAGGACAGGTCTTCTTGTAGTCTCTGTTATCTATCTGTGTACGTGTTGCTATTTGCTGATTCGTTCTCATTAGTTTAATTTACTGTTTAATAAAACCAAAACTGTGCTAGCTCTCAGACTAAACCCCCTTGTGTTAGATTAGATTGTAAAACTAACTTAGGATATTAAAATACTGATAGACAAATTAAGCTTTACATTCCACTCTTAGTGATCGACACTCTACTTACCACTATATACATATTGATCGGATAAACTGTCCGTTAGTGTGTGTGTTATAGGATAAGTCGGCTAAATATAAATGTAAAACTTGAAATAGGCAATTACCCCTAAACTTCATATGATACAACATACACATCAAGTTTTTGGCGTCGCTGCCTGGGAGTGAATTGTTAAAACTTGTTTATCAATTAGTATTTTAATTAGGTTTACTAACCCTTTGTTTTTGTTTTGTTTGTTTGCATTCTGATACGTGGGAATCGCACCAGGCTTTACCTCTCAAGGGATCCTGAGAAGCTTACAACCCCCACCAGGCAGTGTACCGGGGGATTGATCGTTCAGCTTAGGAATAGTGTCGCTAGGATTAGAAAGCCTAAATACTAGTTCTAAAGGTGAGGGATGATTCTTTTTGTATTTTTATAATTTTTTATGAAAGCAATTAAAATCTCGAGGTTTCAAGGATTTAGGCGGAATTAGTTGCTAATCAACTAACCCAATAGTAAGATGCAATCAAAATAAAATACAAGAAATGAAAATAAACTAATTATACTAAGGTTGTGAGCAGTAAGTGGAGAAAATGTGTTTACTTAGATTTCACTACTCCCTAGACATCTTTTACACGTTAAATACTTGTTATAATTGCATGGATGACGGATCGTATTCCTTAATACCATTCATGGGGTGGCACATATAACTCCCCAATTCTATGAGCTCTTATCTCCTCCTACACCATGCCCAGCACAACTATAGGGATTGTAAACAGTGGCTCATGCATTAAATACAACCAATAAAGACCTAGTGCGCATTGGTTCATGTTTCTTAAGACGTTCAAGCATGTTACCAAGTGGAGATCTGCCAGTTTTCTTAAACCTAACATATAAATCATTCATCCAAGATAAGTATAAACAAGTAATTAACACATAATTAACTTCTAGGTTTCATTAGATCTAAGCAAACACAAGATAGATCTAGCCTAGCATGATGGAATTAAGATAAGAACAAGATATAGACAACCAACACATAGACATATTGATTGAATTAAAAGAACACTTATCTTAATTACAATGAAAGGTATCAAGGGTTTGGAACCCTTGAAAAACCTGTAAAAGTTGCACCAAAATCGTACTTAGGGTTTCTCCAAAACTTCTCTCTCTAATGTGTGAAAATTAGAAAACTATATATAGAAAAATGGGTCTGACGGCGTCAAGACAAAACCTGTGACGCCGTCACCTCGCCGCCAAAACTATTCTCGGACTGCCTTGATCTACATTTGACGCCGTCAAGACTTAATCATTTCCAGGCCGTCATGACTTTTAACTCTTGACGCCCTACCTTCGTGACGCCGTCAAATCTGTACTGGGTCGTCATGGAATTCTGCTCTTGACGCCGTCAAATAATTACTCTTGACGCCGTCACCTACTGTTCCCAGCATGGAAAATTAAGACTTTGGCGTTTTCTTCACTTTTATGCTCCAAAAACGTCCGAATTGCTTCCTTTTCCAGATTTCTTTCCTAAAGTACCTAAAATCACAAAAGGAACGATTTAGGGCAATATTTGATCAAATAAATTCGAATTCGGGCTTAAATGACCCCTTAAAAACGGATCATTTTTCGCCTCATCATATACCCTTACACTTGAGATTTGCTTGTCCTCAAGCAAATGCGCTTTTATTCTACTCAAAAGACAAGTTAGGGGTTATTTAACACCAATATAAAAGTAATTACAACAAATAATCGTTCCACTAAAGACCAATAGACAAGCACGGAGGTCATACACTAGTACCTCACAAATAGTGTTTAGATACTCACATCTCTCGGGTGTAATAAAGTGTAAATTACAATATGGAAACGGAAGATATCTCTCACTACCTGTTATAGCAAAATAGATTACCATAGGCTTGGGAAAGGATCAAACCTTCACCACATGGCGTAAGCACCTAGGATAAACTATCAAAGAGGTCTTTTAAAGGGTTGTAACGTTAGGTATAGGGATATGAAATACACGATTTTGTTGGATAAAGGAAGTTTTACTGGTGGCGAGTTAACAATCTTGGTTAATTACATGTACAATATGGCGTTGCTAAGCCAAGACTAGACTCGACTTAAGCTAATAAATGAAAAATAACAAAAACATAAAATAAACATAGAATGAAAAGGGATGGTAGTCCGTATGTTTTTTCTCTTTTTCTTTTTCTATTTTTTTTTTTTGCTTTTTCTTGCTTTTTTCGATTTTTTTTTTATTTTTTATTTATTTATTATTTATTTTTTTTTTTTTGCATACATTCTTACCCTACCATCCAAAATAATACATCATAGGGAATGAGCATTCCCCTTACACTTGAATCTTTACATACTTTACAATAAACTAAACTAATGACTCGAATTAAGAAAATCAAAACACTTGGAGCACTTTTAAGATTAACATACATATGGGGGTAATAAATGATGTTCTTCCCCATTACTCCATAAAATAAGTACTTACCCATGAGTCCCAATCGTCCCAAAACAATATGTACAAGGATATGACTCGACTTAGCAACCATGTAATCAATTAGATAATTAACTTAGGGTTTAACAAATAACAATAATGCACTAAAGATGAGCGCATACACGGAAGGCTAAGGCGATTTGGGTGTACATTTAAGTGGGGTGTAACAAATTCTTCCTTTAAGTAAAATGCTTAAAGTTAGAAACGAAAAGATAGGCTCGGAGGGGTGTACTAGTGGTTTCGTGTACTAAAAATGAGTACAACGCTAAGGGTGTGGGAAAAATTAGTTGACTTAACTAGCCAAGTAATATGACTTAAATGGTCAAGTAATTATGATACGGGTTTAACACAAGGGTGATCCTAATGCCTCTTATCATGTAGTGAATCCTACCACACGAATGTAGTCTCACTAGCGGTCTCGGGATGCATCACTAACGCAAGTTCTAGAATCTAAATGCTACCGGTACACTCATAAGCACTAATAGTAAATGCTTTTCCTATCAAATCTAAAGGCGAACCTCACATATTTGGGTGGAAAATTTTTCTGAATATACGGTTATGTGCTAGTCATACAATCTCCTATCCATGAGATGCTTGCTATTGCTAAAGTTTCACTCCTAAATGTTGTAAAAAATTTTAAATTTGGTGCTAAAATTGCACTAACAAGTATTTCTCATAGTTTTATTACACATCTACCATTAAACAAAACAAACTCAAGCGAAAGTGCATATGTAAGGTATCATCTTTTTACCCTCCCCTTACACTTAAGATGAACATTGTCCCCAATGTTCAAGTAAAGAATGTAAAAGTGAAAAAGTAAAGAGAATGAAATCAAATACTCCCCTGATTCGCTCGGTATGGATAATAGGGTGGCCAGGTTAAATCTTCCTCCAAGAAAATGAACAATCAAAGCTTCCCTTCCAAAATATAAATCATCTTCTTGTCAAACATAACCTGTAAATCCTGATAAAATAGACAAGACAACCTCGCGTAAAATCGGCGGCATCCTATATAAGTTACTAAATCCTAGAAAACAAGATAAGATATAATGCTTGTGGAATGAAGTTTGCAGATCTCCTGGAGATTATAAAACTTAATAATTCACAAAAACCATAAGACTCCGTTAGAAAAACAAAACTGGTAAAATTTCCAGATTTTTACACTTGACGCCGTCAAGAGTAAACTCATGATGCCGTCAGGATTGACCTGCAGAAATTCTTATGTTAAGTTTTCGGAAAATTTTTGGAAAAACTTGGTCCTACTTCCTGGAAAATCCTGCAAAACTTCATTATGACTCAATACAAGCATTTGACTCTAACAAATACGAATACACATGTTCATTTAATATTGTGGAGAATCATGATCGGTTTGTTTCTTAAAAACATATTTGGGGTTTCCCCTTACACTTATCTTTTGCAAAATACGTTTATATGTAATTAAGACGAAGTTAAAAACAAAATAAAGCACTTTCACAATTTACTTTGAAACATGAGCCACAAACAACAAAAATAAAACATGCATACGGAAACAAATAAAATCAAACAAACAAACAAACAAACAAATAAATAAATAAAGATTGGGTTGCCTCCCAATAAGCGCTTGTTTTTGTTCGAGTCACGAGCCTGACTCTACCCTTATTTAACAGAAATAGGGGAGGTTTTCCCTACACTTTGAATTAAGTGCGGGTGGAAGTAGCGATACACACCCTTAGGGTGGAAATATGCCACGTAAGGAAAGTGTGGTGGATGAATTATATGCTCAAAGGGGTGTGCTCCTATCATCATAACCTTACCAAATTCAATCGGGTTAATAGGTGGATTAAGATTTTCTCCTAGAAAGGGATCATTTTCTATCAACTTCAAGCGACTACTAGTTAGGGATTCGTCTTGACCTAATAAACCCGGCTTAAACCCATAATGTTTCTTATGATCAATCATGAATGGGTGATGTAAGCATGTAAGGTCATCTTCCACTCCTGTATCAGCTTCCTCTCTACAAGGCTTAAAGTCTACTACCTTTATCCCAAGACTACCCGGACTATATGGTTTGATCGGTGGGTCGAGACCTATTTCAATTCCTAAATTTTCATCCAAGGATGGAAGATTAGGTAACGGTTTTGGTTGAGGCTCCGGTTCATCAAAACTAGGAACTTCCCTAGAACTAAGAGTAAGGTTATCACTATAAGTATTCAAACCTATATCCTCTAGTGGTTTTTGGTACAAGGGCTCTACCTCTATTGGGGCTCCTATAGTCTCTTCTACATCTTTCGGGTAAGTCACAGGTGGTGTGCATTCCTCAAGTGATGATGGGAGTTGTGGGGTACTTTGTAGGTTTGTGTTATTTACCTCATCCTTCCTTATCTCAATATCATCTATATCCTCATCATGTGTTCCTTGAGATTCCAAGTCATTGATCATAAAATCTAGGTCTTTTTGCTCAATATGATCATGCTCGGCTAAATCCTCCATAATTGTTTCTTGAAGTTGTGATGTATACAAACCCATCAATTCATTGAACTCATGGTTCACGGTTAGGAGGCTTTCCTCAAAATTTTTCCAAAGGGTCTTACTAAAAGGAATTGATCCTAACAATGATTGTTTAATATAGGCCACACATGCGCATAACTCATCAAACCTATCAAACTTTACACCCATCTCTTCTTGTATATATCTAAGATCACTTAAAAATTCATTGGAACAACAGGAAGCAAATCTATCCGAGTAAACTAATTGTTCCTCTATAGTTAATGATCTAAATAGAATTTCATCCGCCATGGAGACGAATGAAAATGGTTTTACAAACAAAGGGCACAAAGAAAAAGATAGACTAAAGAAAACCTAAAAATAAAAATAAAATCTTACTAGAAAAGAATCTAGCAAGTAGACCTAATAAAAAGAAATTCTAACCTAGACAATAACTATTCCCCGGGCTGTGGCGCCAAAAACTTGATACGTGGGAATCACACCAGGCTTTACCTCTCAAAGGATCCTGAGAAGCTTACAACCCCCACCAGGCAGTGTACCTGATCGTTGTAGTATAGTATAGTGACAAGTACCGGGGGATTGATCGTTCAGCTTAGGAATAGTGTCGCTAGGATTAGAAAGACTAAATACTAGTTCAAAAGGTGAGGGATGATTCTTTTTGTATTTTTATAATTTTTTATGAAAGCAATTAAAATCTCGGGGTTTGAAGGATTTGGGCGGAATTAGTTGCTAATCAACTAACCCAATACTAAGATGCAATCAAAATAAAATACAAGAAATGAAAATAAACTAATTATACTAAGGTTGTGAGCAGTAAGTGGAGAAAATGTGTTTACTTAGATTTTACTACTCCCTAGACATCTTTTACACGTTAAATACTTGTTATAATTGCATGGATGACGGATCGTATTCCTTAATACCATTCATGGGGTGGCACACATAACTCCCCAATTCTATGAGCTCTTATCTCCTCCTACACCATGCCCAACACAACTATAGGGATTGTAAACAGTGGCTCATGCATTAAATACAACCAATAAAGACCTAGTGCGCGTTGGTTCATGTTTCTTAAGACGTTCAAGCATGTTACCAAGTGGAGATCTGCCAGTTTTCTTAAGCCTAACATATAAATCATTCATCCAAGACAAGTATAAACAAGTAATCAACACATAATTAACATCTAGGTTTCATTAGATCTAAGCAAACACAAGATAGATCTAGCCTAGCATGATGGAATTAAGATAAGAACAAGATATAGACAACTAACACATAGACATATTGATTGAATTAAAAGAACACTTATCTTAATTACAATGAAAGGTATCAAGGGTTTGGAACCTTTGAAAAACCTGTAAAAGTTGCACCAAAATCGTACTTAGGGTTTCTCCAAAACTTCTCTCTCTAATGTGTGAAAATTAGAAAACTATATATAGAAAAATGGGTCTGACGGCGTCAAGACAAAACCTGTGACGCCGTCACCTCACCGCCAAAACTATTCTCGGACTGCCTTGATCTACATTTGACGCCGTCAAGACTTAATCATTTCCAGGCCGTCATGACTTTTAACTCTTGACGCCCTACCTTCGTGACGCCGTCAAATCTGTACTGGGTCGTCATGGAATTCTGCTCTTGACGCCGTCAAATAATTACTCTTGACGCTGTCACCTACTGTTCCCAGCATGGAAAATTAAGACTTTGGCGTTTTCTTCACTTTTATGCTCCAAAAACGTCCGAATTGCTTCCTTTTCCAGATTTCTCTCCCAAAGTACCTAAAATCACAAAAGGAACGATTTAGGGCAATATTTGATCAAATAAATTCGAATTCGGGCTTAAATGACCCCCTAAAAACGGATCATTTTTCGCCTCATCACATTCATTGTATATTTTGCATATTTTCTATTTTTGAGTGTTTGTTTTGTTTGTTTTATGTGTTTTTGTTTGTTTTCTTTGTTTTCTACATAGACTGCTGTCGTTGTATTCTGCTGATACAAATGGTAAGGCGCATCTGTTTTCCAGATGCAGCGTATGGCATTTTAATTTTTATATACAACGCATTTAATTATTTGAGTACAGCGCTTTTATCTTTTAGATACCACGTATTTTGTTTTTAATCTGAAATTTTTTTTACCCTAACCGACATACGACGCATCTGTTTCACAGATACGGCGTATTTAAACTTTTTATTAAAAACTGTTTTCGAATTAATTAAAAAGAAAGCGACGCATCGATTTTTGTCGATATGGCACATTTATCTGAATCAAAAATCTTTTATTTTGAAATGCAACGAAGATACGACGCATTAGCTTCTACTAATACGGCGCATCTTATTTTTATATAAATATAATTGATTTATTGATTAATAAAACATACGGCGCATTTAATTTATTAATTGCGGCGTATTGTTTTTCTAAATAAAAGTCTTGTTTATTTTTAACGATTAAGATACGACGCATCCGATTATTAGGATACGCCACATCTTCTGCAGAAATCAGCAACTTTTATCCGTAGGGAAAATTCTGTCAAACCTTCCTATATATTAGAAAGTTTTTACATTGAAATCTACTTGTTTTGAATTTCAGGAAGGATGCTTGATATTTTTCCCAGCTGGTTCGGGAAACCTCGAATGAAAATTGTAACACTCCCAATTTTAAAATATTTGTACCGGAATAAAGATTGGGTGTTACTTCACGGCTCACAGTTTTTCAGTAGAAAATGATTATCAATTTAGTCAATCTAAAACATTTATCATTCGAATTTTAAAAATATCAGAGTTTTCAAAATGAGGTCCCAGTGGTTTCAAAGTTTGTTAAATAAGTTTTCGAATGATAGTAAAATTTAAAGCCTTTGTTAGAATTTCGTGCTCCTCCATCCCATCCTTGCTCATTTTGGACCTGAGATAAACATGCTAAAAATCAACAAAAGTTGAGTGATATCCATAGGTTTAAGTTTAGTAGTTGAACACAAGCTATAAGTGATAATTGCACCGATTTACAATTATAAGTTAAAAACAGTTGATATTGCATTAAGCTCATGACACTCATCCGATTAACAGATCTCATCAAATATGATGGATAGTAACAATGGCCCTATGGATAGGTTCTTTCCAGTCACCTATTAGATTTCAAATAAAGTGTGTTTGGTGGCTTTCCTCTAGCAACCAAACGGGGATTATCAATCCCTAATAGATCTATCCACAACTATTTACGTTCACCCTTCAAGTGACAAAGGTTCATGATATGAGGGACATTTGGCAATAAGGTACTCAAGCAATAACAATAACAGGCATAGCATACCAAGAAAAATACTTGTGTTCAGTTTTTATAGCATGTATCCCCTACGAAAATAGTTATATAAAAGTAGGCTATGAACTCACCTTAGTGGTATAGTGGTAAAAGTATCGATACTCAGTTTGCAATAAGGGAACGGCTCCAACACACGACCTAGATAATATATGGCAAGTTTTAGTGTTTGATAGTCTTAAATGGTTTAATCGCGAGTGGTTTTAGAATACTTCGGTCGTTGGTTTAACGATAGTAAAGTTTGTGGTTTGATAAATATCGTAAGTTTTAATTTAGTTATGTATATCTATATAACGTAAAGTTAATAATAATAATATTTTGAAATAATAAGATGTAAACGTCGTGATGTGAAATTTTAAAATGAAAGTAAAAATGAGAATCTCGAATATAGTATTTGGTCCTTGTTCTTTTCTAGATTTTAAACTTTTTACCCTAACGGCGTTAGCGTTACACCGTTAGTCCAAAGTTAAATATGTTTACGTTTTAAGTCCAAAAGTTTATAATTATTACACTTTTCATCCAAAAGTTTATTAAAATCAATTTTTCACCTTAAAATTTGCAAAAGGACAGTTTTTACCTCAACTTTATAAATTTGACACTTTTAACCCAAAAGTTAATAATTTTACAAATTTAGTCCAAAATTCACCAAATTCGAAACTTAACATTTTTATTTCTCAATTAAGCTAAAAACAGCTTATTTAACTTTTCAAACTGCTTATTTTTAGAAAAGTGCTTATATAAAGTTTATTGGGCTTTTGAACGAGAAAACCAAGGCCCGTTAAGTGTTTTAAATCCATTAGGCTTACGAAAGTTTTGGGCTTGGTTTCGGGCTTATTTTTGTGTGATAAAAACATTCCAAAACTGCTTATTACGACAGCTTATTGTGTTAGCTTATTTTCAACAGATTGGACTTTAAGGCCCAATCGGTATGTATTTGTTTTCAAAAACAGTTTCAAGCTGATACTTGGTATCATTTACGAGGTTAAGACATAATTTTCACTACAAATGTTCTACATGAAATTGATTCTCTGCTTGGAGGTTTAATAGTTTGTGACATAAAATCGTGTGCTTGTTAAGTAAATTTCAAAAGTATACATTCGTTTCATGGGTTACATGGGACGAATTGTTAAGTAAAAAGACTTAGAATTTTCTAAGTGTTTCACGACTAGTTTGTTATACGTTAGAAAGGTATCCATAAATAGTTTATACGTGACTTTTATGGTTCAAATCTTTATATACCTTGATTACTAGTGTAGTGAATATATAGATGAAAATATAATACATATGTGTTGTTTATTTAGATTATGAGAATTTTAGTGCAAGTGATAGTGATAAATACGTAAAAATCAAAGAAGGCGTTTAAGTAAAAATGGAAAAGGGTCGTGTGAGACTTACTACACCAAGATGGCGGGGTAAAACATTTTGTAGAGTCGAGGAGAGGGTAGTACGAGAGTATAGCTTGAATGTTGACTCAACCAAGGTTTACAAACAAGGATTTGTTCTTCCTAAACACAATTTGAAAGACTTGATTTCTTGCCTAAGCTACTCGAACACAGAAACTAGTTGGGAATGACTTAGAAATATTTGTGATAAGTTGGTTTTTGTTTTGTGTCGAGTACATGCATGCAAAGGTGATTTATATACTAGTCTTGGAGTGTTGTAGTGAGTATACATTAATGAGATGGGATGGAAGTGTGTTGTAGGGTGAATTCAAAAGTCTTGATAGGGTGTAAGGGGATGGGTAAAAGGTTTTCTTGGTTTCTAGCTTGTCGACATACTCCATTGTCAAAAAAAAACGTGTGATTGAATATTTTAGGCTAGGATTGTACGCATAGGTCTCTTTTTAAAATGTAACTAGTACTTTGCTTTGGTATATAATATCGAGTTGTGAGAGCAAGATTTGGGGAGGTATGTCTTTGGGTAAAAAGAATACATGTCGACATCTATTTTCATTGTATACATGATTTGGAATCGTGTGGGACTTGGTGAACCTTTGATCAAACATGACATCTAAACATGAAATTGTGTTAGAAATATTTTTAGAACTTCATAGAAACAAGCAGGGTTTAAAATGGTTTAGTTTTGGATTATGTATAAACCGGATGGTTTGTTTTTAGAACTAAATACTTGGCCTCGTAAAAATGTAGTAAGACTCGATATGTGTAGCTGAAATTTGACAAGCTCGAAGTTAGCTAGGTGAGAAATGAGGGAGTGTAAAAATACGTATGTGTCGTGTATAAGAATAAGGCGTACGAGACACGTTTCTGGCTTGGTCTAGTCGCGTATTACAAAATAGTTATAAGGATTTTGGGCTTTGGAAGTGTGGGCTGATGAATAGTAACAAGCCACGATTTGATATTTGGGCTGTGAAATAACTAAGGGTCCGTTTGATACTAATTAGGATTAGGAAAATTTTAATTATGGTTAGTGGAAGTTTAGTTAATATTTAGTGAAACGTTTACGTGAGTCCAGGAGTTGTAGAATGTGTTTTGCTAAAATACGTTGCGTAAGTTTGTAAATGGTAAAAATTTAATATTCTCGCGATTTTAGACTATAGTGGTACATGTGTGAGCATTGTTCCAAGGAAATAGGGGATCACAAACATCGTAGTGATTTTTGAGTAACATAGCATATGTCATAAACAAAAATTTTGTTATTGGTAAAAATGTCATTAATTAACGTAATGATATATTAGTCATTGATTTACTTTTACTATTCATGGGGAAAATTACGGGAGTTTATTGTACCTACCCCTTATTCTGAATTCCGTCCTGGAATTCAAGTTTAATGGAATTCCTGGAGTAGGGAATTTTGATCAGAGGGTTGTCGAGAGATTTTCATTATTAAAATTTAGGAAACGTGATTCAGTTAGACTTATTTGTACTAGACAAGACCAAGTAACTGATGTATTTAAGGGTTGTGAATATTGAAGATAATGGTTATGAATAGTAAAATAACGGCTAGGTGCATAGTGTCCAACGGTCGGGAATAGTAAATTTCCAACGGTCAGGAATAATAACTAACGGCTATATTTATATCTATAAATACCCCTTTCAAATTTCCATTTCTTCCACCCACCATTTGCTTCTCATTTCCCATCTTCAAAATGCCGCACCTCATCACTATACTAGCGATTGTGTATGTCGTCCTTGCCGCTATCTACTTAGCGTATGTTCCAGATGAAGACTTTGGATTCTTGGTTGTGATCTTGTTGTTCGTCATACCCCTCACGGTCCTAGCCATTACCGTAGACAAGATATGGGGGTAATAATCTTGAGCTAGGGTTGTTTTAAATTAAGTCTTTGTCATGTTTCTATGTACTTTTAACGAATAAGGAATAAAACTCGTTTTGTTTTTAGGAATTTGTCTCGTTATTGTTTTTAATGATTTGTTTATAATTATCTTTCAACATAATTAGGGTGATGCATCCTGTGGTGGCTCTTGCTATTGTTATGTTGGTGGGGGTCTTTGTTGCCATAGCGGATCAACCTATTGAAGATTCTATGGTTTATATTGTAATTAATGTAACGTTAGCACTTCCGATGCTAATTATTTGTTTATTTATTAATTTCCATGGATTCAGATAAACTTTTCGCTATTGGAGTTTTCTGTCAGTCTTTGCGAATTATTAGGGTTTTCCTATTTGTACTTTTGTTGGCTTCTCGTCATAATGATGAGGGAATAAGATAAGTATTTAATGTAGTTTGTCTAATGTAATATTTATGAACAGTTCAGTTTATCTCTATCTTTTACTTTTAAATGAAGATTGTTATTTAGAAAATATGAAATCATGACTTTTCCTTTCATAGCATGATTCTTCCTAAATTAGACATAGTTGATCAGGCTATGTATAATTGAGGACTAAATGATGTGATGCTTGGCTCAGTCACAGTGGTATTTATGCTTTTCTTTAAATGGTTTTAGATGGTGTTCAACGTGTTGTTTTTATAATATAACACGTAATTTCTTTTAAGAATAAAGTAGGAATTTTTTGTTCACACTATGATGATGAGTCAGAAATTTCTAGGGTAATAACAGTATACTGTTATTTGGTAAATGGAATAGAAATTGAAATTGACGTAGATTATGATTATTACAGAAATATTACAAGGTAGATTTTTCGATACGGTTGGAGGATAGTTGTTATACTTAGGTTACATCCATCGTAACTTAAAGTAAAATGCAAGGAAGAGGTACAATCAGGAAATTTTTGAATTAGAGTTTATTTATCCACAACAGGAATTTATTCATCTGCATAAATCTAGTAATCATTCCCTTGATACTATCGAAGTCTTTGAAGAGTTTTCATTTCCTTGCAAAAGTCTTGGCTTTCCAATTTATATTGTAGTTTGGACATTGGTTCTTGTAGTTTCCTTTTGCACCACATCCGTGGCATATTACAGATGTTGTTTGTCCCTTGTTGTCCAAAGTCCTACAGTTAGTTTCCTTGTGACCTGTTTTCTGACACTCCATGCACTTAACCTTGTAGATTCCTGTGTGATGCTTCTCGCATTTTAGACACAGGGGTTTACTTCCATGATATCCCCTTTTGGTAACAGGTGTGGCGAGGCAGTCTCTATTAGCTTTTTGTTTGTATTCCAGTTGGCGATGATAGTTGATACGATCTTCCAGATGTTTATGGTAGCAGTCTTGAGCATTGGTGAAGTTGCAGTAGATGGAGTTGCTGGTTCCTATTTCAGTGAGTTTTCGATTTTGTTTATTTCCATTAGGTCTAACTTCTTGCCTAATCTCTTGGTTATGGGCGATGATAGGGTTAGTCATTCTTTCTGGAGTTTTAAAGGGGGTTGGCCTATATTCCATGCAGCTTTCATGGTTATGCGTATCAGATGTATCCGACTCTCCTCTTTGATAAACTATGGTGGCCCCTTTGAGTACTACTGACATGATGTTGCTTACCAATTTCTTGACATCTTCAGTAGTCATGGTGATTTTTGATGATGATGGAGTATAGGTATTGTTCATGTTGTCCATGTTCTGAAATCATTAATGAAACTTAACTTAGAATCCGTCTGATGTCAAAATATTTTTAAATAATGAATCTAATTATTTCATTGATGATAGACTGAATTGAATCCATACTGTAATCTAATTTCAAGATATGTCTATGTTGTATCATAGTTAAATAATCAACTCTTGATATGGGATTACTAAGGATCAAACGGATTTGTCTACTAAAATAATCTCCTCTCCATTTTTCAAGTTCTTTCTTGAAAATTTATTTTTAGACAATCCTTTGGTTTCTGGTTAATTATAGAAACCTTAACAGTTGTAAGAAATCTTACGGTAGATTTGAATAATTATTGTAGATGTTAATATAATATTAATAACTTGACTGAATGTTTTTGTAGAACAAATAGTAGAAGGTCTTTTATTAATATGTCATTCGTCTACTTGGAGTCATTTGTTTTTCAAATAACAAATGACGAGGTTTTTGCATGAAGGTATGAGGATTCATTAACTGCATGTTTGATATGACAGGAAGGATTGATTCATAACGAAGAGGTGTAATAGAAAAGAAGTGATTATAATTTGATTACAAGGTTCTTAAGGTTTCAGGTTTGTTGAACATTACATGAAATACTAACCAAAACTATTTGGTTTAGTGGGTACAACAAGGATACTTGAAATTTTAAGATTAGTTACGCCTCTGACGTAAATATCTAACTTCTTTCTCAAGTTCACGTTGTGCAGCTTCCATGTTTGAGAAACGTTCCTGACACATGTACATTTGATTAGCCAACATAGTCTCTAATGCGGCAATCTCTTGACTCAGGTTTCTTGCTGTGTCTCTGGCCATCCATAGGGTTCTTTCAATGTCTTCAATTCTACCATGTGTATGACCGTGTTCTCTTCTTGCATAATGGATCCTGGAGTCCAAGCTTCCAAGCTCCTGGTTGGTGTTGTCCTTTATCTCATTAATCTTTATTCCTAATTCACACATTGCTCGTCTTTCAGCATCCGCTCTTTTGAACAATGCGTCAAGGTTACGGTCGTACCATTCAAATTGTGTTGGTTGTAAACCTTTTAGCTGTTCAGTGTGAGCATCTAATATGCTGGCTTGTCGATAAACCAGAGTCCATATTGAATCAGGAGTGCTTATATTGTAGTTGGGGGAATGAGGTGAGGATAAATTATTTGGGATATCTGGTATTGAATCAGGAGTGCTTGGTGTGAACTTTGTCCAACTTCGAATGTTGCCTGACCACCAATCACATCTTCGTATGGTTCAGTAGCTCTCCTGAGTTTTTGATGTAGGGGTGAACAAATAGGTGACGATGGGAGTGATCTCTGAGTGATTTCAATATCAAGCTGGGGTGGTGATATTTGTACATAGGGGTCTTCAGTATTTGGAGAATTTTGATCGATAGGTGATGTACTAGTATTACGGAGAGTAGTTTCGACATTCACGAAAGTTTCAGGAGACATGTTACTGTAGTAACCGAGAATAGTATTTTATGAGTAACTTTTAAGTTAAAGATATAACAGTACGGATGAAATAATAATTGTGTAAGAGCAATTTCTAAACATGTAGAATAATCTTAACAGGTAATGTACTGAGCAAGGTAGTCTGTAGACACGGAAGGCACGGAGAGTGTAAGGCTATAAAACGTTTTGTTTGTAAAAACGGTTATAGTTTGGATCTGTATTAGACCGTTTCGCTATAACCAAGGCTCTGATGCCAATCTGTAACACCCCCAATTTTAAAATATTTGCAGCGGAATAAAGATTGGGTGTTACTTCACAGCTCACAGTTTTTTAGTAGAAAATGATTATCAATTTAGTCAATCTAAAACATTTATCATTCGAATTTTAAAAATATCAGAGTTTTCAAAATGAGGTCCCAGTGGTTTCAAAGTTTGTTAAATAAGTTTTCGAATGATAGTAAAATTTATAGCCTTTGTAAGAATTTCGTGCTCCTCCGTCCCATCCTTGCTCATTTTGGACCTGAGATAAACATGCTAAAAATCAACAAAAGTTGAGTGATATCCATAGGTTTAAGTTTAGTAGTTGAACACAAGCTATAAGTGATAATTGCACCGATTTACAATTATAAGTTAAAAACAGTTGATATTGCATTAAGCTCATGGCACTCATCCGATTAACAGATCTCATCAAATATGATGGATAGTAACAATTGCCCTCTGGATAGGTTCTTGCCAGTCACCTATTAGATTTCAAATAAAGTACGTTTGGTGGCTTTCCTCTAGCGACCAAACGGGGATTGTCAATCCCTAATAGATCTATCCACAACTATTTACGTTCACCCTTCAAGTGACTAAGGTTCATGATATGAGGGACTTTTGGCAATAAGGTACTCAAGCAATAACAATAACAGGCATAGCATACCAAGAAAAATATTTGTGTTCAGTTTTTATAGCATGTATCTCCCCACGAAAACAGTTATATAAAAGTGGGCTATGAACTCACCTTAGTGGTACAGTGGTAAAAGTATCGATACTCAGTTTGCAATAAGGGAACGGCTCCAACACACGACCTAGATAATATATGGCAAGTTTTAGTGTTTGATAGTCTTAAATGGTTTAATCGCGAGTGGTTTTAGAATACTTCGGTCGTTGGTTTAACGATAGTAAAGTTTGTGGTTTGATAAATATCGTAAGTTTTAATTTAGTTATATATATCTATATAACGTAAAGTTAATAATAATAATATTTTAAAATAATAAGATGTAAACGTCGTGATGTGAAGTTTTAAAATGAAAGTAAAAATGAGAATCTCGAATATAGTATTTGGTCCTTGTTCTTTTCTAGATTTTACACTTTTTACCCTAACGGCGTTAGCGTTACACCGTTAGTCCAAAGTTAAATATGTTTACGTTTTAAGTACAAAAGTTTATAATTATTACACTTTTCATCCAAAAGTTTATAAAAACCAGTTTTTCACCTTAAAATTTGCAAAAGGACAGTTTTTACCTCAACTTTATAAATTTGACACTTTTAACCCGAAAGTTAATAATTTTGCAAATTTAGTCCAAATTTCACCAAATTCGAAACATAACATTTTTATTTCTCAATTAAGCTAAAAACAACTTATTTAACTTTTCAAACTGCTTATTTTCAGAAAAGTGCTTATTTAAAGTTTATTGGGCTTTTGAACGAGAAAACCAAGGCCCGTTAAGTGTTTTAAATCCATTGGGCTTACGAAAGTTTTGGGCTTGGTTTCGGGCTTGTTTTTGTGTGATAAAAACATTCCAAAACTGCTTATTACGATAGCTTATTGTGTTAGCTTATTTTCAACGGATTGGGCTTTAAGGCGCAATCGGTATGTATTTGTTTTCAAAAACAGTTTCAAGGCGATACTTGGTATCATTTACGAGGTTAAGACATAATTTTCACTACAAATGTTCTACATGAAATTGATTGTCCGCTTGGAGGTTTAATAGTTTGTGACATAAAATTGTGTGCTCGTTAAGTAAATTTCAAAAGTATACATTCGTTTCATGGGTTGCATGGGACGAATTGTTAAGTAAAAAGACTTGGAATTTTCTAAGTGTTTCACGACTAGTTTGTTATACGTTAGAAAGGTATCCAAAAATAGTTTATACGTGAATTTTATGGTTCAAATCTTTATATACCTTGATTACTAGTGTAGTGAATATATAGACGAAAATATAATACATATGTGTTGTTTATTTAGATTACGAGATTTTTAGTGCAAGTGATAGTGATATATACGTAAAAATCAAAGAAGGCGTTTAAGTAAAAATGGAAAAGGGTCGTGTGAGACTTACTACACCAAGATGGCGGGGTAAAATGTTTTGTAGAGTCGAGGAGAGGGTAGTACGAGAGTATAGCTTGAATGTCGACTCAACCAAGGTTCACAAACAAGGATTTGTTCTTCCTAAACACAATTTGAAAGACTTGATTTCTTGACAAAGCTACTCGAACACAGAAACTAGTTGGGAATGACTTAGAAATATTTGTGATAAGTTGGTTTTTGTTTTGTGTCGAGTACATGCATGCAAATGTGATTTATATACTAGTCTTGGAGTGTTGTAGTGAGTATACATTAATGATACGGGATGGAAGTGTGTTGTAGGGTGAATTCAAAAGTCTTGATAGGGTGTGGTATGTGTTAATTCACATACCATTTCATGGCCAAATACCGACCCAAATTGACTAAATGAGCTAACAAATGCCAAGGAAATATGTGTTTTTATGTTGTGAACATGCAGGTACAGATTTATCACAAAAAGACGAAGAATCATGCAAAAACTGGAAAAACGGGCACCAGAGTAGGAGATGGTCAAAAAGTCAAAACTGGAATCTAAAAGTCAAGAATGGTCCTTGCATTTTCAAAAAATGTCAGACTTAGTCCTTTATGATATTATTTGGAAGAAAAAGCCCTTGCAATTTCAGAATAGTTCATTTATGGTCCTTATGAGATTTGATTATTACACTTTGAGATTATAAAAATAAATTCTGGTCCAAAAAACCATTAATCCAATTCACCAATCCAATTCCAATATCCAAAGCCCATCACATAAATCCTTTGAGCCCAAAAATCCCATGGTCAACACCCATATACCTCCGGTCAATAGTCAAAGTCAGGGTCAGAGTTATAATAACTAAAACAAACACACGTTTTCCCCAAATTCTCCCCAAAACCCAGAAATACCAAACCTCATGAACCCTAGTTCATTATACCAGGGTTAATTGTTCACTATATTTCAATTAACCATGATTAGTTACTCATTTGAGTCATCTAGAAGCATACTCACGTGCAAAGAATGTGGCAGATAGAGTATATGGAGCTGAGTCAGAGAATTTGATTACTTGGTAGCATAAGATAGAGTATATGGACCAGATAGAGTTTGGATCCTGTTTGATGAGGTATTGTGGATAAGCAAGGTCAGACAGGGAAGGACCTGCCTATCTTAAAGATAGGCAAGCTCAGTGAGCTCCCTCTGTTTTGCTGTGGGAGATTTATTTTGGTATAACTCTATTTTTACTTTCTCAAATTGTAGTTTCTGTGTTAGATTCTAATTCTTAATTAGTTGTAGTTTTGAAATTGGTTTAGTTTACTTATGTAGTTGTAGTTGATAGTATTATTGAGTTTATTTGATCTCTTATTTACCTGTTTGGCTATACTGTTAGGATTTGTGAGTTACAGATCTTATTTGTAGAGATTTACTGTTTCATAGATTAGTAGTTACTGTAGCTTTGTTATTTTGTCTGAGTTTGAGTTTGATTGTAATTCTAGATTGTAATTTGAGATTTATAGTGATTTCTGTTATGACTGTGTAGTTGATGATTGAAATTCTGTTTCATCTGTTTGTGGTTAAACTGTCACAACTAGAGGGAGTTTGGATGTGAGATTATCTGTAGGGAATTGATTTTGGATTGCTGGTTTTCTGTCTAAAATAGGTTAATCTTTAGTAGAGATAGAAATTAGGTACATAAAATTACAGGATAATTTCATTAAAAGTCAAAATGGATATCTCAATAGGTTAACTGCTAGAGAGTTATTAAATCAGATTGTGTAATCTTAGTCATAGTTGCATATGTTGGAACCATACTTTTGTATTTTGTCAAGTCTCGGTCATTACATTTTGTAATAGGTTGCTTTAGTATTTATTTCATTTAGTTTATGTTACAAGGCTTAAGTGTTAAAGCCCTATGGGCCTTAAAGCCCACGAAATGAAAGGATAAGGGAGGAAGGGAGTGTTGCCCTAACTCCTCCCTTATAAATAGTAAGCTCATGTAAACATTAATCTTGTTGGTTATTTGATTATCTTAAGGAAACTCTTGCACTCTCAACTTTCATATTGTCTTATAATCAACCAAACTCATTTCTCATCTTATTTCTTTCTAAATCATACTTGTGTTTACAAAATGGTGACCTAACAGCATACTCTAGTAATATAGCTTAATACAGTTCATAAAAAGCTTATAAAAACATACAAGAGTAGATTTGCTTAATAGAAATTAGCATTAGTCAAACTAGTGTATGTAAAAAATAGTCAACTGTTTCACTATTTTTAGTTTTATACGCTACTGATCTTGATTAAATTTAGAGTGATGAATGGTTGTTTCTGGTAAAACAATTGATTGAACTAGGTGCTCAATAGTATAATAAAGCTTTTGCCCCCATTAACTTTTGCATTTGAGCTTATTCTAAGAGCTTTTAGCTTCTGTATTTCAGTGCTTTTGAGTTAGAGAAGCTGTTTGGTTCTAGAGGCCTGCTAGAGTTTCATTGAACCTATATCTGTGATTTGTAATTGTTTCTTAGTTTCATCTTAGTAGTTTTAGAATTGTGCATCATTATATTGCTTCTGGCTTATTGTATTTCACCTCTGATTAGCTGTTTGAGCTTATTATATTGCTTAATCCATCTGTTTGCTTGCTATTTGAGTTTCTGAGCTTACTTGATTATGAAATTTGGCATTTCTGAGCATTTATAAGCATAATACATCATTGTTTGAAGTTTCATTCAGATTTGTTCACAAGTGCTTATAAATAAGCACTTGTGAATAAGCTGTTACACTAAATAAGCACTTAATCAGCTTTTTTTCATTTGAAAAATTTTTCTCAAGTTCTTTTTATTATTTTTGATTTTATGGAATTTTTCCAGATTTTTCTAAGCATTTTTACTATTTTTCTTAATTTCTTTTTGGTTTTATCCATTTTTAAATAGTTTTTAAATACCAAAAATCAATAAAAATTCAGAAAAGGTTGTGAAAAATACAAAAATATTTTTAGAAATTCTTTTATAATATTTTAGAATTTTCAGAATTCAAATTTCATTTTTCCACTTTATTTTTCTATTTTTCTTCATTTTTAATCCATTTAAAATCACAAAAATCAAAATAAATTCATAGAAAATAAATAAAAATCCATAAAAATATTTTAATTTTTCTTAAAATTATTTTTATTAGTTTAAGATTTTTAGAAAATTGTTTCACACTTGTAGGATCATTTTTAGTATAAAAGTCGCGTTTTATTTCGTACGTTACGTTTAAAAATTACGTTTGCATTTCCGTTTTCACGTTTTAGACTTTTGTGCATATATAGCTTGTATCTTTTGCATATTTCACTATATCTTTTCATAATTTGAATTTCACAATCGCTTTTCACTTTACACTTTACACTACACGATTCCCAATTCGATTATTCGAAATTGCATTCGAACCTTCGTTGGGAGAACGACCCGGGAAATACTTTCCTAAGTATTTCTTCGGAAAATAAATATATACTATAATTGGCACACATCAATTTTTGGCGCCGCTGCCGGGGAAGGTCGAAGTGAGTTTTTGAATAATTGTTTTGAAAAAACGTGTTTGGTTAAGCCTTCCTCTATTTTGTATATATTTCTATATAAATATAAAAATTGAAAAATTCAAAACACTTTTCCTAAAGTGTTTACAAAAATACCAAAAAAAAATAATAAAGTTACAGCCTCGACTCTCCCGTGGAAGGGAGGGCGTTGTAAACCAAAAAAGTTTCACAATATAACAAAAACATAAATTAGTTGTTTATCGGATTATTTCAATTACTACAACCGATTAAGCGGGAAATACGGAAGCTAAGACATTAAATTGCTAGCTGAAGAGAGATCCATTCTTCTCTCCCGTCTCGTCGCGAGTGGTTTTAGAAAGAAACGGTTTTCAATTAACATTACGTTTTAAGAAAAGAAAAAAAAAGAAATAAAAAGTTTTTGTGATAAAAAATAAAAACAAAAAGATTTTCCTTTCTCTTTTCTTTTTCATTTTCTTTTTGAATTTGCTTGTGGTGTATGCACACCCGTTCTTCTTTAGAGAGTCTTACGTCTCCGTTCTCTAACCCCGAGCGGATTTTACGACATACTAGTCGGGTTCATTTCCTTGACGACGAGGAGATGAACCAAAACGATCAACACAATGGACCCCCGCCGATGGGTGGTCCGCAGCACAATGTTATACCGCCGATGGGACATGTAGGACCTAAGAAATATCAACTTTAATACCAATATAAGAACTAGAAGAAGGAAAGATGGTGACTTGATGAATAAGGTGTGGTGTTAATATTGTATAAAAGAGAGAATAAGATGAAGAGAACTTTTTATTAAAAAACACACACAATACACACACAAGCACACCTTACAAATGAGAGGTAAGGTGCCTTATATAGTTAGAGAGAAAGGCCTCATGGGCTTTCTAATGGACTTGGGCTTGGACTTGGTTTACATGAATTATATAACAAGGCTTATGAAACATAGCACATAACATATTAGCTTTCCAAGTCCAAAGCCCAATGACTAAACTATTACTAATCTTAACAAACGACACAAAGTTACAATATGAGAATGACCATCACTTCTATATATAAATATTTTAATGCTAACAATCTCCCCCTAAGGGGTAGTCATTCGAATGATGCTCCACGTGAGTGGGTCTTCCGTGTTCTTTGTCTTTAACTTTGAGTGTCGTTGTAGAATAGTCTTTAGTCTTTGTTCCTTCATGCTTTGTGATCTTTGATAACTGATTTTTCATCGTTCTTTGTTCCTTTGTGATGTGGAGTTATCTGCCTTTCGTCACTTCTGCGTCTGTGGTGGTTGTTTGCCATTCCAACATGCTTATACATCTTTGGACTTTGATATTCATATGCACGTAGTTCCCTTTCTTTCACTTTGATCCTTAGTCTTTATACTTTGTAGATTCTTCTTTTTGGCGTAGAATCTTTCATTGAACTTTGTGTTGTATAGATCTTTGAGGGAGCTTTCTTTAACTTCCAGATGTATGTATGAGCACGTGGAATCTGTCGCCACGGAGATGAAGTGTCCCTGCATATAACAGTTAGCAATAAAACATCCGGTACTTACAGATAAGAATTAGAGATCGTCAACAGCATAGTGTGAAGACTCCTTTTAACCCTTACCAAGGCCGTTCCCATGTCAGATACTCTCGAGAGAGCTTACGAGACCTACTAAGTAGCTCAATGACTGGGTGAGTCGCTGGGGATCACTCCACGACTGTAGACCGTTTGAAACCACCGCGAACACTAAGCGTAACCCATAAAGAATTACCGAAGTGACCTGCTGTCAGGGCTGCTTGATGTTGACCCTGGCAGGAATTTCCATTCAATCATTGAGAATCACAAATGTGAATCCTCTCATAAATGTTCTGGCAGATTGCTAAGATCTGCGTAGGACTCTAAAGTTTACATCTGGCGTCCTTAATGATGAACAACCAGTGTAGAAATATCATGTGTTCCTATGAGATCTTTTGATGAATCTCGAGGCTCTAGACTCGATAAGTGCACATATGGTTTCCTATGCGGAGATTAGGGAGAGGTCTCCTACTTCAATATCAACCATCTCTAAGAGACAGGTCGATAGATTACACCGGTTCCCCGTGAGAATGAAACAAGCTCTTTTAAGAGAACTTGAGTGGTTAAGAAGCTTTAGTGCAGTGCGTCACTGGGTCCATGACGTCTTTGTCTTCAATACCAGTGTCACCTTGGTAACAGCCAGTAGCATATGAGTTGAACCCGGTGTCTGCCCTAAGGTTGAACATTTGGAGGGCTATTTCTTTTCACCCTTTTTCGTAACTTTTCTTTTTAATTCTTCAACCCCTTCTTTCTCCTTTCTCATTTTCTCCTTTTTTCAATCATACCTAAGGACTTCTAATTCTAATCTATTGGATTTGTCCTTGGGTAGATCCCTCCGGTTCTGGCGGATCATAGGACGGTTTTACCTAACCTTAGTCACCTTATAACTCCATGACTATCCTATAATTGTTGATCACATGCCATAAAACCTTTTTGTGAAAAACTCTCAAAGTGTTTATGATAAAAAAACACATTGTTGACACTTCGAGAGTTTTGCATTTCTTTTGAAGGACTCCCCCTTCACATGTGCTCATGTATATTTTAAGAAATTTGCACATGCGGGAGAAGTTTGCACTTTTTGAATTGATCCACTTTCAGCGAACATGGCCGATTCGAGACACGCTTACATCACTAGTTAGACTAGCTTGGAATTATTACCCGTCCTGGTCAAGTCCAAAGAAAGTCTCTCGATATGGTACATTCTACTCAGACAAGTCCTATTCGAGACACGCTTACATCACTAGTTAGACTAGCTTGAAATTATTACCCGTCCAGGACAAGTCTTTTCGATTACTGACATTTTAAGCTTCGTCAATTCATTGGTACTTACTGAGTCGAGCTCTATTGAGATTCAGTCACAATCTTTAAACATCTTTGATCACATTTAATCATGTCTTCTCCCCCTCAAAAATAGCATATCGTGATATTTTTGATATCAACTGAGTAAAAAAGCTTTTTGGAGAGAAAGACAGATTTCATTTTGCATGAATACGGAACATTTTGTTTTTGTACTCCCCCTTAATGATAGCACATTTTAAAATCAATTAAGGGTTTAGAGGGAGTTATCTTGAGCACTCATTTTGAGAGATTTTGAGAAATCTTTTGAACAATCTTGAAAAAGTGCTCAAGAATTTTGTTTGAAAACGAGTTTATGCTTGAAATCTTTTTCGTTTGTTTAGACTCGAACTTTTTGAAAAAGATTTCGTCGTGGAACGTACGAGTCCTTGATTTGAAAAAAAATCAGAAGTCATCATTCCGGTCCGGGTTTCGTACTGATGTATACGAAAGCCATTGTGAAGAAACTTTTAGAGAAACGACATGTTTTAGAAAAACATTTTAAAGAACTCCCGCTCAAGCATCTGTACATGTCCGTATCATTGTTGAATGACATTTCTAGAGACGTACAGAATATTGATTTATACGAGAGACATGTCGTGAGAAGAATATTTTTGTATTTTTTGATTTTATATTGTTTTTGTATTTTTTGAAAATTTTATATTTTTGTATTTTGTTTTTGTTGGTTTTTCAAATTTTGTATTTTGTTTTTTCAAAAATATTTACAGCGAAGCGATTTTGAAAACATTTTTCAAGAAGATTCGAGAAGACGTTCTAGCTCCTCAGGAGTTAGGCTTCGCATGCCAATTCGTCGAACTAAATAGTCAAACCTTTCTTTTGGAAGGGCTTTAGTAAATAGATCGGCGAGTTGATAATCAGTCTTAACGAAAAATAATTCAACAGTACCCTCTTCCACGTGTTCTTTGATGAAATGGTAGCGGACTTTGATATGCTTCGTCTTAGAGTGATGTACGAGATTGCACGAGATGGCTATGGCACTTTTTGAGTCACAATACATAGGTATTCTGTCAAAAGTAAAGCCATAATCTGTGAGCTGTGTCCGCATCCAAAGAACTTGGGCACAACACGCAGATAGAGACACATACTCGGCTTCGGCGGTTGATAGTGCAGTAGAAACCTGTTTCTTTGACGACCAACTTACTAGCTTTTCACCCAAAAATTGTGCTCCACCTGATGTACTCTTTGCTGTAACTTGATCACAAGCATGGTCTGCATCTGAAAATGCTGTTAGATTAAACTCCGAATCCTTCGGATACCAAAGTCCCATGTTAATGGTGCTTCGTAGGTACCGAAAGATCCGTTTAACCTCTTTGAGGTGAAGTTCGGTAGGCTTTGCCTGAAACCGTGCTAATAAACATACAGCAAATTGAATATCAGGTCGACTAGCAGTTAGGTACATGAGAGAGCCGATCATGCTCCGATATTTTTTCGGATCGATAGGTTTCTCAAACAAATCAGCACCTATTTTTGGTGAAGTGACCATTGGTGTACCAACAGAATCACAATTTTCCATTCCATGTTTTTTCAAAATCTCTATTGTATATTTAGCTTGATTGATAAAAATACCACGAGGGGATTGATGGATTTGTAAACCAAGAAAGAATTTTAGTTCCCCCATCATGGACATTTCAAATTTGCTTTTCATGAGATTTTCAAAATGTTTTGAATGGTTAGGATTGGTTGATCCAAAAATAATGTCGTCCACGTAAATTTGAACGATCAAAATGTCATCTTTGAACTTTTTGATAAACAAGGTGTCATCAACCGTTCCTTTTGAGAAATTGTTTTTGAGCAAGAAAGATGATAGTTCGTCATACCACGCTCTTGGAGCTTGTTTTAAGCCATAAATTGCTTTCTTGAGCTTGTAGACGTAGTCTGGATGATCTCTGTCGATGAATCCCTCTGGCTGACTCACATACACTTCTTCTTTCAGAGTTCCATTTAAGAAGGCAGTCTTAATATCCATCTGATAGACTGTGATGTTTTTGTGAGCGGCATAGGCTAAGAAAATCCGGACTGCTTCTAGTCTAGCTACAGGCGCGAATGATTCTTCGAAATCTATCCCTTCTTCTTGTGGATAACCTTTAGCCACGAGACAAGCTTTGTTGCGAATTACAGTCATTTCCTCATCCAGTTTGTTCTTCCACAACCACTTGAGATCAAGAACACGTTTATCAAGTGGTCGTTCAACAAGTTCCCAACTGTCATGTAACAGGTATTGAAGAAATTCCTCCTGCATCGCTTCAATCCATGGGTTTTCTGCCATTGCTTCCCGAATGTTCTTAGGTACTTTGGTGCTTATTGAGCAAATGTAAATACACAATTCGAGATCGGTGGCAAGTTGTCTCCTCGTCTGAACTGGCATTGAAGGATCACCAATAACATGTACTAACGGATGGTCTTTTGTCCATTGAAACGTAGAAGGGTACCTTTGGTTGAATGAATGTGTGTTAGATGGTTCTTGTAACCTTGAAGAAGATTCAACAGAGTCTGTTGCAAACGGGTTTTCAAATATTTCTTCCTCTTCTAACGCATCATTGTTTGAATTATTTGTTGGTTCTTCTTGAAAATTTGTGTTTTGATTTTGCTCATCAACTCTTGGTAGTTCAGTTTCAAGTACTGGAGTTGCTTGAGTAGATGTAGATGATGTTGATGTAGTTGGTGCTTCAGCTTCGATTGTTGTAGATGCATCTTGTGGTGGTGGTGGTGGTTGATGGTTGTGAGCGGGTGCAGCGGAATGTTGTTGAGATGCATTAGTCGAAGTTCCACCATAGTATTCATCAAACATTAACTCGAAGAAATTTTCCAGTTCTTGTTCTGAAGGTTTATCCGTGTTTGTTGAATGAGCTCCTTGAGGTACGAGTCCTGAACTGATGTGTCCAGAAGTCTGCATGTTTGGTGCGGGTCCTAATCCGTTATGATTAGAAGCCATCAGATTAAGCGCGGGTTCTAGAGCGTATCTCTCAGAAGCCATTTGTGAAATCTCGTCAAACTTCACATTCATCGTCTCCATTATCTTTTTCGTTCTTCTATTATACACCCTGAATGCCCTCGAGTTTTCTGAATATCCAATGAAGATTCCAATATCACCCTTAGCTTTTAACTTCCCTAGATCTTCTCTGTCATTCGTCGGATAGCACAAAGCGCCAAACATGTGAAGGTAAGAGATGTCAGGTTTACGGTTGTTTACTAGCTCATATGGGGTTTTATTGAATCTCGGATGGACTAGGGATCGGTTTTGAGTAAAGCAAGCAGTGGCGACAGCATCAGCCCATAAGAATAGTGGTGCACTAGAGAAAATCAGCATTGTGCGAGCAGCTTCCACAAGAGTTCTATTTCTTCTTTCAACTACCCCATTTTGTTGTGGAGTTCTAACAACTGATGTTTGATGTGTAATTCCAACATCTTCGAGGTAAGATCTTAACTCCTGATTTGTGAATTCTGTGCCATTATCTGTTCTTATAATCCTTACTGGAGCTTGAAGTAGAACTTGAATACGCTTCAGAAAGGTGATGATGATGCCTGATGCTTCGTCTTTTGATCTCAAAAACTTTACCCAAGTATATCTTGAATAATCATCAACAATAACAAGAATATACTTTTTTCCATTAATGCTTTCAACTCTCATTGGGCCACATAAGTCCATGTGCAACATATGTAACCTTGCTTCCGAACTAGGTACGGTTTTGGGTTTATATGATGCTCTTTTACTTTTTCCTTGTTCGCATGATGGACATAGGTGTTCCTTGGTGTATTTGAACTTAGGAAGTCCGGTGACGATGTTGTCTTTGGCTAACTTGTTGATCGTGTCGAAATTGAGATGGGATAAACGTCTATGCCACAGCCAGGACTTAGTTTCGGTTGCCCTTGTCATAAGACAAATTGGTGATGTAGAAGCCATTTGGTTGATGTCGATAGCATACAAGTTTGTACCACGATTACCAGTTAAGAGATCATCACCAACCAAATTTCTAATAAAAACCGTGTTTCTCCTGAATGCAACTTCTAAATCTGCATCACAAAACTGCCCAACTGAAAACAAGTTGTGTCCCAACCCTTCGACGTAGTAAACTCGAGTGATTAAAAAATTCCCAAACTGAAGATCTCCATAACCCTGAATAGCTGCTACATGATCATTTCCAAAGCGTACAGTTCCCATGAATTTCCAGATGAAATTGATCAGCAGCTTTAAATTCCCGGTCATGTGCTTGGAGCAACCCGAGTCGATGATCCAAAGACATATTTCGATAACCTGCCAAGAACAGAAGAGTTTGTATTTGGAAACCGTTTTGAATTTGGTTCCATGGGGTTAGGAGTAAAATCTAAATCACACTCATAGACAGTTGCTACTTGTTTAGCTTGAGCTATTTCTAATTTGCCGTCCTTAAGAGTGAACTCTCTACCCGTTGGAATCCACATACAAAACTTAAGGTAGTTCCTAGGCATTCGACTACTAGTGGTAGACCTAAAGCTTGCAACTAATCTTTCTATAGATCTTGATCTGGCACTAGTTCCCTTTGGAACATACTTCTGTTTAGGCATAACATTCACATTCTTAGAAACACATTCATCATGAACATCATTAATTAAACATTTCTTGCATATTAAACAAACTGAGTCATTACATGCATTAGAACCAGTACTTTCGACATTACATTCAGATGAATCATGTTTCTTATTACAAAGCGATAAATTCCTAGGGTGTTCTTCTACTTCTTCAACTTTATTCTTGCTACTACTCGTAGAAACAGGCGAGACTCTATTGTTCCTTGTATTGCTCCTAGGCTTTAGTCTGCTGCTCCTAGAGGTGCATTTTAATCCTGTAGAAGGTAAGGCACACACATTAGGATTTATATTGTTGTCCTTTTTAGCATCACTAGACTCTTTAGAATTATCCTTTTTGCACGCATTTGTCTTAGAAGTGGAGGCAGACGCATTAGTGGGACTAATCCTAAAAAGGCCAGGTGCTATCACTTTTGGTGTTTCGACAACCGCTTTTCCTTTATCAACAATCTTATCAATTTCGCTTTTCTTGGGCAAGGGTGTTGGAGTGACTGGTTTTGTCAAATTCTTTTTCTCATCGACTTTTGGAGCAAACCTTGAAATTGACATCTTTGGTTTTTGAACCGTGTTTGAAACATTTGGTTTCTCCGAAGTCGACGGTTTTGCAAACTTAGTTTCCTCACCCTTTCCTTTTTGACTTTCAAGCTGAGCCCTCAAAAGATCATTTTGCTCTTTCATATTCTTTAAGGCACGCTCATACGACAATTTGTCATACTTGCATTCTTCCTTTTTTCGATCAAGTTGTTTAAAATATGACACATTTTCTTTTTCAAGCTTTATAAGGGCATTTTCATATTTTGAAACAATTGCGGAGGTCTCAGCTCTCAGTCTTTCATCGTCTTGAACAGAATATATTTGTAAAATGATGGACATAATGTCAGTTGTCATAACAGCTTTGAAGAGAGAATCATTCAGGTTTTCCAAAACATTTATGTTTTCACGAGTATCATTAGCTTCGTTTACCAGGGATTTGTGGTCCTTGAAAAATTCGGTCGTTTCTTTTAAGAAAGCTTGTTCAAAATGGATTACCCTCGCACTGATGTTATTCAGTGGGATAGTAATTTCGTTTTCAAAAACTTTTTTCTGCTCAATATGAAAACTGGAATGCCAGTTGTTAATATTGATTGTAGTTTTAGAAGCAACAATATTTTGAAGTTCTTGAATTCTCTTTTTAACGTCATCCAGAATTTCTCTAGCCTCACTTGTATTAAAAGTGTTGTTAGAAGAAATTTGTTCCATTTTTGAAAGAGATTTGGAAACAATTACTTTCTTAGAAAACATTTTTGAGAATGGTCGTTTTATGGAAAACACAGATGGTTCTTTTTGTGGAACAAAAGTAATTCCCGAAAGTTTGTTCAATTTGTTGTAATCAATAGGTTTCAAATCCTTTTGTTTCATTTTAGTAATGCTCTCTTTGACATGTTCTATCGTTTGCACAGAATCCCGAACGACGGGAGGATCATGTTTGGTGTAAATCATATTACCATTATACAAAACATTCTGTTCTTGCTGAGCTTTCTTGAGATTACTGGGGGTGTTGTTACCGAGAGCCACTTTATGTTTCGTATGGTAAACCGGATTAGTTTGATTTGAAATCATTTTCATTGTTTGACTTGACTGACCCGACTTAACCACCAATTCTTCTAAATGAGCAATCATGTGTTCTGACTCTACGATTTCGGCTAAAAGTTTGTCTTCTTTCTTTGCAAATTCCTTTTTCAACTCGTCCCTTTCTTTTCAAGATTGGTATAAGCTGATTTTTGTTTAGAAAGTTGGTTTTGCAAATCAGAAATTTCCGCGTTTAAAGCTTTTATCTTCTTGAAAGAATTAACATCAAGTGTATCAAACTTGAGTTGCAATTGTTTTTCCCTTGAAACGGAATTTTGATAACCAGTTTCTAATTCAGACAATCTTTTGTTATGAAATTCAAAAGCTTTAACGTTTTCTTTGTAACTCTCAAGCTCAGCGGTCAATTTAACATTCGCGGCCTTAACATCGCGATTGACCTTTATCAAATTCTCAATTTCAATACGACAATTATTCAATAATGATTCAAACAAAGCACGTGTTTCCTCATCATTCTCAGCATGCTGTGAAACGAAGCCTCCATTATGATTCACATCTGGAGTTGCTGAAGGAGTATTGCTACTACTTGGCGTGTCCATGTATGTATCATAAGTGGGTGCTAGCTTCTCAGAATGCTGTTCCTCATGAGGAGACATATCAAATATATCATTATTGTGACATGTGTTGAAGTTGGATACCTCAGATGGTGCATTGGTGTCATAAACAGGAAGTGTATCAGAATCCATGTCATACTTAGCTTCCTGGAGATTCGCCATGAATATGCAGTTCGCATCGATATCCTCTCTATCTTCCATGTCATCCATAAGAGCCATAAAATCATTCTCCTCTGCGTTCAACTGAAATCCTGCCTCTGCCTTTTGTGCCAACATCACTACTTTCTGCAAGTACGCTAGATCTTTCTTGTTCGGCTTAGTAGGACAGTTCCTTGCCATATGACCTACACCCTGACAGTTGAAACACTTTACAGGATTACCCTGATTCACATTTCCCAAATTCCCAACTACTGGAGCTGCAACATTTCTATTCTGATTACCCATTGCCTGATTACCAACATTCTGACCCCTCTGATTTCCAACAAACTGACCCAACTGATTCCCTGCATACTGACCATACTGATTTCCTGCATTCTGAATCCCTGTATTCAGCATATTCTGATTCCCCATGTTAATTCCAGTAGCATATCCTTGCTGATTCCCATAAACTCCAACCATTTGGCCTCCGTTGCCCATATTGAAACTCGGCTGAGCAATCTGCTTATTGCGAGTGTTCGATGAAATCCTTTGGTTGTTGTTTGTTGGTGTAGAATAGCGTCCTTGGAATGCCTTTGATAGAAAAGCAAACGCTTGGGTCAATGCTGCAGTAGCTTCATCATTTTCAGTGAATTCTGGTTCTTGGAATTGTTGGTATTGCTGTTGTGGAATAACATGTTGTTGTTGCTGTGGGTAGAACTGTTGTTGGTAGACCGGTGTTGGTTGTTGAATGTATGATGGTTGCATGTAGTTGTGAGTGGAAGATAATGATGGTTGTTGTGTGTTCACTGATAGCGGTGTTGGTGTAGTAGCAATTAATGCAAGAGGATCATGATTCTTTGCCAATCTTTCTTTCCTTACTTCATTAGCCTCAGCTTGGTTTTGCTTCAAAAAGTCATAGAGTTGATCATAATTCACCTTATGTAAATCCTTTGTTTGATTGACAATTGTAACATAACGACCCCATTCTTCTGGAAGGTTATTGATGAATTTGATGTTTGTTGCAATTGTTCGAGGTGTCAACTTGTTTCTGATTAACTCATTCATCAAAGTGCAAAACCTTGTGTAGTAAGATTCAATCTGTTCACCTTTAGTGGATGTAAAGTTCTCCCATTCAGTAAGAAGTTTGTTCTCAACGTCTTGTTGTCCAATCTCTGTTCCATGACAAATCCTTCTAACATGTTCCCACATAGCATAAGCAGTTTCACAGCTGTCGACCACAGCAAAGATCTCCCGTGGTAATCCAAGTTGGATTAAATGCATTGCCATATCATCAGCGGCGATCTGCTTCTTGTCTTCCTCTGTGTAATCTGCTTCTGTTTGTTCACGCACAAATGGTTGAGTAGGAGGTGTTGCATTTGGATTACCTTCAATTTGAACTTGTCTTGGCTTGAATGGACCATTTGTAATGGAGTTGATCATTAGTTTACCATCAGGCTTTGTTTTGATGTAACGAAGCATGCGGCTTGTCCATGGGAGATATCCACCTTTTTCAAGCATCGGAGGTCGGTTTTCCGCACCGGCTGCATGAATGTCTTGCTGAGTTGCCATTGATGAAGTGTAGATTGATAAAGTTGATTCTTGGATCGATTCAACGAAGTAGGAGTTGTGTTTAGTGTAAGTTGATGCAAGTTTTTATGGTGACAAATTTGATCTAAAACCTTAAAACCTCAATAACTTCCGTTCGGAGTGGATTTGGGCCTCGAAGCTTGGCTTGAATGATAAATCATTCAACGTGTTCTTCTTCTCGGTCTCGCGGTCGTTTTGACAGCTGATTCGTCGAAAACGGAGTTACGGTTCAAAAGTTATGGCCGTTTGAAGTTTGGTTGTCAAAAAGTCAAAAACTTACGCGTAAAGCTTGATTTTACGCGTAAACCTTGAATAATCTTACGCGTAAGATGTTATGCGTAACCTGTAAGTTATGCGTAAGATCTAAGTTATGCGTAAACAATAATGTTTATGCGTAGACTTTGATTTTACGCGTAAACTTAGAGTTTATGCGTAAGAATTGTTACGCGTAAGGTTTTTTCAACCAAATTGATCTCTCAAACTTATCCAAGCTTGAAAGATATCCCGTGTCGAAGTATTCCACAAACTTATCCAAGTCAGGGAAGTACTGAGTCACCGTAGCACGAAGAGAAGACCTGTGATAAAGCTTATGCGTAGAACTTTGAAACTTACGCGTAAGATATGATCTTATGCGTAAGAGCTGATCTTCTGCGTAGAAACTGATCTTAAGCGTAGGATCTTGTGCGTAGACTTCAACTTACGCGTAGAAAGTGACTTTACTCGTAGATTTTAAGGCGTAGACTTCCAAGTAACGCGTAAAAACAGGGTTTTGACCGGAGTTACGCGTAAGAAAAGGGTTTTGACCTTAGTTACGCGTAGGAAAAGGGTTTTAGGCCAAAATTTATGCGTAAACAGTACTTTTTATGCGTAGAAAGGACAGAAAGTACTGTAGACAGCTAAGAAATCGTACTATTCACCCAAGTTACGCGTAAGGTGACCAGAAAGCTTGAAAAATCCGATTTTTTCAACCAAAAACACTTTTTCCACTTGTTTCTTTTGATCAAATCTTTCCCAAAACACTTAGAATCACTAAAACTTCAATAAAACAACAACTTTAACACTAGAAACACTTAAAGATCAAAACTTTTTGAAGAAAAAGTACACAAAATGAATGAAAAGTGTAACTTTTTAACAAAAAACTTGATAAAAAACACTCCTAAATCATTGTTAGGCGATTGATACCACTTGTAGGACCTAAGAAATATCAACTTTAATACCAATATAAGAACTAGAAGAAGGAAAGATGGTGACTTGATGAATAAGGTGTGGTGTTAATATTGTATAAAAGAGAGAATAAGATGAAGAGAACTTTTTATTAAAAAACACACACAATACACACACAAGCACACCTTACAAATGAGAGGTAAGGTGCCTTATATAGTTAGAGAGAAAGGCCTCATGGGCTTTCTAATGGACTTGGGCTTGGACTTGGTTTACATGAATTATATAACAAGGCTTATGAAACATAGCACATAACATATTAGCTTTCCAAGTCCAAAGCCCAATGACTAAACTATTACTAATCTTAACAAACGACACAAAGTTACAATATGAGAATGACCATCACTTCTATATATAAATATTTTAATGCTAACAGGACAACAACCGGCATTTGATCCACGTCCAATGGAGGAACAACTCCAATCACCATTCAATGGTGCGAGGAGAGCTATTGTGATTCCGGACATCAATGCCAACTTTGAGATCAATCACGGATTACTCAATTTAATCACGGGTATATCCTTTCACGGGTTTGATCACGAAGACCCCTATGATCACATCTGAAATTTCACCGACATCGCTGAGACCATAAGAATGAACCAAGTTCCACACGATGTGGTGAAATTGAAGTTATTTCCTTTCTCCTTAAAAGGAGCAGCCCGGACTTGGCTGGAAAAGGAACCGCCTAATTCGATTCACACTTGGAATGATCTTGCTTCCAAGTTTGTGAATTATTTCTATCCTCCCTCTAAAACTTCTAACCTATGATCCCAAATCTTTCGGTTCCAACAAGCTTTTGACGAGTCGTTTAGTGAAGCTTCGGATCGATTCAAAGATTTGAAGGAAAAATGTCCTAACCATGGGTTCACCGACCTTCAGCAGATTGACACTTTCTATAATGGGTTATGTCATGTTGACCAAGACTCACTCAACTCTGCTGCGGGTGGGAACTTGTTGGCTAGGAACACGAATGATGCTTTCATGATAATTGAGAATAAAGCTCGCGTGAGAATGTCTAGGAATAAACCTCAAGTGTCGAATAATGGTAAAAATAATGATGAAATGATGAGTATGTTATTGGCTTTAACGAAGAAAGTTGATGCAATTTCAATTGAAAAATCAAACCATCATGTCAATGTGGTTAGTCATGGTTGTGAGACTTGTGGTGGTCCACATTTGTATTATGAATGTCCGGCCACCGGTGCCTTTTCTCGAGAGAACGTGTATGATGCAAATCTGGGTGGCAATGGTTTCCCACAACCTCAAAGAGACCGTAATCTCCTCAGCTACCGTTCTACTCATTATCTTGGACCACCCGTTCTCGAACAATCAAACCAAGTCAATCAAGTCAACCAGAATCATAATGTTGTGAATCGTAATAATCAAGGAAATCAAAATCAGAGTCGAGCTAATAATGGTTTTCAAAATCATAATCAAGGGTTTAATCAAAACCGGGGTTTTCAAGGTAATTACAATCAAGGCCCGCCTCAAGGGAATTTTCACAACCAACAAAACTTTGGAAACCCTGGGAATTTTCAGAACGCTAATCATGGGAATCAAAATCATGGTAATTTCCAAAACCGTGGGCAGAATTTCAACAATAATCAAAATCAAGGTGTTATTCAAAATCCATCATCCATGGAAGATTTGATTAAGAAATTGATTCAAAACTAAAAATCTTTTATGGCAAAATATGAAGAGTCAACACGGTTGTTTGCTAATCAAATTAGTGATATTAACAAACGTTTAAATGATCGACCCTCGGGTTCGAGTACTACTTCTTTGCCAAGCAACACGATCGCAAACCCGAGGGGCGAAGTAAAGACGATCACGACTCGCAGTGGTGCTAAATATGATGGACCCACAGCTCCTACTACCTCTTCTTCTTCGTCTCCGTCTAAGGTAGTGGACTGTGAGACCGAGGCGACAAAGGACCCGGTTCCTCCTATTAATAATGGAGGAGCTGAAAACATCCAACCACCGGTTGTCCAAAAGTCAAAAGATAAAGAAAAAGTCGTTTTTGATAATAATGTGAAATACAAGTCAAAATTGCCATATCCGTCACGATTTAATGATGAAGAGCTCCGTGCAAAGTCTAAAAAACAAATGGAAAAATTTCTGGATATTTTTCAAAAATTGCACTTTGATATAAGTTTTATGGATGCTCTCGTGTACATGCCAAAATTTTCTTCGACGTTCAAAAACCTCATAAGTAATAAAGAGAAATTGCTTGAATTATCCGAAACGCCGATAAATGTTCAATGTTCCGCGATTCTTCTCAAGAAGCTTCCCGAAAAGCTTGGTGGCTCAGGCAAGTTTCTCATTCCTTGTTCATTGAAAGATCAAGAAGTTTGTAACGCCCTGGCCGATTCAGGTGCGAGTATTAACCTCATGCCATTATCGATCTATGAACAACTTGGAATGGGGGAGCTTAAACCGACGAGAATGACTTTAGAGCTTGCTAATCGGTCGATAACTCATCCGGTTGGAATTGCTGAAGACGTTTTTGTTCCTGTGAATTCGTGTACTTTTCCGGCAGATTTTGTTGTTGTTAATTTTGAGGCTGGTCTGAGAGTTCCTCTTATACTAGGGCGACCGTTTTTACGAACCGCAAAAGGCCTAGTAGATCATTTTGAGGATACTCTAACTTTATGACACGATGACGACATAATGATTTTTAAAGCCGATGCTTCGAAATCAAAGAAGTACTCCGTCAAAAGCGTTGATATTTGTGATTATTTCTTTGATGGTTTTGTGAAAACTTTCATCTCTGACTCTTCCCCATCATTTCCTCCAATTAAGGAATATGATTCTCTTTGGGAAGAGGTCGATGAATTCCTTGCTACTGAAACGATTCCATTTTCTAAGACTGACAAATCTTACTTTGATTCAGAGGGAGATATTATTTTTCTTGACAAGTTATTAAACGATGAACCGTCAATCCCTCCGGATAAAGTTAAGACGAAGATTGAGCTTACAATTGATGATCCTCTTGAGCCCGAGCTCGAGGAATTTTTACCCGACTTTGAGAGTTTTTCTATTGATACGACTGAGGAGATGAGTGGCAATCCCACTTATCGTCCTAATTTTTCTGATACGACTTATGAATCTTTTCATTTTGATATCGATCACTCAGAAGAGACGAGTCATGGCAGTACCACTTCTCATGCTTTTATCTCTCTTCCGGAGTATGAGTCATTTCGTTTTGATGAATTTGAATGTGAAATTGAAAAGTTTTCTAATCCTGAATATGAAAGTTTCAAGTTTGATCTTGAAGTTGATCATGATCCGAGTGGTGTTCTTAAAAATGAGAGTTTTAATGAAAATCTTATCCCATCCCTCCCACCCGGGAAAGTTTTTAAAATGAGCATGAATGATAAAATTCATAATTCCACAATTATGAAGTTTTCTTTTGATAATGATGATTTTTTCATGATGGTTATCATGACCTTCATGCCATTTGTAACATTTGGTGCGATTTCTCTTATCCTTCACTCCGTGGGGAGTGAGGATGTTGTTTTTGACCTTGGTATCATTTTTAAAAGTTTTCACCATTAAAATACCATCGGTTATCTCTTCGGGATGGAACTTTCAAATAAATCATATGTTTTTCAAAATATTTTGAATGAAAGCCTGAGTGAGATTATTTTTCCACGGATTTTTCCCTAAGGACAAATTAATTCGGGGATCAAGTCAAGCTACGTGACTCGGAAATAAAAAATAAAGTGCTTCGTGGGTGGCAACCCATGCTTATCCAATTTCATCTTCTTATTTTCTATTTTCTAACAAATAACGTGAGGAGGGGGTGATTCTTCTACTCTTGTGTTTCGTGGTTGTTTGTGATGTTTGTTTAGGATTGTCCGCGATTTATGATGACTCTCGTGCTCGTTATCTTCTCTCCGCTCGAGTTTCATTCATCGGTGCTTATTGGAAA
The DNA here is from genome assembly GCA_030686995.1 of Artemisia argyi. Lineage (NCBI taxonomy): Eukaryota > Viridiplantae > Streptophyta > Magnoliopsida > Asterales > Asteraceae > Artemisia > Artemisia argyi. The sequence goes on along the minus strand of CM060686.1, from coordinate 109,985,180 downwards.
TCCTATATCCGTGAATCTTATCGACTAACGTTTTCTTTGGCATAATTAATAAACGGCCTAAAATTTTGTTAGGATTGCCTTAACCCGTAAAAACATTGAGGACAATGTTTCATTCTAGTCTGGGGGAGAGTGAATCTTCGATTCGATTTAACCTTGCATTTTTCACATGTCGTGCACTATCGCAACTCCGTTTTTCCTAAAAAATTGAAAAAAGTAAAAAATTTGAAAATTTTTTGAAGAAAAATGAATGAAAATGTCATGAAAAAGCACACAAAATGTGAAAAAGTTGAAAAAAATATAATAAAGTTTGAATAAGTGTTTTGACACCTTGTTGATTTTCTTGCTGGCGAGAGTAGGAATAAATATTTTGACTTGACCGGGCGTGTTGAGCCCTAGCTTGTTCCCTTAACAAATGATAATCACATAAGTTTGTGCTAGTCTTGTACACTAGGAGCTATAAAATGCGAATTCTTTCTTAAGAATCTGCAAGTTCCCGTACTTGACTTTATACATACGCAGCTTAAAAGCTTTCGCTAGTCTTTTACATCAGGAGCTAGAAAACGCGAATTCTTCATCTAGAATTTGCAAGTTTACGTAACTGACTTTATATATGCGTGGCTGATTATCGGCTAAGTATTCGCGGGTTTCATTATTTGGAATCTTAAATTGCGAAGAGCGAGAAATGATAGAGTTTATTTAGAAGTTAGATGCTAAACGTGGAGTAGTGGTTCTCTTTAGAGCTCATGAGAGGTACTTGTGGCTTTTTACTCCCATCAGAAATGTCACCCATATATAATAGATGTTCTAGGTTAATTAGTGGTATTTAGGTTTGAATAATATTTAGTTCTTTATTTTCTTAAGAGAATTTTTGCTTTAGAAGTTGGGTACATATCAAGGAACATCAAAAATAAGAGCAAAAAGTGAAAAATCAAAAGTCAAAAGTTGATTATCTATGTGGTTTTGGAGCTACCCGATAAGCTTCCATTGATGTTGAGAAAAAAGTCAAGAAAGAAAGAAAAAAGTGAAAAGTATCAAAAATATGAGAAAAGTGAAAAAAGTGAAAAATGAAAAAGTGAAAGTTGAAGTTATGTTGAATAAAAGCTTGAATGTAAATAAGTTGTTGGCGCGTGAGGTGCATGTGTGTAATTCTGAATTGGACACATGAGGTGCACGTGTAGTACTCCGCAACTTATATTTATGATATTGTATGTACCAAACATTCCTTGATGTGGACCGAATTTCTATTGCAGTGGTTCTTAAGAGAAAATGAATAACTACTTATCGTTTAAACTTAGGTGTCACTATCGGACTAAAAAATAGTGAAACGAGAAAATATGAAGCAATTCATTTCTCAACAAAAATAAAATATTGAGATACAAAACCTAGGATATGGGAGTAAGAATTTTCCACAAGTAACTTTTATGAGTAGTGTTAGCATCTAATTTGTAGATAAGCTGTGATCTCGTTTGTACGCTTAGTTTGGGGACTCGTGAAAAATCAAGGATGACGATTTTTATCCGTATGGTCACTTTTCTATGAAAAGTGATTCTACTCGTTGACCCTAATAATTATTGCAAAATAATGAAAGTTCAACAAACCGTCACAAGTTTGAAGTATGAAAAGTACAAAAATAAAAGTGATAGTGGAATAAATAAATTTTTTGGAAAACGGAGCGTTTGCGTGAATAAATGCTTTTATTACTTCTTTCGAACCTCTTTGCTACTTTACAAAGTTAGTAGGAAGAGTTATGAAATTATTTATCCCAAGAGCGTGAATTGATCACATTGCGTGAGGACACGACAATATCTTAGTCTGGGGGATTTTGGTATGTGTTAATTCATATACCATTTCATAGCCAAATACCGACCCAAATTGACTAAATGAGCTAACAAATGCCAAGGAAATATGTGTTTTTATGTTGTGAACATGCAGGTACGGATTTATCACAAAAAGACGAAAAATCATGCAAAAACCGGAAAAACAGGCACGAGAGTAGGAGATGGTCAAAAAGTCAAAACTGGAAACTAAAAGTCAAGAATGGTCCTTGCATTTTCAAAAAATAGCAGACTTAGTCCTTTATGATATTATTTGGAAGAAAAGGCCCTTGCAATTTCAGAATAGTTCATTTATGGTCCTTATGAGATTTGATTATTACACTTTGAGATTATAAAAATAAATTCCGGTCCAAAAAACCATTAATCCAATTCACCAATCCAAATCCAATATCCAAAGCCCATCACGTAAACCCTTTGAGCCCAAAAATCCCATGGTCAACACCCATATACCTCCGGTCAATAGTCAAAGTCAGGGTCAGAGTTATAATAAATAAAACAAACACACGTTTTCCCCAAATTCTCCCCAAAACCCAGAAATATCAAACCTCATGAACCCTAGTTCATTATACCAGGGTCAATTGTTCACTATATTTCAATTAACCATGATTAGTTACTCATTTGAGTCATCTAGAAGCATACTCACGTGCAAAGAATGTGGCAGATAGAGTATATGGAGCTGAGTCAGAGAATTTGATTACTTGGCAACATAAGATTGGTAGATACACGTCATATTTTGTGCCTTGGATACTCTTTCTAGAAGGCTCTGAGCACATGGCAGAGATTATGCACGAATGGGACACTTGGCGGTTTGCTATTGGATTTTACACCTCACCAAACTCAATCTAAGGGCTATCATTTGATCAAAGAAGCACAAAAGGATCTAAGGGATATGAGCAGCTCAGAGAAAGCACAATTCTCACCAGGATTGCCAGCGTGGATTCTTTCACCTTCACTGTCTCCTCATCTATATAAGCCTTACATTTTAGCTCATTAGGTGTAGTTAGTTTAGTGTAGTGTTACTCTGTCAAAATTGTTACTCAGTTAATTAGTTTAATAAATTTTACTTTGTAATTCTGTTGATATAAATAAATGACAAAACGTTATTCATATCTTTCGATGTCTCTATGTTTTGATAATCACAAAACGAAAACTCATCAAACCAAAGATTATGACATAAACAAGTATTTAGTAGTAAATACTCATCTTTACCATTAAATCACTTAAGGTATGAATAAACAAAGTGTCTAATGTATTACAAGATCAAAGGAACATTTTTGTTAATCACTAGATAATTATAAAATGTTACAAAACATTTTATATCTTGTGAAAAACATTTTTGGAATTAAAAGAATATGTTTTATTCATTACAAATTTGTGAATTCAAAATTTCAACCAAAAATAGCAAATCTGATCCAGAAAATTTCCCCTCACAAAAGGACAAGAAAATCCAACGTTCAGGAGGGCAGCCCCCTTAACTATACTAGGTGGCCCCCTTAATCATTAAGGGGACCGCCCCCTAATTAAGGGGACCGGCACGCTCCAGAACAGTATTTTCTGGCCCTATAAATATTGGATCATTCCACATATTTTTCTCAACTTTTTGCACTAAAAACTTTCTGATCTAAACATCCCTCTCCATCTTCTAAAAATCCTTTGATCTTATACACTTTGATCTTTGTTTCAAAGTGACTCAAGCCTCAACACTCAAGTGCAAGGAGAAGAATACTTCTACTAGAAGTATTACAACTTAGTATCATCTTGCTATCTAAGTTGTTTGGTTGTTTCATCTTGTTGATCTTTCATACTTTGGTGAATAAGGTGTATGTATTAGTTTGCTAGATTTAGTTGTAGAATCTAGAATTATTGTAAGTGTGTAGTGGAAGTTGAAGTGAAGAAGTAGTGTTGGATAATAGTGAAGATAGGAGAAAGTGGCAATAGTGACTAGTAGTGAAGAAAGTGAAGCTTTCAAGTGGAGAAGACTTGAAGACATTAGTTGATTGAAGTTGTGAAGACTCAAGTGGCTTTAAGGTGCAAAGATATTATTGGCTTGAAGTTGTGAAGACATTGGTGCTTTGAAGTTGTGAAGTTGCAAGACATTGAAGTTGTGAAGAATTTTGTGAAGGCGTGAAGATACTAGTGGTGTGAAGACTTATTGAAGAAGTCAAAGGTGTGAAGAAATTGTGGTGTGTTATTTGGTGTGAGATTGGTTCTAGCTACGATTAGAACTCGACTTCTTGCTTTGTGTCGTTAATTGGTGTAAGCATTTGGTGTGTATGGTTTTCTCCGCCATAAGGGAGGTTATTGACTTAGTGAAGAAAACTATCGAGTTCGGTGCTCGGGGAGTGGAGTAGGGCAAGGAAGGTGTCCTTGTAGCCGAACCACTATAAATCCTTTATCTCTCGGTTTGATCTTTCCATCCCTCATTCTTTACTTGTTTACTTACTTGCCTTCTCGTACATTATTATTATTGTGTGCTGTGCAAATATTGGTTTCACATATAGATCAAACTAGTTTCCATTCAAAACATTAATTATACATTAGTAAATTAAAGTATATACAATCATTAAAACACATATACACATATAAATACAAACTTATATTTAAGTGAGATTGATGAGGCGAAAAATGATCCGTTTTTCGGGGGTCATTTAAGCCCGAATTCGAATTTATTTGATCAAATATTGCCCTAAATCGTTCCTTTTGTGATTTTAGGTACTTTGGGAGTGAAATCTGGAAAAGGAAGCAATTCGGACGTTTTTGGAGCATAAAAGTGAAGAAAACGCTAAAGTCTTAATTTTCCATGCTGGGAACAGTAGGTGACGGCGTCAAGAGTAACTCCCTGACGGCGTCAAGAGCAAAATCCATGACGATCCAGTACAGATTTGAAGGCGTCATGAAATAGGGCGTCAAGAGTTAAAGTCATGACGGCCTGGAAACAAATAAGTCTTGACGGCGTCAAATGTAGATCAAGGCAGTCCGAGAATAGTTTTGGCGGCGAGGTGACGGCGTCATAATGTTGGTCTTGACGCCGTCAGACCCATTTTTCTATATATAGTTTTCTAATTTTCACATTAAAAGGAGAGAAGTTTTGGAGAAACCCTAAGTACGATTTTGGTGCAACTTTTACAGGTTTTTCAAGGGTTCCAAACCCTTGATACCTTTCATTGTAATTAAGATAAGTGTTCTTTTAATTCAATCAATATGTCTATGTGTTGGTTGTCTATATCTTGTTCTTATCTTAATTCCATCATGTTAGGCGAGATCTATCTTGTGTTTGCTTAGATCTAATGAAACCTAGATGTTAATTATGTGTTGATTACTTGTTTATACTTGTCTTGGATGAATGATTTATATGTTAGGCTTAAGAAAACTGGCAGATCTCCACTTGGTAACATGCTTGAGCGTCTTAAGAAACATGAACCGACGCGCACTAGGTCTTTATTGGTTGTATTTAATGCATGAGCCACTGTTTACAATCCCTATAGTTGTGTTGGGCATGGTGTAGGAGGAGATAAGAGCTCATAGAATTGGGGAGTTATGCGTGCCACCCCATGAATGGTATTAAGGAATACGATCCGTCATCCATGCAACTATAACAAGTAATTAACGTATAAAAGATGTTTAGGGAGTAGTGAAATCTAAGTAAACACATTTTCTCCAATTACTGCTCACAACTTTAGTATAAATTAGTTTATTTTTATTTTTAGTATTTTATTTTTATTGCATCTTAGTATTGGGGTAGTTGATTAGCAACTAATTCCGCCCAAATCCTTCAAACCCGAGATTTTAAATTGCTTTCTAAAAAATATAAAAATACAAAAAGAATCTTCCCTCACCTTTAGAACTAGTATTTAGGTTTTCTATTCCTAGCGACACTATTCCTAGCTGAACGATCAATCCCCCGGTACTTGTCACTATATTATACTACAACGATCAGGTACACTGCCTGGTGGGGGTTGTAAGCTTCTCGAGATCCCTCGAGAGGTAAAGCCTGGTGCGATTCCCACGTATCAAGTTTTTGGCGCCGCAGCCCGGGGAATAGTTATTGTCTAGGTTAGAATTTCTTTTTATTAGGTCTACTTGCTAGATTCTTTTCTAGTAAGATTTTATTTTTATTTTTAGGTTTTCTTTAGTCTATCTTTTTCTTTGTGCCCTTTGTTTGTAAAACCATTTTCATTTGTCTCCATGGCGGATGAAATTCTATTTAGATCATTAACTATAGAGGAACAATTAGTTTACTCGGATAGATTTGCTTCCTGTTGTTCCAATGAATTTTTAAGTGATCTTAGATATATACAAGAAGAGATGGGTGTAAAGTTTGATAGGTTTGATGAGTTATGCGCATGTGTGGCCTATATTAAACAATCATTGTTAGGATCAATTCCTTTTAGTAAGACCCTTTGGAAAAATTTTGAGGAAATCCTCCTAACCGTGAACCATGAGTTCAATGAATTGATGGGTTTGTATACATCATATTGAGCAAAAAGACCTAGATTTTATGATCAATGACTTGGAATCTCAAGGAACACGTGATGAGGATATAGATGATATTGAGATAAGGAAGGATGAGGTAAATAACACAAACCTACAAAGTACCCCACAACTCCCATCATTACTTGAGGAATGCACACTACCCGTGACTTACCCGAAAGATGTAGAAGAGACTATAGGAGCCCCAATAGAGGAAGAGCCCTTGTACCAAAAACCACTAGAGGATATAGGTTTGAATACTTATAGTGATAACCTTACTCTTAGTTCTAGGGAAGTTCCTAGTTTTGATGAACCGGAGCCTCAACCAAAACCGTTACCTAATCTTCCATCCTTGGATGAAAATTTAGGAATTGAAATAGGTCTCGACCCACCCATCAAACCATATAGTCCGGGTAGTCTTGGGATAAAGGTAGTAGACTCTAAGCCTTGTAGAGAGGAAGCTGATACAGGAGTGGAAGATGACCTTACATGCTTACATCACCCATTCATGATTGATCATAAGAAACATTATGGGTTTAAGCCGGGTTTATTAGGTCAAGACGAATCCCCAACTAGTAGTCTCTTGAAGTTGATAGAAAATGATCCCTTTCTAGGAGAAAATCTTAATCCACCTATTAACCCGATTGAATTAGGTAAGGTTATGATGATAGGAGCACAACCCTTTGAGCATATAATTCATCCACCACTCTTACCTCACGTGGCATATTTTCACCCTAAGGGTGTGTATCGCTACTTCCACCCGCACTTAATCCTAAGTGTAGGGAACACCTCCCCTATTTCCATTAAATAAGGGTAGAGTCAGGCTCGTGACTCGAACAAAAACAAGCGCTTCTTGGGAGGCAACCCATGTTTTGTGTGATTTTATTTTTGTTTGTTTATTATTTGCTTCCGTATGCATGCTTTGTTTTTATTGTTGGTTGATCATGTTTCTAAATTAAATAGTAGAAATACTTTACTTTGTTGTTTTGGCTTAGTCTTAACTCCACCTAAAAGTATTTTTGCAAAAGATAAGTGTAAGGGGAAACCCCAAATATGTTTTTAAGAAACAAACCGATCATGATTCTCCACAATATTAAATGAACATGTATATTCGTATTTGTTAGAGTCAAATGCTTGTATTGGTCATAATGAAGTTTTGCAGGATTTTCCAGGAAGTAGGACCAAGTTTTTCCAGAAATTTTCCGGAAACTTAACATAAGAATTTCTGCAGGTCAATTCTGATGGCGTCACGAGTTTACTCTTGACGGCGTCAGGTGTAAAAATCTGGAAATTTTACCGGTTTTGTTTTTCTAACGGAGTCTTATGGTTTTTGTGAATTATTAAGTTTTATAATCTCCAGGAGATCTGCAAACTTCATTCCACAAGCATTATATCTTATTTTGTTTTCTAGGATTTAGTAACTTATATAGGATGCCGCCGATTTTACGCGAGGTTGTCTTGTCTATTTTCTCAGGATTTACAGGTTATGTATGACAAGAAGATGATTTACATTCTGGAAGGGAAGCTTTAATCGTTCATTTTCTTGGAGGAAGATTTAACCTGGCCACCTAATTATCCATACCGAGCGAATCAGGGGAGTATTTGATTTCATTCTCTTTACTTTTTCAAATTTACATTCTTTACTTGAACATTGGGGACAATGTTCATCTTAAGTGTAAGGGGAGGGTAAAAAGATGATACCTTACATATGCACTTTCGCTTGAGTTTGTTTTGTTTAATGGTAGATGTGTAATAAAACTATGAGAAATACTTGTTAGTGCAATTTTAGCGCCAAATTTAAAATTTTTTACAACATTTAGGAGTGAAACTTTAGCCATAGCAAGCGTCTCATGGATAGGAGATTGTATGACTAGCACATAACCGTATATTCAGAAAAATTTTCCACCCAAATATGTGAGGTTCGCCTTTAGATTTGATAGGAAAAGCATTTACTATTAGTGCTTATGAGTGTACCGGTAGCATTTAGATTCTAGAACTTGCGTTAGTGATGCATCCCGAGACCGCTAGTGAGACTACATTTGTGTAGTAGGATTCACTACATGATAAGAGGCATTAGGATCACCCTTGTGTTAAACCCGTATCATAATTACTTGACCATTTAAGTCATATTACTTGGCTAGTTAAGTCAACTAATTTTTCCCACACCCTTAGCGTTGTACTCATTTTTTAGTACACGAAACCCCTAGTACACCCCTCCGAGCCTATCTTTTCGTTTCTAACTTTAAGCATTTTACTTAAAGGAAGAATTTGTTACACCCCACTTAAATGTACAACCAAATCACCTTAGCCTTCCGTGTATGCGCTCATTTTTAGTGCATTATTGTTATTTGTTAAACCCTAAGTTAACTTTCTAACTGATTACATGGTTGCTAAGTCGAGTCATATCCTTGTACATATTGTTTTGGGACGATTGGGACTCATGGGTAAAGTACTTATTTTATGGAGTAATGGGGAAGAACACCATTTATTACCCCCATATGTACGTTAATCTTAAAAGTGCTCCAAGTGTTTTGATTTTCTTGATTCGAGTCATTAGTTTAGTTTATTGTAAAGTATGTAAAGATTCAAGTGTAAGGGGAATTCCCATTCCCTATGATGTATTATTTTGGATGGTAGGGTAAGAGTGTATGCAAAAAAAAAAAAAAAAAAAAAAAAAAAAAAAAAAAAAAAAAAAAAAAAAGAGAAAAACATACGGACTACCATCCCTTTTCATTCTATGTTTATTTTATGTTTTTGTTATTTTTCATTTATTAGCTTAAGTCGAGTCTAGTCTTGGCTTAGCAATGCCATATTGTACATGTAATTAACCAAGATTGTTAACTCGCCACCAGTAAAACTTCCTTTATCCAACAAAACCGTGTATTTCATATCCCTACACCTAACGTTACAACCCTTTAAAAGACCTCTTTGATAGTTTATCCTAGGTGCTTACGCCATGTGGTGGAGGTTTGATCCTTTCCCAAGCCTATGGTAATCTATTTTGCTATGACAGGTAGTGAGAGATATCTTCCGTTTCCATATTGTAATTTACACTTTATTACACCCGAGAGAAGTGAGTATCTAAACACTATTTGTGAGGTGCTAGTATATGACCTCCGTGCTTGTCTATTGGTCTTTAGTGGAACGATTATTTATTGTAATTACTTTTATATTAGTGTTAAATGACCCCTAACTTGTCTTTTGACTAGAATAAAAGCGCATTTGCTTGAGGACAAGCAAATCTCAAGTGTAAGGGTATATGATAAGGCGAAAAATGATCCATTTTTAGGGGGTCATTTAAGCCCGAATTCGAATTTATTTGATCAAATATTGCCCTAAATCGTTCCTTTTGTGATTTTAGGTACTTTGGGAGTGAAATCTGAAAAAGGAAGCAATTCGGACGTTTTTGGAGCATAAAAGTGAAGAAAATGCCAAAGTCTTAATTTTCCATGCTGGGATCAGTAGGTAACGGCGTCAAGAGTAACTCCCTGACGGTGTCAAGAGCAAAATCCATGACGATCCAGTACAGATTTGTAGGCGTCATGAAATAGGGCGTCAAGAGTTAAAGTCATGACGGCCTGGAAACAACTAAGTCTTGACGGCGTCAAATGTAGATCAAGGCAGTTCGAGAATAGTTTTGGCGGCGAGGTGACGGCGTCATAATATTGGTCTTGACGCCGTCAGACCCATTTTTCTATATATAGTTTTTAAATTTTCACATTAAAAGGAGAGAAGTTTTGGAGAAACCCTAAGTACGATTTTGGTGCAACTTTTACAGGTTTTTCAAGGGTTCCAAACCCTTGATACCTTTCATTGTAATTAAGATAAGTGTTCTTTTAATTCAATCAATATGTCTATGTGTTGGTTGTCTATATCTTGTTCTTATCTTAATTCCATCATGTTAGGCTAGATCTATCTTGTGTTTGCTTAGATCTAATGAAACCTAGATGTTAATTATGAGTTGATACTTGTTTATACTTGTCTTGGTTGAATGATTTATATGTTAGGCTTAAGAAAACTGGCAGATCTCCACTTGGTAACATGCTTGAACGTCTTAAGAAACATGAACCGACGCGCACTAGGTCTTTATTGGTTGTATTTAATGCATGAGCCACTGTTTACAATCCCTATAGTTGTGCTGGGCATGGTGTAGGAGGAGATAAGAGCTCATAGAATTGGGGAGTTATGTGTGCCACCCCATGAATGGTATTAAGGAATACGATCCGTCATCCATGCAATTATAACAAGTAATTAACGTATAAAAGATGTCTAGGGAGTAGTGAAATCTAAGTGAACACATTTTTCCAATTACTGCTCACAACTTTAGTATAAATTAGTTTATTTTTATTTTTAGTATTTTATTTTGATTGCATCTTAGTATTGGGTTAGTAGATTAGCAACTAATTCCGCCCAAATCCTTCAAACCCGAGATTTTAAATTGCTTTCTAAAAAATATAAAAATACAAAAAGAATCTTCCCTCACCTTTAGAACTAGTATTTAGGTTTTCTAATCCTAGCGACACTATTCCTAGCTGAACGATCAATCCCCGGTACTTGTCACTATACTATACTACAACGATCAGGTACACTGCCTGGTGGGGGTTGTAAGCTTCTCGAGATCCCTCGAGAGGTAAAGCCTGGTGCGATTCCCACGTATCAGAGATATATGAAATTATAATTTCTATTTAACACTTTAAATAAGAAGTATTTATGTGTCATATGTGAATTAATTTGTATCTATACTTTAGCTTCAAAGGTTTTTACAAATTACCATCAATTACTTGAAAGTAAACTTTTATTAAAACGAAAAAGACGCAAAACTATTCAACCCGCCTTCTAGTTTTCTACAATTGGTATCAAGAGCCACGTCTAGCAAGATTTTTAAAATAGATTGTATTTTAAAACTTGCAACGATCGATGGAATTTGAAAAATATGTAGAAGGGAAATTTGCACAACAACCACCTTTATTTGAAAATGATCATTTTCTTGAATGGAAAAACAAATTTGAAAACTATGTGAAATCAATAGATCTTGATCTTTAGCATATCATTTCAATTGGTGATCTTAAACCAACCAAAATAGATTTTGAAAATCAATATAATAATCTTCAAACTAATATTGATAAAAACACTAAAGCCAAATTACTTATTTTCAAAACTCTACCAAAAGTTAAATATGAAAGATTATTTTGTTGTAAAACGGAAAATGATATTTGGAAATGTCTTTTAAAGATTCACTAAGAGAAATGTAAAACCAAAGATGATAAACTTGATATTGCACAAGAAATAGTTAATCTAGAAAATTTAGTAAATAAATATTTAGTTGAAAAAAATACATGTACTACTAGTTCAAATGTGATCATTGAAGGTATCTACAACGAATAATACATGAGCCAAATCCAAAGAAAGAGCGTGAATAAATCATGGTGCAACAAGTGCAAAAAAGACAATGATAATACGGCTTATGAGAATATTCAAACAAATGAGAACACAAGTATTGATGGCAAGAACTACATGTTCCTAGATCCAAGTGAAACTACAAACAAAATATGGAGCGACATGAAAAATGAAATTGATCACCGTATAGCATGTGAGGAATGTACAACTACAAAGAAGGTACAATTCAAAACTAAACATTTTTGCTATGATCAATTTATAATAGAATTTTTAAAAATGGAAAACAACTTCAAACATTTTTGCAACATTGACTCAAAAATTATTTTTAAGAACGAATTTTCAACATCCGCTGAAAACAACTTTGAAAAAGAAATCATTTTAGAAGATAAAATGTCTAGACTTAAAAGTAATATTGAAATCGATCTTGAATGTAAAAAATGTCGAGACTACAAACATGAAATTAAAATGGAAAATGAAAAAGCAAAAACATTGGCAAAATTCGAAAATAGCTCTAAATCTTTAAAATATCTTCTCGACATTCAAAAGCCATTTTATGATAAAACCGGGTTAGGATTTATCGTAAATGATCCTTCAACAAATGCATTAAAACAAATAAAATTTGTTAAATCTAGTGAATAAATTTAGAACTAATACTATTAACATTCATTACTTATTATTCTAGTCAAGAAAGTCATTGTTTGTTAATTAAAACAAACTATTGATGAATTCTTGTATTTATCGACGACATCCACATCATGTGCATTCAAATGCAATGGATGGTCTCATCTAACCAACTAGGACCCATGAGAATCTGGGTACCAAGCTGTTTATCATGTTTAGGTAATTAATGAATGAAGAGTCTATTACGTGTTGATTTACTTATCTCGCTCTATTACTTTTGACGGTTATTGGTCTCTATCACATTGTTTCACTTTCTGCAAATGTTTCGCCTATGACGTTGTTGCGGGTTTATTCTTGTCTCGGCATTTTGCTCTTCACTCTTGGAGTATTGGTATCATGGTGTGTCCGTTACTATTTCAAGATGAAGCCTCCTAAATTTCTTCTATCACCGTCATGCCCACTCTTTTTGAAAAGCTGGACCTGAGATAAGTTTTCTTTTCAAAAATTTGTCAGTGTTACATTATATTTTAGAATGTTTTAATTAGTGTGTGAATACGATTTAACTAATAAGTTGCCATGCTTTTAGATTATTAACACTAATATATGCATACATGATATTAGCATTATTAACCTTCTTGTTGTTTAGTCTATTATCATTTTTCTTAAATCTTCTATGATCTATAGTAGAACCCTTCCACTTAAGCTATATGATCTTACTAGTTGTATTAATAGATGCATTATAATTGATATTTGTTTGCAACTTGATATTATGATGTTCTTTGTATACATACATATATATATATATATATATATATATATATATATATATATATATATATATATATGTCTATCTTGTATCCATGAACTATTTACCTTGCTCCTTCCTGTCCCATTGCATTTAGATCATAAGTATCTATCATTTCACTTTAATATCTTTAGGTATCATTAAAGATGATTATGTGTGACAATGGGCTTAATTGATTCTCTTGAGCATGACAAGCTTCCATTTCAAATCCTTCACTTTCAACTTCTTGATTATCATGATCAAAACATCATGTTTAAAACTTCTCTCTTTTTGAATGAAATATTTCTTTACTTAACTAAAACTTCTTTCATAACCATTATTTTAATCAAAAACAAGATTGATTTTTTTTTTTTTTTTTTTTTTTTTTCACGTTATGAAACAAAATTCAATCTACGTTATTATAATGGACACTTGAATTTACTTCAAAACATTGTTGAATAAAACTAAAAACGTTTTGCTTAAAACACATTTAACTTTCTCACATGTGTCATACACCTCTATTGGAAATGACATTCACAATTTAATCAAATCATTTCATGAAAATCATGACTTGCCCATATGGATCTTGTTTGTAACAAGTCTTGAAGTCCATATAATCATATCCACCTATTTGTTACTTGTTAACAATCATCAACATGTTTGCTCTAGGCTAAATGTTATCATTTTCATATTGTTGCTCATTTAGCTTATTTGCCTTATTGCCTCCTTAATTGCATATCTTAATTGATAAATAAATAGATAGCATGATTATTAGAAATTTATTGCTTATTTCAATTATTTCTATATCACTCTCTACATTCATGAATAGTATGCCCTATATTGCCTCAAAGAGTTGAACTTACTTGAATCCAAATCTAAAAACACAACCTTTTTGAAAATTTTCTGCCAAAAATCCACTTCTGGCATTCTGGGAATCACCAGATGGGCGGCCCCCTTAATTATATAAGGCGGCCCCCTTAATGATTAAGGGGACCGGCCCCTAATTAAGGGGACCGGCCATCTGATGGTCGGGGATACTGTTTTCTTTATCACTTTTTGACCCATTTCAGCCTATACTTCCCAAAATTCACAAACATATTTTGTCCCATGCTATCCCTCAAAATTTACCTTCCAAAACCACATTTCTCATACACTATAAATACCCTCTTCCCATCATTAATGCCATCACACCCAAACATGTCATCTCCCAACAACCAAAAACCTAATATTTCAAGAACCGCAAGGATCTCCGTCAAACCCGTTTGGAGGAGGAAACATGATTCTTGTCATAACTCAAGTGATGTTGTTCCAAGTCAACCAAATACTAAACCTAAAACCCACAATAATCATTCATCTCACAACCTATCACCCACTCATTCCCTCATTCATGCCTCTTCTTATGATGAGCATGCTCAATCCCAAAACAACAATCCCAATCTCTCAATCAATACTTCACATGTTGCTCATTTAACAAAAACACCACTCACTCTTGGAGAACCTCTTCCACCCATTTCATGTTTTCATGACTACCCAAGCTCAACCATGTCTCCACCACCAAGAGTACCACCACCACATCCTACAACCTCACATGCCATTCCTATGTTGCATGTTCAAACCCTCACCCAAGACAACTATCATGTTCCACCATCATCACCTTCCTCCGAACACTTGAAGTTCGTTGAGGAGCTAAAAGAGGCTCATGAGCTTAGTGCTCTTTTAGCATTACATCTTGTGCAACGCAATTTGGATCCAACCCAATCAAGCTCACCATCATCACCACACAACATCAACCAAGTTGAGAAGCATGTCAACAATTGCCCTTGTTGCATCTTCCTTCAACAACAAACCATTGCCTTGAATGAGCACTTCACTTGGATTGAGTATCTTCTTACAAGATCTCAACAAACATCATCACTTGAACAACATCAAAACCCTCAATTAACAAACCCTATCTCTAACCCACCACCTACAAGTTCCACATCTCCAAACTCACCAACATCCATGCAACCAAAAGTTTATCTCCACTAAACCGCCAAGCATTTTATATGCTTATGTTTCTCATTTTCAAATAAAACCTTTCAACCATTTTGGGATTCAAGAAAGTTTGGTGACACTCCTTGTTAGCACAATAGGATGCTATACTTAGTCTTAGTATTCTATATTTATGGCTTTTGTAAAAATGATTATGGGTTGACATAATCATTTTCTATCAATGAATGACTTAATATGTGTTCCTCATTATCTTTTGCCATGCTTATTACTTGTTAGTATTATGATATATGTGTTTGCTTGTGCTATGCTTGTGCTTCTAATATTTTTCTTGCAAGAATCCAAATTCTCGAACCCTTTGGTGCCCTCAAACGAGGGGGAGCATACATCAAGGGGGAGCTTACTTCCTTTAGGCTTAAACCTTTTTAATTTTACAAAAAGGGGGAGAAGTGAATATAAACTCACTAAATACTTGTCTAAAAATTAATTTTTAGATTTAATGAGTTTAGGTTTTGTAATCATCAAAAAGGGGGAGATTGTTGATATAAATAAATGACTAAAAATGTTATTCATATCTTTCGATGTCTCTATGTTTTGATAATCACAAAACGAAAACTCATCAAACCAAAGATTATGACATAAACAAGTATTTAGTAGTAAATACTCATCTTTACCATTAAATCACTTAAGGTATGAATAAACAAAGTGTCTATTGTATTACAAGATCAAAGGAACATTTTTGTTAATCACTAGATAATTATAAAATGTTACAAAACATTTTGTATCTTTTGAAAAACATTTTTGGAATTAAAAGAATATGTTTTATTCATTACAAATTTGTGAATTCAAATTTTTAACCAAAAATAGCAAATCTGATCCAGAAAATTTCCCCTCACAAAAGGACAAGAAAATCCAACGTTCAGGAGGGCGGCCCCCTTAATTATACTAGGCGGCCCCCTTAATCATTAAGGGGACCGCCCCCTAATTAAGGGGACCGGCATGCTCCAGAACAGTATTTTCTGGCCCTATAAATATTGGATCATTCCACATATTTTTCTCACCTTTTTGCACTAAAAACTTTCTGATCTATACATCCCTCTCCATCTTCTAAAAATCCTTTGATCTTATATATACTTTGATCTTTGTTTCAAAGTGACTCAAGCCTCAACACTCAAGTGCAAAGAGAAGAATACTTCTACTAGAAGTATTACAACTTAGTATCATCTTGCTATCTAAGTTGTTTGGTTGTTTCATCTTGTTGATCTTTCATACTTTGGTGAATAAGGTGTATGTATTAGTTTGCTAGATTTAGTTGTAGAATCTAGAATTATTGTAAGTGTGTAGTGGAAGTTGAAGTGAAGAAGTAGTGTTGGATAATAGTGAAGATAGGAGAAAGTGGCAATAGTGACTAGTAGTGAAGAAAGTGAAGCTTTCAAGTGGAGAAGACTTGAAGACATTAGTTGATTGAAGTTGTGAAGACTCAAGTGGCTTTAAGGTGCAAAGATATTATTGGCTTGAAGTTGTGAAGACATTGGTGCTTTGAAGTTGTGAAGTTGCAAGACATTGAAGTTGTGAAGAATTTTGTGAAGGCGTGAAGATACTAGTGGTGTGAAGACTTATTGAAGAAGTCAAAGGTGTGAAGAAATTGTGGTGTGTTATTTGGTGTGAGATTGGTTCTAGCTACGATTAGAACTCGACATCTTGCTTTGTGTCGTTAATTGGTGTAAGCATTTGGTGTGTACGGTTTTCTCCGCCATAAGGGAGGTTATTGACTTAGTGAAGAAAACTCTCGAGTTCGGTGCTCAGGGAGTGGAGTAGGGTAAGGAAGGTGTCCTTGTAGCCGAACCACTATAAATCCTTTGTCTCTCGGTTTGATCTTTCCATCCCTCATTCTTTACTTGTTTACTTACTTGCCTTCTCGTACATTATTATTATTGTGTGTTGTGCAAATATTGGTTTCACATAAAGATCAAACTAGGTTCCATTCAAAACATTAATTATACATTAGTAAATTAAAGTATATACAATCATTAAAACACATATACACATATAAATACAAACTTATATTTAAGTGAGATATATGAAATTATAATTTTTATTTAACACTTTAAATAAGAAGTATTTATGTGACATATGTGAATTAATTTGTATCTATACTTTAGCTTCAAAGGTTTTTACAAATTACCATCAATTACTTGAAAGTAAACTTTTATTAAAACGAAAAAGACGCAAAACTATTCAACCCCCCCTTCTAGTTTTCTACAAATTCAGTTTAATTTATAATAAAATTCTCATATTGTTCATTCAATAGTTTACTGTTTCATTGTTATTTCTTATTAGTGTAGATTATTGTTTTACTTAAAACTTTAATTCCTGTTTTCAATTAGTTTTCATAAACTCATTAAGCTTTTAGAATAGATTTACTGGCTTAATAGATTTCACAATATAATACAGAAAATAAATAAAAATCAGAAAAATAATAAAAAAATAAAAAAATGTTTAAATTCAGTTGTTTAATGTCTGTGATAAGCTGTTTTAGCTTATAAATAAGTATATTCAAACTTTTATAGTTTGTTGTATACTTATACTGTTTCATTGAATAAGAGTTGATCAAAGTCAACTAAAGTCAAAGGAAGTTTGGATCCTGTTTGCTGAGGTATTGTGGATAAGCAAGGTCAGACAGGGAAGGACCTGCCTATCTTAAAGATAGGCAAGCTCAGTGAGCTCCCTCTGTTTTGCTGAGGGAGATTTATTTTGGTATAACTCTATTTTTACTTTCTCAAATTGTAGTTTCTGTGTTAGATTCTGATTCTTAATTAGTTGTAGTTTTGAAATTGGTTTAGTTTACTTATGTAGTTGTAGTTGATAGTATTATTGAGTTTATTTGATCTCTTATTTACCTGTTTGGCTATACTGTTAGGATTTGTGAGTAACAGATCTTATTTGTAGAGATTTACTGTTTCATAGATTAGTAGTTACTGTAGCTTTGTTATTTTATCTGAGTTTGAGTTTGATTGTAATTCTAGATTGTAATTTGAAATTTATAGTGATTTCTGTTATGACTGTGTAGTTGATGATTGAAATTCTGTTATCACTAGCTTAGTTGGTTTATCTGATTTGCAATAGTTTAGTAATTGAGAATTACTGATTGATCTAGTTTTAGTTATTAGAGGTTTTTGATTCAGACATTGATAAGAAATTGGTTTTGAGAGGTTGATTGGTGAATTGAGTTTTATTTCATCTGTTTGTGGTTAAACTGTCACAACTAGAGGGAGTTTGGATGTGAGATTATTTGTAGGGAATTGATTTTGGATTGCTGGTTTTCTGTCTAAAATAGGTTAATCTTTAGTAGAGATAGAAATTAGGTACATAAAATTACAGGATAATTTCATTAAAAGTCAAAATAGATATCTCAATAGGTTAACTGCTAGAGAGTTATTAAATCAGATTGTGTAATCTTAGTCATAGTTGCATACTCTAGTAATATAGCTTAATACAGTTCATAAAAAGCTTATAAAAACATACAAGAGTAGATTTGCTTAATAGAAATTAGCATTAGTCAAACTAGTGTATGTAAAAAATAGTCAACTGTTTCACTATTTTTAGTTTTATACGCTACTGATCTTGATTAAATTTAGAGTGATGAATGGTTGTTTCTGGTAAAACAATTGATTGAACTAGGTGGTCAGTAGTATAATAAAGCTTTTGCCCCCATTAACTTTTGCATTTGAGCTTATTCTAAGAGCTTTTAGCTTCTGTATTTCAGTGCTTTTGAGTTAGAGAAGCTGTTTGGTTCTAGAGGCCTGCTAGAGTTTCATTGAACCTATATCTGTGATTTGTAATTGTTTCTTAGTTTCATCTTAGTAGTTTTAGAATTGTGCATCATTATATTGCTTCTGGCTTATTGTATTTCACCTCTGATTAGCTGTTTGAGCTTATTATATTGCTTAATCCATCTGTTTGCTTGCTATCTGAGTTTCTGAGCTTACTTGATTATGAAATTTGGCATTTCTGAGCATTTATAAGCATAATACATCATTGTTTGAAGTTTCATTCAGATTTGTTCACAAGTGCTTATAAATAAGCACTTGTGAATAAGCTGTTACACTAAATAAGCACTTAATCAGCTTTTTTTCATTTGAAAATTTTTTCTCAAGTTCTTTTTATTATTTTTGATTTTATGGAATTTTTCCAGATTTTTCTAAGCATTTTTACTATTTTTCTTAATTTCTTTTTGGTTTTATCCATTTTTAAATAGTTTTTAAATACCAAAAATCAATAAAAATTCAGAAAAGGTTGTGAAAAATACAAAAATATTTTTAGAAATTCTTTTATAATATTTTAGAATTTTCAGAATTCAAATTTCATTTTTCCACTTTATTTTTCTATTTTTCTTCATTTTTAATCCATTTAAAATCACAAAAATCAAAATAAATTCATAGAAAATAAATAAAAATCCATAAAAATATTTTAATTTTTCTTAAAATTGTTTTTATTAGTTTAAGATTTTTAGAAAATTGTTTCACACTTGTAGGATAATTTTTAGTATAAAAGTCACGTTTTATTTCGTACGTTACGTTTAAAAATTACGTTTGCATTTCCGTTTTCACGTTTTAGACTTTTGTGCATATATAGGTTGTATCTTTTGCATATTTCACTATATCTTTTCATAATTTGAATTTCACAATCACTTTTCACTTTACACTTTACACTACACGATTCCCAATTCGATTATTCGAAATTGCATTCGAACCTTCGTTGGGAGAACGACCCGGGAAATACTTTCCTAAGTATTTCTTCGGAAAATAAATATATACTATAATTGACACACATCAATTTTTGGCGCCGCTGCCGGGGAAGGTCGAAGTGAGTTTTTGAATAATTGTTTTGAAAAAACGTGTTTTGTTAAGCCTTCGTCTATTTTGTATATATTTCTATATAAATATAAAAATTGAAAAATTCAAAACACTTTTCCTAAAGTGTTTACAAAAATACCAAAAAAAATAATAAAGTTACAGCCTCGACTCTCCCGTGGAAGGGAGGGCGTTGTAAACCAAAAAAGTTTCACAATATAACAAAAACGTAAATTAGTTGTTTATCGGATTATTTCAATTACTACAACCGATTAAGCGGGAAATACGGAAGCTAAGACATTAAATTGCTAGCTGAAGAGAGATCCATTCTTCTCTCCCGTCCCGTCGCGAGTGGTTTTAGAAAGAAACGGTTTTCAATTGACGTTACGTTTTAAGAAAAGAAAAACAAAAGAAATAAAAAGTTTTTGTGATAAAAAATAAAAACAAAAAGATTTTCCTTTCTCTTTTCTTTTTACTTTTCTTTTTGAATTTGCTTATGGTGTATGCACACCCGTTCTTCTTTTGAGAGTCTTACGTCTCCGTTCTCTAACCCCGAGCGGGTTTTACGACATACTAGTCGGGTTCATTTCCTTGACGACGAGGAGATGAACTAAAACGATCAACACAATGGACCCCCGCCGATGGGTGGTCCGCAGCACAATGTTATACCGCCGATGGGACAACAACCGGCATTTGATCCACGTCCAATGGAGGAACAACTCCAATCACCATTCAATGGTGTGAGGAGATTTATAGTAGATGCGGCGCAAAGGTATATATACGTTTCTGTACTTTCTATGGAGACATCATTCATGGACGGATGAACACCTTTTCGCCCACAAGAAAGTAGATTTTTCTTACAAACACATAATGGAGGATCATACCGAGCAAATCTCAGGGGAGTTTCCCGTTCTAATTCTTTTTATTTCCCGTTTTTAATTTTTATTAGAAACAACGAGGATGTTGTTCAACTTAAGTGGGGGGATTGAGAATTAGAACGCTTACTTGTCCTAAAATTTTAAAAATATGCTTAATCTATACTTAATATATCAAAATGAAAATTTTTAGCATGTTTTTGTTAAATCTAAGTTGCATAACCGCACACATAACTTTATTTGCTAAAATATTTTTTTGTGCATGTGACTAGTAAATTTTAGAACTTTGCTCGCATACTATTTGAGTCCACCATAATGAGCGTAATTGTTATAATAGGAATGACCTTTCTAACTCGGTAAATTTCTAGGATTACACCAAATAGCCTTTAATATGTTATGTTTATTAACTAACTACACTGGTTAGTTAACCCCCATGTAAAACCCTTTGTTACTCTAATTTTTAGAGTAAGATACCCCTAGAAAAACCCTCAGAACCATTCATTTCATTTCATACACCCTTTGTTAATTGTTTCCTTACACCTTAAACCTTAGCCTACCCTATAGATTAATGTCCGTGGTTAGTTGCTTTAAGGCAAAGTGTGTTTCCTTGTGTTACCTGTGTTCGAGTGTGTAAATTCATTATATTTTGTTAGGTCGGGAAATTACACAATGCAATGGAGTGAAAGTACATATTGTATAATTTTTGTGTTGCGTTATTTTTCGTGTGTTTACTACTTTCACTATTACCGTTATATCTGAAATTATGAAAAATATGGAAAAAAATTATCCAGAATTATCGTTATAAGTGATGTGGTGAAATTTTACTAATGAGTGCTCAAACACTCATCATTTTTGGTCTAATCTGAACTGCAAAATATACAAAAATACTCAGTAATGCATCAAAATACTGAAAATATTTCAAAATTGTGTTTTATATGTTTTAGATGCAAAACGGGCAAAAACAAATGAAAAACGCACAAAGTTTACAAAATTGGCAGTTTCAGTCTCCCAACTTTCATAAAATTACAAAACTAGTCCCTGGATATTCAAAATATAGAAAATTATCACCAAAGGTCATTTTGAAATCATAAAATGTCATATTTAGTCCTTTAGTGAAAAATTGGAAAGTTTTGGAAATTTACAAGATTAGTCCCTGGAGTTTCAGATTTTGGCAGATTCAGTCCCTGGTGGGATATTTTTGGATAAAAAATCATTTTTAGTCCTTGGAAGTTCAAAAATGTTCAAATTTGGTCCTTGGATAAAAGATTTTACAAAATGGCAATTTTAGTCCCCGGATTTTGAAAATTGACATAAATGGTCCCCGGGAATTTTGAAAAGTACAAAATTGCAAAAATGGGTTTTAGATATTTAAACTAAGCAAGTATGGACCTTATTGTTACTTTGGAAAGATTGTATGATTAGCCCTTCAAGTTTCATTAATTACAAAAATGGTCCTTGTGATTTATTAAATACCAAATGGACCCTTACCTTTTAAACCAAATAAACTTAAACCAATCCAAATACAAACCAAACCAGTCCACCACATTTACCCAAGCCCACCATGATCCAGCCCAACTTCCCCCCTTTTTAATATAACCTGGTCGTTGACCAGGTCAACACCCCCAACCTCGCACTGTTCATCACCTCCAACACCTTTCCCACGATTTCTGCAACTGTGTTCCCCCCCCCCTCCACAAAAACCTCACCAACTATAATTAAAACTATCACCAACCCTTACCTTCCCCCCTCCTCATTAAATTCCCACCAAACACCACTCAATTCTGCCAAACCCCTTTTTGCCGCCAAAAACAATTTGAACGGCCAAGATCACATGGAGCCAATCCAATGGCTAAGGACAAGTGGGAAAGATTCAATGGACCTCCAGGGTTTATAAAAAGAAAAGAAAAAGAAGAAAAAGAGTAGTTAGCAGTAATGTAGTCTTAATGTAATTTTTCAAGTCGTTTTAATTAATTATCCATTTTAGTGTACCTTTAAGCTTCTAAGTTATCATTTTAAGTATTTCCAAGTGTAATTTAAACTTATTTCAGTCAATAATTTCAAGTTCCAGTTATCAGTTCTAAGTTTGTAGTTTTAATGGAAATTTCAATTTAGTGTTTAAATGCTATAAACTGTTGCTTGTTGTTTGTTTAAGCATATCTCAGCTTCATTATAAGTTCTTTAAAGCTTTCACAAAGTGGGAGACAGTTTTAGTCAAGTAAAAGAAAATTGCTCAAAAATACCAAATAAATAAGAAAAAAATGAAAAAATCAGCTGAGGAAGGAAAGAAGCAAGGATCATGGTTTAACTTGGATTCAATGGGTATTAGTTGCCTCAGGGAGGCTGTAGGTTAAGTTTTTGTGCTTGTTCTTGGTTTGAAGTTCATAATAACCTCACTGTAAGCCATTCTCAGTTTCATTTTATTAAATTGCATATGTAGTAAGTGTTAGTTATAACTGTTCTTGTTAGTTAATCTATGTCTACTTATGCTTAACTTGTGTTAGTAGAAGATAAAAAGTGGTCATTATGGTTTAAAATCTCATTTTGTTTCAAAAAAAAAAAAATCCATTTTCATTAGTTTTAAGGAGTGTTTGGTTCAAGTTGTTTTGATGTGCTCAGGTCTGTTTGTATAGTGGTTCTTGGTTCAGGCATACTCAACTAGGTCACATTAGGTCATTCTAAGCTTAAAATCCAGTGTTCTTGTGAGTAAAAGTCAAAATCCCATAAATCTCACCACCACAGTTAACTGTGGTGGTCTGTGATCCCCATGAGCCATCACCTTATGATATAACTTGTAGTTTTAACTTATTTTGGTTTTAATTTAGCTTAAATTCATGTTATCAGTTAATTAGAAGCCACCAAATTTCATTAAAGTCAAAATCAAGTTTTGTTAGAAAAATTCAAAATTATCTTACTCAGTTTTTACCAAACTTGCAAGATTTTATGTGAATTTTGTGCTTGAAGTTAGGATTTGAATTTTCTTGTGTGCAATGTATACCACCTAAGCTTTAAGTTCCTAACTTCATTACATTTTTAGCATTTTTTCTGTGGGGTCCATGCTGGCTCAAACTCAACTGCAAGGCAAAGGTATGCCCTGCTTCATCAGCTCTCAGTTCAGACCCCAACTTTCCTTCCCCCTCCTAGGTTCATTTGTGGGTCCCATGGTTTACATATTGGTTCTTTGCACTCCCTAGGTGGGTGGCTTTCCATAACATCCATGCTTGTGCCCCCAATCAACCTGGTGTGCCCCCTAGACAGCCATTAACTTTGTCCCTTTTTCTGTTTTGAGCAAAGTGCTCAGTTGTGCTTATTTTGAAGCTTATTGCTTATTTAGTGAATCTAATTGGTTTGTATCAGCTTATTTCTAGCCTCTCAACTTATTTGAGCCCTAAACCACTTCTGGTTTCAGATTGAAGCTTAATTCCAAGCTTTTAGCTTAGACAGTTGACCAAAGTCAACTGTCCAAGCAATAAGCTCTTGTGGTGCTTATTTTCAAGCTTCAGACCATATCCCTTCACAAAAGTTTCATTTTTTAAGTTATAAAATAGTTTTTAAAAATAAAAATCCAGAAAATCAAAAGTAATTTTAAGTGATAGTTTCTATTTAATTTTATTTAAATTTTATTTTTCATTTTTAGATTTTAATTAAGTACTTGTCATTTTTATATTTTTATAAATTTCCTCTTAAGTTAAAGTATTTATAATAATTTTTTCAGATTTTTATTTTATCTTTTAGTATTTATTATAATTAATCTTAGTTTTATTAGAAATTAATTAATATTAAGTTTAAAATAGCATAATTAGTTTTTATTAAGTAAAACCTAGTTTTTATATTTTTTATAGCTTTTATATGTTGTAAAATAATTTTAGAAATTTTCTTAGCATTTTTACTGTTCATTTAGTATTTTTCCTAATTTAAAATAGTTTAATTAGGTAATTAATGTTTAATTAGTAATTAATTAATAGAAAAAGCACAAAAAGACAAAAATACTTATTTTTATTTTTAAAACTTATTTTTAGTTATTTTATAGTTTTATAAATTTTATTTTCATTTTTCTAATATTTAATTAGTATTAAATTATATTTAAGTTGTTTAAATCTTAATAATTAGTAATAATTAGTAATTAATTAATAATTAATAATTAATAATTAATTAGTGTTAAAATTAATTTTCTTTTTCTAAAAATTTTCTTTTATCTTTTAGTTTATAAAAAAGTCATTTTCACCCCCTGGGTGTTTTCAGATTTCAGTTTTCATTTTTTATTTCGTACGTCTACGTTTTATTTAAATGTAACGTACGCGTTTTTAAGTTTTAAACGTTTCTGGGTTTTCAAACTTTACAGTCTTGTTTGTATAGCTTATTTAAGCTATTCTCTTGTAGATTCATTAGTTTAATCACTCACAAAACCCTTTCTGTCCAAATTCACCCGATCACGAAACCGTTTGTTTACAATCCACACCTCGTCGGGACATAACGACCCGGGGAAACCTTATACTTCCGCGGAGCATTGATCTAGGCTATTTGACTTTGTTGACCAGTCCTTGGTCAATATAAGTTAGGTGGTTTAGCATCAATCAATTTTTGGCGCCGCTGCCGGGGAGGTTGTGTGCGTTTTCTAAACGGTTTTTCTGCTTAGTGACTTTGGAATTCGTTCCATTGTACATTTATCCATCCTTGTTCATATCTTTTCATTAAAACCCAAAAATATTTTTCCTTACCCTCTATCAGTTTGATTCTACCTTCTTATACCCATCTCATGTATAATTCTTATGGCGTCTCTCGGCTACACGTGTTTTCACTGTAAAAGCCCGATTGAGAACGACTTTCGTTGTCTCCGGTGTATTTGTGAGAAATGTAGCCATAATTGTAGTAACAGATTTTGTGTTTTGTGCAATCTGTTCATAAGTCCAAATTCTCTCAATGATTCACCAAATTCTTCCAAGCCCGAGATACGTGCTATTAATGACAAACCTTCAAGAATTGATCCTAACCTTTCACGGTTTACGGTCAAAAGTTTGTCAAGCATACGTACTGAGCTTAGGGCAGAGACTGAAAAGAACGACTTACCTAACCTTCACGTATATCAAGAACCAAAACCCGAGACCATAACGGAAGTGGTGGAAATTGCTAGCTCTAAGAGCACACCACTTGTCCCACCTCCGGCTTTTATTCCTTGTGTTGGTTGTGGTGAGCCACTTTTTGGTTTGCCATGTCGTTGGTGTACATGTGTACAATGTGGTAATGATATCCAAAACAGGAGTTGTTTGTTTTGTGGGTCGAGTAATTCATTTGCTTATGATCCTAATCAAAACTCATTCAACGACTCTTCAAATTTTTCCAATTACCCAACACATTCATACGAGCAAGAATCATATTATCCAAACTTCAATGATGCTTCGTATCAAGACACACCAGTCCAGACTCAACAGTTTAACTGTTGTGAGTACTGTGGTGGTTCCCACTACAGTTCTGATTGTCAATCAGGAAACACGCTTGTCTATGAGCAGTTTCCTGATAACAATTATGACTACAGCACACACGACTCACAGCCACATCAGTTTTACTGTTGTGAGTATTGTGGAGGTCCACACACTAGCTCTGATTGTCAAACAGGGAATCCGTTTCCTTGTAACAATTACGACTATTCGTATTCAGACCCACCTCCACAATACCAAATGACCCAAGCAACTCCTCTTGTTACTGAGCAAGACATTTTAATAGAGACTCTTAAGATATTGAAAGATCTTAAGGAAGAGTTGGCTACTTCATCGTTTCAAAGCTCTCGTGAGAAATCTATGGCAGAATTACTTGCGAAAGAACGAGCAGCGAGAAACGAATAGAGCAAGGAAGAATTGCTAGAATAAGCAGCTAAAACACGTGCCATATTTCGTAATGCTGCTCTTTACGACGATGATAGTGATGATGAAGTCACCCTTGATTTTTCTCAATTCTGTAAGGGTTCATCACTTTCATCTATAGCAATTCCTTCCTCAGAAAATCAGGGAGAAAAGACTATGATAGAATTACTAGCAGAAGAACAAATGAAATTTATAAAACCCCTGTCTGCTAGTCCTTCTCAACTCCCTCAGTCTGTTGTTATCACACCCGAAGTTCACACTCACTCTCTGATCATGGGGGATGAGCATCTTGACACTGTTCCTAATAAGGAATCGGACGAATTAATAAAGTCTAGTGTTGAGATCCTTGTCCCAATCCCAGGAGAGTCACAGGGGACTTTTGATCTTATGTGTGATATTCCTTCCACCCCTAATAATCCAAATGATCAAATTGAGACTGTCTCTGACTCCAGTGATGACTGTTTATCTTATGGAGACATTGAATTTGTTGATGCATCACTTCTCCACCCTGATGTTGACTTTCTTCTTGAAGAGTTCGCTGATGAACTCTCTCATATGGATCCCATCCCACCAAGGGATGAAAATGAAGTCTTTGACTTTGAAGCGGATTTGAGTGAGTTAGAATTCTTACTTACTCATGATCCTTCGATTGAACTTACTCAGATCAATCCACTTCCTCCGGAAAGTGAGAATGATTTGGACGAAGTCGAGGCTTTTCTTACTGAAGATAGTTCAACTTCATATGAAGTTGATGATAATTATCTTGATCCTGAGGGGGACATTCTGTTTCTATAAAGTTTGTTAAACGAAGATCCATCTCCCCCTCTTCCACCCAAACAACTTCATAATGAGGAAATCAAATCAGTTGAGGAAACTGATAAATTTCCTGAGATCAAGCTTAAGGACTTGCCTCCTCCACTTGAATCTGCATTTCTTGAGGAGGAAGTTCTTATCTTAATTGCTATTCAGATCTCTCTTCTTTCCTTCACCTACCAGGTGATTTCTCCTCTTCTTCACTCCTTCGGGAGTGAGGATACTATCTTTGATCCCGGCAATTTCATGTATCATTATCTTGAGCCGGATACTTATCTCATCGGTGTGGAACTTTCATGTGCTTCAAATGTTTGTCCAAACATCTTGAATGAAAGTCCGATTGAGATTGTTTCTTCCACATCATGCTTCCCCAGTGACAAATGAATTAGGGGTCGAGTCAAGCTAGCGACTCGGTAAACAAAAACAGTAGCATGCATATAGGGTTTTCACCCTAAGTGTGGGGGAGTCCCCCATGCTATGGTTACAAATAGAGTGAAAAAACAAAATGGTATTTTTCACGCTTAGCTTGCAATGTTGCCCTTTTACGTTCAAAATGTCGGCATAATAGCCGGGATTTTGAATATTGAGGACAATATTCATGCTAAGTGTGTGTGTGTGGGGGGGGGGGGGGGGGGGGTATTTCGCTATTCTAGCGAATTTTATCACATTTTATTATATAATACCCCCGTTTTTGCCAAAATTTCAAAAATTTTAAAAATTTTTCACTGGTGCTTAAAAATTTTTGTGGTAATCAGTCCGCCTTGTCTAAGCGACAAAAGGGATTGGCTAGTCCAGGAGCAAACGGCTCTTGGTAAAGACATCTCAAATCCGTTTACGGCTGGCAATTTGCCCAAAATTGTATGGTTCATCAACTCCCCAAAAACAAATGAGTTGGCTAGCCCGCAAGATTATGGCTTGTGGTAAAGGCAGTGGAAAATCCATAATTGGTAATCAGCTCACCAAGATGTTGACTATTCCATCAAGAGCTGGCTAGTCCAGAAGCAAACGGCTTTTGGTAAAGACTACTCAAATCCGTTGACAGCTGGTGGTTTGCTCAAAATCACACGGTTATCAGGTGTGCCACAGTTCTTACACCTGGCTACTCCAGAAGTGATGGCTTTTGGTAAAGAGTTTTTCAAATCTATCAAGTTTTTAAAACAGTTATTGCTAGGGACTAGCAATAGTTTAGTGTGGGGGATTGATGAGTGCTCAAACACTCATCATTTTTGGTCTAATTTGAACTGCAAAACATACAAAAACACTCAGTAATGCATCAAAATACTGAAAATATTTCAAAATTGTGTTTTATATGTTTTAGATGCAAAACGGGCAAAAATAAATGAAAAACGCACAAAGTTTGCAAAATTGGCAGTTTCAGTCCCCCAACTTTCATAAAATTACAAAACTAGTCCCTAGATATTCAAAATATAGAAAATTATCACCAAAGGTCATTTTGAAATCATAAAATGTCATATTTAGTCCTTTGGTGAAAAATTGGAAAGTTTTGGAAATTTACAAGATTAGTCCCTGGAGTTTCAGATTTTGGCAGATTTAGTCCCTGGTGGGATATTTTTGGATAAAAAATAATTTTTAGTCCTTGGAAGTTCAAAAATGTTCAAATTTGGTCCTTGGATAAAAGATTTTACAAAATGGCAATTTTAGTCCCCGGATTTTGAAAATTGACATAAATGGTCCCCGGGAATTTTGAAAAGTACAAAATTGCAAAAATGGGTTTTGGATATTTAAACTAAGCAAGTATGGACCTTATTGTTACTTTGGAAAGATTGTATGATCAGCCCTTCAAGTTTCATTAATTACAAAAATGGTCCTTGTGATTTATTAAATACCAAATGGACCCTTACCTTTTTAAACCAAATAAACTTAAACCAATCCAAATACAAACCAAACCAGTCCACCACATTTACCCAAGCCCACCATGATCCAGCCCAACTTCCCCCCTTTTTAATATAACCTGGTCGTTGACCAGGTCAACACCCCCAACCTCGCACTGTTCATCACCTCCAACACCTTTCCCACGATTTCTGCAACTGTGTTCCCCCCCTCCACAAAAACCTCACCAACTATAATTAAAACTATCACCAACCCTTACCTTCCCCCCTCCTCATTAAATTCCCACCAAACACCACTCAATTCTGCCAAACCCCTTTTTGCCGCCAAAAACAATTTGAACGGCCAAGATCACATGGAGCCAATCCAATGGCTAAGGACAAGTGGGAAAGATTCAGTGGACCTCCAGGGTTTATAAAAAGAAAAGAAAAAGAAGAAAAAGAGTAGTTAGCAGTAGTGTAGTCTTAATGTAATTTTTCATGTCGTTTTAATTAATTATCCATTTTAGTGTACCTTTAAGCTTCTAAGTTATCATTTTAAGTATTTCCAAGTGTAATTTAAACTTATTTCAGTCAATAATTTCAAGTTCCAGTTATCAATTCTAAGTTTGTAGTTTTAATGGAAATTTCAATTTAGTGTTTAAATGCTATAAACTGTTGCTTGTTGTTTGTTTAAGCATATCTCAGCTTCATTATAAGTTCTTTAAAGCTTTCACAAAGTGTGAGACAGTTTTAGTCAAGTAAAAGAAAATTGCTCAAAAATACCAAATAAATAAGAAAAAAATGAAAAAATCAGCTGAGGAAGGAAAGAAGCAAGGATCATGGTTTAACTTGGATTCAATGGGTATTAGTTGCCTCAGGGAGGCTGTAGGTTAAGTTTTTGTGCTTGTTCTTGGTTTGAAGTTCATAATAACCTCACTGTAAGCCATTCTCAGTTTCATTTTATTAAATTGCATATGTAGTAAGTGTTAGTTATAACTGTTCTTGTTAGTTAATCTATGTCTAATTATGCTTAACTTGTGTTAGTAGAAGATAAAAAGTGGTCATTATGGTTTAAAATCTCATTTTGTTTAAAAAAAAATCCATTTTCATTAGTTTTAAGGAGTGTTTGGTTCAAGTTGTTTTGATGTGCTCAGGTCTATTTGTATAGTGGTTCTTGGTTCAGGCATACTCAACTAGGTCACATTAGGTCATTCTAAGCTTAAAATCTAGTGTTCTTGTGAGTAAAAGTCAAAATCCCATAAATCTCACCACCACAGTTAACTGTGGTGGTCTGTGATCCCCATGAGCCATCACCTTATGATATAACTTGTAGTTTTAACTTATTTTGGTTTTAATTTAGCTTAAATTCATGTTATCAGTTAATTAGAAGCCACCAAATTTCATTAAAGTCAAAATCAAGTTTTGTTAGAAAAAGTCAAAATTATCTTACTCAGTTTTTACCACACTTGCAAGATTTTATGTGAATTTTGTGCTTGAAGTTAGGATTTGAATTTTCTTGTGTGCAATGTATACCACCTCAGCTTTAAGTTCCTAACTTCATTACATTTTTAGCATTTTTTCTGTGGGGTCCACACTGGCTCAAACTCAACTGCAGGGCAAAGGTATGCCCTGCTTCATCAGCTCTCAATTCAGACCCCAACTTTCCTTCCCCCTCCTAGGTTCATTTGTGGGTCCCATGGTTTACATATTGGTTCTTTGCACTCCCTAGGTGGGTGGCTTTCCATAACATCCATGCTTGTGCCCCCAATCAACCTGGTGTGCCCCCTAGACAGCCATTAACTTTGTCCCTTTTTCTGTTTTGAGCAAAGTGCTCAGTTGTGCTTATTTTGAAGCTTATTGCTTATTTAGTGAATCTAATTGGTTTGTATCAGCTTATTTCTAGCCTCTCAACTTATTTGAGCCCTAAACCACTTCTGGTTTCAGATTGAAGCTTAATTCCAAGCTTTTAGCTTAGACAGTTGACCAAAGTCAACTGTCCAAGCAATAAGCTCTTGTGGTGCTTATTTTCAAGCTTCAGACCATATCCCTTCACAAAAGTTTCATTTTTTAAGTTATAAAATAGTTTTTAAAAATAAAAATCCAGAAAATCTAAAGTAATTTTAAGTGATAGTTTCTATTTAATTTTATTTAAATTTTATTTTTCATTTTTAGATTTTAATTAAGAACTTGTCATTTTTATATTTTTATAAATTTCCTCTTAAGTTAAAGTATTTATAATAATTTTTTCAGAATTTTATTTTATCTTTTAGTATTTATTATAATTAATCTTAGTTTTATTAGAAATTAATTAATATTAAGTTTAAAATAGCATAATTAGTTTTTATTAAGTAAAACCTAGTTTTTATATTTTTTATAGCTTTTATATGTTGTAAAATAATTTTAGAAATTTTCTTAGCATGTTTACTATTCATTTAGTATTTTTCCTAATTTAAAATAGTTTAATTAGGTAATTAATGTTTAATTAGTAATTAATTAATAGAAAAAGCACAAAAAGACAAAAATACTTATTTTTATTTTTAAAACTTATTTTTAGTTATTTTATAGTTTTGGAAATTTTATTTTCATTTTTCTAATATTTAATTAGTATTAAATTATATTTAAGTTGTTTAAATCTTAATAATTAGTAATAATTAGTAATTAATTAATAATTAATAATTAATTAGTGTTAAAATTAATTTTCTTTTTCTAAAAATTTTCTTTTATCTTTTAGTTTATAAAAAAGTCATTTTCACCCCCTGGGTGTTTTCAGATTTCAGTTTTTATTTTTTATTTCGTACGTCTACGTTTTAGTTAAACGTAACGTACGCGTTTTTAAGTTTTAAACGTTTCTGGGTTTTCAAACTTTCCAGTCTTGTTTGTATAGCTTATTTAAGCTATTCTCTTGTAGATTCATTAGTTCAATCACTCACAAAACCCTTTCTATCCAAATTCACCCGATCACGAAACCGTTTGTTTACAATCCACACCTCGTCGGGACATAACGACCCGGGGAAACCTTATACTTCCGCGGAGCATTGATCTAGGCTATTTGACTTTGTTGACCAGTCCTTGGTCAATATAAGCTAGGTGGTTTAGCATCAATCATTTACACATCATAGTTTATTTATATGTTGATGTTTAAAAAAAATGAGAAAAGAAAAAGAAAGAAGAAAGTTGAAAGTTTGTTAAACCAACTATTGTAAAGTTCTGTATTAAGTGGTTGATATCGCCACTATTTGTTGTTGTATTATATTTATGGATTGATTGGGAGTTGGCCGTTATGGGAACGCCAACTAAGGTTTATTCTTTGATTAAGAGTTTATTAAGTATAACTTATGTCTACCTAAAGCGTGAGTTACAAGTGTCAAAAGCGTGAATTATTCAATGATATGAGTCTTGTTCATGGGATGGTTGGGAAAGTGATTAACCACACTAGGACTTAATCTATCTGTTTGTTTATTTCTATTTTACACCCATTTTTATATCCTAAATGTTATTCCTACCCAACCGTATTGTTGTATTCATTGTTAGCCCTCGAGCATCCGGATATAATGATGGCCAAGTGAGAATATTAAATGTGTGAATAAGGTAGTGACCATCCGAGTATTACAAACGTGCTAGAGATCTAGTGAATGAATTGGTGACCATCCGTTATGCAAATAATGCGCCAGCGATCCAGGGAGGACATTAGTGACCATCCGTTAGTTGAAGCGTCGAGGACTTGCGCTAGCGATCAACTAAGTTTATGCAGGAGATGTTTGAACGAAGCTAGGTTCAACCCTTAAGCCTCCAAAACCCTTTTTACCACTTTAGACTTGTCATTCCTTAGCTTTAGTGGAGCAGATGTGTATGATTGCCAAGCTTATGATAGAATATTCATCACAACTAAACAATGAGACGATTAGATCGGTCTTAAATTAAAATTTTTAAATTTGTTTCTAACTCGTTAAGTGTTTGGTTGTGTGATTATGATAAAACGAATACGTGCTTAATGATAAAAATAAATCCTAATACCTTTTAGGATACATTTTCATAATTTATAATCTAGAGTTTACTTGGGGACAAGTAAAGTTCATGTGGGAGGATATCTGATGAACTCAAATAAGTGCATTTTATTGTCATCATTTATCCTATTTATTTAACTTGTTTTATTATATTATTTATGAGAATCAATACTTAATTATTTACTTTAGTAATTCTTACGTAAAAACAAGCAATTGGTGAAACTTAACGATTTTGGACGAAATATGGAGCAAAACCAGCAAGATGTCAAAAGTCTACTGAAACCCAAAAGAAGCGCCGTATCTCTCTACGTTGCAATATTATACTTAGATGAATTCAAAGACCATTGCCTGACTTTGAAGAATGCGCCGCATGCAATTCTAGCACGTGCCGCATATGAAACTTTGGTCTACGAAGAAGATCAAGGTTGTTCTACTCCAGATACGCCGCATCATATTTCTGACATACGGCGTATCACTATCAAGACTTCACCAGATATATTCCAAGACGCTAAATGACATGCGCCACATACAAGAATCAAGTTACGCCTCATCTAAAGGCAGTGTACGAATATTCCAGAATATATTAATCTTGGACCCCATGTGAAGTTAAGTCAATGCGCCGCATTATGTTATTCAATGCGCCGCATCAAACCCTCTGACAGAAAGTATAAATACCCCAAGACTGTTACAAATTTTGTGTGCAACATAACCCTAAGGAGACAAATTCAGTCGAAAAAGCTTCACAGGACACACTCCAAACAAAGATATTAGAGCTGTAAGAAGGTCTTGCATGTATTTAATTCATTAAGTAGTTTTGTTTTATTGTAATAGTATGCTTTAATTCATCAGGATTGATGGGCTTGTGATATGTGACTATGGAACATGATGCGTGGGAATTACACCAAGCTTTACCTCTCGAGGGATCTCGAGAAGCTTACAACCCCCACCAGGCAGTGTACCTGATTGTTGTAGTATAGTATAGTGACAAGTACCGGGGGATTGATCGTTCAACTCAGGAATAGTGTCGCTAGGATTAGAAAGCCTAAAAACTAGGTCTAGAGGTGAGGGATGATTCTTTTTGTATTTTTTTTTTATTTCATAAAAGCAATTAAAATCTCGTGTTTTTGGAAGATGTGGGCGGAATTAGTTGCTAATCAACTAACCCAATAACTAAGATGCAATCAAGATAAAATAATAGAAATAAAAATAAAGCTAATTACTAGTCTGGTGTGAACAATAATGGGGAGAATTGTGTTTACTTAGATTTCATTACTCCCTAGATATCTTTTACAAGTTGATAGTTTGTTACAATTGCGTGGATGACGGGTTATATTCCTTAATACCATTTGTGGGGTGGCGTACGTACTTCCCCAACTCTATAAGCTCCTACTTCACTCCTATGTCGAGCCTGCAAGAAGCTCCTAACATGGGATCATTAGAATCCGCTCATGCATTAAATACAACCATAATAACCTAGTACATATTGGTTCATGTTTCTTAAGACGTTCAAGCATGTTACCCTATGGAAGTCTGCCAGTTTTCTTAAGCCTAACATCAAAATCATTCATCAGTAATAACTATAAACAAACAATCAACCCATAATCAACATCTAGGTTTCACTACATCTAAGCAAACACACAAGAGATCTAGCCTAGCATATTAAATTCAAGACAAGCGTAAGATACATTCAAACAACACATAGACATATTGAATGAATTGAAAGGATACTTATCTTAATTGAACATGAAAGGTTTCAAAGGGTAAAAACCCTTGAAATAACAGTAAAATTCGTCCTAGGGTTTCTCCAAGTTATCCCTCTAAAGTTATATTTTAATGAATGAAAATTGCAAAACTATATATAGATTTTCCATCGTGATGGCGTCAAGAAGGAATGTCTGACGCCGTCAACTCACCGCCCATAGTGATATCGGATTGCCTAGATCCAGATTTGACGCCGTCATGTGCAAAGTTACTCTTGGCCGTCACATGCAATTGAACCATGATGGCCTATGGTGACGCCGTCATGCCCTTAGTGTAAAACTCTCTGGACCGTCACAGACTTTATCCATTTCCACCTCTTGTTTTACTCTTGACGTCGTCATGTAGAGACTTGTGACGCCGTCAAGTACTGTTCCCAGTAAGGAAAATTAAGACTTTGCCGTTTTCTTCACTTTTATGCTCCAAAAACGCCCAAAATGCTTCCTTTTCCAGAATTCACTCCAAAAGTACCTAAAATCACAAAAGGAACGTTTTAGGGCAATATTTGATCAAATAAATTCAATTCCGGGCTTAAATGACCCCCTAAAAATGGATCATTTTTGGCCTCATCATATACCCTTACACTTGAGATTTGCTTGTCTTCAAGCAAATGCGCTTTTATTCGAATCAAAATACAAGTTAGGGGTCATTTAACACTAATATAAAAGTAATTACAACAAATAATCGTTCCACTAAAGACCAAAGACAAGCACGGAGGTCATACACTAGCACCTCAAAAATAGTGTTTAGATACTCACATCTCTCGGGTGTAATAAAGTATATATCACAATATGGAAATGGGAAACATCTCTCACTAGCTGTCATAACAAAATAGATTACCATAGGCTTGGGAAAGGATCAAACCTCCACCACATGGCGTAAGCACCTATGATAAACTATCAAAGAGGTCTTTCAAAGGGTTATAACGTTAGGTGTAGGGATATGGAATACACTGTTTTGTTGGATAAAGACAATATTTACTGGTGGCAAGTTAATCATCTTGGTTAATTACATGTACAATATGGCGTTGCTAAGCCAAGACTAGACTCGACTTAAGCTAATAAATGAAAAATAACAAAAACATAGAACAAACATATAATGAAACGGGATGGTAGTCCGTATGTTTTTTCTCTTTTCTTTTTCCATTTTTTTTTATTTTAATTTTTTCGATTTTTTTTTTTTTTTTTTTTTTTTTCATACATTCTTACCCTACCATCCAAAATAATACATCATAGGGAATGAACATTCCCCTTACACTTGAATTTTTACATATTTTACAATAAACTAATCTAATGACTCGAATTAAGATAATCAAAACACTTGGAGTACTTTTAAGATTAACGCACATATGGGGGGTAATATAATATGATGTTCTTCCCCATTACTCCATAATATTAGTACTTTACCCATGAGTCCCAAAACAATATGTACAAGGATATGACTCGACTTAGCAACCATGTAATCAATTAGATAATTAACTAAGGGTTTAAACAAATAACAATAATGCAATAAAGATGAGTGCATACACGGAAGGCTAACGCGATTTGGGTGTACATTTAAATGGGTTGTAACAAATTCTTCCTTTAAGTAAGATGCTTAAAGTTAGATATGAAAAGATAGGCTCGGAGGGGTGTACTAGGGGTTTCGTGTACTAAAAATGAGTACAACGCTAAGGTGTGGGAAAAATTAGTTGACTTTACTAGCCAAGTAATATGACTTAAATGGTCAAGTAATTATGATACGGGTTTAACACAAGGGTGATCCTAATGCCTCTTATCATGTAGTGAATCCTACCACACGAATGTAGTCTCACTAGCGGTCTCGGGATGCATCACTAACGCAAGTTCTAGAATCTAAATGCTACCGGTACACTCATAAGCACTAATAGTAAATGTTTTTTCTATCAAATCTAAAGGCGAACCTCACATATTTGGGTGGAAAATTTTTCTGAATAGTACGGTTTTGGGATAGTCATACAACTCTTATCCATGAGACGCTTGCTAAAGCTAAAGTTTCACTCCTAAATGTTGTAAAAAAATTTAAATTTGGAGCTAAAATTACACTAACAAGTATTTCTCTCAGTTTTATTACACACCTAACATCAAACAAACAAACTCAAGTGCAATAGTATCCTATGAGGTATCATCATTTACCCTCCCCTTACACTTAGGATGAACATTGTCCCCAATGTTCAATTAAAGAAAGTAAAAGTGAAATAGGTAAAAGAATGAAAACAAATACTCCCCTAATTCATTCGGTGTGGATAGTGTGGTAACAAGGTTAGATCTTCCTCCAAGAAAATGAACCATCAAAGCTTCTCTTCCAGAAATATAAATCATATTCTTATCATATGTAACCTGTTAAACCTGAGAAAACAAACAAGGCAACCTAGGGTAAAATCGGCGGCAATCTATATATACTAACAAATCCTAGGAAACAAATTAAGATATAATGCTTGTGGAATGAATGTTTGCAGATTTCCTGGAGTTTATAAAACTAAAGAATTAGCAAAAACTTTAAGACTCTGTTAGAAAAACAAAACTAGCAAAATTTCAAGAATTTTACACATGACGCCGTCAGGAGTAAACTCATGACGCCGTTAGAAGTGACCTGCAGAAATCTTTACGTTAAATTTCCGGAAAATTTCTGGAGAAACTTATGTCCTACTTTCTAGAAAATCCTGCAAAACACCATTATGACTCGATATAAGCATTTGACTCTAACAAATACTAATACACATGTCTATTTAATATTGTGGAGAATCATGATCAATTTCATTCTTAGAAACATATTTGGGGTTTCCCCTTACACTTATCTTTTGTGAAATACCTTTGTATGAAGTTAAGACAAAGTCAAACGACAAAATAAAGTATTTTCACAATTTTAGTTTGAAACATGATCTACCAACAATAAAAATAAAGCATGCATACAGAAGCAAATAACAATCAAACAAATAAAAATCACACAAAACATGGGTTGCCTCCCAAGAAGCGCTTTTCTTTATTTACGAGTCTTGTAGCTAGACTCAAGGTCATGGGCTATTACGTGACCTCATCATTGGTTTCTTTCTCTAGGTCATCTCCTATATTAGTTTTGTATTCCGGACCTAGTTGCAAGCATTATTTGTAGAAACCAAGTATCTTATTCATAACATATTTTACTCCTCTACGTCTATCCTCATCATTCCTATAGTAAACTGCTTGTTTGTGTTCCTTTTCTATGTTTGATAAGAGGCGGTATTGTTCAATCTTATAGGGCATTTGGTAAGCAATCTCATGATACTCTTCCTTGAATCTAACTATCCCTAGAGTCGGATCATAACTCTTCTTAGAGGTCTCAACGAACGGTTTTCCGAACACTACTTGACTTAGGCAATCATCTATCACCGGACGAGTATCCTCCACTATCACAAAGTCGGTCACATAAGTGAAGTTTCCTACAATTACATGCAATCCTTTCACTCTTCCAACAAAATTACTTATCAAACTCTTACGGGGCATCATCCTATAACCAAGTTGCTTCTTCATTACCCAATTATAATAAGTCCTAGTCATGATGTTTATAGGAGACCTAGGATCGATATAAGCTTTCCATAGATGCATATGCCCAATGTTGCATGGTATGTTGATGTTAGAGGGATTACCTACTTTAATAAGGGGTGAACCAAGGTTATATGGTATCTCGGGATCATCAAATAAATCCTTGTGATATAACCGTTCTTCCTTGGTGGGCAATTTATCAAAGTACTCTTCTACGTTTTCTACTTCCTCTAACTTTTCTCCTTTATTAACCTCAACTTCCTTAATTTCATCGCTAGTCTCGATTTCTACTCCCATTTCATCCTTGTCACTTTCTTCAATATCTTTATCTTTTGGCTTAATAGTGACAACATTGACAAAGTGGACGTGTTTAGATGACGAGGGGTCCTTAATTTGGATTTCGCTATTGGCGTCCCTAGTGTCCTTTCTAGGTGTAGTTAGCGCTTGGTTGTTGAGGGCTTTCAACAAGTTGTCAATCTTATTGGTCATCTCCATTTGTTGTTGATTGAATTCGGTTTCAAACTTAGCTATGCGAGCTTCTTGAGATGCCATAAACTTGGACATCAACCCTTCAAGATTATTGGCACTACCATAGTTATTAGAAGGATTGTTGTTGAATGTACGGTTGGAGGGTGGAACGTTTGGCTGGTAACGATTAGGCGGATTGGACGAATTATTTTGGTTTTGTTTCCACCTAAGGTTCGGGTGATTTTTCCAAGAAGGATTGTAGGAATCACCGTAAGGGTTTGGCTCGGGTTTGAAAGTGTACCACTTGTCTCCCGCTTCGTCGGTACGTGAGGATGCGTAGTCCGCAAAAGCTGTTCCGGGGAGTTTCACGCAATCACGAGTGTCATAGGGACCACTACATAATTCACATGAAGAAGTGATTTTGTTCACTTGGCTTGAAGGCTTGGGAGCTTCGTAAGATTTCATGAGAAACTTGACTTGGTCCTCAAGTTCCATGATCCTACGGTCGGGAGTGCTAGAATTGTTCGAAGGCAAAGATATTGCCTTGACCGTTTTGTTCAAATCACGGGGATCATTCCAACTTTTGTTGTCATAGAGAGCAAGATCTTCTATGAGTTCCCATGATTCTTCCGCACTTACATCACGTAGCTTACCACCGGCCGATTGGTCAATGGTTCACCTTGTTGAGAGATCGATATGGTCATAGAAGATTTGGACTTGGAGCCAAAGATCTATGCCATGATGAGGGACTTTTTGGAGTAAGTCCTTGAAACGAGTCCATGCTTCATATAAAGTTTCACCTTGACGTTGTTGGAACATCAAGATATCATTTCTAAGCTTGGCAGTTCTCCCTGGTGGGAAAAATTGAGCAAGGAAATGAGTGGTGGGATCATCCCATGAGGTGATGGATCTGGCGGGTAAACGTTCAAGCCATTGACTAGCTTGATCACGTAGAGAGAATTGGAATAGGCGTAATCGGGTTGACTCTCTAGTTGTAACATCAAGGTCTATAGAATCTACAATTTTATGGAAATCCTTGAGATGTTGGTTAGGATCTTCGGAACGAAGTCCATGGAATGCACATCCGCTTTGCACCAACCGGATGGTGTCAGATCGCAAGGGGGATACATTGGCTCCTTGGGCGAGCTCAATAGTGTTTCGATAGCCTTGGTGGCTAGGACGGGAATACTCTCCTAGGGCCTAATAGGTTGGTTTGCTAGTGGTGGGTTTTGTGGGTGGTTTTGTTGTGGTGGGTTGATGGGTTCAAAGATGTTACCACCTTCCATGAAGTCGGATGGTAAAGGTTACGAACAAAGACA
The DNA here is from genome assembly GCA_030686995.1 of Artemisia argyi. Lineage (NCBI taxonomy): Eukaryota > Viridiplantae > Streptophyta > Magnoliopsida > Asterales > Asteraceae > Artemisia > Artemisia argyi. The sequence continues at coordinate 109,944,771 of CM060686.1, read as the reverse complement.
CGAAGAAATAAGATAGACTAAAGAAAACCTAAAAATAAAAATAAAATCTTACTAGAAAGGAATCTAGCAAATAGACCTAATAAAAAGAAATCCTAACCTAGACAATAACTATTCCCCGGGCTGCGGCGCCAAAAACTTGATCGTGGGAATTGCACCAGACTTTACCTCTCTAGGGATCTCGAGAAGCTTACAACCCCTACCAGGCAGTGTACCTGATCGTTGTAGTATAGTATAGTGACAAGTACCGGGGGATTGATCGTGCAACTCAGGAATAGTGTCGCTAGGATTAGAAAGCCTAAAAACTAGGTCTAGAGGTAAGGGATGATTCTTTTTGTATTTTTTTTATTTTATAAAAGCAATTAAAATCTCGGGTTTTTGGAAGATGTGGGTGGAATTAGTTGCTAATCAACTAACCCAATAACTAAGATGCAATCAAAATAAAATAACAGAAATGAAAATAAAGCTAATTACTAGTGTGGTGTGAACAATAATGGGGAGAATTGTGTTTACTTAGATTTCATTACTTCCTAGATATCTTTTACAAGTTGATAGTTTGTTACAATTGCGTGGATGAAGGGTTATATTCCTTAATACCATTCGTGGGGTGGCGTACGTACTTCCCCAACTCTATAAGCTCCTACTTCACTCCTATGTTGAGCCTGCAAGAAGCTCCTAACATGGGATCATTAGAATTCGCTCATGCATTAAATACAACCATAATAACCTAGTACGCATTGGTTCATGTTTCTTAAGACGTTCAAGCATGTTACCCTATGGAAGTCTGCCAGTTTTCTTAAGCCTAACATCGAAATCATTCATCCGTAACAACTATAAACAAACAATCAACCCATAATCAACATCTAGGTTTCACTACATCTAAGCATACACACAAGAGATCTAGCCTAGCATCTTAAATTCAAGACAAGCGTAAGATATATTCAAACAACACATAGACATATTGAATGAATTGAAAGGATACTTATCTTAATTGAACATGAAAGGTTTTAAAGGGTAAAAACCCTTGAAAGAACAGTAAAATTCGTGCTAGGGTTTCTCCAAGTTATCCTTCTAAAGTTATATTTTAATGAATGAAAATTGCAAAACTATATATAGATTTTCCATCGTGACGGCGACAAGAAGGAATGTCTTACGCCGTCAACTCGCCGACCATAGTGATATCGGATTGCCTAGATCCAGATTTGACGCCATCATGTGCAAAGTTACTCTGAGCCGTCACATGCAATTGGACCATGATGGCCTATGGTGACGCCGTCATGCCCTTAGTGTAAAAATCTCTGGACCGTCACGACTTTATCCACTTCCACCTCTTGTTTTACTCTTGACGCCATCATGTTGAGACTTTGCCATTTTCTTCACTTTTATGCTCCAAAAACGTCCAAAATGCTTCCTTTTCCAGAATTCACTCCAAAAGTACCTAAAATCACAAAAGGAACGATTTAGGGTAATATTTGATCAAATAAATTCAATTCCGGGTTTAAATGACCCCCTAAAAACGGATCATTTTTCGCCTCATTAGAACATCGTACACTCCCCTTAATATTGCTTTCCCATTAATTAAAATTTATATGTTGATGTCTTTGGTAACTTATATTAGTACTTTGATAACCTCTGTGTCTAGCTAAGCCCGTGGACTGCCATATCTGCCCCTCGCCTATTTAATCTAACGTCTTTGGATAAGTAGGATTGACATAAGTGATCATTAAGGGTTTACTCGCCGATATATTGCGATCCAACGAGAGAGAATAGATTACGATACACTTCTTATAAAACTAGCAATAAAACAAGTGACATGCTACTTAATTATCAGGACAGGTCTTCTTGTAGTCTCTATTATCTATCTGTGTACGTGTTGCTATTTGCTGATTCGTTCTCATTAGTTTAATTTACTGTTTAATAAAACCAAAACTGTGCTAGTGTCTCAGACTAAACCCCCCTTGCGTTAGATTAGATTATAAAACTAACTTAGGATATTAAAATACTGATAGACAAATTAAGCTTTATGTTCCACTCTTAGTGATTGACACTCTACTTACCACTATATACATAATGATCAGATACACTGTCCGTTAATGTGTGTGTGTGTTATAGGATAAGTCGGCTAAATATAAATGTAAAACTTAAAATAGGCAATTACCCCTATACTACATATGACACAACACACGCATCACTTAAGTTTAATAGTATTTGTTTAGATCTAATGAAACCTAGTTATTGATTATTGATAAGTTGTCTATTGTTTAGTTGATTGCTTCATGTTAGGCTAAGAAAACTGGCTGACCTCCTTTGTGTAACTAGCTTGAACGTCTTAGAAAACGTAATCGTATGTGTACTACGGTTTTTCTTGTTGTATTTAATACATGAATAGATGTTAGTGATTATGATAGGGCGCTTAACGTGCAGTCATAGGATAAATTGATATTTATAGAGTTGGGAAAGGTCGCACACCACTACGACTGGTATTAAGGAGTACAATGCTTCAACTAAAACAATTGCACTGTGACATTCAACGAATCAATAAAAGATACTAGGGAGTAATTATATCTAAGTAAACACATTTGTCTCATTATAGTAGTTCACCACATTTATTTTCTTGTTATTTTAATTTTTGTTTATTAAAAGTAGTTTTTGGTTAGTTGACTAGCAACTAATTCCGCCTACTCCTTAAAAACCGAGATTTTAATTGCTTTCATAAAATATAAAATATACTAAAAGAATCATCCCTCACCTTTAGGCTTAAATTGACATACAGTTCAACCTAACGACACTATTCCCCTAGAGAACGATCAATCCCCCAAACATACATATACTACACTACAATGACCAGGTACACTGCTTGGAGGATTGCAAAGCTTCTCAAGATACCTTGAGAAGTAAAACCTTTTGTGAGGCCGCAATCCTCGCATCAGTCACTGAATCGTGACTCCTCAGGTTGTGGAGACGACTTTGCATGACAGTGTCAGAAGGTATCTGTTGGTCCGGTATAACTTGTGCAACTCATGAATCGACCAAATAAACATAAACACGTGGCGTTTTGACATGGAACATATAACGAGTTTATGATTCATGATAAAGCAGAATTACAATGGTTACTCAAGAACCCACTTAGAAACACTAATAACTTGATTGGATTTTCAATGGGGATAGTTGCATATGGCTATCCCCAGCAAGAGACAAAATTAAGAGACACTGAGAAGCAAGATAGGCTTGGGTTCTCAGTGTGTTGAGAATTCTAACACTCTAACTATGCTAAGATATTCTCACTACTTACTCTCTTGAATGTGCACATTGTTCGTTTGTTGGAACGGGTTTATATAGTGGTGAGATTATTGTTGCTTCACGTAGGAATAGTAATCTTGCCAACTGTTCGTAGATAGGCAAGTGCCTAGACATCTAGCCTTGATGTCCTTTTGGTTTTCCAGAGCTGACAGCACCAAGTTCCCATGAGCTTCTTTTGTTCTTGGGAAGGAACATATTTTTATCTTCCCAAGAATTTTTCTGCTTAAACTCTATTGACTCACCAAAGTACCTTGGTCTTGATTCAGGGAGCTGAGATGTCATCAAGGTATTCCTGCCCTTGTGTATCTCATGTCTTGAGCTAGAGTTTCTTATGCAAATTAGCTGATCAGCACTTAGTAAATTTGCACAACTCTATGGTCTGAACTTCATAGGTTCTTGATGTCTCTGAATCACTGAGTACTGGTAAATTCATGTTGATCACCGCAACTTCACGATCATTTATATTGGTAGTTGGTGAGGTGGTCATTGTCAATGAGAGAAAGGCCATCAGGGATATAGAGACATTTACTAGATCTTAGTGTCCCTAATGCTTATCAAGTACCTTAATCACTATGACTGCACAAGTGATTAAAGCGCTATCTTTGGTTGATCTTAATACAAACTTTCAAAGTATGCTATTGAGGTTCTACCCTGATACAGGGGAAAGACATTCTCACTGATCACCAGTAGGTTATAATGATCACTGATATTTGTTATGTGAGTGTCTGGTGTTATTTTATTTTCAAATCTTTGTCCAAGATAATTAGGTCAGTTGCTTGACCTAACAATCTCCCCCTATTTGAACATAAAGATAGCCAGGGTTTTATCAGGGATAAGTGATCATAACGGCTTCTTTTTATCCTCTAATTTACAAAAGGTATAGTGTACGAAAATTGTTTTGGTCTTGTGGGACACTACTTGTTGGAATTTATCAGATATATGTGACCATAACGGCTTCTTCTTATATACTGATTTACAAGAATATTCAAAGGTTAACAATGTTGTTTTATGCTTTTAGTCTTCTATACCTTTTGTTGAAGATGAAGATCTAGGCTATTGTCTTCATCTTGAGTCATCATCTTTATCTCGCGTCAGTCTTCACTCTATTCAAGCTCTTTTCTTTAGGTAGTGAAGTTTTTTCTTTTGATGATGACCTCCTGAATAATTTTTATACAGGGTCTCCTAAGCATTTTTGCTCAGGGTCTCCGAAGTATTACCTCAGGGTCTCCTGAATCTTCTCCGTTAGGGTATCACTTCAGATTTGGTGTATTTCCTGAACAATTTTTGTTCAGGATCTCCTGAGCATTTCACTCAGCGTCTCCCGAGTATTCTATCTCTAGGGTCTCTTGAACCATTTCTTGTTGTGTGCTCAGGGTCATGTTCCCAGATGCTTGTTCTACTTTAGCCTTTATAACTTTGATTACTTGTGAACTCAGTCTCTGATGATTTGTGCATCTGATTCACTTCTTTAGTTATGGCTATTGTAGATTCTCATAAATGCTTCCTCCCCCTCAAAAGTTGCAACTTAGAGAAAGTTTTTGGAGTTTATACATTTATGGTTATGGTTCAAGGATAAGGAACTTAGTTCCTGTTGCACATCTATCAGTTAGAGTGATAGACACTGAGACACTTCAAGGAGTGATAAGTTCCCTGAAGAGTCCTCCGAGAGTGACTTACTAATGCCAGGAATAAGCAGTTAGTGAGTCATGCTCTCTGGTCTTCACTAATAATCATTGAGAAGTTTAGACCTTTTATTCGTAGTTTACATGATAGAAGAGATTAGTTTACACAAAACTCTCCAAGACTAGAATTTACAAGTGTCTTAAACTTAATCAGTAATAAGTGAGAAAAAAGGCTTCTTCATACATACTGATTATTACATCAAATGAATTACAAGATTCCTAATTCTATTGATGCTTATGGAAGTACAAATGAACTCTGGAGCTTGAATCTGATTTCTTCAGTTCTACAACCTTCAGTTTGTAGTCCAGTGTCTTTGTACTTCAGTGCTCTGTGAACCAGCAACCACTCTTGCCAAAGTCTTGAAAATCAGGTGGTACTTGCTTCCTACCTGGTTTGAATAATACAATCCAAGTATTAGGGATTGCTCTGTATACTCGGTAATCCATAAGTTAGCCAAGTATAACCCAGGCTGCAAGCGTGTCTACTTGCTTTACAAGCCTGGGAGCAACAAGAAGAGAGCCATCAATGACTTTTCTCCTTAGTTGCTGATGTCTTTAGGTGGTTTTTGAAAGATCAGGGACAACGTTATGCCATGAATTACCCTTGATTTGTATGATTTATACCTATCCCTAAAGACGTATCCTCCTTTCCACTGTATTTATTCCTTTAGATACCCCTGAATCCCCTCGTGTTTACCCATGTTGGTTGTTACTGAGTTCAACTTTTGAACACTTCCAAATGTTACCACTTTGATGGCTAATGATAGGCTACTTGGCAATGAAGCTCTTGCTATCTATAGGACCTTTGATGATGAAGAGAGATTACACAGAACATCATAGTCCAGTTAAACCTCCTTCATATCAAATGTACTTGAGATTCTTGACGTACATAGTTTTAGTTTTAAATGTGTTGTCTAGAATCCCTTAAAGGCTGGTTGTAGTGGAAGTGACTTGCATGGGGTCACAAGGGTAGGTAGATCGAGCATCACTTCGCACCAGAATGGTTTACAAGTAGCCCTTGGATTTGAAAGGATGCTCGGGGCTATGTTGGTGGAGATTTAGATGGTGGGTATTTATGGATGATGGTGGTTGTAGGTTATTAGCCGTCATTTAAGAACGACTAAAAGTTATTATTAGTCATTTAAGAACAGATATGGATCATAAGAATAATCCACCTGCTCTGATATCACTTGTTGGTCCGGTATAACTTGAGCAACTCATGAATCAACAAAATAAACATAAACACGTGGCGTTTGGACATGGAACATATAATGAGTTTATGATTCATGATAAAACGGAATTACAATGGTTACTCAAGAACCCACTTAGACAATCTTATAACTTGTGTTAATACAAATAATGTCAAAATCGTTATTTGCATTATTCGGTCTCTATACGTTTTGATAATCACAAAATATAAAAACATGATATGTAAAGTTACGTTTAATAAATTTTTAATCGAGAAAACTCATTTCGACAACGTATCGTCTACAACATCACTTCAGGTATGAACAAACACGATGCCGACATTAGCACAGTGATCAAAGAATTTATTTTCTCAAAACTTCACATTTTATGTGACAAAATATTTTTACAAAAGTATCTTTGTAATTAAAAAGAAATGTTTTATTAAAGAAAATAAATTTGAATTTCAAATATTCTAACAGCTATATTTCCCGCCTAAATCAGATAAGTTTTTCACCAGATAAACTTTCACCACGTCAAGACAAAAAGAGGAGCGTCTGTCGGGACGATCCCTTAAATAGGCCAACGGTCCATTAGTGATAAACGATCGTCCATATATAATGGACCACCACACGCTCCTCCTGGCGCCTATAAATACTGTAGTGTTTCTTTAAGAAAAACAACCCTCTTGGCATAGAAACTTTCTGTTCTTTCTTTCTTCCTTCTTTAATCACTATAACATGTTGATATGTGTTTATAAGTGATTCTCTCATCCTCTAAATCAAAGTGCAAGAGAAGAACACTCGAAGTCGTCAATAATCAAAGTGTTATTGAGTCCACATACAAACATAACAAGTGTTATGATTCTCTTCTTCCTCCAACTCTATCATTTGTATTAATTGTAAAGTTGTATATCCAACTTGTGTGTGAGTCGTGATTAGATGTGTTAGGGCATATTCGGACAATGGTTTAAGTCCGAGAAGTGTTGTAACTAGATTTGGACTTGTTGTAAGTTCGTGTGTCATTGTGTGAAGACTAGAACTTAGTGGAGTTCTAGTGTGAAGATTAGGGCTTAGTGAAGTTCGTGTGTGAAGGCTTGAATGGGTGAAGATTCAAGTGAATGGGAGTGCTCATTCGTGTGAAGAATTGGACGGGGTGATCATCCATGTGATGGGTTGGATCATGTGTCAATCTAAGTGGACAAGAGTGCTTGTTCGTGTGGCCACGTGGGCTTTGGTGTAGATTGGTTCTAGCCAGGATTAGGACTCGACATTCCGCTTAGTGTCGTTAAACTTGGTGTAAGCTTGTATACAGTTTGCTCCGCGTTAAGGGAGTGTGTTGACATAGTGATCGTAAACTCTTGAGTGTGGTACTCAGAGAGTGAAATAGGACGAAGAGTGAGCTTCGTGCTGAATCACTATAAATCTCGGCGCCTTGGTTTGGTTTTGTTCTTTGCTTACTTATTTACTTATTTTACTTATAGTCGTAGAATTCATAGATATCACATAGTTATCAAATCTAACGGTTTTGCAACTAGAACATAAAAGAGGTAAATGTTTTAAAACATGATTATAAACGGTAAAACTATTCAACCCCCTTCTAGTTTCTACAACTTCGTTGGCTTTTCAATGGGGATATTGCAGACGGCTATCCCTGGTGAGAAACAAATTAAAAGACACTGAGAAGTAAGCTAGGCTTGGGTTCTCAGTGTGTTGAAAATTCTAACACTCTAACTATGCTAAGATATTCTCACTATTTACTCTCTTGTATGCGCACATTCTTCATTGGTTGGAACGGGTTTATATAGCGGTGAGATTACTGTTGCTTCACGTGAGAATAATGATCTTGCCAACTATTCATAGATAGGCATGCGCCTATACATCTAGCCTTGATGTCCTTTTAGTTTTCCAGAGCTGACAGCGCCGAGTTACTATGAGCTTCTTTCGTTCTTGGGAAGGAACATATTTTTATCTTCCCAAGAGTTTTCCCGCTTAAACTCTATTGACTCACCTAAGTACCTTGGTCTTGATTCAGAAAGCTGAGATGTCATCAAGGTATTCCGGACCTTGTGTATCTCTGGTTTTGAGCTAGATTTCTTGTGCAAATTAGCTGATCAGCACTTAGTAAATTTGCACAACTCTATGGTCAAAACTTCATAGGTTCCTGATGTCTCTGAATCACTGAGTATTGGTAAAGTCATGTTGATCACCACAACTTCACGATCAGTTACATTGGTAGTTGGTGAGGTGGTCATTCTTAATGAGAGATAGGCCACCAGGGATATAGAGACATTTGTCAGATCTCAGTGTCCCTGATGTTGCATAAGTACCTTAATCATTGAGACTGCATCAGTGATTAAAGCACTATCTTCGGTTGGTCTTAATACCAACTTTCAAAGTATGTTAATATGCTATTGAGGTTCTCCCCTAGTACAAGGGGAAGACATTCTCACTGATTGTAGGTCCAAAGTTATGGATCTAAGCGGCCTTGTAAGACAATAGGTAACTTGGACAAATCCAAACTAAATATATGAGAAACTCTAACAATATGTTTAAGTGTTAATGCGGAATCTTAACACAAACAACTATGAAGAACACAAAATTGAATAACTAACTTCGTATATTACTATTAAATTTGATATATTATGGTGATTAAAATCACAATGCCATAGGGTTCCTTTTATACTCTAAGGAAACCCTAATGTTACAAAACGTGTGAAAGAATAAACGTATATTCTCCTAAGATATCTAATATACGTACATATCCTTGCCTAATATATCTCCTAAGATATCTTATTTTTTCAAACATAAACAGACTTGACTAAATAAAACACTAACAGACTTACCTATCATTGCCATAATTAACTTATTACTGGCAGTACTAACTAGCCAAACAGACTTAATAATATCGCTAATAGACTTAAGTCTGGTTTACAATAATTCCTAACAATCCTCCCCTAACTTTATCTTCATACTTCATAAACTTCAAGTTTCTTTCTTTATAAGCTTCCTGAGGATGTTGTAGTCTAACTTCTTGGAATTATTTTTGAACTGCAACTCTTCATTTGATCTTTGCAGCTTCTGACATCAGCAAATCTTTGCACCATCTGATCTTTGCAACAACATTGACTGTTTGTACATCAATTCATAAAGTTTCATCCTATTCTCATCACTTCCAGGTGTGTTAACTCCTGTGAGAGGTGAATCATTGAAAATTTAATAGATTTGATGTCTCTTTACCAGTTAGCCATATACTCTGGAGTAGCCAATTTTTGGTTTAAGAACCACGGTACATTGATTGCCATTTCAACTCTTTGTACATGAAACATGGTGAGTTGAAATGCCATATGATTTTTAGCAAATCATCAGCTATCAATGGTTTTGATTTATCTTTATCAAAAGCCGTTTACTTTTGGACAAGCTAATTCTTTGGTGGAGTTGAGTCATCACCCTGGTGAATTAATAACCGGTAATGGATTTTCCACAGCCTTTACTACAAGCCATAATCTTGTGGGCTAGTCAACTCTTCACTATCATAGATATGGTGAGTTGATAACCATACAATTTTTGGCAAATTGTCAACCATAAATGGATTTGAGATATCTTTACCAAGAGTCATTTGCTTTGGATTAGCCAGTCCTTATGTGTGTTAGGCATGGTAGACTGAAAACCATTTGTTGTGTTAGTGCAAAGCACCTTCACCAAATATGACTCTTCTCTTCTCAAACTCTATTTGATCAATGCACCAGCCTTGAAAATTCTTTCAAACACCTAAGTAAATTCCTTTTGTGCTTTCCTTTCAATCAATTTGAATAGCTGATGACAAATTTTATCTTTTATATCCCCTTGAAGTTTCTTCTCAAGCATCATCTTGCAAACCCTAGGATGTATTGGATACTCTACCTCTGTCAACATATACATGTGTGCAGTCTCCAAGGTCAGGCAATGAACTACACAACAGTGGAAATACCTCCATCTTGTTATTACTTGTTGATAAGTAGCTTCCAGACTTCATCACTTGGAGATGGTGGATCAAACATTGTCTTGAGATCACACCAGAGAACCCTTTCAAATTCTTCTTCAGACCTCCTATCTCCATGCTTGATCATCGTTAACCTGTATAGCTCTTTGAGTTCATCCCTAGACACATCATTCAACAAACCTGGGAAATTAACATAAACCACATCTGTATTATCTTCCCTGGTTATTTGATAAGCCTCTCTTTCTCCTATCTTGATGATCTGCCACTTGACAATCTTAGCAACTTGTGATGATCCTTCAGGAATTGAACCCATTGTGAATGAATCAGAGGATGGTTCTTCTACCTTTTCTTCCATATATTCTTGCACATCCTCTGACTTCTTTTTCACTCCCTTCTTAGCTATCCTTTTCCGTCTATTCCATTTCAGGATTGGCTTCTCAACTTCTAATTCTTTCTTTACATCACCAATCTTAACTATGTCAGCAATGTCTTCAACATCAATCATTTTCTGCTTCTTGACTCCCTCAGGTTGAAGTATTGTACCAGGCCTCTTTAGATTATATGTTGTTGCTTCTAGCTCTGAGTCCATGGGAATGAATCTTTGTACCTGCCTAAAACACTTTTCAAATTCATTCTTGAGCTGATCCTGATTCAATTTCCTGGGCTGATATATCTTCCAATTTTCTCCTTGGCTCTTCACATAATTGATCATGTACTCTCTCTGTTTACCCTTTGTTAGAGGCCTATTCTTTCTTTCTCTTTCCCTTTGCTCCCTGATTTGCCTCTTCTTCTCATTTACTAGCTCTACCATCTTCTTGGCATAATATTCACCTTCAATATCAGACAAAATGTCTCTGTTTACTTCAAGTTTGGCTCTGATCAGATCTCAATCTTCATCTGTATAGAACTTAGCAGCCTGTTGCAATTCTACCATTCTCTTCTTTTGTGCTTTAGATGGCTGCTCAAGTCCTTCTTGCATGTTTCTAGCAATCTCTACATCTTTTGCTCTCAATGCTGCAAGTCTTTCTTCTTCAGCTTTATCTTCAGCCTGAAGTCTTACAATCTCAGCCAAACTAGCTTGTTCCTCTCTGAGTTGCCTCTTTGTTTTCTTGGGTTGAGAAGTCTCTTGAAGTACTTATTTGCCTTCTCTTTGGCCTTTATCAACACTAGAACTAACTTTATCCTTAGCAGAACTAACATCAACATCACCAGACTTAACATGCTCAGTAGACTTAACTTCTGTGCTAGTAGACTTAACATTCAACCTAGCAGAACTAACCTTATCGTCACCAGAATTATCCTCCTTTGTCACTAATTTCTTGCTTAATCTTCTCTTCTTGTGACTTTGACTGAGGTTTTTGCCAAGAATCTCAGCTGCTTCTAATCCCTGAGGGCTAATATCAGTATCCCCAGTGGATTTTGCTTGTGTAGGAGTCTGAAAGGCTGTTTCTTGAACCAAATTCCTCCCCTGTTTGGAAGAATTTTCTACTTTTGCACCTTCTGAATCAGAATCACTAAGCACCATCCCTTTCTTTGCTAGAAGATCTTCCATCCTTTTGACCTTCCAGACCAACTTGACAATATCTTTACCCATGACTTCTTTAGACTGCTTCAAGTCCTTTTCCAACCCTGCTATCTTATTTAGAAGTTGTGGAACCAATTGGGCTAGAGTGTCCACAGTCATAGGGATTGGTTCCTCCTCATTAAGTGGAGTTGGAACCTAGGTTTGGGGAGTTGGAGATGCTTGTGTTGGTGATAGAGTGGGTGAAGGTGGTTGTGGTGTAGGTGACGGTTGATGTTGTGCAGGTGAGCTTTCTTCACTTACATGCTCCTCTACTTCAGGAACTTGTTGAGATGTACATGCATCAAGATTAGAGGCAACAGGCAACATAGCAGCTAGTAAAGGTTTTGGTACCCCTCTAAATCCCCTTTTCATATTACTAAAAATTTTCTTTTTAAAGGCACAGCCAAATAAGGGTTTTTGCTTTCTGTTTCAAAATCCAACACCATTTGTAGAAAGCGTGGGTACATCAAAAACTTTGTGTTACTCTTAGAATTGGCTACCATTCCATCAAAAATCATTTTGGAAAAGTTATAAATTCTATTAGTGGAAAGACAGACCAAAGCAGAAGTAAGATTGCTTCCAAATTAGTCACATCCACCACTTTTAGAACTCATACAGTAGAGTAAGTGATGGAGTAAGAACCTCCATTGAGGTGTAAAATGGCCTTTCCAAAAGGTAAAAGTCCCATCAGTGGGATACCCAATGTCATCCAACCCTTTAAAAATCTCATCATTTGGCAACATAGCAGTCCCTGAGGCATCATCCAATTGAAGACTACTTCTAATGGATACCTCAGTAACTGAATACTCAAGGGTATCGATGGTTGCAACTAACTCTAGGGTCCCATCAGCAAGAGTTCAGGCAGTAGCAGTCTGCCAAAACTGTTTGAATAGGGAATCATAAATAGCAGGATTATGAGTCAAAGCATACTTGATGTAAGACCCCTTTAAAAAGTCTACTATCTGATGGAAATCAGTGCTTCCATCTGGTTTCTTCAAGAAAGCCACTTGGTTGTGTTTGTCACAGTATTTAATTCTAGCCATTGATTTTTGAAAATAATTGTGAAAGAAGTTGTTGAAAATACTGAGAGTAATGCCGAATAAAGGTTTAAGTACTGGTAGTGAAAACAGAGTATGAAATATACTTGCCGTAAATAAAGGATATGCAATTGATTTCTACTTTGAAGTTTAAAAAGAAGTATATAATAGATACGAATAAAAAAGAAATTAAATCTTATCCTTATATACCTCTTAGCGCCTAAAAATAAGTAACGGTACTATTTACACAGTAAAAATCATTTCGCGTATAACCAGTACTAACGGTAACATAAAATTACACTACCATACTTAAAATTGGTCAACCAGACTTAATGGTGATTTACCAGAATTAACCAATTTTGACCTAAATATTAAACATTACTACCAAATGACATCAGCAAGGCTCCATGCATCTCCAATCCATGCTTTTCTTGGAAAAATTTGTCTAAAACCAAGAAAACATACAATACTATGTTGATAAAAACAGAACTAACTACCAGAACTAAATGTAGAACTAACATAATTAACTCTAAGCACCAGGATTAACTCTATAACCAGAACTAATAATTTATAAACTATACATTTAACCTCCCCTTAAATGTAGCTATGGGTTAACCATACCAATATTAACCACTAAGTAGTTAAATCTTGGTCCAACAAAAGCTTTTGGTCAATAAGTCAGCTACATTAAAATTTGTGTGTATCTTTTCCACCCTAATCAATTTCTTTTCAAAGCAATCTCTTATAAGGTGATGCATGATTTCTATGTGTTTAGTCTTAGAGTGGTACACTGGATTCTTTACAATACATATCGTGCTTTCATTATCAATGTGGATTTTTGGTATTCATAAAGTTCAAACCATAATCCAACATCTGATTTTGAATCCACAATACTTGACCACAACAATTTGTAGCAGCTACACATTCAGCTTCAGTTGTTGAAGTAGCCACAATTGTTTGCTTCTTGCATTGTCATGAGATCAATCTCCTTCCAAGAAATTGACAACCACCATTTGTGGATTTCCTATCAAGGCTCGCACCAGTATAGTCACTATCTGAATAAGCTTCCAGGTCAAAAGATTATTCCTTAGGATACCATAGGCCCAGATTGGGCTTACCCCTAAGGTACCTAAAGATCCTCTTCACAGCATGAAGATGTTAAGTCTTGGGAGTAACCTAAAATCTAGAACAAGCACATACTGCAAACATAATGTCAGGCCTAGAGGCAGTTAGGTACATAAGAGATCCTATCATGGATTTGTATAAGTGCCCATCCACATCTTCAGCCTCTTCATCTTTTGTTAATGTCATCTTGTTCTTCATTGGAGTGACTGCTGCCTTCACACTTGTAAGGTCAAACTTCTTCAACATCTCAGCAACATATTTTTGTCTTGAGAAATAAAGAGTCCATCAGGCTTTAGTTTGACTTACAATCCTAGAAAGAATGTGAGCTCTCCCATGGAACTCATCTGAAACCTTCCTTTCATCAAAGCTTCAAACTCTTCACACGAAGACCTTCTTGTAGAACCATAGATGATATCATCTACATAAACCAGACCAAGAATGATATCCTTCTTGTCCTTCTTAATGAATAAGGTCTTGTAAATAATTCCCCTCTTGTATCCATGCTCTTCAAGAAATTTTGAAAGTGTAGCTTACTAAGCTCTAGGAGCTTGTTGTAGACCATATAAAACTTTCATCACCTTGTAAACTTTGTTAGGGTGAGCAGGATCAACAAAACCAGGAGGCTGAGATATATATACTTCCTCTTTAATAGTGCCATATAGAAAGGCACTCTTCATATCCATTTGATAGACTGTAAACCCATATAAGAGGCAAAGGCCAAAAATAACCTGATAGCTTCAATCCTAGCCACAGGTGCAAAAACCTCATCATAGTCTATCCCCTCCTCTTGTATGTACCCCTGGGCTACTAATCTAGCCTTGTTTCTAACAACAACACCTCTTTCGTCTTTCTTGTTCCTGAAAACCCACTTTGTGCCAATAACCTTTAATCCATTAGGTAGATCTACAAGAACCCATACCTTTTACAGCTTAAACTACAATAATTCTTCTTGCATGGCTTCTAACCAACTCTCTTCTTCTAAAGCTTCAGAAATCTTAGTAGGTTCCTTTTGAGAGATGAAACATGCAAACATACAATGTTATTGATCTTTGTGATGTGTCCTTGCTGCTTTTGAATAAAGCTTATGAATGCATGAGCTCCTTTTTGTTGCTACACTTGTTTTCTTGTTTGAACAGCTGACTTAGGATCACCAAGTATTTGACTTTTTAGATGTAGGTTGTGAATCCTAAGTATAGGAACAAGACTGACATCAACTTCTGTAGGTAAATTGGTGAAGTCAGTAACCACACCTTCTTCATCATAAGAAGCTTATGTAAAGATTCCTTCATTTGGCTTATTAAAGATCTCAAGTTCTAGCATGGCTTCATCATCAAAGATATCATCATGAGAAGAGTCAAACTTATCAGCTTCACTACCAGAATTAACTGAATTAATACTGGTAGCCTTTTTCTCATGTACTGCTCCTAGATGCTTTTGAGCAAGAGCATCCAATTCCCTTCTGAAAGCTTGAATTTCTTCAGACACATGAGTAGGAGTAGCTTCCTTCTCTTGTACATGAGGCTTTATGACAGGTTCCTTCCTCTTTGAAGTGATGGAAGACTTCTTGGTTCCATTAGTAGCTGCATAATGATTGATTGTTGTAGGCACACCAATGAGCTCCTCACTCTCTTCTTCTTCCTCATCTGCGTTGGAAGTTTGTGGAGTATCTGCATTGTTAGTTGCTTTTGTGGAACCTGCACTAGGGTTAGCTAGATTCTTCAAAGACGCATGAATATAGTTCATAGAGTCAGTGAGATAATCAATATCAAACATCCACCTATAACTTATTCCTTTCACATTAGGTTTTTCTTCAAGAAAGTTAACATGAAGAGTCACTTCTACTCTTTTGGTCACTAAATTGTATACCCTAAAGACCTTACTATTTAGTGAGTATCTTACCAAGAAACCCTCATCAGATTCGCCATCAAACTTGCCAAGCACACTAAGAGTATCTAAAATAGTAACATGGCACCCAAAAGGTCTTATATAGCTAATAACTGGTTTGTGACCAAATAAAATCTCATAAGGAGTCTTATTCCAAGGTTTAGTCACCCTTACCCTATTGAATATGTAACAAGCAGTATTAACTGCCTCAGCCCAAAAGGTGGTTGGTAAGAGTGAGTCTGCTAGCATGGTCCTAACAGCCTCAATTAGGGTCCTGTTCATTCTTTCAGCAACTCCATTTTGATGTGGAGTTCTAGCACTACTCTACTCTTGTTTTATACCCTTGTCTCCACAAAATTCAAGCATACTTCTATTCTTAAACTCAATGCCATTATCTAATCTAATAATCTTAATCCTATGATTAAGCTGGTTTTCTATCTTCCTAATGAATGTTTAAAGGATGCATATAGTTTCATCCTTAGTAGACATAAAGAATACCCAACAAAATCTAGTACAATCATTAGTAATGACAAGGCAATAACTAGCATAATTAATGGTTTTAATAGAAGTAGGCCCAAAGAGATCCATATGCAAAGTGTGTAAAGGCTTAGTGATGGATCTTCTAATTTGGCCTTACAAGAGGCCCTATGTTGTTTGCCTTTATGACAAGCTACACATGCATGGTCATTTTTGAAAAACTTGGAAGGTAGACCTTTTACAAGGTTTTCCTTCACAAGTTTGTTTAGATTTTTGAAATTTATATGACCCAACCTTCTGTGCCATAATTTAGATTCATCTAAAGTGGCTTTTGCAAGCAAACAGGCAAAACCTTTTGCAAGTTCAAGTGTCTTTATATCAAAACTGTACATATTGTGTTGCCTAGGGACCTTTAGAAGTATTTGATTCTCATCAGGCATCTTAAAGTCAGAAGTCACCACCAAACATTCAGTCTTAGTAAAAAGAACCTTGTGCTGCTTATCACAAATTTATGATATTGAGAAAAGATTAAAATGCCCAAGTTCTTTTACAAAGGACACACTATCAAATTCTAAATTACCCACTTTTATTCTAAGATAGAACCTTTGCTACCTACAAAAGTAACAGAACCTCCTTTGAATTCTTCATAACCTTCCAGGTGGTCCTTGTTACCAGTCATGTGCCTTGAGCATTCACTATCCACCATACCTCTATCTTCCAAGCTTTTGAGTGGATGATCCTGCACATGAAAATAAGAGATTAGTTTCTCTTAAGGACCCAGGCTTGTGCAGGCTTGGGTCTGCCTTATGGATCAACATATTTTTATGTCTTATAAGAGCATGATCCACTGTTGCTTTGGGATTTATATATAAGTTCATTCTAAAATGGATCCCAAGACCAACATGCTGATGCCTTAACAGCATACCCCCCACTTCCCTTTACAGCATAAGAGTTTGACATTTTTGCTATATTTTTAACAATGGGCCTTTTCACAGGTGACTTTGGGGTAACTAAATTGTTTCTTTGATTTGATTTGTTCACCTGTGCTCTTTTAGTAACTGGTTCTTTGGGTCTAAATGTGTTAGCATACCCAGAATTAACCTTGGGCTTAACAGAATTAACATTTTGCCCAACAGAATTAATATTTGGCCTACTGATGTGCGTTTTATTAGTACAAGTTTTAAAATTTATCAACACGAATTATCCGATTATTATCTAGCACATACGAGCAAGTATACTCGTCCGGTGTAATAAAGGTGGGTAAGTCGAGATCGTCCCAAGGGATTTGGTGGTTTTAGTAATAAGAAGAACGTTTGTTAAATAAGGGTTATCAATCCAAATTTATGTAAAATCTTAATTTAAAAGAAACTCAATAAAAACTAAATATATACTTGTGTATAATTCCTTGATTGGTAATTAGGAGTATCGTAACAATTTGAGTACGAAGTTTGGTGTAAACTTGTTATGATGCGCAACTAAAAATGAGTAGTTATACAATCTATGATGTATGTCATGTTTTCACTACTACTAAGAATTCTATCACGTAAATGATCCCTTTCGGACATATCAAATTAGTATGACAATCCTATAAACACATGGTTGTTTAGAAAATCAATTGTTTTCTTATGAATTCCTACGAATCCTTTCGGTCCTTTTTCGTGATGAAATCATCTCAAATCTATTTTAACAAGTAAATAAGATGGTTGTCAAGCATCCTATTCCATACTAATTTGGTGCATTAGTATTTTGGAATAAAAACAAGTTGAAAATCCTTTCGGACCTATTTTTCAAGAAATTGTTTTTACCGACAAATTAAGCAAGAAAAGATGTTATATCAACAAACACATAAAAATAGATATGTTTTCATGCATCACCATTTTCATAAAATAATACTCCATTAACCAATCACATCATATACACAAGTATATCATAAATTACTCCATAACAGTCATATTAAAACACAAGTAAATAAGAAAACTTTCATAAAACTTAAAGTAACAATTGTTCATTATAAGTATCAAGGTGTACCTAGTCTTGAGAATTACAATGAGTAAACTTGTGAAACTATAGCAACCACACTCCTCCAATTGCTCACTAACGTAAGTAAACAACTCCACACTCGAACCAATGCTTGAGACTCTAACTCAACACGTTCTGGACGTTTTTACAACACTTAGTAAACTTTAAGGCAATATAAGATAAACTAACAAGATTTGGTGTAATACTAAGTTAGATAATGGTGGTACAAGTAACTCTAGGCCCTAAGTGCTCATTATATAACTTAATGATACTTATCCTTCAAGTAGAAATGTACATCCTCAGTAAATAAGCAGAAATAATCAGCCACACATGATTATGGGGAGTAAATTCGCCAATTAATGCAAAACTTGTAAGTTCAGTTTTCACCATCCGATCGGTTTCTCGCCATCCGATCGGATGGTCAATCTTGGCACGTTTCCAGCCGATCCGGTTGCGGGTTGCAACCGATCTGTTGGATTTAGTCTGAACATGTTTCTATGTTTTTTTTCTTCGTCGTTTTACGTTGCATGCAATATTTTTCTTCGTGGCATGACTTTGTCCATTAGAACTTGATATTTCCTTGATAATTTCGTGTAGTAAACTTGTCTTTATCAAATCCTTTTGTCGATGCAACGTTTCTTTCTTTCTTGATCCTCTTGAAACTCTCCAAAAATGCATGTCTACTTCATTTCTTCATCTTTTAATCATTTTTACCTGCTTTTGGCTATATTTGCATGTATAAACACTTTTCCACGATTAAGTAACAAATATATACAAATATGACCAATTTCCACTCATAAGTCAAACAATAACGCGACTAAAAATATGTTAATTTTGAGCGTTATCAAATCCCCCACACTTGAGCTTTGCTCACCCCCGAGCAAGTCTTAATCAAAAGAAAATTGAATTCAATGGCAATAGTGCAAATATCTTATTTGAACTCAATCAAGTAAATAAAGAGCTTGATAACAATTCTAAGCACCTCACGAAGATAATTTGAAATTCACTCATCACTCAATATGTGTAACGATTAATAGAGCACTCATTGCACAGTCATGATTTATGTTTCTTACCATAGGCTTGTACAAGTATCAAAACAATAGAATAATTCATCAAAGAGGTCTTTTATTCGGGTTATAATGTTTAGGCTAAGGGTTTTATAAACTTTCGTGCAAAATAATTACACTAAGTCAAAAAGGTAAGGATAAGGCATGGGAATATTTATGGAATTGGTTTTAAAAGAAAAATAAAATCAAAGTCTAAGTCCCATAGTTGCTAATCTCAAATAATCCACAAACCCAAAAATGATAATAGTGACAATCTTTCTCCTCTTTGAACTTTCTCATGTTGATACATCGATTCACCATAAAAATATTCTTCAAACTTAGCACATCGGCTAACAACATATCTCATGACTTTCTTTATTCATAATAATATAACACATTGGCTATATTTGTCACCTTATAGTTGCGATGACTTATTTTATATATATATATATATATATATATATATATATATATATATATATATATATATATATATATATATATATATATATATATATATATATATATATATGTATATATATATATATATATATATATATATATTTTCACCTCCCCCACACTTCGCATAAGCATACACCACAAAAAATACAAAACACGAAGTTACGCACCTTCATCTTTGTTGAAATGGCACACACATGAATTGTGAAGTGTGGCTAACTAATAATCATCAAAAACTAACCAACAACCAATCAACTAGCAATCCACCATTTAGACTTTGACAAGGGTTAGGCTAAGGTTTAAAGTGTAAAATCTTTTTGTATTTTTCTGGATTTAACAAAATGAAAAGGATGGCTCAAAGGGTGAAACTAGGGGTATCTAGCGTTAAAGATGAACGCTAACAAATGGGTTCCAAATACGAGGTTAACTAACCAATGTGGTTAGCAAAAATTATTTTGTAAATGGATGGCCATTTGGTTTGATTCCTAAGTTTGCCTCTTATCATATGAATATATCTTTATCATTCGAAAATGATTTTAACCGTAATGCTTAACAAGTACAAGTTCTAGAATTAACACAACCACTGCACACTCATCATGAAATATGTAAATAGTATAAGAAATACTATTCTCATAAAAAAAATCCTGACAATTTAAAGTAATAAGGGTATAAGATTGTGCTAGCAAATGTTATCAATTCCGAGACGACTTGCTCTTTAAAACTTGAATTTATTCTCCAAAAATATCATTATTATTTACCATGAAATCAACCTTATTTTAACTAAAATATGAAGGGCGAACTACTACTAGTTACTAAAGTTCACGACTCTAAAACGAAAATTTAAAAACAAAAATTTAAAAATTATGCAATTTTTCTATTTTCTTCCTTCCCCCACACTTAAGTTTTGCATTGTCCTCAATGTAATAAAAAAAAATAACTTCAAATTAAAGGAAATGGAAAAATTTTAAAAATACCGGAGTTAAATACGCAACATGCATATTTAATCATAATAAGCAAATGAGTTTACCGACTCCAAACGTTGATCAACTATATGCTTCCGTAATAAAACTCCTGCAAGAAAACTGCAAAATATACGAAACAACCAAACAAACACACAAAAATAAAAAAAAAAATAAAATAAAATAAAAAATAAAAAAAACATGTCTAAACCAAATAAATAAAAAATTACGTTACGTTATAAATCCTACTAGAAATAGTTAAAGATAATAGAAATAGAAATTGTTCGACACATAATTGTTTTTAAAACCAACCATAATCCATGTGATCAAACGTCACCATCAATAACTCACATCGGAACGAACGAACTCGTCCTCGCTTTCCTCTTCATCCTCATCAACATCTTCTTAATCGTCCTCGTCCACCACTCTTCTCTTCTTCTTTCCAGCTCTTGACGACGAACCTCCAACATCATAACTCCATCCTCCAGGATTAAAACTTGGTCCACCCACATTAACACCTGAACTACCATAGTCGGGAAGTCTACCGTATGGAGGATATGGCTCGGGAAATGGTGAATAACCAGGATAAGGATAGGGGTATGGTCCAGGATATGGAGAATATGGTAAAGGGTATGGTGGAACATTTGGTGGATTGTAGGGAGGTACCTCATAATTGGCATCTTGTGCCAAATGTTGGATCATAGGCATGGAATAATCATAGTTGTAATTATTCCTCATTTGCATTGAATCTCTCCAAACTTCCCTACACTCAATAGCATTTAATTCACGGTTCCAATCACCCCATCATGAATCAAAACCACTTTGGGTATTACCCGGAAAACTTCCCATTTGAGGTTGTGATGGCGCTCCCGCATAAGCTCCGGATTGTGCCCCCACACTTGGTTCGATCAAAGGTCCCAAAGTCTTGTTAATCCTATCCATTGCTTTCCTTAAGTTAAGAGTTAAGGACGGATACTGGCTCTTTAGGACTGATAGTAGCTGCTCTTCTGGTAGTATAGCTGGTAGCTCTGCTTATGCTAGCTCTCTTCTTTCTTATGAGAGAGATTCGCAATAGGGGCATTTCTCTGTAAGAAGAAGGCCTGTTACAGCTATCAGATATAGGGGATTTACTTCACCTTGAATAACTATCGTTAAATGGCTTTCTTTTCAGCTGCTTTCATATTTCATTAAGGTAGTTTGCTTACTTAGTGCTTTCGCAAAGGTGACGACTTGAATGAAACTTTCATTCCCAAAACTAAAAGCATCCCATATCTCACTCTCCAATCTCACTCTACACTTCCTCAATTCATCATCATTAAAATACCCAAGATTTTTAGCCAACGTTGTCACATAATGACCTCCATAAACATCACTTTGTTTCTTAATCCCCGGTGCTCTCTTAGAAAGATACTCGGCAATAATCCATGCCACATTCCCATTCTTGTCTTCCTCCAACAACTTCATCACCCATAGGTCCGGTTGACTACATTTGTCTTATCCACTACTCCTATGTATCAATCCCCAAGAAATCAACTTTTGTAAAACCTTCAACAATGGATTCCTAATCCTAGAAGAATTTCTCCTAAGACAAGTTGGATCACCAATTCTATTCCAATATTCATCAATACCCGTGTATTGATCATTACCTCTAGCTAAACTCACAAAATGTGGTCCAAACAACCTATGTTGAATCTCACTCTCCTCATACAAACCAAGTGCAACTGCAAATTTTGGCAAAGATAAAGCATGTTCGCGACCACACAATCTAAACCAAACATAAACATCCCCAAGAACATCATTTACCTTTCTATCAAAGTAGAATGTAGAAAAGAACTACAAACACCATTCCTTGTAAACATCCTCACGAATACTAAAAGCTCTTTTCCAAGAATAATCTTCAAACCTATCTCCATCACCAGGATACACATAAATCATAGTCATCATGCTCCTTAATTGATCCTCACATTCATTCCCCGGCAACGGCGCCAAAAACTTGATGTGCGTTTTATTAGTACAAGTTTTAAAATTTATAAACACGAATTATCCGATTATTATCTAGCACATACGAGCAAGTATACTCGCCCGGTGTAATAAAGGTGGGTAAGTCGAGATCGTCCCAAGGGATTTGGTGGTTTTAGTAATAAGAAGAATGTTTGTTAAATAAGGGTTGTCAATCCAAATTTATGTAAAATCTTAATTTAAAAGAAACTCAATAAAAACTAAACATATACTTGTGTATAATTCCTTGATTGGTAATTAGGAGTATCGTAACAATTTGAGTACGAAGTTTGGTGTAACCTTGTTATGATGCGCAACTAAAAATGAGTAGTTATACAATCTGTGATGTATGTCATGTTTTCACTACTACTAAGAATTCTATCACCTAAATGATTCCTTTCGGACATATCAAATTAGTATGACAATCCTATAAACACATGGTTGTTTAGAAAATCAATTCTTTTCTTATGAATTCTTACGAATCCTTTCGGTCCTTTTTCGTGATGAAATCATCTCAAATCTATTTTAACAAGTAAATAAGATGGTTGTCAAGCATCCTATTCGATACTAATTTGGTGCATTAATATTTTAGAATAAAAACAAGTTGAAAATCCTTTCGGGCCTATTAAGCAAGAAAAGATGTTATATCAGCAAACTCATAAAAATAGATATGTTTTTATGCATCACCTTTTTCATAAAATAATACTCCATTAACCAATCACATCATATACACAAGTATATCACAAATTACTCCATAACAATCATATTAAAACACAAGTAAATAAGAAAACTTTCATAAAACTTAAAGTAACAATTGTTCATTATAAGTATCAAGGTGTACCTAGTCTTGAGAATTACAATGAGTAAACTTGTGGAACTATAGCAACCACACTCCTCCAATTGCTTACTAACGTAAGTAAACAACTCCACACTCGAACCAATGCTTGAGACTCTAACTCAACATGTTCTGGACATTTTTACAACACTTAGTAAACTTTCAGGCAATATAAGATAAACTAACAAGATTTGGTGTAATACTAAGTTAGATAATGGTGGTACAAGTAACTCTAGGCCCTAAGTGCTCATTATATAGCTTAATGACACTTATCCTTCATGTAAAAACGTCCATCCTCAGTAAATAAGCAGAAATGATCAGCCACACATGATTATGGGGAGTAAATTCGCCAATTAATGCAAAACTTGTAAGTTCAGTTATCAGCAACCGATCGGTTTCTCGCCATCCGATCGGATGGTCAATCTTGGCACGTTTCTAGCCGATCCGGTTGCGGGTTACAACCGATCGGTTGGATTTAGTCTGAACATGTTTCTATGTTTTTTTTCTTCGTCGTTTTACGTTGCATGCAATATTTTTCTTCGTGGCATGACTTTGTCCATTAGAACTTGATATTTCCTTGATAATTTCGTGTAGTAAACTTGTCTTTATCAAATCCTTTTGTCCATGCAACGTTTCTTTCTTTCTTGATCCTCTTGAAACTCTCGAAAAATGCATGTCCACTTCATTTCTTCATCTTTTAATCATTTTTACCTGCTTTTGGCTATATTTGCATGTATAAACACTTTTCCACGATTAAGTAACAAATATATACAAATATGACCAATTTCCACTCATAAATCAAACAATAACGCGACTAAAAATATGTTAATTTTGAGCTTTATCACCTACTAGTACTAATATTTGGCCTAACAGAATTAACATGTGATCTACCAGCATTGGTTTGTATTGGTCTAGGAACAATTGATTAGCATGATTAACTTTGTTTACATAGTTCCACACTGGTTTAGCCATTACATTACTAGTATTAACATCCCTTTGTTTCTTAAGTTCAGCCTCTCTAGCCATTCTCTTTTCATGATAATCACAATCTCTGATTAAATGACTAAGGCTACCACAAACAAAACACCTTTTCTATGTTAAAGAGTAACCTTCCTCTAGATCTCTTTTCATCCTTTCTACCCTGGGTGTCTCTTAACTTTTAACATGTTGCCTAGGAGTTTTTATGTGCGAGACATAACTAGGTTCAACTGTTTTAGGTTTTGGTGCAGACACAACTAGTTTACAAACCTTAATAGATTTAGACATGGACACCTGTTTTGGTATATTTTCAAGTTCTGACTCAGAGTGCTCAGAGATATTTCCAATGGATCCTCCACTGTCATCAGATTGAAAGGTAGAATACTCACTGGATTTGTCATCTGAGACAGTTGCTTCAGGATTTTGGGGTCCCTTTTTACCATAAACATATAAAGACTCATCAAAATCTTGCTCTGGTAAAGGAGTGTAGTCTCCATTTAAAGGAGGTGGAACTCCTTTGAAGTTATTAGGTTTTGAAAATCTATTATATACAGTTTTATCAACAAAATCATCATCTGTACAAATGAACAAAGTTCTTTCCATTTCTTCCTCATAACTTAAAATCTCACTATCTGAATCTACCAGCCTAAACAGGTTTTTAGAAGAATCTTTCCATGAGTCTACAATATTTTGCAATTGTTCCTTATCTTTCAAAGCTTTCATTCCAATTCTCCTATATCTTTTAAGTTTTTCATCTTTCTCAAAAATTTCATTAGCTTGAAAGGTAAGATTTTCATTTAAAGTTGCTTGCTGTTTTTGAAAAGTTTCAATTTGTGCTTCTAATGTCTTAACAACATTACTATATGCAAGAATTTGTGCTTCTTGATCACCCATCTAATGTAATTTCTCATCACAAAGTGTTTTAAGATTATTATATGAGTCAATGCAAGTTTTGGAACACAAAGATACCTCAGAGTTAGAGCTTATGGCCATGAGAGCATGATTTGTTTCTTCCTCATCTTCGTTGTGCTCTCCCCAATTGACAACACCTCCATCAATAGTCAGCAATCCTATCTGAATCTTCAAAGGTAAACCAGCTTCTTTATCTTGAATATTTGAATCTTTTCTCCTCTGTCCATCAGTGGTCACTGTAGATGTACATTCTCTAGCAGAGTGACCAGTCTTGTGGCACTTGTAACATTTAAGGTTCTTCTTGTCAAAGCCAACATGTACTTTTCCATCAAACCGAATTGATCTTCTAGTCTTATTGTAAAACCTCTTCATCCTAATAGCAATCATTACTATTTGCCAATGAATATCCATCTCTTCAATATCCATATCATTTATTTGTTCAAGGTCCTCATGAAGAAGGTCCAAGTCTTCTGATTACCTTGCAAAGAGAGAGTAGATAACTTCATCAGCAAAGTCAGCAGGAACTTCTCTTTCTTTCACATTGTTTATAGAAGAGGTACTGTAGCTACCAGATTTAACTTTATTAGTATTGTTCTTGCTTTGAGAGACAAAAGCAGCATTGGCACTTGAAGATGGTTTTGAATAACTTTTGATTTCTTGTTCAAATACCCTAAGGTTATTGTACAAGTCATCAATTGACAGGGTATCCACATCTTCTTTGGTTCTCATTGTCGTTGCCAACTGTGACCATTCTGAAGGTAAAGATCTGAGAAACTTGTGGTTTGCATCATCAGTAGGCACCTCATGACCACGAGCTTCCATCTGTGAGAGAAGTTTTTAGAATCTATTATAGCCTTTTTCCAAACCCTCAGAGTTGGATATAGTGAAAGCTTCAAACTATTGTTTTAAAACAGCCTTCTGCATCTTCTTAGAATTAGCATTACCTCCAAACCTAGTTCTAATTGCTTCCCAGATTTCTTTAGCATCATCCATCCCATGAAACCTTTTGAGATGTTCCTTGGGAATGGCCATCAGCAAGATGGTTATAGCCTTCCTCTCCTTTTCTATAGCATGGATCTCTGTAGACACTAGTGGAAGTACCCTAACAACACCATCCTTCCCAACAGAGATCCTCTTCTTGGAGTTTCCAGTCTGAATCACCTTCCAGACATCATTATTAATATATTCCAAGTAGTGTTCCATCTCCATAGCCCAAATATCTTACTCCTTCTTCTTCAGAATTAGGAGTTTGATATTTGAGATGGTTGTTGTTGCAGACATGATTTACTGTTGTTGTTTTGGTTTGCTAGTTTCTGAGACAACATCATCATGGTTTGAGGCATCATCATCACTGTTGTGTAGAGAGAATTCATCATTGACAGGTTGAGACATTTTTCAAGGTTTTGTGAGTGATTGATTGTTTGTGATTTTTGTGTTTCTTTAAACTTAGAGTCCCTATAGGCTCTGATACCACTTGTATATCCAAAGTTATGGATCTAAGCAGCCTTGTAAGACAATAGGTAACTTGGATAAATCCAAACTAACTATATGAGAAACTCTAACAATATATGTTTAAGTGTTAATGCGGAATCTTAACACAAACAAGTATGAAGAACACAAATTGAATAACTAACTTCATATATTACTATTAAATTTGATATATTAAAGTGATACAAATCAAAATGCCGTAGGGTTCCTTTTATACTATACGGAAACCCTAATGTTACAAAACATGTGAAAGAATAAACGTATATTCTCCTAAGATATCTAATATACGTACATATCCTTCCCTAATATATCTCCTAAGATATCTTATTCTGTGAAACATAAACAGACTTAACTAAATAAAACACTAATAGACTTAATGATGAGGCGAAAAATGAATCGTTTTTAGGGGGTCATTTATGCCCGGAATTGAATTTATTTGATCAAATATTGCCCTAAATCGTTCCTTTTGTGATTTTAGGTACTTTGGGAGTGAATTCTGGAAAAGGAAGCATTTTGGACGTTTTTGGAGCATAAAAGTGAAGAAAACGGCAAAGAATTAATTTTTCATCCTGGGAACAGTACCTGACGGCGTCAAGAAGGAAAATATGACGGCGTCAAGAGCAAAATCCATGACAACCCAGAGAAAACCTGAAGGCGTCAGAATAAGGGCTTCAAGAGTTATTTTGGTGACGGCCTGAAGAAGGATTACACATGACGGCGTCAAACCCAGATCTAGGCAGTCCGAGAACTTTATTGGCGGCGAGATGACGGCGTCAGAAATTTACTCTTGACGTCGTCACCTCACAAAATCTATATATACTTTTCTATTTTTCATTCTTTAGAAGGAGGAACTTGTGTGGAGAATACTAGGGCCGAACCTAATAAACCCTAGGTCGTTTGTAACAGTATTTTCAAGGGTTTTCACCCCTTGAAACCTTTCATGTTCAATTAAGGTAAGTCTTCTTTCAATTCATTCAATATGTCTATGTGTTGTTTGAATATATCTTATGCTTGTCTTGATTATAACATGCTAGGCTAGATCTTTCATGTGTTTGCTTAGATGTAATGAAACCTAGATGGTGATTATAGGTTGATTGCTTGTTTATAGTTGTAATGGATGAATGATTTCAATGTTAGGCTTAAGAAAACTGGCAGATCTCCATTGTGTAACTTGCTTGAATGTCTTAAGAAACATGAACCGATGTGTACTAGGTTTTTATGATTGTATTTAATGCATGAGCGAATTCTAGTGATCCCATGTTAGGAGCTTCTTAGCCGGCTCGACATAGGAGTGAAGTAGGAGCTTATAGGATTGGGGAAGTAAGTACGCCACCCCATGAATGGTATTAAGGAATACAATCCGTCATCCACGCAACTGTAACAAGTAATTAACTTGTAAAAGATATCTAGGGAGTAGTGAAATCTAAGTAAACAAAATTTTCCCATATATTGCTCACACCACTAGTATAATTTAGTTTATTTTCATTTTTATTATTTTATTTTGATTGCATCTTAGTTATTGGGTTAGTTGACTAGCAACTAATTCCGCCCACTCTTCCAACAACCGAGATTTTTATTTGCTTTTCTAAAAACATAAAAATACAAAAAAGAATCATCCCTCACCTCTAGACCTAGTTCTTAGGCTTTCTAATCCTAGCGACACTATTCCTAAGTTGAACGATCAATCCCCCGGTACTTGTCACTATACTATACTACAACGATCAGGTACACTGCCTGGTGGGGGTTGTAAGCTTCTCAAGATCCCTCGAGAGGTAAAACCTGGTGCAATTCCCACGCATCAAGTTTTTGGCGCCGCAGCCCGGGGAATATTTATTGTCTAGGTTAGAATTTCTTTTTATTAGGTCTACTTGCTAGATTCCTTTCTAGTAAGATTTTATTTTTATTTTTACGTTTTCTTTAGTGTATCTATTTCTTCGTGCCTTTATTCGTAATCTCCACCATTCGCCATTATGGCAACCGACGAATTCTCTAACCTTAGAATCACTAGGAGTCGTAGTTCCGCTAGAGACCTTGTTTTGCCTTATGCAGAACCTGATAAAGAAATGCGTAGGCTAAGACGATCTCACTCAATACCTGAACCATCTAGCATAGCCATCGATTTTGATGCGCCCCTTTTTGAAGAAAATTCTGAAAATCACCTTACAACACATAGCTCCCAATCCAACAACGAGATGAGTACCCCCGCAACTCCCACTCCTAAGCGCCTTAAGGACTACTCCTCCCCAAATCCTCATGGTTTCTCAAACGCCATTTTCTACCCAAACGAACACACCAATGAGGTCTTGCATGCGACCGATGTTTGGCTTGTCCAAAGTGTGTGCAAGTTTTGTGGACTAGATGATGATGACCCAATTCAACACATCAAGGGCTTCTTAAAAATAGTAGACACCCTCCATACGGATGGGGCTACTAGAGACACGTCCCGATTACGATTCTTCCCTTTCACCCTTTATGAAAAAGCCCAAGAGTGGTACGATAAACTTCCTTCCGAATCTATTTTCACATGGGAGCAACTCATATCCAAATTTTATGAGAAGTTCTTTCCAGCTGGGAAAACTTCAGCGTTTAGAGATAGGATCCTCCGCTTCTGAAAAGGGAAGGACGAACCCTTCCATAAATCGTAGATTAGATTCAAGGATTTAATAAGACAAGTTCCCCATCATGGCATCGAACTATGGCTTTTGGTCCAAATCTTCTACGACAATGTTTCCTCAAATGATCGGAACGGAATCAACAATTCTAGAAAGGGGAGATTAGACAATCTTAGTGCCGAGGAAGGATGGGATAGGATTGAGGAATATGCTCAAGACCAGGATGACACTTGGGATGAACCTGAGTCGACTGTCAGCATGTCTGAAATCACTTCAACATCTTCAGATCGGTTAAGAAAAATTCACAAAAGAATGGAATACCTAGCAGGGTCGCAATTACCTAAACGACTTTCAAATCCTTACTTGATCTGCGACTACTGTGGGGGCCCGCACGAGGTAGAGGAATGCGGAGGAGAACATACGACTGAACATGCATGCTTGTCAGGAGGTGACATCTATGCTAATCCCTCCCTTTTGTCTTTTTACCAAAATGATGATTACACCCTCTAGGGAAATCTGGTAAACAGAAAAGAAGGAGAGGAAGGCCCTGAATTTGAAATCAGGAGCACTTTTGAAGATGATCTTGGTCACTTCACTTAAGAAAAAGGCTTACAATTAAAAGGTCTTGATGAACTTGTCAATGAGCAACAGAATGACATCGGAGAGTGGTTCAACAAGCTTAACTCCACCCTCGATAACCTAGACATGCCGTCAGTAAGCCAAAAAGACCCCATGCTCGCCATAACCACTCGAGCTGGAACAACAACCAAGGACCCCCTTACCCAAGCTCGAATTCTATCACCCCCGATCCAAACAAGCCTCACGAAGAGGAGGGTGGTGTGAGTAGTGAGGCTCTCGAACAACCTCCCTTGGCGATCCCGTCCCTATCGACCCTGCCTAGCCAACCTGTGAGAGTCCCATTCCCATCCCGATTAAAAAACCAAAAAACTGAGAATGATAATAAAAGATTCTGGTCATATCTAAAAGACTCGGTAATCACCATACCCCTCCTTGATGCTTGTTATCACATGCCAAAGTATAGCACATACTTTAAAAAATTACTTGCTAACCGAAAGAAACTCGAGGGTTACCAAAAAAGGTAGACGATCCAGGCAGCTTCACTTTGCCTTGCTCCACAGGATCTTTATCGATAAAGAATGCTCTTACCGATTTAGGGGCGAGTATCAACCTCATGCCTCACTCTATGTTCCTTAAACTAGGATACTCCGGATTGAAGCCTACCCGTATGAACATCCAACTAGCCGATAGATCAGTCAAATACCCCGTAGGGATATGCGAGAATGTGCTAGTCAAGGTTGGGAAATTTAAATTCCCGGTTGACTTCGTAATCTTTGAGATGGAGGAGGATGACTTGGTACCCAACATCTTAGGGAGACCATTTCTTGCTACCGCTCCTGCAGTCATTGATGTTCATGACGGCAAATTAACCTTACGAGTAGGAACCGATAGCTTAACCTTCGACATTAAAGACACTATGGACCTCTCTCTCGAAGCATCTAACAGGCTCTATTTCATTGGAGAGGTCGATGAACTCACGGATGTCATTGATGACTGTATTGATGAACAGATCGAGGAAGGTTGGTTACGGGATGAGAGTTTTCTCCCCTTGTTAGAGGTAGAAAAGATGGAGGGTGTTGGAGCAGTCTCCTTCTACCCTAGACAGGAGACCACTGAACATCTCGAACTCCGAAAACCTGAAAACAAGCTTAAGCCTTCTATTATTGAACCCCCTGAGCTAGATCTTAAGGAACTTCCTAACCATTTAGAGAACGCCTTCCTTCAGGGAGAGGACCAACTGCCGGTAATCATAAATTCTTCCCTCGAACATGAACAAAAAAGTAAGCTCTTAGAAGTCCTAAAGAAATATAAGGGAGTGCTTGCATGGAGTGTAGCCGACATTAAGGGGATTGACTCAACTTTTTGCACGCATAAGATTCTCATGGAAGAAGATTATAAACCTACCGTGCAACCCCAGAGGCGGGTGAATCCCAACATTAAGGAAGTTGTAAAGAAAGAAGTCATCAAACTTCTCGATGCAGGATTAATCTACCCAATCTCAGACAGCCCGTGGGTTAGTCCTGTACAGGTTGTACCAAAGAAGGGTGGAATGACTGTGGTTAAGAACGACAAGGGTGAGATGGTACCCTAAAGAACGGTTACTGGTTGGCGGGTATGCATCGATTATTGAAAGCTCAATGATGCCACAAGGAAAGCTCACTTTCCCTTACCATTCATTGACCAAATGTTGGAGTGATTGTCAGGGCACGAGTACTATTGTTTCTTGGATGGATTATCAGGATATTTTCAAATCCCCATAGCACCTGAGGACCAAGAAAAGACCACGTTTACTTGCCCTTATGGAACATTCGCCTACAAAAGAATGCCTTTTGGGCTGTGTAATGCCCCCGCCACTTTTCAGTGATGCATGACCGCAATCTTTCATGAACTTATGGAAGACAGCATGGAAGTTTTCATGGATGACTTTTCGGTCTTCGGAAACTCTTTTGACCGCTGTCTTGCTAATCTAGAAAACATGCTTAAACGCTGTGAGGAAACCAACTTGGTGTTAAACTGGGAAAAATGTCATTTCATGGTAAAAGAAGGGATTGTGTTAGGACATAAGATCTCAGGGAATGGGATAGAGGTGGACCAAGCTAAAGTGGAAGCTATATCTAAGTTACCATATCCCACGACTGTTAAAGCAATACACAGCTTCTTGGGGCACGCCGGGTTTTATCGGAGATTCATCAAAGATTTCTCCAAAATAGCTCGGCCAATGACTCAATTGCTAATGAAGGATGCTCCTTTCGATTTCTCTCAAGAATGCAAGGATGCATTCGATCTCCAGAAAAAAGAGCTCACACAAGCTCCAATCATGATTACACCCAACTGGGAGTTACCGTTTGAAATCATGTGCGACGCTAGCAATTTTGCTGTCGGGGCTGTATTAGGCCAACGGCGTGACAAGCTATTCCAACCTATTTACTATGCTAGCAAAACAATGAATCCTGCTCAAGAGAATTATTCTACCACCGAAAAAGAATTACTAGCCGTGGTGTTCGCATTCGACAAATTTCGTCAATATCTTGTCCTTTCAAAGACAGTCATTTTCACTGATCACTCGGCTCTTCGATATCTTTTTGCTAAGCAAGATTCTAAGCCACGACTAATTCGGTGGATCTTGTTGTTACAAGAATTTGATGTTGAAATTCGTGATAAAAGGGGGGGGGCAGAAAATCTGGCCGCAGATCATCTATCTCGTCTTGAAAATCCCTTTGATGAGCATGATAGAAGTGAGATTCGGGATTCATTCCCTGACGAACAACTCATGTCAATGATAGATTCTGAGCCTTGGTACGCCGATTTTGCCAACTATCTCGCAAGCAGACTCGTTCCAGAACACATGACTAGATACAAAAGGAAAAGGTTCTTTTTCCAACTAAAATACTACTTCTGGGATGAACCATTTTTATTCTGGAGGTGTCCCGATCAAATAATCAGACGTTGTGTTTCGGAAAGTGAGGCAGTAAAAATCATGAGAGAATGTCACTCTGGCCCCTCTGGAGGCCATCATGGGATAAGCACCACCACCCGAAAGATTTTTGACGCGGGATTCTATTGGCCCACAATTTTCCGTGATGTCAAAGAAATGGTATAAGCATGCGATGCATGTCAACGGGCCGGGAACATATCACATAGGGATGAAGCACCTCAGAATTTA
Source organism: Artemisia argyi (assembly GCA_030686995.1). NCBI lineage: Eukaryota > Viridiplantae > Streptophyta > Magnoliopsida > Asterales > Asteraceae > Artemisia > Artemisia argyi. Next base: position 109,911,491 of record CM060686.1, on the reverse strand, counting down.
ATACAAGTATGTGAGGTTTTCGATGTCTGGGGAATTGACTTCATGGGACCCTTTCCATCTTCAGGGGGAATGAATACATTTTAGTTGCCATCGATTATGTTTCAAAATAGGTAGAGGCACAAGCCCTTAGGACCAACGATGCCAGGGTGGTTATTCATTTCCTGAAAAAGCTTTTCGCTAGGTTCAGGATTCCTAAAGCCCTCATCAGTGATAGGGGAACCCACTTTTGCATTGCGCAAATGGAAAAGGTCATGAGGAGGTATGGGGTGTCCCATCGATTCTCCATCGCCTATCATCCGCAGACCAATGACCAGGTCGAAAAGACAAACAGGGCTATTAAAAGAATATTAGAAAAAATGGTTAGTCAGAATAGAAAAGACTGGTCATTTAAACTCGACGAGGCCTTATGGGCATTCTGAACCGCCTGCAAGACACCTATTGGAACGACCCCGTTTCGCATGGTGTATGGTAAGGCATGTCACATGCCGGTAGAATTAGAACATAAGGCTTATTGGGCTTTTAAGGCATGTAATTTAGATTATACAATTGCCAGAACAAATAGGTTTTTGCAACTACACGAGCTTGATGAGCTAAGGCTAGAAGCGTATGAGTCTTCCATTACATATAAAGAGAGGGCAAAAAGATGGCATGACCAACGGATTAAGAAACCCAAGGAATTTTCAGAAGGGGACAAAGTCCTATTGTACAACTCTCGGTTAAGGTTATTTCCAGGGAAACTCAAGTCTAGATGGTATGGACCATTTACGGTGAAAAGTTCCTCTAAAACTAGAGCCGTTGTGTTACTAGACGATGAAGGTAGAGAATTTACTGTCAACATACAACGTGTAAAACATTATCAAGAAAATAGTAATGAAATGATTAGTGCGGAGGATGTAACATTTGATGATGAGGTTACGTAGTAACCCATGACCTTGAGTCTAGCTACAAGACTCGTAAATAAAGAAAAGCGCTTCTTGGGAGGCAACCCATGTTTTGTGTGATTTTTATTTTGTTTGATTGTTATTTGCTTCCGTATGCATGTTTTATTTTTATTGTTGGTAGATCATGTTTCAAAACTAAAATGGTGAAAATACTTTACTTTGTTGTTTGGCTTAGTCTTAACTTCATCCAAAGGTATTTCGCAAAAGATAAGTGTAATGGGAAACCCCAAATATGTTTTTAAGAAACAAACTCGATCATGATTCTCCACAATATTAAGTGAACATGTATATTCGTATTTGTTAGAGTCAAATGCTTGTATCGAGTCATAATGATGTTTTGCAGGATTTTCCAGGAAATAGGACGAAGCTTTTCCAGAAATTTTCCGGAAACTTAACATAAGAATTTCTGCAGGTCACTTCTGACGGCGTCAGGAGGAAACTCCTGACGGCGTCACGTGTAAAATTCTGGAAATTTTACCAGTTTTGTTTTTCTAACGGAGTCTTAAAGTTTTTGTTGAATCTTTAGTTTTATAATCTCCAGGAGATCTGCAAACATCATTCCACAAGCATTATATCTTATTTTGTTTTCTAGGATTTGTTAGCATATATAGATTGCCGCCGATTTTACGCGAGGTTGCCTTGTCTATTTTCTCAGGTTTAACAGGTTATATATGACAAGAAGATGATTTATATTCTGGAAGTGAAGCTTTGATTGTTCATTTTCTTGGAGGAAGATCTAACCTGGTTACCATATTATCCATACCGAGCGAATCAGGGGAGTATTTGATTTCATTTTTTTACCTGTTTTACTTTTACATTCTTTACTTGAACATTGGGGACAATGTTCATCCTAAGTATAAGGGGAGGGTAAAATGATGATACCTTACAGATACACTTTCGCTTGAGTTTGTTTGTTTGATGGTAGGTGTGTAATAAAACTAAGAGAAATACTTGTTAGTGTAATTTTAGCGCCAAATTTAAAATTTTTTACAACATTTAGGAGTGAAACTTTAGCCTTAGCAAGCGTCTCATGGATAGGAGTTGTATGACTAGCACAAAACCGTACTATTCAGAAAATTTTTCCTCCCAAATATGTGAGGTTTGCCTTTAGATTTGATAGGAAAAGCATTTACTATTAGTGCTTATGAGAGTACCGGTAGCATTTAGATTCTAGAACTTGCGTTAGTGATGCATCCCGAGACCGCTAGTGAGACTACATTCGCGTAGTAGGATTTACTACATGATAAGAGGCATTAGGATCACCCTTGTGTTAAACCCGTATCTTAATTACTTGACCATTTAAGTCATATTACTTGGCTAGTTAAGTCAACTAATTTTTCCAACACCTTAGCGTTGTACTCATTTTTAGTACACGAAACCCCTAGTACACCCCTCCGAGCCTATCTTTTCGTTTCTAACTTTAAGCATCTTACTTAAAGGAAGAATTTGTTACACCCCACTTAAATGTACAACCAAATCGCCTTAGGCTTCCGTGTATGCACTCATCTTTAGTGCATTATTGTTATTTGTTAAACCCTTAGTTAATTATCTAATTGATTACATGGTTTCTAAGTCGAGTCATATCCTTGTACATATTGTTTTGGGATGATTGGGACTCATGGGTAAAGTACTAATGTTATGGAGTAATGGGGAAGAACATCATATTATTTCCCCCTATATGTACGTTAATCTTAAAAGTACTCCAAGTATTTTGATTTTCTTAATTGAGTCATTAGATTAGTTTATTGTAAAGTATGTAAAAATTCATGTGTAAGGGGAATGTTCATTCCCTATGATGTATTATTTTAGATGGTCGGGTAAGAGTGCATGCACACAAAAAAAAAAAAAAAAAAAAAAAAAAAAAAAAAATCAAGAAAAAGAAAAAATATATATAGAAAAAAAAAAGAAAAAGAGAAAAAACATACGGACTACCATCCCGTTTCATTCTATGTTTATTTTAGGTTTTTGTTATTTTTCATTTATTAGCTTAAGTCGAGTCTAGTCTTGGCTTAGCAACGCCATATTGTACATGTTATTAACCAAGATGATTAACTCGCCACCAGTAAAGATTGCCTATATCCAACAAAACCGTGTATTTCGTATCTCTACACCTAACGTTACAACCCTTTAAAAAGACCTCTTTGATAGTTTATCCTAGTTGCTTACGCCATGTGGTGGAGGTTTGATCCTTTCCCAAGCCTATGGTAATCTATTTTGCTATGACAGGCAGTGAGAGATGTTTTCCATTTCCATATTGTGATATTACTTTATTACACCCGAGAGATGTGAGTAACTAAACACTATTTGTGAGCTGCTAGTGTATGACCTCCGTGCTTGTCTTTGGTCTTTAGTGGAACGATTATTTGTTGTAATTACTTTTGTATTAGTGTTAAATGACCCCTAACTTGTATTTTGATTAGAATAAAAGCACATTTGCTTGAGGACAAGAAAATCTCAAGTGTAAGGGTATATGATGAGGCAAAAAATGAATCGTTTTTAGGGGGTCATTTAAGCCCGGAATTGAATTTATTTGACCAAATATTGCCCTAAATTATTCCTTTTGTGATTTTAGGTACTTTGGGAGTGAATTCTGGAAAAGGAAGCATTTTGGACGTTTTTGGAGCATAAAAGTGAAGAAAACGGCAAAGACTTAATTTTCCATGCTGGGAATAGTACCTGACGGCGTCAAGAAGGAAAATATGACGGCGTCAAGAGCAAAATCCATGACGACCCAAAGACCTGAAGGCGTCAGAATAAGGGCGTCAAGAGTTATTTTGGTGACGGCCTGAAGAAGTATTACACATGACGGCGTCAGACCCAGATCTAGGCAGTCCGAGAACTTTATTGGCGGCGAGATGACGGCGTCAGAAATTTACTCCTGACGCCGTCACCTCACAAAATCTATATATACTTTTCTATTTTTCATTCATTAGAAGGAGGAACTTGTGTGGAGAATACTAGGGCCGAACCTAATAAACCCTAGGTCATTTGTAACAGTATTTTCAAGGGTTTTCACCCCTTGAAACCTTTCATGTTCAATTAAGATAAGTCTTCTTCCAATTCATTCAATATGTCTATGTGTTGTTTGAATATATCTTATGCTTGTCTTGATTATAACATGCTAGGCTAGATCTTTCATGTGTTTGCTTAGATGTAATGAAACCTAGATGTTTATTATAGGTTGATTGCTTGTTTATAGTTGTAATGGATGAATGATTTCAATGTTAGGGTTAAGAAAACTGGTAGATCTCCATTGTGTAACTTGCTTGAACGTCTTAAGAAACATGAACCGATGTGTACTAGGTTTTTACGATTGTATTTAATGCATGAGCGAATTCTAGTGATCCCATGTTAGGAGCTTCTTAGCCGGCTCGACAAAGGAGTGAAGTAGGAGCTTATAGGATTGGGGAAGTAAGTACGCCACCCCATGAATGGTATTAAGGAATACAATCCGTCATCCACGCAACTGTAACAAGTAATTAACCTGTAAAAGATATCTAGGGAGTAGTGAAACCTAAGTGTTGATATAAATAAATGACTAAAAACGTTATTCATATCTTTCGATATCTCTATGTTTTGATAATCACAAAACGAAAACTCATCAAACCAAAGATCATGACGTAAACAAGTATTTAGTAGTAAATAATCACTTTCACCATCTAATCACTTAAGGTATGAATAAACATAGTGTTTAATGCATTATAAGATCAAAGGGATATTATTACAAAGTTTATTTTAATATATAAACTTATTATATATTTTTGAAAAACACTTTTGGTAATAAAGAAAAATGTTTTAATCATACTAACTATATGATTTCAAATTTTTAACCAAAATCAGTTAGTTTTTCACCAAATAAACTTTCCCCACTAAAAAACAAAAAATCTAGCCGTTACAGTTGGGCAGCCCCCTTAATTATAAAGGGCAGTCCCCTTAATTTTAAGGGGGCCGGCCTTGATTTAAGGGGACCGGCCACGTTCCTCTGTCAGATTTTGTTGCCTATAAATACAACCTTAAATCTGGAATTTTTTTCACCTTTTTGCAGTAAAAACTTTCTGATTCAAATCTCCATTTCAATCTTAAAAATCCTTTGATCATATAATTCATAAGCCTTTGTTTCCAAGTGATCCAAAGCCTCATTTATTCAAGTGCAAAGAGAATAATACTTCTATTCATCAAGACTAGGAGTATTACAACTTAGTATCATCTTACTATCTAAGTTGCTTGATCATTTCATCTTGTATATCGTTCATTCTTTGGTGAATATAGTGTATACATTGGTTAGTTAGATTTAGATATAGGATCTAGATTTATTGAAGGTGTGAAGTAGTACTAGAAGTGAAGAAGTGGAGGTGAATAGGATTGGTGATAGAAGAAATAAGTAGTGGTAGTATATTGAAGTGGAGATAGTTGTGAAGACAAACAAGTTGAAGCTTTGAAGTTGAGAAGACCTTGAAGCCTAGAAGTTGTGAAGTAGTATATATCTTGGAATAGTGGTTAGGACTTAGTAGTGAAGGTGTGAAGAAACAAGTGGTGTGAAGAAAAAGAGTTAGGAAGTAGTAAGTTGTGAAGAAGCTAGGAGCATAGTAATAAGTTGTGAAGAAGCTAGGAGTGAAGTAGAAAAGTGTGAGGAAGAATTGGTGTGATGTTGATTGGTGTGAAGAAGTTGTGTATAAGTTGTGATTGTGTTGTGACAAAGTTGTGGTGTGTAATTTGGTGTGTAAGGCTTTCTCCGCCATAAGGGAGGCTTTTGATCTAGTGAAGAAAACTCTCGAGTAGGTGACTCGGGGAGTGGAGTAGGGCAAGGAAGGTGTCCTTGTAGCCAAACCACTATAAATCCTTTGTCTCTCGGTTTGATCTTTCCATCTCTCACTTTTTGATTACTTACTTATTAGCATCTCATAATTATTATTGCTTGTGATTCTGCATAGATTGATTTCACATAAAGATCAAACTAAAATTCATTCATAACATTAATCTTACAAAAACAAACCAAGTACATAAACTTATATTGAAACACTTATACATATATATATGCTTATATATATGATATATGAAATTATAAATCTTTTCCCAACATTGTACATAAGTAGTGTTTATACAAAATCCTAAATAAACTAGTATATACAATTTTGTATTAAAGAGTTTTGAAATTGTACATTATACATAAGTAGTGTTTATACAAAATCGTAAATAAACTAGTATCTATATTTTTGTATTAAAGAGTTTTGAATTTTTCGTCTCATCCTTAGAAGCTAACTTTTACAAAACAAATAAAATGAAAAAGACGTAAAACTATTCAACCCCCCCTTCTAGTTTTCCACAATTGGTATCAAGAGCCACGTCTATCAAGATTTTTAAAATATATTGTATTTTAAAACTTGTAACGATCTATGGAATTCGAAAAATATCTAGAAGGGGAATTTACGCAAAAACCACCATTATTTGAAAATGATCATTTTCTTGAATGGAAAAATAAATTTAAAAATTATGTGAAATTAATAGATATTGATCTTTGGCATATCATTTTAATTGGTGATCTTAAACCAACCAAAATGGATTTTGAAAATCAATATAATAATCTTCAAACCAAAATTGATAAAAATACTAAAGCCAAATTACTTATTTTCAAAACTCTACCAAGAATTGAATATGAAAGATTATTTCTTTGTAAAACGGCAAATGATATTTGGAAATGTCTTTTAAAGTTTCACCAAGAGAAATGTAAAACCAAAGATGATAAAATTGATATTGCACAAGAAATAGTCACTCTAGAAAATTTAATAGATAAATATTTAGTTGAAATAAACACATGTACTACTAGTTCAAATGTGATCATTGAAGGTATCAATAACGAAGAATACATGAGCCAAATCCGAAGAAAGAGTGTTAATAAATCATGGTGCAACAAGTACGAAGAAGACGATGATAATACGACTTGTGAGAATATTCAAACAAATGTGAATACAAGTATTGATGGCAAGGACTACATGCTTCTAGATCTAAGCGAAACTACAAATAAAACATGGAGCGACACGGAAGATGGAATTGATCAACATATAGCATGTGAAAATTATACAACTACTAATAAGGTACAATCCAAAACCAAACATTTTTGCTATGATCAATTTATATTAGAATTTTGAAAATTGGAAAACAACTTCAAACATTTTTGCAACATTGACTCAAAAATGATTCCTAAAAATAAATCTTCAACATTCATTGAAAACAATTTTGAAAAGGAAATAATTTTAGAAGATAAAATGTCTAGACTTGAAAGCAATATTGAAATTGATCTTAAATGTAAATATTGTCAAGACTATAAACATGAAATTAAAATGAAAAATGAAAAAGCAAAAATATTAGCAAAATTTGAAAATAGCTCTAGATCTTTAAAATATTTACTTAACATTCAGAAGTCATTTTATGATAAAACCGGCTTAGGATTTACCGCAAATGATCCTTCAACAAATGTATCAAAACAAATAAAATTTGTTAAACCTAGTGGAGAAATTTAGAACTAATATTATTTACACTCATTATTTATTACTCTAGTCAAGAAAGTCATTGTTTGTTGATTAAAACAAACTATTGATGAATTCTTGTACTTCTCGACGACATCCTCATCATGTGCATTTAAATGCAATGGATGTTCTTAACTAACCAACTCGGACCCATGAGAATCTGGGTACCAAGCTCTTTATCATGTTTAGGTAATTAACGAACGAAGAGACTTTTACGTTTTGGATTGCTCACCTTGCTCTCTTACTTTTGACGACTATTGGTTCCTATCACTATGTTTCACATCTGCACATGATTTGCCTATGACGTTGTTGCGGTGATCTATTGTCTCGGAATTTTGCTCTTCACTTTTGGAGTATTGGTTTTATGATGTGTCCTTTACTATTTCAAGACGAAGGTTTCAATGCACAACTATTCTTTGTCTTCACGTCTTGTGATGATTGGTGTGATCGATTAAGCATTTCGGTTCAAGCTCCCTTGATTTCTATTGCGTTGGAATTTTACTTTGCTACTTCGACACGCTTTGGGCAAACTCTTAAGATGTCCTTTAACACTTTCATGCCCACTCTTAAAGAAAAGCTGGACCTTAGGTAAGTTTTCCTTTCAAAAACTTATCATTATTACATTATACTAAAGTATGCTTTAATTAGTATAATAATATGATTAAATTTATAGGTTGCCATGGTTTTAGATAATTAATACTAATATATGAATATGTGACTCTAGATTAGTTAACCCTCTTGTTGATTAGATTTTTACCAATCTTCTTATTTTTCATTTATATTGAATATCATCTATGATCTATAGTAGAATGCTTACTAATTGTACTAAATGACTATTCTAGTTACATTCATATATGAGCTATTACTAAGATTAGTTAGCTTCTAGTATTATGATGAGTTTAGTGTATATATATATATATATATATATATATATATATATATATATATATATATATATATATATATATATATATATATATATATATATATATATATATATATACACACACACATGTGTTAATCTAGTGTGTTTAAATGATTTACTTTATCCCCTCAATTATATTGCATTAAGATCATTAGAATCCACCATCACTCCTCCATATCTTTAGTTGCCATTAGAGATGATCATATGTGACCATGGGCTTAATTGATTCTCTTGAGTATGATAAGTTGTTATTTCAAAACCTTCACTTGCAATTACTTGTCATCAAAATTAAAACATATTGTCTAAAACCTTTCTCTTTGAATAACAATCTTTCAAATATCTATATTACTCTTCTTCAAACAACATGTTTAACTATAAGCTACCATAACTTTATTTTAATCAAAATCAAGATTAATTTTTTTTAACATGTTATGAAGCAAAACTCAATTTACTCTATTCTAATGCACACTTGAATTTATTTCGAAGCATTGTTGAATAAAACTAAAAACGTTTTATTTAAAACATATTTGATTATCTCACATGTGTCATACACTTTTATGGAAATGACATTCACAATTTAATCAAATCATTTCATGAGAATCATGGTTTGCCCATATGGATCTTGTTTGTAACAAGACTTGAAGTCCATATAATCATATCTTCCTACTTGTTACTTGTAAGCACTCATTAATATGTTTCCTCTAGCCTACATATTATCATCTTTATATAGTTGCATACTTAACTAGTTTGCCTTATTGCTTCCTTGGTTGCCTATCTTAATTGATCAATTCGTAGATTGCATGATTATTAGAAATTAATTGCCTACTTTATTTTTTTTCTATAACACTCTCTACATTCATGAATAGTATGCCCTATATTGCCTCAAAGAGTTGAACTTACTTGAATCCAAATCCAAAAACACAACCTTTTTAAAAATTTTCTGCCAAAAACCCATTTCTGGCATTCTGGGAATCACCAGATGGGCGGCCCCCTTAATTATATAAGGTGGCCCCCTTAATTTTAAGGGGACCGGCCCCTAATTAAGGGGACCGGCCATCTGATGGTCGGGGATACTGTTTTCTTTATCACTTTTTGACCCATTTCACCCTATACTTCCCAAAATTCACAAACATATTTTGTCCCATACTATCACTCAAAATTTACCTTCCTAAACCACATTTCTTATACACTATAAATACCCTCTTCCCATCATTAATGCCATCACAACCAAACATGTCATCTCCCAACAACCAAAAACCAAAGATTTCAAGAACCGCAAGGATCTCCGTCAAACCCGTTTGGAGGAGGAAACTTGATTCTTGTCATAACTCAAGTGATGTTGTTCCAAGTCAACCAACAACTAAACCTCAAACCCACACTAATGACTCATCTCACAACCTATCATCCACTCATGCCCTCATTAATGCTTCTTCTTACGATGAGCATGCTCAATCCCAATCTTTCAATCAATACCTCACATGTTGCTCATTCAACAAAAACACCACCCACTCATGAAGAACCTCTTCCACCCATTTCATGTTTTCATGACTAACCAAGCTCAACCATGTCTCCACCACCAAGAGTACCACCACCACATCCTACAACTTCACATGCAACTCCTATGTTGCATGTTCAAACCTTCACCCAAGACAACTATCATGTTCAACCACCATCACCTTCCTCCGAACACTTGAAGTTCTTTGAGGAGCTAAAAGAGGCTCATGAGCTTAGTGCTCTTTTAGCATTACATCTTGCTCAACGCAATTTGGATCCACCTCAATCAAGCTCGCCATCATCACCACACAACATCAACCAAATTGAGAAGCATGTTAACAATTGCCCTTGTTGCATCTTCCTCCAACAACAAACCATTGCATTGAATGAGCACTTCACTTGGATTGAGTATCTTCTTACTAGATCTCAACAAACACCATCACTTGAACAACATCAAAACCCTCAATCAACAAACCCAACTTCAAATCCACCACCTACAAGCTCTACATCTCCAAACTCACCAACATCCATGCAACCAAAAGTTTATCTCCACTAACCACCAAGCATTTTATATGCTTATGTTTCTCATTTTCAAATAAAAATCCTCAACCATTTTGGGATTCAAGAAAGTTTGGTGACACTCCTTGTTGGCACATTAGGATGCTCTAGTTAATTTAGTATTCTATCTTTATGGCCTTTGTAACAATGATTATGGGTTGACATAATCATTTTCTATTAATGAATGATTTAATATGTGATTCTAATTATTTTTTTGCCATGCTTATTATTAGTTGGTATTATGCTATATGTGTTTGCTTGTGCCATACTTGTGCTTCTAGTATTTTTCTTGCAAGAATTCCAATACTCGAACCCTTGGTGCCCTCAAACGAGGGGGAGCATACATCAAGGGGGAGCTTCCTTCTTATTGGCTTAAACCTTTTTGATTTTACAAAAAGGGGGAGAAGTGAATATAAACTCACTAAATACTTGTCTAAAAATTAATTTTTGGATTTAATGAGTTTAGGTTTTGTAATCATCAAAAAGAAATAAATGACTAAAAACGTTATTCATATCTTTCAATATCTCTATGTTTTGATAATCACAAAACGAAAACTCATCAAACCAAAGATCATGACGTAAACAAGTATTTAGTAGTAAATAATCACTTTCACCATCTAATCACTTAAGGTATGAATAAACATAGTGTTTAATGCATTATAAGATCAAAGGGATATTATTACAAAGTTTATTTTAATATATAAACTTATTACATATTTTTGAAAAACACTTTTGGTAATAAAGAAAAATGTTTTAATCATACTAAATATATGATTTCAAATTTTTAACCAAAATCAGCTAGTTTTTCACCAAATAAACTTTCCCAACTAAAAAACAAAAAATCTGGCCGTTACAGCTGGGCGGCCCCCTTAATTATAAAGGGCAGTCCCCTTAATTTTAAGGGGGCCGGCCTTGATTTAAGGGGACCGGCCACGCTCCTCTGTCAGATTTTGTTGCCTATAAATACCACCTCAAATTTGGAATTTTTCTCACCTTTTTGCACTAAAAACTTTCTGATTCAATTCTTCATTTCAATCTTAAAAATCCTTTGATCATATAATTCATAAGCCTTTGTTTCCAAGTGATCCAAAGCCTCATTTATTCAAGTGCAAAGAGAAGAATACTTCTATTCATCAAGACTAGGAGTATTACAACTTAGTATCATCTTGCTATCTATGTTGCTTGATCATTTCATCTTGTATATCATTCATTCTTTGGTGAATATAGTGTATACATTGGTTAGTTAGATTTAGATATAGGATCTAGATTTATTGAAGGTGTGAAGTAGTACTAGAAGTGAAGAAGTAGAGGTGAATAGGATTGGTGATAGAAGAAATAAGTAGTGGTAGTATATTGAAGTGGAGATAGTTGTGAAAACAAACAAGTTGAAGCTTTGAAGTTGAGAAGACCTTGAAGCCTAGAAGTTTTGAAGTAGTATATATCTTGGAGTAGTGGTTAGGACTTAGTAGTGAAGGTGTGAAGAAACAAGTGGTGTGAAGAAAAAGAGTTAGGAAGTAGTAAGTTGTGAAGAAGCTAGGAGCATAGTAATAAGTTGTGAAGAAGCTAGGAGTGAAGTAGAAAAGTGTGAGGAAGAATTGGTGTGACGTTGATTGGTGTGAAGAAGTTGTGTATAAGTTGTGATTGTGTTGTGACAAAGTTGTGGTGTGTAATTTGGTGTGTAAGGCTTTCTCCGCCATAAGGGAGGCTTTTGATCTAGTGAAGAAAACTCTCGAGTAGGTGACTTGGGGAGTGGTGTAGGGCAAGGAAGGTGTCCTTGTAGCCGAACCACTATAAATCCTTTGTCTCCCAGTTTGATCTTTCCATCTCTCACTTTTTGATTACTTACTTATTAGCATCTCATAATTATTATTGCTTGTGACTGTGCATAGATTGATTTCACATAAAGATCAAACTAAAATTCATTCATAACATCAATCTTACAAAAACAAACCAAGTACATAAACTTATATTGAAACACTTATACGTATATATATGCTTATATATGATATATGAAATTATAAATTCTTTCCCGACATTGTACATAAGTAGTGTTTATACAAAATCCTAAATAAACTAGTATATACAATTTTGCATTAAAGAGTTTTGAAATTGTACATTATACATAAGTAGTGTTTATACAAAATCGTAAATAAACTAGTATCTATATTTTTGTATTAAAGAGTTTTGAATTTTTCGTCTCATCCTTAGAAGCTAACTTTTACAAAACAAATAAAACGAAAAGACGTAAAACTATTCAACCCCCCCTTCTAGTTTTCCATACTAAGTAAACACAATTCTCCCATATATTGCTCACACCACTAGTTTAATTTAGTTTATTTTCATTTTTAGTATTTTATTTTGATTGCATCTTAGTTATTGGGTTAGTTGCTTAGCAACTAATTCAAAACCGAGATTTTTATTCGCTTTTCATAAAATATAAAAACACAAAAAGAATCATCCCTCATCTCTAGACCTAGTCTTTAGGTTTTCTAATCCTAGCGACACTATTCCTAAGCCGAACAATCAATCCCCCGGTACTTGTCACTATACTATACTACAATGATCAGGTACACTACCTGGTGGGGGTTGTAAGCTTCTCGAAATCCCTCGAGAGGTAAAGCCTGGTGCAATCCCTACACATTAAGTTTTTGGCGTCGCAGCCCGGGGAATAGTTATTGTCTAGGTTAGAATTTATTTTTATTAGGTCTACTTACTAGAATCCTTTCTAGTGAGATTTTTATTTTTATTTTTATAGGATTCCTTTAGTCTATCTTTTTCTTTGTGCCCTTTGTTTGTAAAACCATTTTCATTTGTCTTCATGGCGGATGAGATTCCATTTAGATCATTAGCAATAGAGGAACAATTAGTTTACTCGGATAGATTTGCTTCCTGTTGTTCCAATGAATTTTTAAGTGATCTTAGCTATATAAAAGAGGAGATGGGTGTAAAGTTTGATAGGTTTGATGAGTTATGCGCATGTGTGGCTTATATTAAACAATCATTGTTAGGATCAATTCCTTTTAGTAAGACCCTTTGGAAAATTTTTGAGGAAAACCTCCTAACCGTGAACCATGAGTTCAATGAATTGATGGGTTTGTATGCATCACAACTTGAGGAAACAATTGAGTAGGATTTAGCCGAACATGATCATATTGAGCAAAAAGATGAATCCTTTAGGCAAATTGAACATTGTAATCAAGTTATTGAGGAAGCTTCTTATGAATCAGACTTAGAAATTGAAATGGCTAGAGAAGGATTTGAGATACTTAGGAACTTGTTTAGGTTAGATTCTACTAAAACACGTGATGAAGATATAGGTGATGTTGAGATAAGGAAGGATGAGGTAAATAACACAAACCTACAAAGTATCTCACAACTCCCACCATCACTTGAGGAATACACACCACCTGTGACTTACCCGGAAGAAGTAGAAGAGACTATAGGAGCCCGAATAGAGGTAGAACCCTTGTACCAAACACCACTAGAGAATATAGGTTTGAATACTTGTAGTGATAACCTTACTCTTAGTTCTAGGGGATTACCTAGTGTTGATGAACCGGAACCTCAATCTTTACACAACTTTCCATCCTTAGATATACATCTAGGAGACGAAATAGGTCCCGATTCACCCATCAAACCATATAGTACGGGTAGTTTTACGATGAAGGTAGTAGACTCTAAACCATGTGGAATGGAAGCCAATATTGGAGTGAACCATGACCTTACATACTTACATCACCCATTCATGATTGATCCCAAGAAACATTATGGGTTTAAACCGGGTTTATTAGGTCAAGATGGATCCCTAACTAGGAGTCTCTCGAAGTTGATAGAAAATGATCCCTTTCTAGGAGAAAATCTTAATCCACCCATTAACCCAATTGAATTAGGTAAGGTTATGATGATAGGAGCACACATCTTTGAGCATATAATTCATCCACCACTCTTTCCTCACGAGGCATACTTCCACCGAGAAGGTGTGTATCGCTACTTCCACCCACACTTAAACCTAAGTGTAGGGAAAACCTCCCCTATTTCCGTCAAATAAGGGAAGAGTCGGGCTCGTGACTCGAACAAAAACAAGTGCTTCTTGGGAGGCAACCCAAGCTTTATTTATTTGTTTCTTTGTTTGTTTATTTGATTTTATTTGCTTCCCTATGCATGCTTTATTTTTATTGTTGGTAGATCATGTTTCAAATAAATTGTGAAAATGCTTTATTTTGTTTTTAACTTCGTCTTAATTACATATAAAGGTATTTCGCAAAAGATAAGTGCAAGAGGAAACCCCAAATTTGTTTTTAAGAACGAAATTGATCATGATTCTCCACAATATTAGATGAACATGTGTATTAGTATTTGTTAGAGTCAAATGCTTGTATCGAGTCATAACGATGTTTTGCAGGATTTTCCAGGAAGTAGGACATAGGTTTTTCCAGAAATTTTCCGGAAACTTAACGTAAAGATTTCTGCAGTTTTTGTTAATTCTTTAGTTTCTAACGGAGTCTTAAAGTTTTTGTTAATTCTTTAGTTTTATAAACTCCAGGAAATCTGCAAACATTCATTCCACAAGCATTATATCTTAAATTGCTTTCTAGGATTTATTAGTATATATAGATTGCCGCCGATTTTACGCGAGGTTGCCTTGTCTGTTTTCTCAGTTTTTACAGGTTATGTATGACAAGAAGATGATTTATATTCTGGAAGGGAAGCTTTGATTGTTCATTTTCTTGGAGGAAGATCTAACCTGGCTACCTTATTATCCATACCGAGCGAATCAGGGGAGTATTTTATTTCATTCTTTTTACTTATTTCACTTTTACATTCTTTACTTGAACATTGGGGATAATGTTCATCCTAAGTGTAAGGGGAGGGTAAAATGATGATACCTTACAGATACACTTTCGCTTGAGTTTGTTTGTTTGATGGTAGATGTGTAATAAAACTATGAGAAATACTTGTTAGTGCAATTTTAGCGCCAAATTTAAATTTTTTTTACAACATTTAGGAGTGAAACTTTAGCCATAGCAAGCGTCTCATGGATAGGAGATTGTATGACTAGCACAAAACCGTATCATTCAGAAAAATTTTCCACCCAAATATGTGAGGTTCGCCTTTAGATTTGATAGGAAAAGCATTTACTATTAGTGCTTATGAGTGTACCGGTAGCATTTAGATTCTAGAACTTGCGTTAGTGATGCATCCCGAGACCGCTAGTGAGACTACATTCGTGTAGTAAGATTTACTACATGATAAGATGCATTAGGATCACCCTTGTGTTAAACCCGTATCGTAATTACTTGACCATTTAAGTCATATTACTTGGCTAGTTAAGTCAATTAATTTTTCCCACACCATTAGCGTTGTACTCATTTTTAGTACACGAAACCCCTAGTACACCCCTCCGAACCTATCTTTTCGTTTCTAACTTTAAGCATCTTACTTAAAGGAAGAATTTGTTACACCCCACTTAAATGTACACCCAAATCGCCTTAGCCTTCCGTGTATGCACTCATCTTTAGTGCATTATTGTTATTTATTAAACCCTTAGTTAATTGTCTAATTGACTACATGGTTGCTAAGTCGAGTCATATCTTGTACATATTGTTTTGGGACAATTGGGACTCATGGGTAAAGTACTTATTTTATGGAGTAATGGGGAAGAACATCTATTATTACCCCCGTATGTGCGTTAATCTTAAAAGTAATCCAAGTGTTTTGATTATCTTAATTCGAGTCATTAGATTAGTTTATTGTAAAGTATGTAAAAATCCAAGTGTAAGGGGAATTTTCATTCCCTATGATGTATTATTTTGGATGGTAGGGTAAGAGTGTATGCAAAAAAAAAAATAAATAAAAATAAAATAAAATAAAAAAAAAACAAAAAAAAAAACAAAAAAAAAAATCGAAAAATCAAGAAAAAGAAAAAAAAATAGAAAAAGAAAGAGAAAAAATATACGGACTACCAACCCGTTTCATTCTATGTTAATTTTATGTTTTTGTTATTTTCATTTATTAGCTTAAGTCGAGTCTAGTCTTGGCTTACCAACGCCACATTGTACATGTAATTAACCAAGATTGTTAACTCGCCACCAGTAAAAACTGCTTATATCCAACAAATCCGTGTATTCCATATCCCTACACCTAACGTTACAGCCCTTTTAAAGACCTCTTTGATAGTTTATCCTAGGTGCTTACGCCATGTGGTGGAGGTTTGATCCTTTCCCAAGCCTATCGTAATCTATTTTGCTATGACAGGTAGTGAGAGATGTTTTCCATTTCCATATTGTGATATATACTTTATTACACCCGAGAGATGTGAGTATCTAAACACTATTTGTGAGGTGCTAGTGTATGACCTCCGTGCTTGTCTTTGGTCTTTAGTGGAACGATTATTTGTTGTAATTACTTCTATATTAGTGTTAAATGACCCATAACTTGTATTTTGACTAGAATAAAAGCGCATTTGCTTGAGGACAAGCAAATCTCAAGTGTAAGGGTATATGATGAGGCGAAAAAAGAACCGTTTTTAAGGGGTCATTTAAGCCCGGAATTGAATTTATTTGATCAAATATTGCCCTAAATCGTTCCTTTTGTGATTTTAGGTACTTTGGGAGTGAATTCTGGAAAATGAAGCATTTTGGACGTTTTTGGAGCATAAAAGTGAAGAAAACGGCAAAGACTTAATTTTCCATGCTGAGAACAGTACCTGACGGCGTCAAGAAGGAAGTTGTGACGGCGTCAGGAGTAAAATCCATGAAGGAATGATTTAGGCAGTCCGAGAAGTTATTATGTGTTGAATAGGCAGTCCGAGGTTTTGCAAAAGGAATACACGTGACGGCGTCAAACCCAGATCTAGGCAGTCCGAGAATTTATATGTCGGCGAGATGACGGCGTCAGACATTTATTCTTGACGCTGTCACCTCACAAAATCTATATATACTTTTCTAGTTTTCATTCATTAAAAGAGGAACTTGTGTGGAGAATACTAGGGTCGAACCTAATAAACCCTAGGTCATTTGTAACAGTATTTTCAAGGGTTTTCACCCCTTGAAACCTTTCATGTTCAATTAAGATAAGTCCTCTTTCAATTCATTCAATATGTCTATGTGTTGTTTGAATATATCTTATGCTTTTCTTGATTTTAACATGCTAGGCTAGATCTTTCATGTGTTTGCTTAGATGTAATGAAACCTAGATGTTGATTATAGGTTGATTGCTTGTTTATAGTTGTAATGGATGAATGATTTCAATGTTAGGCTTAAGAAAACTGGCAGATCTCCATTGTGTAACATGCTTGAACGTCTTAAGAAACATGAACCGATGTGTACTAGGTTTTTATGATTGTATTTAATGCATGAGCGAATTCTAGTGATCCCATGTTAGGAGCTTCTTAGCCGGCTCGACATAGGAGTGAAGTAGGAGCTTATAGGATTGGGGAAGTAAGTACGCCAACCCATGAATGGTATTAAGTAATACAATCCGTTATCCATGCAACTGTAACAAGTAATTAACCTGTAAAAGATATCTAGGGAGCAGTGAAACCTAAGTAAACACAATTCTCCCATATATTGCTCACACCACTAGTTTAATTTAGTTTATTTTCATTTTTAGTATTTTATTTTGATTGCATCTTAGTTATTGGGTTAGTTGATTAGCAACTAATTCCGCCCAACTCCTTCAAAACCGAGATTTTTATTCGCTTTTCATAAAATATAAAAACACAAAAAGAATCATCCCTCATCTCTAGACCTAGTCTTTAGGTTTTCTAATCCTAGCGACACTATTCCTAAACTGAACGATCAATCCCCCGGTACTTGTCACTTTACTATACTACAACGATCAGGTACACTACCTGGTGGGGGTTGTAAGCTTCTCGAGATCCCTCGAGAGGTAAAGCCTGGTGCAATCCCTACGCATCAGCCCACTCTTCCAACAACCGAGATTTTTATTTGCTTTTCTGAAAACATAAAAATACAAAAAAGAATCATCCCTCACCTCTAGACCTAGTTCTTAGGCTTTCTAATCCTAGCGACACTATTCCTAAGTTGAACGATCAATACCCCGGTACTTGTCACTATACTATACTACAACGATCAGGTACACTGCCTGGTGGGGGTTGTAAGCTTCTCGAGATCCCTCGAGAGGTAAAACCTGGTTCAATTCTCATGCATCACTTAACTATCACTACCAGACTTAACTTAGTACTAGTAGTACTAACTAGCCTACCAGACTTAATAATATCACTAACAGACTTAAGTTTGGTTTACAATAATTCCCAACACTGATTAGCAGTGGGTTAGAATGATCACCGATATTTGTCATGTGAGTGTTTGGTGCTATTTTATGTTTAAATCTTTATCTGAAACAATTAGGTTAGTTGCTTGACCTAACAGTATCTGTTGTGACGCCATCACAACAAGGCGGCGGGAAAACGAAACCCTAAGTGGACGGCGAGCTAACGGCGTCACGACCATAACGTGACGCCATCACAACTAAAAATCTATAAATACAAAAACTTTGTTCTCATTATTATGTGTGTAACTTTGGAGGAACTTGTGGAAAACTAGAAGGGGGGTTGAATAGTTTTACGTCCTTTTTAAATTTATTACCAAAATATTTTGTAGCTTATTAAAAACTTTCGATTCGATCTCAAGTGAATTCAAGCAACAACCAATATAAGCAATTCTAATCTAATAATGAAAGTATTGAAATAGAATGAAGAAAAGATAGAGTTAGAAAGATCAAACCACAACACGCGAATTTATAGTGGTTCGGCTACATGGACACCTTCCTTGCCCTACTCCACTCCCCGAGTACCACACTCGAGAGTTTTCTTCACTATGTCAACAAACTCCTTATGGTGGAGAAACCTTACACACCTTGGCTTACACGAGTTAACGACACTAAGCTAAATGTTGAGTTCTAATCGTAGCTAGAACCAATCTCACAACTTCTTCAAAACTTCACACCTTCTTCACACCTTCACAACTTCTTCAAGACTTCACACCTTCTTCACACCTTGTCAACTTCACACCTTCTTCTGTGCACAACTAAGTCACAACTACTAAACTACTTTACAACACACCTAGTTTCTACAATCAACAAATTCACACAACACTTTTACAAATATCTAACACTACTACAATATGAAACTAGATAATCACAACACTACTACAATTAGATGGATGTAGAGGAGTGTTCTTCTTCTTGCACTTGAGTGGATGAAGCTTTGGATCACTTGGAAACAAAGACTTATGAATTATATGATCAAAGGATTTTTGATCTAGAAATGCAGGTTGGATCAGTAAGTTTATAGTGCAAAAAGGTGAGAAAAATATGTGAAACAATCCAATATTTATAGGGCCAGAAAATACTGTTCTGGAGCGTGCCGGTCCCCTTAATTAGGGGGCGGTCCCCTTAATGATTAAGGGGGCCGCCTAGTAAAATTAAGGGGGCCACCCTCCTGAACGTTGGAAAAGTTTTTCTGGATAAAATTTGCCCTTTTTGGTTGGAAATTTGAAATCATATCTTTGTGATTTAATATAACAATACCAAAAATGATTTACAAATATATATAAAATGTTTATATCATATTATAAAATGTTATGTCTTAAGACAAGGTTTCCTTTGATCATGTAATGCATAAGATGCTTAGTTTATGCATACCTTAAGTGATATTAGATGTAGAGGTAAATATTTGTTACTAAATACTTGTTTACGTCTTAATCTTGACTTAATTTCATTTGAGTTTTGTGATTATCAAAACATAGGTTTATTGAGAAATATTAATAACGTTTTTAGACATTATTTATATCAACAATCTCCCCTTTTTTGATGATTACAAAACTTAAACTCATTAACTCAAAAATTAGTTTTTAAACAAGTATTTTAATGAGTTTATATTTACTTCTCCCCCTTTTTGTAGAATCAAAAAGGTTATGCCGACAATTTTCAAACGTGAAAATTTGACGGGAAGATATCTCCCCCTTGATGTGTACTCCCCCTCGTTTGGGGGCACAAAGAGAACGAGCTATGGAATGCTTTGCAAAACAAAAATATTAGAAGCACAAGTATATACATGCAAACATATATAAGGTTATAAGAAAATAATTAAGCATGTTTGAGAGAAAGCATTCATATTAAAGAAATGGTTGTGTCAAGACACAACATACAAGTAGCAATAAGGATTACAAGTAGAAAAGTTTTTACACAAACTAACAACTAGGAAAATACATCATCATGTAAAGAGTACATGGTCTTCATAGAGCTTGCAAGCAAAAGGGTGGTAGAGGCTTTATTTATTAAGCATATCATATGCTTAATTTGGAGAGCATGATGGTGATGGTGGAGGAATGGGCGAGAATTGTGGTGGAGGAATGATTGGAGAGGATGGTGGAGTTGGTGGTGGTGGTGGGTTGGTAAGCAAATGTTCAATATATGAAAACATATATTGAATTTCATCTCTAAGACCAAAGATGACGGAGCGGTTGTGGATGCAACAAAGACAAGTATCCCCATGGGATTCAAGTAGCCTCCAAGGCACCGGATTGGCAAAGAATGGTGGTGTAATTGGTGGAGATGAGAGATGAGCATCAAGAGGTGTTATTGGTGAAAGTGAGATGGTAAGATGGGTGGAGATAGGTTCTTGTGTAGGATGTGGTGATGATACTTGTGGTGACAAGTGTGAATTGATGTAATCATTGATTGATGAGGTTGAGGGTATGGATGATGAGGAAGTTCCATGAGTGGAAGGTGTTTTGGATGGTGCATTGGGTACATTTGGAGATGAGCATTTTGGTGGAGGTGATGGGGTTTTGTTGTCTTCATTTGTTAAGTTAATGAAGAGTTATTTTGGAGGAATGATTACAAGCTTTTGTTTCTTGGAGGCTTTGGAGTTTGAGGTGCTTGGTGGAGTCATGATGATTTAGATGATGAATGATGATATGAAGAATGGTGATTATGGAGGGAATTTATAGTATGGAAATGGTTGATTTAGGTATGTATTTGAAATGGTTGAATGTGATTCTAAAATCAGTTGGGTTAAAATGGGAAATGGTAGCTGATACTAGAGAAAGGGTTCACAAGATGCAAAAGAAAACAGTGAACCCAGTTCCAGATGGCCGGTCCCCTTAATTGTAGGCCGGCCCCCTTAATGATTAAGGGGACCGCCTAGGGAATTAAGGGGGCCGCCCATCTGGTGTTTTCCCAGACGACCAGAAACCCAAAATTTGCAGAATTGGGTGATTTTTCAAGTGTATATTTCCAGCAAGCTCTATTAGAAGTATATACTCTAGGAATGATGATATATAAATATATATATATAACCAAGTTATGCATGCAAGTTAGCATATTATATTCCACTTTGAAAAGAAACATAGCATAACATTAAGATAGTAGCATGATAATAGTTAAAGTCTAAACATCATCTAAGAGATAAACAAGAAGTAACATAAGTATTTCCGAATAAATCGGACAAATAACAAACCATACAAATGTCTAATAGAAACTAATAATAATAAGTAGCAATACATCAACATCATCTACTTCTTCTTCTTCCCAATCATCTTCCTAAACATCTTCCCAACGGATTTGAATCCTCCTCGAAGTTCTTCATGTATTTGTTGTTGACGGTTGATGATGGACGTTTGACGAGTGAAGAGAAGCTCATCGGTACGTTCATGCGGAAGAGGAACTTGATACTCAGTATCATCAATATCGGAAAGATTTTCAACAAAGGTCGTGGGGGATGGAGTACTAACACGTGAGGTGTTTTCCTCCTCATCATCATCATCCTCACGATGAGATGTAGAACCACGAAGCCTAGAGTACAAAGGAACACGAGATTTTCCTTTGTCACTTCGAGAACGACGAGTACGAACAAGAGTAAGTTGGTTCAAAGTAGGAAGGATATGAACGTAGTAATCTCTTTGAAGATGTGGGTAATGTTCCATGACATAACGATAAAGTCGTATGAGGAACATACCGTAAGGAAGATTGGCATTTGGGGTGTTTTTGGCGGACATGATTCGATGAATAAAAAGATAAGCCAAATTGTATTGCTCTTCAGCAACTACACAATATAACATGTGGGCAATGGTCGCCGTGACATGATCACGGTGACCACCAGTACCAAACGCATTCTCGCGAATGAGTTCTTCCCACTTTTTCATATCTTGGCTTAGCTCTTTGAGGAGGATTTGATTTGCATGAATATCGACATTCTTCGACTTGATTACTCGACTAGTCGTACGATGTTCTAGTTCAAGCATTCGACGAATGTCTTCAGGACTAGGAATCTTAGAATAGTAGGGGCCATCCTGAGGACGATTTCTTTCAAGAGAGGAAAGATCCCATTCATTTGAGAATACGGCTTGGCCGTTGTATGGGATTATGAGAATTTGTCCAAATTGAGCAAGAGTAAGAGTGATGAATTGATTTTGAATCATGAAGGAAATAAGGAGATGACCATAGGGATCGGTTTGCACCGTCACTTGGCTATAGAAGTCGAGGATAAAACGAGGAATGATTGGTTCGTTGATTTGGTAAAGACGTTCAAAACGAATATTGGAGAACATTTGTTCGGTTTGATCAGATTCGTAGAAAGATGGATTGACAATTCTTCCTTCGTGAATGTTTCTATCTTCAATGGGACGATAGAAACATGCAACTGAAGGAGACATGCCGGGAGTAGAAGAGACATTTGGAATGTATTGTTTGGTTTTGGAGACATCACCAACCGTGGTCTTAGGTATTTTCACCTAAACAATATAACAACAAAAATAAAATCAATATAGAAACAACTATCATGCATATGTTATATATATATATATATATATATATATATATATATATATATATATATATATATATATATATATATATATATATATATATACGAAATTCTACTTCGACACAAAAAAAATATTCTATGAAGTAGTTTCACAATGTTCCTTGTATTTTTGACTTTAAACTCGTTTAGAATATATGACGTCAAAGAGTATGATATCATAATTCATTTCGAAGTAAGGCTAGATATATATTAGATTATATATCTTCCCTTTCATACGAGTTTGACACAACATAAGCATGTTTAAAAGGTTAAAATGCGAATTTTCGTTTTCAAAATATCTTTTTCGAGATAAACCAAACGCTCCCTTAACTAGATAAAAAATATCCTAAAACATCAATATATATATATATATATATATATATATATATATATATATATATATATATATATATATATATATATATATTGATTATATATCTTGATGACATCTATTGATTCTAATAGTTTTAACAAATTTTATAAGCTAGTTTTAAGTTTCAAATAACTACATATAATTATAGTTTGTTCATGAACCAAACGCCCATGTTGCGTTCATGAATCATTTTATAACGAATTGAAAAGTATGTTTTGATTGTTTACAACTTTGAACCAATGTAATGTAGTAAGTTTTAACTAGTTTTTAAGAGTTATATCAACAATGTGCCTTTTGAAAAATGAAATTCAACAAGGGTTTATGGGCGATTAGAGATTTTGACAAAATGGTATGTTATACTAAGTTTGAGTTGCAATACATCATCCTAATCCTATGGGAAGCATTTGGTAGTTCAATTCCTAGCTACTATTTCACTAAAATTCGAATTAGAATAAATTTTAATAAAATGCCTAATTATTGATTAGACACTAAATTGAATGAAATGTGATGAAATGTATGTTGGAAAACTTACAAAAGATGTTGTTATACATTCGGTTAACGTTTGCCCCTTGCGAAACAACCCCGGATTGGTGATATGGTGGAAGATTTTGATAGTTTTGGGTGTTTTGGTTCGTACTCAGCAGTGGAGAGGGAGAAATAGATGAACAAATGGAGTGTTTGGGAAAAGATTTAAGGTGGAAAACGATTTTGGGAGTGTCAGATGGCCGGTCCCCTTAAACATTAAGGGGACCGCCCCCGATAACAAGTCGGTCCCCTTAATCTTTAAGGGGGCCGCCCATTAAATTTTGAGATTTCGCGGTTTCAAGTTTCTGGAACAAACATATTAATACGTATATAATTAGATTTATAATATATCAAAAATACGTAAGCGTTAATTAGCACGATGATGAAATACTTAACAATTTTAATTACCGTTTCGATAATTAAAGTGTACCTTTGACAATTTTGGATAAAATTATCAAAGTGTTAAGTTGATGAGTGGTTTGAGGTGTGTTCGGGAATATGTGAATATGTGTATATATGTGTATATGTATATATGTATTAAAGAATAAATGTGAGTGAATGATGGGTTGATGGGTGAGGTTTGAAAGATGATAACGGAGATAGAATATAGTCAGCGAAAGGAGTTTGTTTCATCCATAGTGTTCATGTGCGAAGGTGTTCTTGCATGATAATAGTCCACTTGACTCATATCCCTTCATCATCATGAGTCTTCTAAAAGTGGACTTAATAGAATTACGCGAGGGGGAAGGAAAGGGTTCGATAACGAACAATTTCCTGGAGTTCTAGAAAGTCAACTAATGACGTATCATGGTTATGTGCAAGTATGTATATATATATATATATATATATATATATATATATATATATATATATATATATATATATATATATGATTGAACAAATAGAGAAAAATAGCAAGCTATATCTATACAAACAACGTAATCAAACAAGGCATATTTATCTAAGCATGGCAATGAGTTGTGAAAGAATGGCGTACCCGGTGGTCATCAAAAAATCTTCCAAATCATCAAGATGACAAATAGACTTTGAAAAAGTATATGGTGAGAATACTTCAAGATTGCCTCAAGGAGTGTTCATCTATCTATTCGGTCCCCATTGCCTCTTTGGTCCAAAGTTGTTTGGTCCAAACATGTTTAACATTTGACTAGGATTCATGAAAGGTGGTAGTATACCCCAAGGATTGTAGCTTTGTTGATAGTTCCACATTTGATTACTATTGTTATTGTAGTTTTGCCTATTTTGGTTTCTTCTTGGTTGAGGTATTTTAGGCCTAGGATGAGGGTTATTTGGTTTTCTAGGTGGTGGAGTTTTAGATCTTGTCTTAGGTTTAGAAGATCCTACTTTGGTTTTTAAGGACGGTTTATAAAAAGCTTTAACTTCTTCATTGTTGGCAAGAGGTATTTTTCTATCATGAATGAGTATATACTTAGGATTAGATTTTAGAGATTTTTGTTCATTAAGTTCATTTTCGAATTTGACATTTTTAATCTCGCTTGTTGAAGTTTTGTTTTAGTTAAATCCTAAACCGGTTTTATCTCCGGATACTCTTTGAATGCTTATTATTTTACTAAGTGAATCACTACTATTTTCAAATTTATCAAGTTTGCGAATTTCTTCTCTAAGTATTTCGTTTTCACCTTTAATCTCTTGACATGATTTACATTCTTCAAAAATTTCTTTACCTTTTTCAAGTTGATGTATTTTAATTTTTAGTTCTAGTACTTCATTTTCCAATTGATTATTTATGTATTTTAGTTATTTGTTTTTGGCCATTACTAGTTGTCCTAATTTGCATAGCCTATTATATTCATTATCTAGGTCTTTTTCATCTAATGATAAGCTTTCATCACTAAAATATTCGGTTTCGGAACTTACCTCGTTTGATGTATTCGCCATAAGACACTTCTCTTCTTTTGTCGTTTCTTTCTCATCTTCATCACTATCACTCCAAGCTCCTCCAAAAAAGCTCTTTGATTTTGATCTTTTGTCATCATTGGACATTTTCCAATGAGGTGATTTGGATCACCACACTTGAAACATTTCCTTTCATTCTTGTTGTTCTTGTCATCCTTACTCTTTTGAAATGTTTTCTTTTCATCATGCGGTTGTCTTACGAATCTTCCTCGCCTTTTGAAGAATTTCTTGAAATCTCTTACGGCCATAGCGTATTCTTCGTCATCACTTTCGAAAGATGAGCTATCTTCGATACTAGATTCCTTTCTAGCTTTCAAGGCGATTGACTTGCTTTGCTCTCGTTTTTCTTTGACCATTTCGGAATCCTTCTTAATAATAACTTCATAAACTTTTAGATTCCCAATTAATTCATCAAGTTGCAATGTTGACAAATTCTTTGATTCTTCAATAGCCGTCACTTTAGCTCGCCATTTTGGATGAAGAGCCCTAAGAAACTTCCTAACAAAATTCTTACTAGAAAAATTCTCATCAAGTGCTTTTAAACTTGTGATGATAGTGTTAAATCTAGCAAAAGCATTATCAATTGATTCCTCTTCCGGAATCGTGAATTGCTCATATTGTTGAACAAGTAGATCTATCTTATTATCTTTGACTTGA
Organism: Artemisia argyi; assembly: GCA_030686995.1. Lineage (NCBI taxonomy): Eukaryota > Viridiplantae > Streptophyta > Magnoliopsida > Asterales > Asteraceae > Artemisia > Artemisia argyi. Next base: position 109,884,730 of record CM060686.1, on the reverse strand, counting down.
CTATTACCTTAGTGAGTTATTAGTAAAGAGTTCCAAATTTCTTTTGCGGTTTCACACATAAAGATCCTTTCGTACTCTTTACGTGGTAGCGCATTATAAATAACCATTTTTGCTTCATTATTTTTAGAAAGTTTTCTTTTTAAATCATCATTTTGTTTTTCAAAAGGTACAATTTCATCTTTCTTTGTTTCGAGGTTATTTTGAATAGGTAAAAAATCACCATTAGTAATAACATGCCAAAGATCTAGATCTTTTGACTCTACATAAGTTTCGAATCGATTTTTCCAATATAAAAATCCATCACTTTCAAATAGTGGTGGTCTTTGCATAGATTGCCCTTCTAAATATTTTTCAGATTACATAGATCGTTACAAGTTTTAAAATACAATACATTTTAAAGATCTTGCTAGACGTGGCTCCTGATACCAATTGTGGAAAACTAGAAGGGGGGTTGAATAGTTTTACGTCCTTTTTAAATTTATTACCAAAATATTTTGTAGCTTATTAAAAACTTTTGATTCGATCTCAAGTGAATTCAAGCAACAACCAATATAAGCAATTCTAATCTAATAATGAAAGTATTGAAATAGAATGAAGAAAAGAAAGAGTTAGAAAGATCAAACCACAACACGCGAATTTATAGTGGTTCGGCTACAAGGACACCTTCCTTGCCCTACTCCACTCCCCGAGTACCACACTCGAGAGTTTTCTTCACTATGTCAACAAACTCCTTATGGTGGAGAAACCTTACACACCTTGGCTTACACAAGTTAACGACACTATGCTAAATGTCGAGTTCTAATTGTAGCTAGCACCAATCTCACAACTTCTTCAAAACTTCACACCTTCACAACTTTTTCAAGACTTCACACCTTCTTCACACCTTGTCAACTTCACACCTTCTTCTATGCACAACTAAGTCACAACTACTAAACTACTTTACAACACACCTAGTTTCTACAATCAACAAATTCACACAACACTTTTACAAATATCTAACACTACTACAATATGAAACTAGGTAATCACAACACTACTACAATTAGATGGATGTAGAGGAGTGTTCTTCTTCTTGCACTTGAGTGGATAAAGCTTTGGATCACTTGGAAACAAAGACTTATGAATTATATGATCAAAAGATTTTAGATCTAGAAATGGAGGTTGGATCAGTAAATTTATAGTGCAAAAAGGTGAGAAAAATATGTGAAATGATCCAATATTTATAGGGCCAGAAAATACTGTTCTAGAGCGTGCCGGTCCCCTTAATTAGGGGGAGGTCCCCTTAATGATTAAGGGGGCCGCCTAGTAAAATTAAGGGGGCCGCCCTCCTGAAACGTTGGAAAAGTTTTTCTAGATAAAATTTGCCCTTTTTGGTTGAAAATTTGAAATCATGTCTTTGTGGTTTAATATAACAATACCAAAAATGATTTACAAATATATATAAAATGTTTATATCGTTTTATAAAATGTTATGTCTTAAGACAAGGTTTCCTTTGATCATGTAATGCATAAGATGCTTAGTTTATGCATACCTTAAGTGATATTAGATGTAGAGGTAAATATTTGTTACTAAATACTTGTTTACGTCTTAATCTTGACTTAATTTCATTTGAGTTTTGTGATTATCAAAACATAGGTTTATTGAGAAATATTAATAACGTTTTTAGACATTATTTATATCAACAATCTCCCTCTTTTTAATGATTACAAAACTTAAACTCATTAACTCAAAAATTAGTTTTTAAACAAGTATTTTAGTGAGTTTATATTTACTTCTCCCCCTAGTCGGTTTTTACCACTTTTGTAAGCCTTTTGGTGATTGAAGATCTCATGTATTATTGAGATAAGTTATCTATTCCATGCAAGATCACATTTGAATTAAACCCTAAAAGGGAAGATTATAGCTAGTTGGTCAATTGTGATTAATAAAAACATTTTATTTAAATAAAAGTAAATAAAACTTTTGTGAAAGTTTATAATGTAATGTATATAGAATGATGCAAGTGTTTTATGCAAGTTTGTTATGCACTGTTATGGAAGTTTACTTTATCAAAAACCAAAGTGATTGATCCCTTTGCCAAAACAAAATATGCTTTCTCTTAATAGGAGGTTTATTTAAACTAGGTGAACTAAATTTTGAATCACTTCCTTATGTGGAAATTCTTTTTTATAAATCATTTAATGAGTTTGTATAAAAATGGTGCAACTGTTTAGGATGCATGATGCAAGAGATTTTACAAGATGAAGAAAGTATTTTTATGCAATGTATATGAGTTTGTAAAATCATATTCATACCTTGTATGAAATGTAAAATAGAATTAATGACTTCAAAATATATCTTAAACATTCTCAATGGTTTGATCATAACACAGCATATCAAACACGTTCAAACCTGTGTTGAAGCATGAGAAGACTCGAGACATTGAGAGGTGTTGATGAATGTCTGCTTTGACGACTTATGGTTACATGTAACTTGCGCATTTTACGTTATATATTAGAAATTACATGTTTTTCATTATTAAAACATTAGAGACCGTTTAGTTTAATTATCTTCATATATGCACTAACATGCGAGATTATAAGTATCAACTTATGAACCAAACAAATTTAGTTAAAATATAATTAATATTTGTACTTACAGTCTAACTCCTGTGAGTGTAATATCACATTTATAAAAAATTAACACTTTTATGTCCACATATTAAACTAAAATGTTTCAATACATTTGATTCATGTTTAAATCACATGCGTGCATGAGGCATGTAACTAGTTCCGATTGATAAAAGAAAAATATATTGTCTTGTACAAATTTCATGTGTCTTCAAACCTAGATTCTGGTCACAAACTATAATTTATTTAGTTTTACAAAATCAACTATAAACTTATAACCTAAATTGAAAAATGGTCTCCTCGACAACTGAATCAACTATGGTCTCCAAAGATTTAAAAACAAGCTCCTTAACAATGGTCTCCAAACCCCTTTGGTTCTTCGAATCAACTATAAACTTATATCATCTCCTCAACAACCGAGTACAACAAACCACCACAAAAAAACCCCATTTTTCTCAATATCTTAAACGGGAAATCAAAAGAACAACAAAGATCTCGGGTTTGGTTTTGAAATAATCAAAGATCTTTAAAAATAGAACACAACCCATCATTGATCTTTACAACAAAAGAAATAAAGTTATCCATAAACAATAACTTCAAATCCATGATAAGAACTTGTTCAAAAACAAGATTCCGGATTTAACTTTGTGCATTTATGATTCGAGATTAAGAGAAATGCAGAAATCAAACAAAACCATTTCGAAAAAAACCCCTACATGGTACGAACTCAGATGTTACCAGAAACAAAGGGTTTTGATATGAAGAGGTGTTTGTATTTCAAATTTTAGAGAAAGATATTCAAGTTTTTCGTGGATATTGAGGTAGTTCAAGGGTGTTTGAGATTCGGATTTAGCTAGAAGAATAGAGGAAAATTTTGTGTTAGTTTTTGAAAGTGAATAAGTGATAAAGAAGTGACTGGAAATATGCAAGTGTGGTGCATGATTCGAGTTTAAGGTTGAGGTTTATTAGTTTTAGTTTTAGGTTATACATAATAAGAAGTTAGGCCATGTAATGGGTTTTAGTTGAGTTGATAAATATGGGATTTTTAAGTTTAGTTTGGGTTTTAGTTGAGTTGTTAGTAGGAGATGGTGGTTGGTAGCCAGAAAAGGTTATCGGAATATGGAGATTAAGAATATAAGTGTATTTTTTGTCAAATCTCTTGAAAAATGAGTCATATCATTTAAAAAATTAGTGTTAATAGTCGAAATTTAAATGTATATTGCGTGAAATTATACATATGACACTCTATTACTTACGTTGGTACTATTGAAAGAGTACATTACATTTCCTTGAACTTTACCTTCTTATTTATAACTTTCTCCTTGGTTAAGAAGAAAAACGTGAAAATTGTTTCTTCTTATTTATTTTTTTTTATTTTATTTTTTGTTAGTAAAGAGTCACAAAAAAAAAAAAAAAAAAAAAAAAAAGTTTTAAAGGTGAAAAATGTTTAAAAGGCTAAACACGTACGTTGTCTTGTCTGTTACTTGAACTCAAAAGAATAAATAATTTTCATTCAGTGCAATGCCAAAACACTATTGAGCACAAAATAGAATAAGGTATTTTGTAGCACAAAATATGTAGGTATGATTTCAAAAGATCTCCAATATCTTCTTTGTTTGGAGCTTTTAGGATTACACAAAAAGAGCTCAATAGAAATCACAATAACTTCAAGATTCACGTGAAGAAAAAACCGAGTATGTTGATAAACTGGTATGTTTGTCTTATGCCTTGAAATAATTTAGAAGCGGAGCCAGTAAGGTGACTAATAGGTGTTGAGTCATTCTTAATAAGCTTACTTTGTTGCGTGATCATTCAGACCACAAGCTATGTTCTTATTAATTTTTGCAATTAGCCCCCTTTTTAATATGGATATTTCGATAAAAAATCATAAACAAATAACTTAACAAATCTCATATGGCACCAAAATTAATTTACTCATCATATTATTCTTTCTACTTTAGTTTAGTTCCTAATCATTAAGGTGCTAGGTTGAGTGATAGGTTAAAAAAATAACAGATTCATTTTTGGCGCAATATAGATACGCTTAAAGATCAAATAAAAAGACAAATATTCGTACATTAAATAAGAATGATTTTTTTAAAACCTTTTTCGAAAAATTTAAAAAAAAAAAATCTGCAAGATCGGATAAGTTTTTGCATAAAAAAGTTGTAAAGTAAAATTTTCTAAAAGTGGATACTTTTCCCGAAAAAAATTATGAAAAAAATACGTTTATGCATCAAATCGCTTTTTTATGCATTAAAATTTCGTTTTTATACCCAACTTCTTTTAACTCTTTGCATCAAAATACATTGCTCATCATACTAAAACAAGTTGAAAATTTTGTGCATCAAAATTTTTCTGCGCATCAAAATTCGGTTTTTAAGCATTAAAACTAACGTATATAAACTAAAAATTAGAAAAACTTCTTTCACAAAATTTTTATGCACTAGCATTCCCGATCTTGTGGATAATTTTTTTTTTTTTTTTTTTTTTTTTTTTTTTTTTTTTATTAATAAAAATAATAAAATAAATAAATAAATAAAATCTTTCTTATCTAATGTACGGATATTTGTCTTTTTATTTTACCTTTACTCATGTAGATACTGCTATGGTTTATACGTCAAGCTCGGCCCCCTTTAATTTAAAATCCTGATTCCACCACTGAATGCTCTGATATATTTGTACACGAAATTGCTATGTATTTGAGAAGAAGGCACGAGCTTCATTAGAAGTTCGGAAACAAGGAAATTTTGGTTTAGACTACCCATAATAACAACCTTTAACTCTCAATTTTCTGTCACATCAGTTTTTTCTCTCATGTGACCTACAGCCGACTTTTTAGGCACAGTAAGATGACTTACACTACATAAAAATATACCTCACAGAAATATATTTTAATTAATTAAAGACACACAAAACTCGACCGAGTGTGCTAATCGGTCAAGCTTGCAACCCTCATCACATCCGACTGATGTCGACCGATTCACTCACAACAAGGACGGCCGAGTGCAACCTTAACAACCCAATCGGTTGCATGCCTTATTGCGGGTAGCCTTATCATATGTACATAAACGTGTGCCATCAAAGGAGTGCAGCTTTAGATTAACTTTCAGGAGTATGGTTTTGTAAGAGAAGATCTTATAAATATAGCCACGTTGATATGTACATCTAGAGAGACGCGAATGAGTGAAATCTTTCACATGCGGTATTCTAGTTGGGCAAATTACTTAAATAGCCCATGCTTGCACAGTTGCACTTGAGCCTTTGGTCTTTAAAGTTTGTGATTAACAACGTCTAGAGTGTTAGCGCGTTGCGACAGTTTATTGTGTCATAAAACTTTTATTATCTAATCATTAAAAATCATTTAATTACTTCACTTTCATTGCACAAAAATATTACATGTGTCTATCTAATTTGATATTCATGCGTTTTCATATAATTAAATTATAAAATATTATTAAATAACTTAAGTTTTTTTGCACAAAAATATTACATATGTCTATCTAATTTGATATTCATGCGTTTTCATATAATGAAATCATTAAATATAATTAAATAACTTTAGTTTTTTTTTTCACAAAAATATTACATATGTTTCTAACTTTCTATATAATTTGATATTCATATGTTTCCATAAAACAAAATTGAACAGTATAATACAATTTCATATTCTTCATCTATTAAATTAACGTAATTATAAAAACGTAAAAGTTCAATTACTATACTAGTAATTTATTTTAACTAAATAGTTAACACTCTAAAAGTAAAACGTATATAAAAACATTTCATAATGACTACCATTTATATCATTCGGATATTTGCAATCATGTTGACTTATTACAGGAAATTAAGAAGTTGATTTTAAAATTTTAATCTCTATTTTTTTTAAATAAACTGTAAGTTATAAGCATTGCAATATTGGACTCAATTTATTTGAAATTTAAATACCTTTTTATTGGTATACTTTTTAAATAAAAATTGCTAAATTTTGATCTATTACAAGAAAAATAAGAAGTTGGTTTTAAAATTTCGATTATATTTTTATAAAATCGTACATAGGTTAAAAACATTGCAATATTGGGCTCATTTTATTCGGAATTTAAATACGTTTTTATAGCTATATTTTTTATAGAAATTTTATGAATATTTATTAGAAATTTGATTAAAAAAGTTTTGTTATATAAAAAATTTTAAAAGGTAAAAGTTATAGTTAACTTTTGTAACTTGTTACATAGTTTAGGGGTGTGTTTTGATTTTTTTTTTATTATGTTTATATGTTAACAAATTTTAAAGTAGTTTTTAAAAGTTGTTAGATAGTTTAAGTGTGTAATTTGAAACTTCCTTTTTTATTTTTATTTTTAATTTTTTATTTATTTTTAATTTTTTATTTTATTTATTTATTTATTTATTTATTTGCAAAAAGTATATAGTTTTAAAAAATAAGCTTCAACATTTTTTTATAAAATCGTACGTAAGACGAAAGTATTTCAAGATTGGGTTTATTTCGTCAGTATATATATATTTTTTTATTAGAAAACCGCTAAATATTTGATAAGCAATGTTTGCTATAAAAATAAATAAAAATAAAAATAAAAAATCGTAAATAGCTAAAGATATCAGGTAGGCTTTTGTAATTCACGACCTACTTCTGGGGCATTTTGGAAAAAAAGATTATTCCTTGTCATCAAACGACATCATTTGTTCACCGATTGTATATATATACTAGGCATATCTTTGGTTGTGCATACGCACATTCCGTGAATTAGTAAACTATATTGCGATAACGGGTAAACCGCATTGCAAGAGTACCTTCTAAATGAGTAAGTTACGGTGAATTTTCAACTAATTAGATAGTTCAGTCGCTAAAGCTTATAGTTAACTAAATAGTGCTACTCTTAAAAGATAGCCATAAACCTTAGTGGACCACTAATACAGGTTTGCTTTGCATAGCCAAACAAGTCAACCACCTTTTGTGCGTGCTCTCATACACGCCAAGCAACCACAAAAAGTTAAAGCCATTTTATTTTGTGTTCGCGGCAAGGGTGTTAACAATCCGAGCCAAGTTAAGTTTTGGCCTATGATACGAACAATAAAGATAGATGATCAACTTTCGAGAGGCCGATCTCTCTCCCAATAATGAAGTCAAATAACTAAGCCGTTAATATTTTTTTATTGTTTGACCTCGAGCTCGAAGCTCGTTTACCTTACGAGGGATCCAAGAATTTTATAAATGATGATTACCAAGATCACATGCCGAAAGTTAATGACTTTGGATAATATTTGAGAGGGATTTAACCTTAAAGAGCCGAGAGATATCGCACGTCGAGGACCAATTGTCCATGCTTCCCGTCGATAAGGAGAGATGGTGATGTGTGCGTGATGTCAGTGTAGCATAAGATGTTTAAGCCTTTTCAAGTTTTACATTTATATTGAGCCGACTTATTACTAACACACACACTTAACGACCGGTGTACCCGATCAATATGTATATAGTGGTAAGTAGAATGTCGAACACTAAGAATGGAACGTAATATCTAGTTGATTTAATCAGTATTTTAATATCTAACTTAGTTTTACAGTCCTAATCTAATAAACGGGGGTTTAGCCTGACTAACACAGATTTAATAAACAATAAAAGTAAAACTAATGAGAACGAATCTGTGAATAGCAATCACGTACACAGATAGATAGTAGAAACACGTAACAAGACTTGTTCTTATAATTAAGTAGTTTGTCACTTGTTTTATTGCAAGTTTTATATGATGAGTATCGTAATCTAATCTGTCTCGTTGGATCCTAAATATCGGCGAGTAAACTCTTAATGATTACTTATGTTTATCCTACCTTTTAGACACTAGATAAGCAGGCGAGGAACAGGTATAGTAGCCCAGAAGACTTAACTAAACACAGAGGTTATCAATGCACAAATAAAAGTCACCAAAAACACCAATCATTTAAGCTTTAACCGATGGGAAAGCAATTTTAAGGGGAGCAATATGGTGGCCACAAGCGCATCAATCCTGATGGATTAGAACTTACTAATACAATAAACAAAACTACTTAATGAATTATATACATGCAGGACCTTCTTACGGCTCTAAGATCTTCGTTTGGGGCGTGTCTTGTGATGCTTCTTCGATTGAATTCGTCTCCTTAGGGTTTTTTTGTACACAAAACTCGTATCTATCTTGGGGTATTTATAGTTTCTGTCTGAGGGATTGATGCGGCGCATGTTGATGATAGATGTGGCGCATCTACTTAACTTCGCGTGGGGTCCAAGATTATTATATTCTGGAATATCCGTACACCGCCTTAAGATGCGGCGTAACTTGTTTCTCTATGCGGCGCATGTTCTTTAACGTCTTTGATAGTATCTGGTGAAGTCTTTAGCTGATACGCCGCATGTTGTAAATGAAATGCGGTGTATTTGGAGTAGAACAAGTTGATTATCCTTCGTTGACCAAAGTTTCATATGCGGCACATGTTGTAATTAAATGCGACGCATTCTTCAAAGTCAGGAAATGGTCTTCAAATTCATCTAAGTATGATGTTTTGGTGTATCTGTTGAGAGTGATATGACGTATCTTTTGAATTTCAGTAGACTTTTCAAATCTTGATCATTTAGCTCCATAATTCGTCCGATATCATTAACTTTCACCAATTGCTTGTTTTTACCTGAGAATCACTAAAGTAAACATTAAAGCACCAATTCTCATACAAAACAATATAAAACAAGTCAATTAAATAGGATAAATGATGCTAATAAAATGTACTTATTTGATCTCATCAAATATCCCCCACTTGAACTTTACTTGTCCTTAAGTAAACCTTTAGAATAAACATAATGAAAATGTATCCTTTATAGAATATTTTTATATTTAAGCACTTATTCGTTCTATCATAATTGCACGGCCAAACACTTAACCAATTAGAAACAGAATATATTATTAGTAAAAGCAAATCTAATCGTTTAACTGTCCGGACATGATGAATATTCTATTATATGCTTGACAAGGATACACATCTCCCCCCTAAAGCTAAGGAGTAAAAAAATCTAAAGCGGTAAAAAGGGTTTTTTTTTTTTTTTTTTTTTTTTTTTTTTTTTTTTTTTTTTTTTGTTCATGGGTTAAACCTAGCTTTGCTTGAACATTTCCTGCATAAACTTAGTAGATTGCTGGCGCTAGTCCTCGATGCTTTAACTAACGGATGGTCACTAATATATTTCATGGACCACTGGCGCGAGTCCTTGATCTTTCAAATGATTGATGGTCACTAATGTGTTCCTTAGATCGCTGCCGCGTTATTTTCATAACGGATGGTCACCAACTTGCACACTAGATCGCTGACGCATCATTTAATCAATCTTAAACTCGGATGGTCACCAATTCACATACCAGATCGCTGGCACGTTGGCTAATTAGTCTAATACTCGGATGGTCACTACCTTATTCATACATTTAATATTCTTATTTGGCCATTATCATATTCGGATGCTCGAAAGCTAACAACGAATATAACAATACGGTTGGGTATGAATAACATTTAGGATATAAATTGGTGTAAAATAAAAATACATAACAAGAAACAAATAGATTAAGTCCTAAGTGTGGTTAGAATACTTCACTACCATCCCATGAATAAGACTCATATCATTTAATAACTCATGCTTTGACTCTTTTGTAACTCACGCTTTAGGTAGAAACGAATTATACGCAATAAGATCTTAGACAAAGAATAAACAATCCTTAGTTGGCATTCCCATAACATCTAACTCCCTTTTAATCCATAAATATAATACAACAATAGTTGCGATATCAACCACTTCATACAAAACTTTACATCGTTGGTTTAAACAAACTACCAACTTCTTCTTTCTTTTTCTTTTGATTTTTTTTATTTTTTTTAAACTAAACTAATGGTGCAAAATTTCACCACAATACCATCACAATAGTTCTGGATAATTTTTTTTTATTACTTTTCAGACTTTCAGACTTAATGTAATAGTAAAAGTAGTAAACACACAAAAAACTGACTAAAAGTATACAGTATGTACTTTCACTCCAATTGCATTGTGCAATTTCCCGACCTAACCAAAGATAATGAATTTACGCACACGAACACAGGTAACGCAAGGAAACACACTTTGCCTAAGCAACTAACCACGGACTTAAATCTACAGGGTAGGCTAAGGTGTAAGGTGTAACGAAACATAATAACAAGGTGTATAAGTCCTTAAGGAGGCTCTACGTGTTTTTTCTAGGGGTATCTTACTCTAAAGATGAGAGTAAACAAATGGTTTATCCGGGGGTTAACTAACCAGTGTAGTGAGTTAATATTACATAACATATAAAGGCTTTTTGGTGTAATCCTAGAATTTTACCAATTTAGAAAAGTCACTCCAATTATAAAAATAATACTTATTATGGTGGTCTCGAATAGTATACAAGTCAAGTTCTAATGTTTACAAGTCACCGGCACACTCATAGATTTGTGAAATTTGAAATCAAAATTTTTAAAAAATAAAGTCTTGTGTGCAGCTATGCAACTTAGATTAAACAAAAACATGCTAAAAAAATTAAATTTTGATATATTAAGTGCAAATTAAAGCATATTCTTGAAAAATAAGGACAAGTAAGAGTTAAGTAAAAGTTCTAATTCTCCATTCCCCCACTTAAGTTAAACAACGCCCGCATTGTTTATTAAAATTAAAAACAGGAAATCAAAAGGAATTAGAATGAAAAACTTCTCTGATATTTGCTTGGTTTGATCCTCCATTATGCATTTGCGAGCAATAAATATAAATACCACCAATCATACACCTTAGTTTAAGAAATCGATATTTGTACAAAATTCATTAGTGGTTAGAAAATAAAAATAAAACTATAAATCATCAGGTCGGTCGATGCGCCACATCTTATTGAAGAAGATGCACCACATCGAGCCTGGAATCGGTACGGGTGAGAAAGATTAGATGCGTTGCATCCTTAACCAAGGATGTGCCGTATTAAATAAACTGACAGAAAGTTCATAGTTCAGAAAATAAAATGCAGAAAAGATAAAAACAAATATGACCTGTGCAGTATATATGCCGCATCTATAGATGGAGATACGCCGCATCTGCTACAGGTCTGACAGACTCGACAGCAAAAAATAGTAAAGATAAATCCAGGTTGTCTCCCGGTGAGCACTTTTCTTTATTCCAGAATCTTCAAGTTAGACTCACGTTCAGCTTCTATTTTGTATCATTAACGCCATCAACATCTTCTTCACATTCGTCATACTCAGAGTGTTGAAGTTCGTGGTACTTCCATGTGTCTTCGAATGATGCTTCCTTGTCATGTTGAATCCACCAGTAATCTTCTAAGTGCATCATAAGTTCATGATTAAGCTTATTAAAATTTCCGAAACATTGCATAAGGCAATGGCGAAATTTGGTTTCTTCACTATCTTGTTCTTCAAATTGATTGATAAGAAAAGTTCTTGCCATTAGAGCATGAGTTTTCAAGTCCCCATGTTCAAGCTCTTCATACCAATTTAAGCTTTCGCAATAAGTCCAGTATCCGGTGCTATATAGTCCTGGAAGATTTCCTCCGTTACACCTATCTTTAGTTTTCCAATTGCAAGTGGGCCACTCAGTCTTTGAATCGAAATGGTCGACATGTATGGATCATATTGTTAGGTAGTTGGTCCCAAGTTTCATATTCAAGCCAAGGCTCATTTTCCACCCACGGTATTTGATCATTCCATTCATAATACCATGTATTCCTCAAATACTCATCGTCCATGAATCAAGGTTTTTCATCCGTGAGTACATCGATATCGATTTGATGAAGATAGTTGAATTCCTTGAATTGTTCACATAATGGTGTTTCGTAGTCAAACAAGTCGATGTCAATGCTAAATAATTCTTCCATATTATCTGTTAAAGTAGAATCATCACATAACGATTTATTTTCCATTTCCATTTCTTCATCTTCTCCTCTCATCCAATATAGCCAAAGTACATTTTTAGTGGCACGATCGATGGTTTTATGGTTGTTGAATTTACTAGCCAACCAATCCTAAAAATCATTAGCATCAGGATCGTAATTGACATCAAAGCTCGTGTAACTTAGCATTCTTTTCCTAATTTCCATAAACTCATCAAATTGTTTTTTAAAGCTACGTGACAACCACGTCGTTATTGTATTTTTAACTTCGTGTGTTGGAGCATACTTCAGATCAACATTATTGAGCAAGATTTCAGCCCCATCATGCATCCTTTCTTCTTCAAGATCACTTTTGTCCAGTCCACAAAATTGTTCCTCATAAGGCATACAAGAAGATTTCGAAGTCTCGAATTTTTCCTCTTTATACTTCACATCACTATTTCTCATGTATGTAATTCGAAATCTCCTTCTTCTTCTTCAATAGTAGTCCAGACCAATCCTTTGGATTCTATCATAGGCCATAGCTGGAGTAATTCGTCTTCAGTGTAGCTCATAAACAAATCATAAATGAACAAGTCATCGTCAATGCTTCCCAAACGTTTAAACTCAGCAAATAGGGTTTCAAGAGGGGTTTCCCAAGTAAATAGGTCAGCATCAATCGCGAGTAAATCAACTTCATTACTTTCAATAGTCTTAATAGAATATATTGGCATAGAAGTGTGAGATACTGATTCAAACAATTCGTCAAAGAGTGGTGAGTTGCAATTAATAGCATCATAGGTTTCATCAAAAATTGGATATCCATTTTTCTTTTCCGGATTTTCTGAATTATTATTCCCCATTCGTAATTCTGGAAACTCTTTTAAGTTAATTTCATAAACTTCGCAGTCATCATTGTCCTCCAATGTCCAAAGTTTTGTAATCGGAGAACTTGTGCATCTTATTGTCTCCTTTCTCTCCATAGTCAAGTACTCGTTAATAGTGATATCTTCCATAATATTCCCTGTCATAATAGGTAAGTAGATCAGTAGGATTTGTCTGATAGAAGATAATTAGTAAAGAAACGATTGTTGAAGGTAAAAGTTACTGATATCTGCTGTTGATGCGTCGTATCCCAGAATTAGGATGCGTCGTGTCTTATTATGTTAAAGATTAAATCAAACTTTTATTCAGAAAAATGATACGTCATATTTGTGAAAACAGATGCATTGTATCTCAGTTTAATAAATTCGAAAAATCATTTTTAATAAATAAATAGATGCGCCGCAACTGTCGAAACAGATGCGTCGTATCTCGTTAGGGTTTTGAAGATTTTCTAATTAAAAACAGAATACGTCGTATCTAGGGGATAGATGCGTCGTGCTTCAAATTTTTAAGTTTACGCTGTATATAAAAATTAAAAAACGCAATGCGCCGTATCTGATAAATCAAATGCGTCGCATCATTTAGATCAGCAAAATACAGCAGAGAGCAGTAATACAGAAAAATAAAAAGAAAATAAAATAAAAAGAAATTACTGAAAATAAAATAAATAAAACAAACAAACAAACAAGAAAATAAAATATGCAAAATATACAATGAATGCAATCTATACTAATATACAACAAAGTTAGAGGTTAGAATCTAATTAAAATACTAATCAAACAAACAGATATTAACAATTCATTCTCCGGCAGCGGCACTAAAAACTTGATGCGTGCGTGATGTCAGTGTAGCATAGGGTGTTTAAGCCTTTTCAAGTTTTACATTTATATTTAGCCAACTTATTACTAACATACACACTTAACGAGCAGTGTACTCGATCAATATGTATATAGTGGTAAGTAGAGTGTCGAACACTAAGAATGGAACATAATATCTAGTTGATTTAATCACTATTTTAATATCTAAGTTAGTTTTACAATCCTAATTTAAAAAACGGGGGTTTAGCTTGAGAGACTAACACAGATTTAATAAACAATAAAACTAAAACTAATGAGAACAAATCAGTGAATATCAATCACGTACATAGATAGATAGTAGAAACAAATAAGAAGACCTATCCTTATAATTAAGTAGCTTGTCACTTGTTTTATTCCTAGTTTTATATGATGAGTATCGTAATCTAATCTGTCTCGTTGGATCCTAATTATCGGAGAGTAACCTATTAATGGTTACTTATGCTTATCCTACCTTCTAGACACTAGATAAGCAGGCGAGGAACATGTATGGTAGCCTAGAAGACTCAACTAAACAAAGAGGTTATCAATGCACAAATAAAAGTCACCAAAAACATCAATCATATAAACTTTAACCGATGGGAAAGCAATTTTAAGGGGAGCAGTATGGTGGCTACAAGCCCATCAATCTTGATGGATTAAAGCTTACTAATACAATAAACAAAACTACTTAATGAATCATACACATGTAGGACCTTCTTACGGCTCTAAGATCTTTGTTTGGGGCGTGTCTTGTGATGCTTCTTCGACTGAATTTGTCTCATTAGGGTTTTTCTGTACACAAAACTCGTATCTGTCTTGGGGTATTTATTGTTTCTGTCTGAGGGATTGATGCGGCGCATGTTGATGACAGATGCGGCACATCTACTTAACTTCGCGTGGGGTCCAAGATTATTATATTCTGGAATATTCGTACAGCGCCTTAAGATGCAGCGTAACTTGTTTCTCTATGCGGCGCGTGTTCTTTAAGGTTTTGGATAGTATCTGGTGAAGTCTTTTGCTGATACGCCGCATGTTGTAAATGAAATGCAGCATATTTGGAGTAGAACAAGTTGATTATCCTCCGTTGACCAAAGTTTCATATGCGGCGCATGTTGTAATTAGATGCGACGCATTCTTCAAAGTCAGTCAATGGTCTTCAAATTCATCTAAGTATGATGTTGCGGCATATCTGTTGAGAGTGATACGGCACATCTCTTGAATTTCAGTAGACTTTTCAAATTCTTATCATTTAGCTCCCTAATTTGTCCAATATCATTAACTTTCACCAATTGCTTGTTTTTACCTGAGAATCACTAATGTAAACATAAAGCACCAATTCTCAAACAAAATAATATAAAACAAGTCAATTAAATAGGATAAATGATGCTAATAAAATGTATTTATTTGCTCTCATCAGATGGCAAATCAAAGAAGTAAGATTTGAGAGGTCATTAGTAGCCCTACCACGGGGAGGAAGCCGCCAACTCTAATTGCTACCTAAAACCCCGTCAACCTGGCACCAACGATCACAAACTTTACAATCTTGTCGAGTGTCAAGCGCAAATAACCTTTAAAAATAATCCATAAGTCTTAAACCATTCCCACACCAGGGATCAGTCCAAAAGACGGTGCAGTGGCCATTAGACACTTTTAGACAAAAAGAATTTTTGAAAGAAGGAATCAAGTCATCGATATGTCTAACAACCTTGACAATGTTACACCAAACACCACTTGAACCCGCCGAATACGATGGAGATTCAAACCTACCATTGCTCCCATAAAACTTCTCAATCATAACACGCCAAAGACCGTTCCTTTTAGTATGAAAGCGCCACTTCCATTTTGCAAGAAGGCTAATATTTTTGGATAAAAGACTACCAACTCCTAGGCCACCCATATTGGCATCAAGGAGAATACTGTTCCACTTAACCCAAAAAATGCCACGATGGGAATCTTTAAAGCTCCAAAAGAATCTACCCCGAATAGCCTCAAGGAGGTTGATGATCTTTGAGGCACTTTAAATAATGAAAGATAGCAAATAGGCAAGCTTCCAAGAACAGACTTCACAAGCATTAGCCTCCCACCAACTGAAAGAGCCTTAGCCTTCCAAGAATTGTTTTTGGGTCAAATTTTTTCAAAAAGAGCTTCTGATGTATGGAGTAAATTAAAAGAAACTTTTGATAGAGTTGATGGTTCAGTTACTTTTAACTTGCACCATAAAATCAACTCTCTTTCTCAAAATGGGAGCTCAATGGCTGAGTACTTTAATAAGTTGTCTACTCTGTGGATACAGTTTGATGCTGTAATTCAATTGCCTAGATGCACTTTCATGCTGCTGAGGATTCTAAAAAACATAACCAATTGATGAAGTTAATGCAATTTTTAATAGGATTGGATGATTCATATATGCAAATTAGAAGTAATATTCTATCTAGAGATCCTTTGCCATCATATCTAGTGATGAATCTCACATATTTGTGGTTACTGGTTCAGGTGGTAGGACTTCCCAAAGGTCTCAGACATCTGTGTTTAACTCCAGTCAGCCCAATAATGGGAATTCTCAAAGGTCTTCAACCTCTGGTAATTCCTTCATACCTAACAATGGCCCTAGGAATAATGATAATAGAAAGACTGCTGGTGGTCCTGTCTTAGTTTGTAAGCATTGTGAGTTTAATGTTCATACCGTGGATAGATGCTTTAAAATCATTGGGTACCCTGCTGATTTTGGAAAAAATAAAAGAAATAATAACAATCATGGTACTCAAAAATTCAATAAAAGATTTGTTAACAATAACAACTCTGTTGGATCTAGTTCCACTTCTGCTTTTTCTGATGAACAGATTTGAAAACTTCTTTCTTTGATCAAAGAAATCTCTGTTAATACTGATGGAAATGGAAAAAGTGTTCATGCCAATATGGCAGGTATTGTTTTTAACAAAAGTAATTTTTTTTAATCAAAACTTTAAAAAGTTCTTTAGTCACATTAGTAAAATGAGAGCTGCACTTGTTGCAGCTGGTATTATTCTTGACTCTGGAGCCAATCAACATTTAACATACACTGACAAATTTTTGGTGAATGTTATTGATATTTCCAAACTTGGAATTAAGGTTTCACATCCTAATGGAACTAAAGCCTTAATCACAAATGTTGGAAATATGGTACTCACCAAACATTTGACTCTGTATGATGTGTTGGTTATCCCAGGGTACTGTGTTAGTTTAATGTATGTTTATAAAGTGGCTAGAGATAGCAAATTTGTTATTACTTTTGATGAAACAAAGTGTTATGTTTTACCTCGGGATTTGAAGGGAATGAATATTCTGGGGAATGGTAGGAAAATGGATGGTTTGTATTACTTTGATGGAAATCAAGGTATTGACCTAGGTGTTAAGAATTTTGAATCTGTTTGTAGTCTACCTAAGAAAACTTGACATTGCAGGCTTGGTCACCCTTCTGACCAAGTCTTATCAGTGCTAAAGGGTGAAATCAATTTTATAACTAATACATAAAATGAGCCTTGTGACAATTTTTCAATAGGCTAAACAGACAAGGGAACGTTTTCCCATAAGTGATCATAAAACTGTTTTTCTTGGTGAACTTGTTCATTTGGATCTTTGGGGTCCTTATAGAGTTAATAGTAAAGAAGGACACAGATATTTTTTAACAATTATTGATAATTTCATGATAAGACGAAAAGTGTTACGCATTTAAGGGGTCATTTAAGCCTTAAATCGCAATTATATGATCAAATATTGCCTTAAATCATTCCTTTCGTCATTTTAGGTACTTTTGAGAGGAAATATGAAAAAGGACGCATTTTGGACGTTTTTGGATCATAAAAGTGAAGAAAACGACAAACTCTCAAATTATGCTGGAAACAGTACTTGACGGCGTCACACTGTACTAGGTGATGGAGTCACATGTTGACAAAGAGTTGGATAATTATTTTACACTAGATGCGCCATAAAGGAATTTTGGAGTTAAAGAATGACAGCGTCATGTTATAAGCATCAAGGACATCACGTGTTAAAGGAGACGGCCCAGAGAACATTACAAGGTGACGGCTTCAGGAGTGGATCTAGGTCATCAAGGAACCCTAAGTACGGCGAGGTGACGGCGTCACGACCCATAAGGTGACGCCATCAGAGTTGTAAAATGTATAAATACTCATCAAATTTTCATTCATTAAGTGTGGAACTTTAGGGAGAACTTAGGGTACAAACCCTAGTCGACTTTTGCAGCTATTTTGAGGTTTCTAAACCTCTTTTCTTCTATGCTTAATCAAGGATAAGTATTCTATCAATCATTCAATATGTCTATGTGTTGTTTGATTCGATCTTATGCTTGTCTTTACATTAACATGCTAGGCTAGGTTTGTTTGTGTTTGCTTAGATGTAATGAAACCTAGCTATTGATTATTAATTGATGATTTGTTATTAATTGTTGTTGGATGAATGATATCAATGTTAGGCTTAAGAAAACTGGCATATCTCCTATTGGTAACATGCTTGATGTCTTAAGAAACATGAATCGGGTGTGTACTATGATTAATTGGTTATGTTTAATGCATAAGTGACTATTAATGAGGCCATGATAGGATACTAAACGTGTCGTCATAGGAAGAGATAGGATCTTATAGAGTTGGGGAAGGACGTACACGCCCCCACGAATGGTATTAAGTAATACAACCCGTCATCCACGCAATTGTAACAAATCTATCAATCAATGAAACATAGCTAGGGAGTAGTGAAACCTAAGTAAACACGTTTTTCTCCATATTAGTTTTCCACACACTTATTTTCTTGTTATTTTATTTTTATTGCATTTGTAGTTAATTGGGTTAGTTGACTAGCAACTAATTCCCCCCACTCCATCAAAACATGAGATTTTTACTTGCTTTCTAAAAAATATAAAAATACAAAAAGAATCATCCTCACCTATAGACATAGTTTAGATCATTTTCAATCCTAACGAACACTATTCCCTGTGGAGAACGATCAATTCCCTAGTTCTTACCACTACACTATACTACATTGGTCAGGTACACTTGCCTGGCGGGGATTGTAAGCTTCTCAAGATCCCTTGAGAAGTAAAACTTTTGTGTGACAATCCAAATTGCATCAAAGTTTTTGGCGCCGCTGCTGGGGAATAGTTATTGCTTAGGTTGAATTTTATTTTTATTAGGTCTACTCATTAGATTCCTTTCAAGTGAGATTTTTATTTTTATTTTTATTTTTATAGGTTTTCTTTAGTCTATCTTTTTCTTTGTTCCTTTGTTCGTAACCGTTACCATCCGACATTATGGAAGGTGGTAATATCTTTGACCCCATCAACCCACCACAACAAAATCTACCACAAAACCCACCACAACCAAGCCAACCTCCTAGAGCCCGCACTTTAGGAGAGTATTCCCGTCCTAGCCACCAAGGCTATCGAAACACGATTGAGCTCACTCAAGGAGCCAATGTGTCTCCCTTGTGATCTGACACCATCCGGTTGGTGCAAAGCGGATTGCATTCTATGGACTTAGTTCCGAAGATCCAAATCAACACCTCAAGGATTTTCTTAAAATCGTAGATTCCATAGACCTTGATGTTGAAACTCGAGAGACGACCCGACTGCGTCTCTTCCAATTCTCTCTACGTGACCAAGCTAGTCAATGGCTTGAGCGTTTACCCGCGGGATCCATCACATCTTGGGATGAACTCACTTCTCGTTTCCTTGCTCAATTTTTCCCACCGGGAAGAACCACAAAGTTAAGGAATGACATCTTGAGGTTCCAACAACATCAAGGTGAAACTCTTTACGAAGCATGGACTCGTTTCAAGGACTTACTTAAAAAAGTCCCTCATCATGGCATTGATCTTTGGCTCCAAATTCAAATCTTTTATGATGGTGTCAATCATCAAAGTAGAAGGGCCATAGATTACGCTGCAAATGGTAGACTAAGCAAGCTTGGTGTTGGTAAGTGCTGGGAGGTCATTGAGGACTTAGCACAATACGAAGATGAAAATGGGAAGATCTGATGTTCTTGGAGGAAGGAAGTCTAAATTGCATGAATGCAACTCAAGAACAGCTATTTGAGAACATCGAGAAGCAAGTTGAAAAATTAATGAATGCCGAGGCACTTATGGTCAAAGCTGGAGTAAATCCTAGTGGATACGCGAATTCAGTCAGTAAGTGTACGTTTCCTGAATATTCGCGACAAGTGGAATTCGAAGGGATCATGCTAACTTTTGTAAACAATCAAGAAAAGCAAATCCAGCAATTAGAAGCCCACATGGAAAACACCCGAAGTGTTTTCATGGACTTGGCCGATAAATTTATATCGAGGATTAAGGAAAAAATTAAGGAAGAAGTTGTACCCAAAAAGATCGAAAAGATCTTTGAGCTCCCAACCCATAATGTATCAAACGACGACAAGGGGGAGGAAACACCTCTTAAAATTTCATCCCCAAGCCACTTCTGTCCCCATGAATCGCCTCCCGAGAAAAAAAAAATTCTCAAGTACACAACATCTTCATCGGAAGCTTACGAGTCACACTCCCAAGCTTCCATAAAGTTAGAAAATGATCCTTTGGCTTTAAACCTGGTGTACGAAAAACCCAACTTAAGTATCTTATCTTTCCGAAAGCTCCCTGGGAAGGTTCCCTCTGGTCATCAAGCACCTATGAAATAGGGGAATGGAAACCTGATTGGGTAATAATCGATCACTTTAAAAGCCAATGTTCACCTCGTGATATCATCCAAACGTTTGATCCAGGTGGATTTTATTAAACAAAAGGACCATTGCTTTCATGGGTCACCAATACTAATTGACTAACTTTTGAAAGAACATGGGCCTAATTGAAAATCCATGAGAAACATCATCCCACGGGCACGTGATGGCGTCAGGTATTAAAACCTGACGGCGTCACCTCGCACACCCAGCTCTTATAATCAAATACCAATCACTTTTATCACAAACCCCACAAACTTTATCCACCCCACACCCACCCACCGAATCTCCAAGGTCCAATTCACCAATTTTTGTCGCTAATCTCCATGTGGTAAGTAACTTTTATTCATCCTTTTCGCTTCAATTACTCGTAGGATCTATCAATTTCGTAAACCCCCAATACTCGAAACCCTGTTGATTCATGATTAGAACTTATAATGCCCTTTAATTAGTGTTGTTTTGGCAATGATTAAGGCATTAGATAGTGTTAATCAATTGGGTTTATTGACTTAAGGGGGTACAAATTCAAACCGAAAACTGTGGACAAAATACCCATTTGGCTGTGAAACGGGGTGTTTGATTGATGAACTTAGAGTTTGAATATTGATTTTTTCCTCGTAATACCGGATTCGAAAAGTGATGAACCTGACGGCATCACCTCATAGAAAGTGACGGCGTCAGGTGTGTCTATTGTTCGACCATCCCCTTTGGTCATTATCTAACTCTTTCCATTCCTTCCTATTTTGTTTCAGGAAATGAGTAAGCATTCCCTATCCAACTGAGGGAGCTCTTCAAGGTCCCAACAAGAAAACCTTGCGGAAACGGTCGCAAGCTGGAATGTCTTTGATTATGACGATACCAACATCAAGTACAACCAACTGCTCCACCATCAAATTGACCATGGGGCTGTGGTTGATTGGGAGTTCTTAAGAAGCGAGGGCCTCGAACAAGGTTTTTTGGGCAGCTTCCTAACCGATGACTTCACGGGTCCTTAGTGGGAAAGGTTGTTTAGGATTCAAGAGCCGGTTTATGATGAACTGGTACCTGAGTTTATAGCTACTTTTCATTTTGAAATAGGGGATGCAAGGAGTAAACATAGGTGCTGCCACACTCTACTTTAGGCTAGGGGTGAGCTTAGGACTTGTTCTGTTATAGAGTTTGGTTGGAGATTGGGGTTGTATAGCTAGCATGAGACCTTGCAAACAGAATTTCTGGGTAGGTTGATGGATGCTAAGACTATTAGGAATGACTTGAGAAGTGTTATGTTCTGGCCCACCATTGGGAATGGTGTGTATACTTCGACTACCGTGGCCTCTAGTATCAGGGATCCTAGGGTTAGACTGACTCACAGGTGCATATCCTACTCCTTGTCGGGACGCCAGAGTTCCACACACCGCATCACTGGTTCGGACCTCTTCTTCCTTTACACCATTTACACTCCGGATGTTTATTGCAACATCCCATTCTGGGTGGCTAGTTATTTAAAGGGGGAGTTGAGGAGAAGCAGAGTGATAAGATTTATGGAGGGATGTTCGTCACTAGGCTCGCCTAGTCTTATGGGGTCCTTAGACCTAAGCTCCTGAGATACTTGAGTGTAGAGGGACCATACAAGGTTGTTAGGTCCAGGTCCCTCAAGCAGATGGAGGTCATCATGGAGTTTGGTGATGGATCATATCTCTGGCATGTTGTGGAGGGACCAGCAGGGGTTGGTGGTGATGATGATGACGAGGAGGATGATCAGGCTCCACAGCATCAGCCGTTTGGGGATCAGGGTGCAGGTGGCTCAGGTGATGTTTACAGGGATATGAGTCGGGGGGATTGGCAGGCCTATCAGGGGGTTTGGATGGGTCAGATGGATACTTGGACGACCCGCACTGATGAGAGGTAGATTGGATGTACGATCACACGGTGCGTCAGATGCAACACTTATCCACGCCTGATCATTTGGAGCCCCCTCTTCAGATTGACCCGTTCCCTGGCCGCGAGCAGGATTACCCACCCTATGGGTACTATGGACACCTCCCTCCTGGTTATGATTACCGCTATGGTCCCCCTCCTCAGTGATGATTTTTATTTTTATGATGTGTTGTAATCTTGGAACAATTTATGGATTTATGTTTTAAGACAATTTGGTTTGTAATAATTTAGGATTTGGCCTCTGTTGGCCTTTGGATGCTTGTAACTTGTTCTTTTTAATCTTTATGCATGTAGGACTTCTTCATTTCGGTTATCATTATTGGTAACCCAAGCTTTCTTTTTATTTGTTTGCTTGTTTGTTTATTTGTTTTATTTGCTTCCGTATGTATGTTCTTATTTCTATTGTTTATAATTCATGTTTCAAATAAAATTGTGAAAATGCTTTATTTTGTTTTTAACTTCGTCTTAATTACATATAGAGGTATTTTACAAAATATAAGTGTAAGGGAAATCCAAATTTGTTTTCTAAGAACGAATTGAACATGAACGATAACAATGAGATATAGACATACATAATAGTATTTGTTTGAGTCAAATGCTTGTATCGAGTCATAATGATATTTTGCAGGAATTCCAGGAATTAAGGTATAGGTTTTTCTAGAAATTTTTAGGAAACTAAACATAAAATTTCTGTTACACCAATTCTGACGACGTCAGCAATCAAAGCCTGACGACGTCAGGTACAAAATTTTCTAGAAAATTTTGCAAGTTTTGTTTTTCTGCCGGAATTGTAAAGTTTTGTTAAATTTTTAACTTATAAACTCCAAGAATCTGCAAACATTCATTCCACAAGCATTATATCTTTATTTGCTTTTTAGGATTTTATTTTATATAGATTTTACCGCCGATTTTACACTTGGTTTTCTTGTTTTTTTCTCAGGTTTAACAGGTTATATTGTACAAGAAGTTGTACATGGATGGTCAAGTCTTTGAGCATCAAGTTTCAAGTTTTTGGCGCTGCTTTAATCTTGAAGTTACATTCTCTTGGAGGAGGATTTAACCATGTTACCGCATTATCCACACCGAGCGAATCAGGGGTGTATTTGTTTCATTCTTTCATTTTCTTTACTTTTATATCTTTTATTTGAACATTGGGGACAATGTTCAACTTAAGTGTAAGGAGAGGGGGGTAAATGAAGATACCTTAGAGAATACCATGACACTTGATTTTTGTTTGTTTAATAGTGAATGTGTAATAAAACTGAGAGAAATATTTGTTAGGGTAATTTTAGCATCAAATTTAAATTTTTTTGCAACATATAGGAGTGAAACTTTAGTCTTAGTAAGCGTCTCATGGATAGGGGTTATATGACTAGCACAAAAATCGTACCACTCAAAAAAAATTTATGAATAAGGTAGTGACCATCCGGGTACTAGATTAATTGACTAACGTGCCAGCGATCTAGTGTATGACTTGGTGACCATCCGTTATGCAAATAACGCGCCAGCGATCCAAGAAGTGCACTAGTGACCATCCGTTAGTTGAAACGTCAACGACTCGTGCTGATATGTGCCTTTTTGCACATATCTTTTATTCCATTTTACGAGCCAAAACGACCGAAAACACCTAAAAATGACCAAATAATGTTACAAACATCCTTGGGAGTGTGTTTTTGTGTGTTTCAGGTACAAAGGATTGAAAATAGACGAAAAATGGAGCAAAATTGCAAAAATGTCAAAAACAGTCCCTGAACTTTCAGAAAATGTCAAAATTGGTCCCCGGAATGAAATTATGATGAAAAAGTCAACAATCATCCTCCTAGAATTATCAAATGACAAATTTGGTCCTCATAGTGCAATTTTGAAGAATTTATATTTTGTCCTTCAAGATTGAAAAATTGGCAAAAATAGTCCTTGGTTATCTAAATTGAAGAAAAATGATAAAAAGGGCATCGAGAAATCAAGAGTTGGCAATATTGGTCCTTGGGAGAAGTATGAAAACTTGGCAAATTTGGTCCTTCAAATTCCAGAAGATTACAATTTTGGTCCTTGTATTTACCAGATACAAAACCAAACGGGCCTTTGTTTATTTAAACACAACACACCCAATACCCAATACCCTTAAATACACTAAACCCACATCCTCCCTTGGTCCATTTCCCTTCTCAGCCCACCAAGCCCAAAACCCCCGTTTATTAAAACACTGGGTCAAACAGTCAACCCCCAGGTCAAACCAGGGTCAAACTTACCCTTCTTCCCCAACATCCCATTTACCCAGCAGACAAACCACCACCACCACCACCACTGCTACACTCCACCACCCCTACCTCCTCAAAAGCACCCCAATTCACCATTCCCCATCCCACTACCCCTCACAAACCGTACCTAACCCCAATTGCCACCCTGGCAATTCAAACACGTACCACAAACTTTTCCTGCCAAAACCTTATATAAGGGGCTAGGATCACTCATTCTTTATTTGGATGACTGGGATTTGATCAAGAAAGCACAAGGATGATATTACAACTATTTTCACTCACAGAATAAGCACAAAAAAGCAAAATGAACCCTAGTTTAGTTTAGTATAAATAGGAAGCTTGTACAAGCCTTTAGAGGCATCCTTTTCCTTGTATTTTTCTTTCATTACTCTTAGATTTAAATTGTAATCCAGTTACTTTAAGTTAATTCAAGTTTTATTTAAGTTTCAAGCTATTTTCATTTTTAAGTCAATTTTTGAATTTCTTATAGTTTCACTCAATTTGCTTTACAAATTATCCCAGAAGCTTTAACAAGCTTTTAAAAAGATATTTGCAGTTAAATGAACCAAAAACTCAGAAAAGAAAAAGAAAAAAAAAGGGGAAAATACAAAGAAAATAAAAAACAAATAAAAAATGTTGGCTCATGCCAATGAAGCAGAGCAAAGGTCTGGATGGAAAATGGTTTAGAGCTCATGGGAGCATAGGATTGTGGTTTAGTCCTGGTTATAAATAGCTTCCACATTTTGGACCTCTTGTAAGCTAATTTCCTGTATGTTTTTGCATATTTTTCATTATTGACCCTTAGTTGCAATTTGTAGTTTAAATATGTTTAATTCTATTGTTTCATGTTAGTATAAGTTTATTTGTTGGTTTCTTAGCTTAAATCTTTAGTTTGCTTGGAAATTTTTTAAAAACTATTCAATAAGGGGTGTTTGGTTCAATCTATTGAGGTGTGTAGTTGTTCTTGTATTTGGACCAAACCTGTCTCAGTACCACTCTTACGCTCAAATTAGTCCAACTCAACTTTTACATTGGCAGTTCTAAGTGAACAAGTCAAAAATAACTTCTAAATTAGCTTACTGTTTAACTGTTAGGTTTTTAGGAGTCCAAATCACCATTCTAGCTTTAAAACTTGTTAAGGTTGCTCAAATTAGTCTTAGTATAGATTATAACAACACATTCATTCATCTAGGATTAGCCAAACTTCAAATTAGTCAACTTCAGCAAAATTGAAAAAAGTCAAAGTGCCAAAATTTCTCAAAAGAAGATGGATTTTTATTTTACTAATGGTTGTGAGTTATGATCTGAAACTTTGTGATTTTACTATTTGACTGCTTGTGATCACTGGACTATTTTTTGTATAATTTTAAGAATTTTTCTTGACAACCTTTTTATAGCTCAAAGTGGGTCAGGTGAGCTTGTAACTGCCCTGCATCTAGTAATACCCAGTTTGACCCGTTTTTCATTACCCCATAACTTGCTCATTTCTTGAGCTTAGGACTAGATCTTTGGAGCTTTGTGGAGCCGGCTAGGCTGTTTAGTTAGATCCACCCATTGTTTGAACTCACAAGCTTGTTTGCTAGCTTTACTTGGCCCTCCTAATTGCCCCCACTGCTTGTGTATGCTGATGAGCATCAGCAGCTAACTGAGCTTGTTTGATCTTGTTATCTTTTTTATTCTAGTTGTTTAATTATTGATGTTATGTTGTTTTCTTGTGTTTGGGACTGTGTTTGCCTGCTTTTAGCTTTGTTCTAGCTTATATGCTTGTTTAACTAGCTTATGGCTTTTCACTAAATCACTAGAAACACTTAAAACCTTTACTGTTGGTTTTCAAGCTTTGCATAAGCTTGTTTCCAAATTTTTAGCAAAAGCTCTTTCACAAAAAAAATGTTCATATTTGTTGTTCAAATCAGTTTGCAAAAGAAAAATAATTGCAAAAAGTGGTGTTGCTAGGAATCGAACCCTGGTCTTACTGCTCACACACACAGCACTTACCACTCGCCCTAGGGTATTTTTTTCAATAAATCTTTGCAACATTTAATGTATAACTAGTTGTGTTTGTTTTGCTTATTAGCTTTTCAGCTTTTGGTAGGTTAATTCCAGCTTATTTTTCTACTATGCCACCATTTTTTTTTTCTTAAGTTCATTTTAACTCATAGTATTTTCCAAAAAAGTTTCAGGTTTTTCAAGATAGTTTAGTATTTATTACAATTTAATTAGTGTTTATTAGTATTTAATTCATAATAAATAGAATTTTTATTGAAAAATTAATTTTCTTTTTTAAAAAATTTCTTTTGTCATCTAGTACGTAGGAAAATTATTTGGAAACCCGTAGGACTAGCGTAGCATAAAATTCACTTTTATATTTGTACGTTTACGTTTATTTTAAATTTAAACGTACGTTTTTAGTTTTTTTAACGTTTCTAGTTAATTTTATTTCACGTAATTGTTCATATAGCTTGTCTAAGCTATTTTCTTTTGTATTTTCTTCATTTCATCAATCATAACCTTTTCCCGTTGAAAATCACCCGATCACATTACGTTTAAAATACCATTCACGCTTCGTCGGGACATAACGACCCGAGGAAACCCTATTCTTCACCGGTTATCTGGCACTTTCTCCTGGGTTGACCTATTGACCGCACCCGGTTGATTGGTTAGTTTAAGAGGAATCAATTTTTGGCACCGCTTCCGGGGAGGCTGTGCTGCGTATTCTCAAACGTCTTTGAGATTAGTGGTTTTTACATTCGTCACTGTAAAAATCCCATCACTTTTATAAATTTTTAATCAAAACATAAAAAAGTCATTAACACTTTTCCTAAACTGTTAAAACACCAAAAAAAATCAAAAACAAACAAAACAAATCGTTATGTTTTCTATCTCGGATTTCTTTTAGGTGATTCTAAAAGGGATACGATTTTGGTTAACGGGACGATACCAAAAATAATTCCAAAAGTTTTTTTTCACATACACACAAAAACCCAAAAACATTGTTTTTTTTTCTTGTGAATAAACACATAAAATACATTGTCGCAAACCAAGACAGAACACCTACCAACTAGGGGTGTGAACATTAATAAGTTCCCAAACAAAAGATTAAAACTTGCCATTATGTCCTTGTGAGTGGTGTACCTTTTCTAAAGAAGCCATTCATTTGTCATTATTGGTTTAAGTTCAGTGTGGTTTTTCCTCGATTTTGTTTTGATTGATTTTATCCTTAGTACATGCGCACTCGTTCTTCTAGGTCTACGAGCCCATTACGTGAGCTTGTGAGAATTCCTAGAAGACATCGTAGACGTTCAGTACCAACAGGCGGATCTGAGATCCGTACTGTTTCCACATCTGTTGTCACCATGGCGGAAGACCGCCCTATGTGTGAGCTTCTCCAAGCACCCATCAAGGTTTACGGAGATCCTATTGTTGTTCCAGCCATCGTGGCTGATAATTTTGAGCTCAAAACCGGGTTACTGAATCTTGTAACCTCAAGTCAATTCTATGGTTTTGAGAGGGACGATCCTCATGCTCACATTCGATGGTTTAACAAAATCACGTCAACCATCAAAT
Source organism: Artemisia argyi (assembly GCA_030686995.1). Classification (NCBI taxonomy): domain Eukaryota; kingdom Viridiplantae; phylum Streptophyta; class Magnoliopsida; order Asterales; family Asteraceae; genus Artemisia; species Artemisia argyi. Next base: position 109,856,033 of record CM060686.1, on the reverse strand, counting down.
ACAAGAATGTCCCGTCTGAAGCGATAAAACTTCTTCTCTTCCCATTTTCCCTCGAGGGCCAAGCCCGGATTTGGCTTCAAAAACAACCCCCTCGTTCAATTGAAACATGGGAAGATCTTGTCAAAAAATTTGTGAATGAATTCTTCCTACCTTCTAAGACCACGAGTTTTAAAAACGAAATCTCCAAATTCACTCAAAAATATGATGAATCATTTGGTGAAGCGTAGGATCGTTTTAAAGAATTACTTCGCAAATGTCATCATCATGGTTTCTCCGAGTTGATGCAACTCGACACTTTCTACAATGGTGTGAGCCAAACCGATCAGGATTCTCTCAATGCCTCCGCGGGAGGTAATTTTTTGAGTAGAACCACAAAAGAAGCTTTAGCTATCATCAAAAACAAGTCTAAGGTCCGCACTACACGAAGCAAGTTGGTTGTTTCCCAAGTGAGTGTTGGTCCTTCTACTCCCCATCCTGTGAGTCAATCTAGCACCGATGCTAAGATTGATAAACTCACAGAAGCTATTCAAGCTTTGATTCTATCTAACCAAAAGAAAGTCTCGTTCCTACAAACTTCTTCTCCTGTTGAAGTTAAAAAACTTGAAGTCTGTGTTACGTGTGGTGGTCCTCATGCTTATTATAACTGTACTGCCACCGATGGTAATCCATTCGAAGCTAATACAATAGCAGGGACTTCCAATCAAGGAGGAAACCAATACCGCCCTCCCATGGACCCGAGCTATCGTCCTAACCACTACCCTGGACCACCCAGTTTTAATCAAAATCAAAATGTTCAAAACCGTAACCAAAACCAAAATCGAATGAACTAAGTTTATCAAAACCAAGGGAATTTCAATCAAGGTCAAGGTTTCCAACACCAAGGTTTTCAAAATCAAGGTTTCCAACATTAAGGAAACTTTAACCGAAACCAAGGGCAGGGTAATTTCAACCAAGGGTATTTTCATGGAAACAACAACCAAAATCAGGGGAATTTTCAACACCAAGGTCCCAACCAGAACAACCGAGCTCAAAATTTTCCTAATCAAACTCAAGCCATTGTTCCAACTAGGCCATCGTCTGATGAGTTGTTAAAACAATTTATGAAATCCCAGGAAGAAATGAACAAGTTGTTGGTCAGCCAAATTTCTGAAATCAAAAAGTCTTTAAATGATCGACCCTTGGGCACAGGAACACTTCCGAGCAACACGATCGCTAACCCGTGGGGCGATGCTAAGGCGATCACAACTAGAAGTGGTGTTTCATATAATGAACCCGCGATTCCTACTACCTCTTCTTGTAACAACCGTGATTTTAGCAGGTTAGTTAGACTTTTAGCCTCGAGTTAATCTAACTTTGTTTGGTGTAGTTTGAGTAGTTATATGAGTGTTATTGCGTGTTATAGTGTGGTTAGTATTTGAGTTAGCGCTAAATCCCTTTGCGTTGTGGTTGTTATTGTGATTTTTGATGATGTTGATTTTGGGAAAGTTCATTTTGATCACCTGTGTGGTGTAGAAATGACCTGTGTATATTTGGTGTTTTGAGTTTTTGCGTAACGAGTCTTCATTCAAGTTATTGAGCGTTAGTAAGTTACGGGGATGTTGTTTTTGTGAGGAAATGCTTATGGAGTGTGTAAAAATCTATTTTTGGAAACTTTATTTTGAAAATGAATATTTTCCGGTTTGTCGTAAAATTAAGGTTTATCGCGAAAGACGTTAGGTTTTGTTATGGGAATATATAAAATATGAAAAGTTTGATGTTTTGAGTGTAATAAATAAATTAATAATAAAAAATAAAAAAATATAATATTAAGGGGGGGGGGGCCGATTAAGGGTGTTAGGGGGGAAAAAGGAAACAAAATTTGATACCGAATACAACTCTAAGCCTTAAGGGTTATCCAAATTAATTATAAATACAAAATCAAAACTCCCCTATCCCTTTTTCATGCATATTGAGTCGACACAAGGGGAATCCAAGAAGAAGAAAAATTAGGGTTTCATAATTGTCTAGCAATAATCAAGAATCAAGGTAAAATCTTTAACCCTTATGTGTAATTAATCAATTATTGTTATGATTCATGTAATAATTAATATGATGGAATCTAGGGTTTATATACTTCTGTAAATTATTGAAGTAAAACATGTTAGGATGATTAGATGTTAATATTATGGTTAATGGTTAAGGGAATTGAGTGTTAAACGCGTTAGATTATGTGTTAGGGTTTGGACAGATTTGTAAGGCTATAAAGATGTGAGTGTAAATAACAGATGGTGATGAGTTAAGTTAGGAATTTTAAGTCTAAATTGAAGTATAATGAAAGAGATTTCCAAAAAGTCCAGCCACGATCAATTTTGAGGTCGGGAAGTTGGTCTTTTGATTTTTCTTTGTTAAGGTGTCAAAGCTGTCAAACCGGGACAGATTTTGGGTAAAAGTTTGAGGGTGTCATGTGGTTGTAAAAGTGGTATTTTGACTTGGTCTTCTGGAATAGTTAAGTTTTAGGTTATATTAGACAACCACGAAGAGGATTTGTGATAAAAACTTGTGCAAGTAATTATTAAAAATCAAAACTTTTTGGTGTGCGTTCAGATCCGAATTTGAGTAGTTGACAAGTTTGAATTTCTTATGAGTACTTGTGTGTGTTATTGGTCCATGGCCTTCTGGGATTAGCTTCTATGCTTATGAGAGACCATGGTAAATTATTGGTGTGAGTTGTTGAGCTTTATTTGTCGTGATTTCATGTGAGTGAATGTACTCAAAAATTCTGCGTTTTATGAGTTTTAGAGTGCAAGGGATTTAGCGAGTACTATCTCCGTCCCATATTAAGTGTCCACTTTCATAATGCACAAAGTTTTAGGAGATTCCACTAACTAAATACTCCACCAATCAAATATTACTTTTACCCACTAAACTCTCATCTTATTGGTTGAAAGGTACAATTGGACACTTAATTTGGGACATTCAAAGATTCCATTGTGGACACTTAATATGGGACGGAGGGAGTATTAAGTTATGGTTGTGGTTAGTGTGGTGCTAGGAGATCCATGGTAGGTCATATGAGTCTTAGACATCCATCATATGTGTATTACATGGGTTGTAGCTTTTAGGTTGACCTTGTGTAATGTGGATTATTTTTGTGTGCTATAGATTGTGAATTATTTTTGTGGAAGCTGCGGAGTTTAAGGTGAGTTCATAGTCCCATATTTTTACTTGTTTTAAACTTGGGATGAGAATGATGCTTGTCTTAAATGATTTGATTTACTGTGATTATGTGTGTGGTGTTAAAGAGCTTGGACCTATAATGTTATCGTATGCATGCTATGTGTGATTATTTGCTTGTGTGGATGTGTATGGGATCCAATTAGGAGGATGTTTATCCTGTTGCTCGCGCATGCGACCTAATTGATGTTTGATATGTTTGATGGGATCCAATTAGGAGGATGATTATCCTATTGCTCGCGTATGCGACCTAATTGATGATTATAGGGTCGGAAGACACGAGCCGTCTTAATGGTTGCCTTATGAGTGTTGTTGCCTTTGTGTGTGGATATATTGACTTGCAAATGCATGTAGCTATATGATAACTAAAACTATTTGTCCAACTATATTTTTGTAATCACAGTGAATTCGGTTGCCTTGTGTGTTGAGTCTTAAACCTATGAATCTCACCAACGTTATGTTGACATTTTAAGCATCATTTTCAGGTGAGCATTCTAAGGCCAAAGTTGAGGGCAGCAATTAGGCGAGACTTAGTTGCATGGAGACTTACTTATGTTTTGGGATTTGATTTTATTCGGATTTGGATATGATACATTTATGTTTTATGTTTGGTACTTTCAAATTTATTGAAGATAACTTTTGGATTTTATTTTGTTTATCTTTGGGTATTGTTACAACACTGTGTGTTGGTGCATTGCTCTATTTATGTGCATGTAGTTCTTCTCTATGTTGAAACCAGGTGTTGTGATGATATCCATGAAGTTACACCCGCGCGTTTCCGCCGTGGCGGGGTGTGACACTTCTTCCTCTCCTCCAAAGGTAGCGGAACGTGAACCTCAGGTGACAAAGGACAAGGTGCAACCTACTAGCCCACAAAGTACCGCACACGTCCATCCTCAAGTTATCCCAAAACACAGATCTAAACCCGAAGTTGTCTTTGAACCACCAGAAACCCCAAATGAGAACCCTAAATCCAAAACTTCTATTCCTTACCCATCACGTTTAAATGAACAAAAGCTCTGCGAAAAAGCTAGTCACCAAATGGACAAATTCTTTCAAATCTTTCAAGATTTGCATTTTGATATAAGCTTCGTGGATGCTATCCTCTTGATGCCCAAATTTGCATCAATAATCAAAAACTTGTTAAGCAACAAGGAAAAGCTGTTTGAAATGGCTAGAACTCCAGTGAATGAGAATTGCTCAGCAGTTCTTTTGAAAAAGCTTCCCGAGAATCTTCGAGACCCCAGAAAGTTTCTCATTCCTTGTGTTTTTCGGGGTATGGTTGAATGCTTTGCCTTGGCCGATCTTGATGCAAGCATCAACCTGATGCCATACTCAGTGTGGAAGAAACTTTCCCTTCACGAACTTACTCCTACGTGCATGACTCTTGAGCTTGCCGATCGTTCAATTTCTCGTCCACTTGGCATTGCTGAGGACGTATTCGTGAAAGTAGGAAAGTTCCATTTTCCTGCTGACTTTGTGATTGTTGACTTCGATGCTGATTTGAGGGTTCCTCTAATTCTTGGAAGAGGATTCCTTAGAACGGGCCGTGCTTTTATCGATGTTTTTGAACAAGAAATCATTTTACGTGTGGGTACTGAAGCAATCACCTTTAACCTTGATCAAACTTCGAGGTACTCCTCAAATTACGATTCTAAGTCGGTTAACCGAATAGATATCATCGATGTTGCTGCTGAGGAGTACGCTCAATAAGTTCTTGGTTTTTCTGATGATTCTCTGAGTGGCAATCCCAACCATCTTCTCAACCTATAATCGCCAATTCTTCTCCTTCCCTCACTCCGTTTGAGGGAAGTGACTTCATCCTTGAAGAGATTGAGGCCTTTCTCAAAAGTGATTCAATTCCCGTTGGAGTTGATAACCAAGAGATTGACCCGGAAAGAGATATTCTTCTCCTTGAGAAATTATTAAACGAAGACCCCTCTCCTCTTCCTGTTCTACCACAAAAAATTCATAATGAGGAAATCAAATATGTTGAAAAAACTGATGATTTTCATGAGGTCGAACTTAAGGACTTACCGCCTCATCTCGAATACGCATTTTTGGAAGGTGATGATAAATTACCCGTCATAATTGCTAAGGATTTGAGTGATGAGGAAAAGACTGCTCTAATAAAGGTTCTAAAGTCCCACAAGCAAACAATTGCTTGGAACTCTCCGACATCAAGGGCATTGACCCTGAATTTTGTACACACAAGATTTTAATGGAGGATGACTTTAAACCAGCAGTCCAACAACAAAGAACGGTTAATCCAAAACTCCATGAGGTCATTAAATAAGATGTTCTCAAACTTCTTGATGCCGGATTGATTTATCCTATCTCGGATAGTCCTTGGGTTAGTCCCATTCATTGCGTTCCTAAAAAGGGTGGCATTACTGTTGTCACAAATGAAGAAAACGAGTTGATTCCAACTCGATTGGTGACGGGATGGAATGTTTGCATTGACTATCGTAAGTTAAATGATTCCACCTGTAAAGACCACTTTCCTCTACCCTTCATGGACCAAATGCTCGAGAGATTAGCGGAAACGAGTACTATTGTTTCCTCGACGGTTCCTCGGGTTACTTCCAAATTCCCATTGATCCTCAGGATCAAGAAAAGACAACTTTCACATGCCCCTATGGAACTTTTGCCTACAGACGTATGCCATTTGGTTTATGCAATGCTCATGGCACGTTCCAAAGGTGTATGATGGCCATATTTTCCGACATGATCGGGAAAACAATGGAGGTCATTATGGATGATTTCCCGGTCATTGGGGATTCGTTCTAATCATGTCTCTCCCATTTAGACAACATGCTAAAACGTTGTGAAGACACAAGATTATGTCTAAATTGGGAGCTCCTCGACCATAAAATTTCCAAAAACGGGATTGAGGTAGACAAAGCAAAAGTCGATGTCATTGCTAAATTACCTCATCCCACAACTGTAAAAGGTGTTCGGAGTTTTCTGGGTCATGCCGGTTTTTACCGTAGATTCATTCAAGATTTTTCAAAAATAGCCCGGCCATTGACCCGACTTCTTGAAAAAGAAACTCCATTTTTCTTCTCCAATGAGTGCATTAAAGCCTTCCAAATTCTCAAAAAGAAACTTACAGAAGCACCCATCTTAGTTGCCCCCAACTGGGACCTTCCGTTCGAACTTATGTGTGATGCAAGCGATTTCGCTATAGGTGCAGTCTTGGGGCAACGAAAAACCAAGCATTTCCAGCTTACACACTATGCAAGCAAAACTTTGACCGAGGCTCAAGCTCATTACACCACAACAGAAAAAGAATTGTTGGCTGTGGTGTATGCATTTGAAAAGTTTCGGCCATATTTAATCTTGACAAAATGCATAGTGTATACGGATCACTCGGCTTTAAAATACCTCTTTGCAAAACAAGATGTAAAGCCGAGATTGCTCCATTGGGTTCTCCTCCTATAAGAATTTGATTTCATTATACGTGATAAAAATGGAGCTAAGAACCTGGCGGCTGATCATCTATCCCGTCTAGAAAACCCTCACCAAGATGTTTTCGAGAAAAAAGAAATAAATGAAATATTTCCTCTCGAGACACTCAATGCGGTTTCTTTTCGTGGAGACTCTACTACCCCATGGTTTGCAGACTTTGCAAATTACCATGCGGGTAACTTTGTTGTGAAAGGGATGTCGTCCCAACAGAAAAATAAATTCTTTAAAGTTGCAACATTATTTCTGGGACGACCCATACTTGTTTAAAATCTACGCGGATCAAGTCATCCGGCGGTGTGTTTATGGTCAGGAAGCCAATGATATTCTCAAGGCTTGCCATGCTGGACCCACGGGGGGCCACCATAATCCAAACTACACCGCCAAAAAGGTGTTTGATTCCGGATTTTATTGGCCCACGATATATAAGGATGCGCAAGAATTAGTCAAGTCTTGTGACGCTTGTCAACGTCACGGGAATCTTTCACAAAAGAATGAAATGCCACAAAATGCAATTCAAGTTTGTAAAGTTTTTGGCGTATGGGGCATTGATTTTATAGGGCCATTTCTGTCATCTCATGGAAACAAATACATACTCGTGGCTGTTGACTATTTGTCAAAATGGGTTAAAGCGAAAGCTTTACCCACCAATGATGCCCGAGTAGTTGTGAAGTTTTTAAAGTCTCTTTTTGCTCGATTTGGAACTCCATGTGCTATAATCAGTGATCGTGGTACACATTTCTGCAATGACAAATTTGATAAAGTCATGCAAAAGTATAGTATGACTCACCGACTTTCTACTGCGTACCACCCACAAACAAGTGGACAAGTAGAATTTTCCAATCGTGGCATTAAAAGAATCTTGGAAAGGACCGTAGGTGAAAATCGTGCTTCTTGGTCGGACAAGTTGGATGATGCACTTTGGGCTTTTCGTACTGCATACAAAACACCCATCGGGTGTACTCCCTACAAGCTTGTGTACAGAAAAGCGTGTCATCTACCGATTGAGCTCGAGCATAAAACCTATTGGGCCCTAAAGCACGCAAACTTCGACCTCCAAACAGCTGGTGATCATTGAAAAATTCAGCTAAATGAATTAAATGAGCTGCGTGATCAAGCATACGAGAATTCTTTGATCTATAAGGAGAAGACAAAGAAGATTCATGACTCAAAAATCCAGAACCGCGTTTTTATCATTGGTGATCGAGTCCTTCTTTTCAACTCACGGTTGAAGATATTCTCTGGGAAGCTTAAAACCTGCAGGACTGGACCATTCACTATTGCCAAAGTTTATCCACATGGCACTGTCGAGTTGTCTCAAAACGACGGACCAAATTTCAAAGTGAATGGGCATCGGTTAAAGCATTATTTTGGAGGGGACATACCACCCATTGTTATCCCGGATCTCCAAACTTTCCCCAGGAACTAATGAATGCAGGGATCGAGTCAAGCTAGTGACTCGGTGAACAAAAACATTAGCACAACATGGGTTTTCACCCATGTCTCTGATTTCTTCCTACTTTCTAACAACTAAGTGTGGGGGGGTTGCCCCCATTGTGCTTTTCTCTTGTGCGTTGTTTGCTCATGTTTTCAGGTATCTTTGGGATAGTAATGATTGACGCGCCTGTTTTCAATCCAGCCGCTCAATATCTTATCCTTTTGCTAACAAATATCTAAGGATATTGTTTTGATTTTCTTTTTGTGAAAACATAGATTTCCGTTTCACACTTGGCTATTAGTATTACCTTTTTACATTCTAAGTGTCGGCATAATAGCCGGTACTTTGAATATTGACGGCAATATTCAATTCTAAGTGTGGGGGGGGGGGGGGGATTCTATCAAATTTTGTCACATATATTGTACCTTCTAGTTCCCTAGTACCCCCGTTTTGGCAAAATTTTAAAATTTTTGCATTAAAAAAAGAAAAGTGCTTTGCACACCAAAAAAATGAGAAAATCTGAAATTTTTTTGCAAAAATATAATAAGTTTTGACACTTTGTTTAACTTTCCACTGGGTAGAGTAGGAATAGAATTTTGCCCTGACCGGGCACATCAAGCCCTTGCTGTTCCCTTAACTCTGTGAGGCTAAGCGTTCATGAATCTCATTTCTTGAGGTAGTGACCATCCGATTTTTAGATCAATTGACTAATCATGCCAGCGAGCTAGTGTATGACTTGGTGACCATCTGTTATGCAAATAACACGCCAGCGAGCCAAGAAGTGCACTAGTGACCATCCATTAGTTGAAGCGTCGAAATATTCGTGCCAGCGAGCTACTAATATAGAGTTTTTATAAGTTAGATGCTAAACGTGGATTAGTTGGTTCTCTTTAGAGCTCATCGTAGGTACTTGTGGCTTAAAATTGTCTCACCTTATATATCTGTGAAAGAATAATTAAAGACATTATGTTCTGACGAAACTTAGTTCTTTATCTTCTTAAGAGAATCTTTGTTCTAAAAGTTGGGTACACATCAAGGTCATTCTATGAGCTTCAATTCTAAAAACGGGACTTTTGAACCTCTTGTGGAAAACTAGAATGGGGGTTGAATAGTTTTACGTCTTTTTTTTGTTTTATTATGAAAACTTAGTTTATTTTTAAACCTTGTTTACTTTTAAAACTTTGATTCGATCTTATGTGAACTCAAATCTTGAACAATATGAACAACTATATCTAAGTATGAACAATAATAATAATGTAAGTTAAGTATGTGAAATCAACGCATGCATAATATAAACAATTATAGCTATACGAGAGATAAGTAAGTAAATGCTTATTTTGTAATCCTTAATTATATTTTGTATAAAAACTATACTTGATCAAAATGATCAATTATATGTATGTTACCTTTTTAGTTTGATTGTAAAAAATTTGTTTTATGAATGAAACTTATTTTTTTTTTATCTTTAACTGAAATCAACACTAGCACTATATGAGCAACAACATATATACGTCTACGTCTACAAAAGTAATAACGATATAAGCAAGATAATAAGTAATAGATGGAAAGATCTAACCGCAAGACAAGAGATTTATAGTGGTTCGGTTACAAGGACACCTTCCTCGCCCTACTCCACTCCCCAAGCACCTAACTCGAGAGCTTTCTTCACTATGTCAACAAACTCCCTTATGGCGGAGAAAACCTTACACACCAATTATCACACCACAACTTTGTCACACCTTTTTCACAACTTCTACACAACTACTTCACAACTTCTTCACAACTACTTCACAACTTCTTCACACCTAAGCACTACCTAATCACACTACTTCTTCTTCACACCTATACTACTTCACACCACAATAAATTCACAACTTCTCTACCTACACACCTTACTAGCCTAACTCCTTATTTTTACTTCTATCTAACCAATATTCACAACTAATACACAAATAGATGAATACTATACAAGTGATGATGCACAAACAACTTGGATGTGGAGGTCACAACAAGTTGTAATACTTCTTGTCTTGAAGGATTGATGTATTCTTCTCTTGCACTTTAAAGGTTGAAGCTTGGATCACTTGGAAATAAAAGCTTATGATTATATGATCAAAGGGTTTAAGAGAATGGTATAGAAGATTTAGATCAGAAAGTTTATAGTGCAAAAGGTGAGAAAAAATGCCAGATTTGAGCCAGTATTTATAGGGGAAAAAATATTGTTTGGGAGCGTGGCTGGTCCCCTTAATTAGGGGCCGGTCCCCTTAATAATTAAGGGGGCCGCCTAACAAAAAAAATTCTTCAGAATTTTTTGACCTTTTGTGGGGAAGGTTTTAGCTGAAGAATCTAGCCGTTTTTTGGGTAGAAAATTGAATTCAAAATATTTATTTTGAATAAAACATTTTTTATAAATACAAAAATATTTTGTATAGGTTTGAAAATGTTTGTCCCATTTTATAAAAAATATAAGGTTTGTAATAAATATTCCTTTGATCATAGAATGCAATAAACACTTTGTTTATTCATACCTTAAGTGGTTTGGAAGTTAAGTGAATATATACCACTAAATACTTGTGTACGACATAATTTTTAGCTCAATGGGTTTACATTTTGTGGTTATCAAAACATAGAGATATCGATAAATGTTAATAATGTTTTTAGGCATTATTTATATCAACAATCTCCCCCTTTTTGATGATTACAAAACCTAAACTCATCAAGTCTAAAAATTAATTTTTAGACATGTATTTAGTGAGTTTATATTCACTTCTCCCCATTTTTGTAGAATCAAAAAGGTTATGCCGATTAGCTTCATAAATGAAGTTAGATGGGATGAAAGCTCCCCCTTGATGTTTGCTCCCCCTCGTTCGAGGGCTCCAAGGAATCGAGCAATGGTAATCTTGGCTGTAAAAATATTAGAAGCACAAGCATACATAGAAAAATATGCAATATACAAATAACAAGCATAGCAAACAAATATTAAGGATACATAACAATTAATTTAAAGTGATTATGTTAAAGATCGTAATTTGCCAAAGAGAGCCATCGGACTTGCTTGTAACAAAAGGTTGGTTGATACTTATTTGAAAGTGAAAATCATAAGCATATATTATGCTTAGATGGTTGATGATTGAGTGTTTGTAATGAAAATGGTTAAGTTAGGGTAAGATTTTTGGATTAATGGAGGTGTCTATTTGGGTGCATGAGTGTTGGAGAGTTTGGTGGTGGAGAGTTTAGAGGTGTAGAGTTAGGAGCGGAAGAGGTTGATAGAGAGTTTGGATGTTGTTCAAGCAAGGGTTTTGGATGAGATCTAGTGAGAAGATAATCAATCCAAGTGAAGTGTTCATTCAATTAAATGGTTTGTTTTTGGAGAAAGATGCAACAAGGAAAATTATTGACATGTTTTGCAACTTGTTTCAAGTTGTAGGGTAATGAAGGAGAGCTAGAGGAAAGTTGTTCCAAGTTTCATTGAGCAAGGTGTAAGGCAAGAAGAGCACAAAGCTCATGGGCTTCCATAAGTTCTTCAATGAACTTCAAGTGTTCGGAGGAAGGTGATGATGGTGAAGTGTGATTGTTATTAGGGATTGTTGTTTTGAGATTGAGAATGCTCTTCATATGACTAATGTGGGTGAGATGAAGGTGTATTTTTGGGAACAAAGATGGATGTTTGGTTATTATGATGAGGTTTATGAAAGGGTTCATTTGAGTGAACATGAGGTTTGTGTATCATGAAATCGACAAACAAAGTCTTAATAGACAAACCATGGTCCTCTTGATTTGATTTAGTTCACTTACAAGTGTCATTTATATAAATATAGATGACAAATATGAGATCACCATGCATGATTTAAAGAGACGTTTTTAGCATTATTCAACAATGTTTGAAAGTAGCTTTTCACGTAGATGTTAATGAAAGGTAAAGAAAATTTTCCCAATCTTTGGTTTTGATCAAAACAAAATTGTGGATATTGATAGTGAAAACATGTTTTTGAAAAGTCGGATAGTCATTTGAAAAACTATTTTCCAAAATGTGAGGTTTTTGCATATTTTTAGAGATATTAGATTTTTTGACAACAAATATCATTAATCATAGATTTTGAAAGATGTTTATTAAAGATCTCATGCTCAAGAGTATTGGTTAAACCTATTGTCATATGCTATCCTTTTCTACATAACCTATGATCTTAAGTGAGTGAAGACGTAATTCTACATGTTTGATGCGAGGGTGTTGAATGGGGTATATCCTAACATCTATAGCTCCTTTGTTATTGCACACTTATCTAACTTAATGCCATAGTCTACGAGAGCTTGTTTCATCCATAGTTTTCTTACGCAAGGGATCTAATCCTACTTCTATATTTACGATTAATCCACTTAACTCATTTCACTTCATCACCATGAGTTTGCTATTAGTGGATATAGAAGACTTCCATTTTCTATTTTGTTCGACAATGAACAATTTCATTTTATTCCTAGGAAAGTCAACTAACGATGTTTCTAGGTTATAAGTATATAAGCTATTATGTACGTATATTTGTATAAGAGTTACAAACAATATATATGTATAGCCAAGCATTAATCTAACTAATCATTTATCTAAGCATGCAAATTATAGTGATGAACTTAAAAGAGATGCGTACCTTTTAGTCTTCAATGGATTTTCTTCAAGCACTTCAAGTGACTATGTTGACTTGTAGAAGTCATTTGTAGATGAGATTACAACTTCTTCGAAGAATGACAACTTAGCCACTTGGTCCCCATTGTCTCATTGGTCCAAAGTTGTTTGGTCCAAACATATTTAACATTTGGCTAGGATGCATGTATGGTGGTAATATTCCCCAAGGATTGTAACTTGGTTGATAATTCCGCATTTGATTTCTAGTGTAATTGTAATGTTGTCTAATTTGATTTCTTCTAGGTTGAGGTGTTTTAGATCTTGGATGATGATTGTTAGGTTTTCTTGGTGGTGGAGTTTTAGATCTTAATTTGGGTTTAGATAATCCTACTTTGGTTTTTAAGGATGGTTTATAAAAGGTTTTTACTTCTTCATCGTTGGCAAGAGGTATTTTTCTACCATTAATAAGTATATATTTAGGATTTGATTCTAAAGGTTTTAGTTCATTAAGTTCACTTTCAAATTTAACATTTTTAGTTCCACTTGTTGAAGCTTCGGTTGAGTTAAATCCTAAACCGGTTTTATCTCCGGATGCTCTTTGAATACTTATTATTTTCCTAATTGAGTGACTACTATTTTCAAATTTATCAAGTTTATAAATTTCTTCCTTAAGTTTTTCATTTTCATTTTTGAGATCATGACATGATTTACATTCCTCAAAAATTTTCTTACCCTTTTCTAAGTGGTGTATTTTAGCTTTCAATTCAAGTATTTCATTTTCTAGTTGAGTATTTATGCATTTTAGTGTTTTATTTTTAACCATTACTTTTTGACCTAATTTCCATAATCTATTATATTCATTATCTAGGTCTTTTTCATCTAATGATAAATTTTCATCACTAAAGAATTCGGTTTCAGAATGTACCTCTTTTGACGTCTTAGCCATAAAACAGTTTTCCTTCTTTGTGGTTTCTTTCTTGTCCTCATCGCTATCACTCCAAGCACCTCCAATGAACGCCTTTTGATTTTGATCTCTTGACATCATTTGACACTTTCCGATGAGATGATTTGGATCACCACATTTAAAACACTTCCTTTCATTCTTCCCATTCTTGTCATCTTTACTTCTGTGAGATACTTTCATTTCATCATACGGTTGTCTAACGAATCTTCCTCGTCTTTTGAAAAATTTCTTGAAATCTCTTACGGCCATAGCATATTCTTCATCATCACTTTCGGAGGTTGAGCTTTCGTCGTCACTAGATTCCCTCCTAGCTTTCAAAGCAATCGATTTGCTTTGTTCTCTTTTTCCTTTGACTATTTCGGAGTCCTTCTTTATTATGACCTCGTGTACTTTCAAGTTCCCAATTAATTTGTCAAGTTGTAGAGTTGACAAATTCTTTAATTCTTCAATAGCCATGACTTTAGCTCGCCATTTTGGATGAAGAGCCCTAAGAAATTTCCTGAAAAAAATTCTTACTAGAAAAATTCTCATCAAGTGCTTTTAGACTTGTAATGATAGTGCTAAACCTAGCAAAAGCATTATCAATTGATTCCTCTTCCGGAATTGTAAATTGCTCATATTGTTGCACAAGTAGATCTATTTTGTTTTCCTTGACTTGACTATTACCTTGGTGAGTTATTAGTAAAGATTTCCAAATTTATTTTGCGGTTTCACACATAAAGATCCTTTCGTATTCTTTACGTGATAACGCATTGTAAATAACCACTTTTGCTTCATTATTTTTAGAAAGTTTTCTTTTAAAATCATCATTTTGTTTTTCAAAAGGTACTATTTCATCTTTATTTGTTTCGGGATTATTTTGAGTAGGTAAAAAATCACCATTAGTAATAACATGCCAAAGATCTAGATCCTTTGATTTCACATAAGTTTTGAATCGATTTTTCCAATATAAAAATCCATCACTTTCAAATAGTGGTGGTCTTTGTATAGATTGCCCTTCTAAATATTTTTCAAATTCCATAGATCGTTACAAGTTTTAAAATACAATATATTTTATAGATCTTGTTAGACGTGGCTCTGGTACCAATTGTATAAAACTAGAAGGGGGGTTGAATAGTTTTACGTCTTTTTTTGTTTTATTATGAAAGCTTAGTTTAGTTTTAAAACCTTGTTTACTTTTAAAACTTTGATTCGATCTTATGTGAACTCAAATCTTGAACAATATGAACAACTATATCTATGTATGAACAAAATAATAATGTAAGTTAAGTATGTGAAATCAACACATGCATAATCTAAACAATTATAACTATATACGAGAGATAAGTAAGTAAATGTTTATTTTATAATCCTTAATTATATTTTGTATGAAAACTATACTTGATCGAAATGATCAATTATATGTATGTTACCTTTTTAGTTTGATTGTAAAAACTTTGTTTTGTGAATGAAACTTTTGTTTGATCATTAAGTGAAATCAACACTAGCACTATATGAACAACAATATATATACGTCTACGTCTACAAAAGTAATAACGATATAAGCAAGATAATAAGTAAGAGATGGAAAGATCTAACCGCGAGACAAGAGATTTATAGTGGTTCGGCTACAAGGACACCTTCCTTGCCCTACTCCACTCCCCGAGCACCTAACTCGAGAGTTTTCTTCACTATGTCAACAAGCTCCCTTATAGCGGAGAAAACCTTTGATGAGTGCTCAAACACTCATCATTTTTATCGTATCTGAACTGCCAAAACATTCAAAAACACTCAGAAATGCATCAAAATACAGAAATTATTCCAGGAATTGTGTTTAATATGTTTTAGATGCAAAATGTTTAAAAACAAATGAAAAACGAACAAAGTTTGCATAATTGGCAGTTTCAGTCCCTCAAGTTTCAAAAATTTACAAAACTAGTCCCTGAGCGTGTTTATGAAAGAAAAGTCAACCTAAGGAATTTAAAAGTCAAAATTTATCAAAATTAATCCTTAGGTGAAAACTTTGGAAAAATTACAAGAATAGTCCCTGCAGTTTGGAATTTTGCAAAACTAGTCCCCGAGAATTTCATTTTTGGGAAATTATTCAATCAAAGTCCTTGTGTTATTAAACCTTGACAAAAATGGTCCTTGTAAAACTTTGGGAAAGTTTCACTTCAGTCCCTCAATTTTGGATAAAATACAAAAGTGGTCCTTGTTACAAAATTAATATCAAACGGATCCTTTTTATTCTACCAAAACCAAAGCCCACCACCACAAATATAAACCACCCCAGCCCAATACCCAAAGCCCACCATTCCCTTTTTATTAATAAAACAGGCCAGGGTCAAACCTCAGGTCAACCCTTCCCCACCCCCCTCTCATTGCCGCCATAACCAAACACACCCCAGCCTCCCAAACACAACCTGCCAATCCCCAACATATTGTCTCCCCCCTCCTCCACTCTCCAACATACCTACAGCAGCCACCCTAAATCCTCTACAAAGTCAACCCCCAAACAACATAATTACTTCTCCTCCATGTGGGACAGCCTAGGGCTAAAATGGGACTCAGGACAATCAAAAGGCTAGAAGATGTCTCCAATGGGACAAAAGCATCAAAAAGCAGGGAGCACAAAAGAAAAAGGAAGAAGACCCCTGGTTCAATGTATTTTTTTTCTGAGTATTTATAGAAGTCAATGTAAGCCAATTTTTGGTATTAGGATTTTAGAGTATGTAATGTAGTGTAGGAAAGAGTTTTAGTTTAATTTTAAGTATTGTTAGTTTCAAAAATCTCAGTCGTAAACTCTTTCAATTCAATAAAAGTCTTGTTTTTCATAAAAAAATAGCTCAGCTTATTTCTTACTCACCTATTGCTTAATTTTAGTCTAATTTAGCTTATTCATGTTTCTTATTGTTTATCATGTGAGTTTAATGTTCTTAGTTCATTAGCTTAGTTTTATTTCTCTTTGCAGATAAGAATTGTCTAAGATTGCATAACTCGGTCTTTTGCTTACTAGCTTATGAACCTGCTTATTTGCCTTTGAATCTTGTTTATTTAGAGTTCATTTGCCTGTTTTATTCTCTGTGTTCAAGGTTTATTGCAGAAATATGTCCCTAGTTACTTGAACACCAAAGCAGTCCTTGGATAAGGACTGTTTGGCACAATGCCCTTTCATAAACTCAACTAGTTTTTGGTCATATTTTCAGATTCAATTAGCTCCAGGATGTTACCCTCAGCCCATTCTTTGCATTAGCAGTTTAGGATAATATGTGAATGTTTTGTGCCTATTAGTTTAAATTAACTTGCTCAGCTGTCTTTAGCTTATTAAGATCCCCATAGCAGCCCTTATATTAGTTATAGATTTTAAGTACTTCTTAGTTGTAGCTACTGTTTAGTTCTTGTTTTTGTGTTTAGTTTAAGTAATGAATAAGAGGAAGTAGAATAGGTTTGGTTGTTCTAAACCACTTTGAATCTAAAAATTGCATCAGTTAAGGCAGTGTTTGGTTCTGCTTGGTTTCATGTGTAGTAATTGCCATGTTACTTGTTCCCCTGCACCTTTAGTCTCCTTATGTGATATTAAAACCAAGTAAACTGCAAAACTTGCAGTCATAGTGTAAAAAGTCAAGATAAGCTTTCATGTTCTATTCTGTGTCCACTTTGATGTTGTAATGGACAGAATTGTGAGATGAGATAGAGTAAAGTGTCAATTAGCTTAAATAGGACCTATAATCAGTCAATAACATCATTTTAAATGAACTCAGATCATTAAAGTTTCAGATTAGTCAAAGTTCCATGTTCATGAAAAAAGTCAAAGTTCTTAACTGCTTAAATGGACAGATTTGTATGATCATGTGCAGGGTTCATTATAGATTGGAAGTGTTTGATTTTTGTTGTTTTAAGATAGTTGGTAGCCTATTAGCTTATTTCAAAAAGAATATCTTAATTTGTCATCCATTTGCTTACTAAAAAGCTCTTGTGAACTTGCTTGGTTGAGATTTTGCTTCCCCTGTACCAGGATCATAAGTTTCTTTTTACAAGCTTACATCCTACTCTATAGTGTACATTAGGTTGTGATTCTTGTTGATTTGAGAAGCCCTTCTGGCATACTTGTTCTATATGCTTTTGTTTTTCCATGTATTGCTTATTATAATTGCTTATTTTGCTGTTTATGTTTTCTCAAATCCAATCCCTACACTGAATCATCAGTGTAGGTGAGCTCTTTTTTACAAGCCTTTAACAAGCTCTCCAGTGAACTTGAGCTGGTGTGTTTTGGCTTTTTGTTAAGCTTATCCATCCATCTCAGGGGTTCAGTGCTTGTTTAGCTTTTTCTAGCTTATTCAGTAGGGCTGCTATCAGCCCTTATTCTATCCAAATCTATGGTGTGCACTGGGTATTCAGTGTGACTGCCCACCTTCCAAGCCCTCTCATGATCTTATTTGTGGGACCCAAGCTTCATACCATGGCTTATTAAAAAGCCCTTCTGGCCCTCTTCTTAGATTAAGCTTTGCTTTAGATCCCTGAACCACCCTGTGGACCCCACATTGGTCTGCAGATCAGCCATTGTAGCCTGTCAATTTGGCATTTTGGCCTTTTGCTTATTTCTAGTTCCTGGCTTATTTCATTTGATTATTCCTTTGATTTTTCTTAATTCAAGTTCATGTAATCTGTTGTAGCTTAAATTATCCTTGTGGCCCCTTTGTATAAGCAGTTTGAGTAGCTTTTTCACATCTAAAGTCCTAATGAGCTTGAACACACAAGCTGTTAAGCACTTGTGTCTCCATAGTGCTTATTTTTAAGCTCCCAGTCAAGTCCCTTTATTAAAGTTGTTTGTTTTTAGTATAAAAATAGATTTGTATAAAGAAAATTCAAAAAAGCCAAAAATACCAAAAGTGATAGCTTCTATTTAAGAAGCTTATTGCTTAATTGCTTATTTTTATTAAGCTCTTTCTGTTTTTATAATTTTCCTAGGTTCCTGTAGTTATAAAATAATTTTTGTAATTTTTTCATATTTTTCTCTTTTCATTTAGTATTTTTAATAATTTATATTAGTTTTTATTAATTAATAATTAGTTAATAATTAATAATAATTATTTAAAAAGTCTTAAAAATATATTTTCAGTTTTAAAATTAGTTTTATAATATTTTAGATTTTCCCAAATTTAATTTTCATATTTTTAGTGTATTTTCATAATTAGTTATAATTTAGTGTAATTTAAATAATTAAAAGTAATTAGGAAATTAGTAATTAATTAATAGTAATTAATTAAATAGTGTAAAAATTATTTTTCTTTTTCTAAAAATTTTATTTTATCATTAGGATTGTAAAAATGTAATTTTCATGTTCGTAGGTATTTTATTTCTTAAAAACTCGCGTTTTATTTCGTACGTCTACGTAACTTTAAATCAAACGAACGCGTTTTCAGACTTAGCTTACGTTTTTAGTTTATCTGATTATCAGTAAATGTTAATATAGTGTTTCTAAGTTATTTTCATTCCTCACCTTGTAGTGTAATCATTCACAACCCCTTTCTGTCCAAATTCACCCGATCACAAACCCGTTTTGATAACAATTCACACCTCGTCGGGATATAACGACCCGGGGAAACCCTATACTTCCGCGGAGATTGACTCTTAAGCTGTTTGACCTTGTTGACCATTTCTTTGTCAATTTAGGTTGACCGTTTGGGACCCAATCAACCTTACACACCGATTATCACACCACAACTTCGTCACACCTTTTTCACAACTTCTACACAACTTCTTCACAACTACTTCACAACTTCTTCAGACCTAAGCACTACCTAATCACACTACTTCTTCTTCACACCTATACTACTTGCACACCACAATCAATTCAAAACTTATCTACCTACACACCTTACTAGCCTAACTCCTTATGTTTACTTATATCTAACCAATATTCACAACTAATACACAAATGGATGAATACTATACAAGTGATGATGCACAAACAACTTGGATGTGGAGGTCACAACAAGTTGTAATACTTCTTGTCTTGAAGAATTGAAGTATTCTTCTCTTGCACTTGAAAGGTTAAAGCTTGGATCACTTGGAAACAAAAAGCTTATGATTATATGATCAAAGGGTTTAAGAGAATGGTATAGAAGATTTAGATCAGAAAGTTTATAGTGCAAAAGGTGAGAAAAAATGCCAGATTTGAGCCAGTATTTATAGGGAAAAAAATACTGTTTGGGAGCTGATGCGTAGGGATTGCACCAGGCTTTACCTCTCAAGGGATCTTGAGAAGCCTACAACCCCCACCAGGCAGTGTACCTGATCGATGTAGTATAGTATAATGACAAGTACCGGGGGATTGATCGTTCAGCTAGGAATAGTGTCGCTAGAATTAGAAAACCTAAAGACTAGGTCTAGAGATGAGGGATGATTCTTTTTGTATTTTTATATTTTTATGAAAGCAAGTAAAAATCTCGGGTTTGAAGGAGTTGGGCGGAATTAGTTGCTAATCAACTAACCCAATACTAAAGATGCAATCAAAATAAAATACTAGAAATGAAATTAAACTAAATTATACTAGAGTTGTGAGCAATATATGGGAGAACTGTGTTTACTTAGATTTCACTACTCCCTAGATATCTTTTACATGTTAATTACTTGTTAAAGTTGCGTGGATGACGGGTTGTATTCCTTAATACCATTCATGGGGTGGCGTACTTACTTCCCCAATCCTATAAGCGCCTACTTCACTCCTATGTCGAGCCGGCTAAGAAGCTCCTAAATTGGGATCACTAGAATTTGCTCATGCATTAAATACAACCAATAAAACCTAGTACAGATCGGTTCATGTTTCCTAAGACGTTCAAGCATGTTACACAATGGAGATCTGCCAGTTTTCTTAAGCCTAACATTGAAATCATTCATCCATTACAACTATAAACAAGTAATCAACATATAATTAACATCTAGGTTTCATTACATCTAAGCAAACACATGATAGATCTAGCCTAGCATGTTGAAATCAAGATAAGCATAAGATATATTCAAACAACACATAGACATATTGAATGAATTAAGAGAAGACTTATCTCAATTGAACATGAGAGGATTCAAGGGGTGAAAACCCTTGAAAATACTGTAAAATACGACCTAGGGTTTACAAAGTTCGGCCCTAGTATTCTCCACACAAGTTCCTCTTTTTGAATGAAAAATTAGAAAAGTATATATAGATTCTGATAGGTGACGGCGTCAAGAACAAACTTCTGACGCCGTCATCTTGCTGCCAAATAATTTCTCGGACTGCCTAGATCTGGGTTTGACACCGTCATGTGTACTCCTTATGCAGGCCGTCACCAAAAATACTCTTGACGCCCTTGTTGTGACGCCTTCAGGTTTTCACTGGGTCGTCACGGATTTTACTCTTGACGCCGTCATGATTTTCTTCTTGACGCCGTCAGGTATTGTTCTCAGCATGGAAAATTAAGTCTTTGCCGTTTTCTTCACTTTTATGCTCCAAAAACGTCCAAATTGCTTCCCTTTCCAGAATTCACTCTCAAAGTACCTAAAATCACAAAATGAACGATTTAGGGCAATATTTGATCAAATAAATTCAATTCCGGGCTTAAATGACCCCCTAAAAGTGGTTCATTTTTCGCCTCATCATATACCCTTACACTTGAGATTTGCTTGTCCTCAAGCAAATGCGCTTTTATTCTAGTCAAAATACAAGTTAGGGGTCATTTTACACTAATATAAAAGTAATTACAACAAATAATCGTTCCACTAAAGACCAAAGACAAGCACGGAGGTCATACACTAGCACCTCACAAATAGTGTTTAGATACTCACATCTCTCAGGTGTAATAAAGTAATATTACAATATGGAAATGGAAAACATCTCTCATTACCTGTCATAGCAAAATAGATTACCATAGGCTTGGGAAAGGATCAAACCTCCACCACATGGCGTAAGCACCTAGGATAAACTATCAAAGAGGTCTTTTAAAGGGTTGTAACGTTAGGTGTAGGGATATGGAATACACGGTTTTGTTGGATATAGACAGTCTTTACTGGTGGCGAGTTAACAATCTTGGTAAAATACATGTAAAATATGGCGTTGCTAAGCCAAGACTAGACTCGACTTAAGCTAATAAATGAAAAATAACAAAAACATAAAACGAACATAGAATGAAATGGGATGGTAGTCCGTATGTTTTTTCTCTTTTCTTTTTCGATTTTTTTTTTCTTTTTTTTTTTGTTTTTGCATACACTCTTACTCTACCATCCAAAATAATACATCGTAGGGAATGAAATTTCCCCTTACACTTGAATTTTTACATACTTTACAATTAACTAATCTAATGACTCGAATTAAGAAAATCAAAACACTTGGAGTACTTTTAAGATTAACGTACATACGGGGGTAATATATGATGTTCTTCCCCATTACTCCATAAAATAAGTACTTTACCCATGAGTCCCAATCATCCCAAAACAATATGTACAAGGATATGACTCGACTTAGCAACCATGTAATCAATTAGATAATTAACTTAGGGTTTAACAAATAACAATAATGCACTAAAGATGAGTGCATACACGGAAGGCTAAGGCGATTTGGGTGTACATTTAAGTGGGGTGTAACAAATTCTTCCTTTAAGTAAGATGCTTAAAGTTAGAAACGAAAAGATAGGCTCGGAGGGGTGTACTAGGGGTTTCGTGTACTAAAAATGAGTACAACGCTAAGGGTGTGGGAAAAATTAGTTGACTTTACTAGCCAAGTAATATGACTTAAATGGTCAAGTAATTATGATACGGGTTTAATACAAGGGTGATCCTAATGCCTCTTATCATGTAGTAAATCCTACTACACGAATGTAGTCTCATTAGTGGTCTCGGGATGCATCATTAACGCAAGTTCTAGAATCTAAATGTTACCGGTACACTCATAAGCACTAATAGTAAATGCTTTTCCTATCAAATCTAAAGGGGAACCTCACATATTTGGGTGGAAAATTTTTCTGAATAGTACGGTTTTGTGCTAGTCATACAATCTCCTATCCATGAGATGCTTGCTATGGCTAAAGTTTCACTCCAAAGTGTTGTAAAAAATTTTAAATTTGGCGCTAAAATTGCACTAACAAGTATTTCTCATAGTTTTATTACACATCTACCATCAAACAAACAAACTCAAGCGAAAGTGTATCTGTAAGGTGTCATCATTTTACCCTCCCCTTACACTTAGGATGAACATTGTCCCCAATGTTCAAGTAAAGAATGTAAAAGCGAAATAAGTAAAACAAATGGAATCAAATACTCCCCTGATTCGCTCGGTATGGATAATAAGGTGGCCAGGTTAGATCTTCCTCCAAGAAAATGAACAATCAAAGCTTCCCTTCCAGAATATAAATCATCTTCTTATCATACATAACCTGTAAAACCTGAGAAAACAGACAAGGCAACCTCGCATAAAATCGGCGGCAATCTACATATGCTAATAAATACTAGAAAACAAAATAAGATATAATGCTTGCGGAATGATGTTTGCAGATTTCCTAGAGATTATAAAACTAATAATTCAACAAAAACTTTAAGACTCCGTTAGAAAAACAAAACTGGTAAAATTTCCAGATTTTTACACGTGACACCGTCAAGAGTAAAACTCGTGACGCCGTCAGATTTGACCTGCAGAAATTCTTATGTTAAGTTTCCGGAAAATTTCTGGAAAAACTTCGTCCTACTTCCTGGAAAATCCTGCAAAACTTCATTATGACTCGATACAAGCATTTGACTCTAACAAATACGAATATACATGTTCACTTAATATTGTGGAGAATCATGATCGGTTTAGTTTCTTAAAAACATATTTGGGGTTTCCCCTTATACTTATCTTTTGCAAAAATACCTTTGGATGAAGTTAAGACTAAGCCAAACAACAAAATAAAGTATTTTCACTATTTTAGATTTGAAACATGATCTACCAACAATAAAAATAAAGCATGCATACGGAAGCAAATAACAAACAAATAAAATAAAAATCACACAAAACATGGGTTGCCTCCCAAGAAGCGCTTTTCTTTATTTACGAGTCTTGTAGCTAGACTCAAGGTCATGGGTTACTATGTGACCTCATTGTTGGTTTCACTTTCTGATTGTAAATATTCTTTGTAGAAACCAATCACCTTTTTCTCAATCACTCCTATAATCCAATGGGCAAATTCCTCATCGACTTTATACTTTGGTCCTAGAGTCAAGCAATCTTTGTAGAAAAGACTCCTCTTTTCCCATACATAATCCATGCCCTTTTTCTTATTTTCTTCATTGATGTCCTCAAAAGTACCAATGTTATCCAAGTCAAATCGGGGCACAAAACGAAATTCTTTCATTCTATTAGGCATCCTATAAGTGATCCTATCGGTGTTACTCACAAATCGGATTGTCCCTTCTATCTCATCATATTCTAACTTGGACTTTTCAACAAACGGTTTACCAAACACAACATTGGATAATCGACAATCAATAACATTAGCAAGATCTTCAACGATCATAAAGTCAGTGATATAAGTGAAATTCCCAACAAAGACATGTAAACCTTTAATTCTCCCGACAAAGTTACAAACTCCACCAGGGTATTTGGGATCTCTTCTAGGTCCAAGTCTTGTTTTCACTATATCATTATAAACACTTGAGGACATAATGTTGATTGGGGATTTAAAATCAATGTAAGCATGGTCAATATGTTTATACCCAATCACACATGGTATCTTGGCGTTCTTAGGATCGCCTCTCTTTATCTTGGGTTCAATTCTAGTGAAAGGAGGTCGAGGATTATCAATAAAGTTATTATAGTATGTGATTTCCTCCTTAGTTGGGTACAGATTGAAATAGTTATTTAGCTTCGGATCTATTTCCCCTTCCTCAAGTTCCTCAACAACATTCTCAAAATCATTAGGTCCTAGGTCCTTATTTGAATACAACGCGGTCGCTAAGTCACTAAATGCATGGTCGAGCTCAACTTTAATCAACCTATTAAGCTCCATAAGTTCCCTAATCTCACTCTCAATTTGTTCACGTAACAAAGCCACTTCTCTAGGGGAAAGGGGTGGATTCGCGTTTTCCATAATGGTCAACGGAATAGTCAATGAATTTAATTTACTAACAAAGGCACGAAGAAAAAGATAGACTAAAGAGAACCTAAAAATAAAATAAAATCTTACTAGAAAGGAATCTAGCAAGTAGACCTAATAAAAAGAGATTCTAACCTAGACAATAACTATTCCCCGGGCTGCGGCGCTAAAAACTTGATGCGTAGGTGATGCGTGGGAATCGCAACAGGCTTTACCTCTCGAGGGATCTCGAGAAGCTTACAACCCCCACCAGGCAGTGTACCTGATCGTTGTAGTATAGTATAGTGACAAGTACAGGGGGATTGATCGTTCAGCTTAGGAATAGTGTCGCTAGGATTAGAAAACCTAATTACTAGTTCTAAAGGTGAGGGATGATTATTTTTGTGTTTTTATATTTTTTAGAAAGCAAATAAAATCTCGGGTTTTGGAAGAGTGGGCGGAATTAGTTGCTATTCAACTAACCCAAAACTAAGATGCAATCAAAATAAAATACTAAAAATGAAATTAAACTAATTTATACAAAATTTGTGAGCAGTAATTAGAGAAAATGTGTTTACTTAGATTTGCACTACTCCCTAGATATCTTTTACACGTTAATTACTTGTTATAATTGCATGGATGACGGATCGTATTCCTTAATACCATTCATGGGGTGGCATACATAACTCCCCAATTCTATGAGCTCTTATCTCCTCCTACACCATGCCCAGCACAACTATAGGGATTGTAAACAGTGGCTCATGCATTAAATACAACCAATAAAGACCTAGTACGCATCGGTTCATGTTTCTTAAGACGTTCAAGCATGTTACCATTTGGAGATCTGTCAGTTTTCTTAAGCCTAACATATAAATCATTCATCCAAGACAAGAATAAACAAGTAATCAACACATAATCAATATCTAGGTTTCATTAGATCTAAGCAAACACAAAAGAGATCTAGCCTAGCATGATAGAATTAAGACAAGAACATGATATAGACAACCAACACATAGACATATTGATTGAATTAGAAGAACACTTATCTTAATTAATCATGCATGGTATCAAGGGGTTGGAACCCTTGAAAAACCTATAAAGTTACACCAAAATCGTCTTTAGGGTTTCTCCCAAAACTTCTCTCCTTAAATGTGAAAAACTAGAAAACTATATATAGGAAAATAGGGATGACGGCGTCAAGAACAAAGGTGTGACGCCGTCATCTCGCCGCCAAATACTTCCTCGGACGGCCTTGATCTACTTCTGACGCCGTCAAGGCCTAGGCCGTCACACAAATTACTCTTGACGCCCTGTGTGTGACGCCGTCATCAACTACGGATTTTTATTCTTGGGGTTTTGATGCCGTCAGGAAAACTCTTGACGCCTTCATGAACTCTCGGATTTTTATTATTGAGGTTTGACGCCGTCAGAGGTTTACTCTTGACGTCGTCACCTACTGTTCCCAGCATGGAAAATTGAGACTTTGCCGTTTTCTTCACTTTTATGCTCCAAAAACGTCCAAAATGGCTTCTTTTCCAGAATTCACTCTCCAAGTACCTAAAATCACAAAAGGAACGATTTAGGGCAATATTTGATCAAATAAATTCAGATTCGGGCTTAAATGACCCCCTAAAAACGGATCATTTTTCGCCTCATCATATACCCTTACACTTGAGATTTGCTTGTCCTCAAGCAAATGCGCTTTTATTCTACTCAAAAGACAAGTTAGGGGTTATTTAACACTAATATAAAAGTAATTACAACAAATAATCGTTCCACTAAAGACCAATAGACAAGCACGGAGGTCATACACTAGCACCTCACAAATAGTGTTTAGATACTCACATCTCTCGGGTGTAATAAAGTGTAAATTACAATATGGAAACGGAAGATATCTCTCACTACCTGTCATAGCAAAATAAATTACCATAGGCTTGGGAAAGGATCAAACCTCCACCACATGGCGTAAGCACCTAGGATAAACTATCAAAGAGGTCTTTTAAAGGGTTGTAACGTTAGGTATAGGGATATGAATTACACGGTTTTGTTGGATAAAGGAAGTTTTACTGGTGGCGAGTTAACAATCTTAGTTAATTACATGTACAATATGGCGTTGCTAAGCCAAGACTAGACTCGACTTAAGCTAATAAATGAAAAATAACAAAAACATAAAATGAACAAAGAATAAAAAGGGATGGTAGTCCGTATGTTTTTCTCTTTTTCCTTTTTCGATTTTTTTTTTTTTTTTTTTTTTTTTTTTTTTTTTTTTTTTTTTTTTGCATACATTCTTACCCTACCATCCAAAATAATACATCATAGGGAATGGGAATTCCCCTTACACTTGAATCTTTACATACTTTACAATTAACTAAACTAATGACTCGAATTAAGAAAATCAAAACACTTGGAGCACTTTTAAGATTAACGTACATATGGGGGTAATAAATGATGTTCTTCCCCATTACTCCATAAATTAAGTACTTACCCATGAGTCCCAATCGTCCCAAAACAATATGTAGAAGGATATGACTCGACTTAGCAACCATGTAATCAATTAGAAAGTTAACTTAGGGTTTAACAAATAACAATAATGCACTAAAAATGAGCGCATACACGGAAGGTTAAGGCGATTTGGGTGTACATTTAAGTGGGGTGTAACAAATTCTTCCTTTAAGTAAGATGCATAAAGTTAGAAACGAAAAGATAGGCTCGGAGGGGTGTACTAGGGGTTTCGTGTACTAAAAATGAGTACAACGCTAAGGGTGTGGGAAAAATTAGTTGACTTAACTAGCCAAGTAATATGACTTAAATGGTCAAGTAATTATGATACGGGTTTAACACAAGGGTGATCCTAATGCCTCTTATCATGTAGTAAATCCTACTACACGAATGTAGTCTCACTAGCGGTCTCGGAATGCATCACTAACGCAAGTTCTAGAATCTAAATGCTACCGGTACACTCATAAGCACTAATAGTAAATGCTTTTCCTATCAAATCTAAAGGCGAACCTCACATATTTGGGTGGAAAATTTTTCTGAATATACGGTTATGTGCTAGTCATACAATCTCCTATCCATGAGACGCTTGCTATGGCTAAAGTTTCACTCCTAAATGTTGTAAAAAATTTTAAATTTGGCGCTAAAATTGCACTAACAAGTATTTCTCATAGTTTTATTACACATCTACCATTAAACAAAACAAACTCAAGCGAAAGTGCATATGTAAGGTATCATCTTTTTACCCTCCCCTTACACTTAAGATGAACATTGTCCCCAATGTTCAAGTAAAGAATGTATAAGTGAAAAAGTAAAGAGAATGAAATCAAATACTCCCCTGATTCGCTCGGTATGAATTATAGGTTGGCCAGATTAGATCTTCCTCCAAGAAAATGAATAATCAAAGCTTCCCTTCCAGAATATAAATCATCTCCTTGTCGAACATAACCTGTAAATCCTGAAAAAAATAGACAAGACAACCTCGCGTAAAATCGGCGGCATCCTATATAAGTTACTAAATCCTAGAAAACAAAGTAAGATATAATGCTTGTGGAATGAAGTTTGCAGATTTCCTGGAGATTATAAAACTTAATAATTCACAAAAAAACATAAGACTCCGTTAGAAAAACAAAACCGGTAAAATTTCCAGATTTTTAACTCCTGACGCCGTCAAGAGTAAACCCCTGACGCCGTCAGAATTGACCTGCAGAAATCCTTATGTTAAGTTTCCGGAAAATTTCTGTAAAAACTTGGTCCTACTTCCTGAAAAATCCTGCAAAACTTCATTCTGACTCAATACAAGCATTTGACTATAACAAATATGAATATACATGTTCACTTAATATTGTGGAGAATCATGATCGGTTTGTTTCTTAAAAACATATTTGGGGTTTCCCCTTACACTTATCTTTTGCAAAAATACTTCTAGGTGGAGTTAAGACTAGGCCAAACAATAAAGTAAAGTATTTTCACATTTTAATTGAGAAACATGATCAACCAACAATAAAAACTAAACATGCATACGGAAGCAAATAACAATCAAACAAATAAAATCACACAAAACATGGGTTGCCTCCCAAGAAGCGCTTTTCTTTATTTACGAGTCTTGTAGCTAGACTCAAGGTCATGGATTACTACGTGATACGGGTGAGTTCTTCATTGAGGACATCTTTGGGATCGAACTTAGGTTTCAACTTTCTATTGGTTTCCTTAGTATGGTATGACCTTTCAAACTTTTCTCCATCCGGATCATACAAGGTCATTCTAATATGCCATAACCCGTCACCTTCTTTAGGTGGCTTGTCCCACCTCCATTTACACTTGTCTCCCTCTCTTTTCCATTTATTCCTTTCTATGTTAATGGGCATTACGCTTAATAACTCAATCATCTTCCTAAAGACTAAGGGGTCCTCAAAGGGGTCTAGCTCTTCATCTCTAGCTATGAGTTGTTCTACCGAATGTGTCTTTTCAACAAAGTCTTTTTCTAGATAGAATGGGCATTGAGGTCCTATAAAGTTCCTTTCTATCCAAGGTCCATATCTAGATGGTCTTCTATTCATCTCTACCCAATGCGGTGTCGGTTCATCATCACAATCATAACTATGTTTCTTTACATCGTAAACCGACCAAGTATCGCCTTCACCTACCGCTATCTTGGATTCCTTGCAATCTATCATGGCACTAGCGGTTGCTAAAATCCTCTTCCTACCAATAATGGGCATTTAGTGTCACTAACCATGTCTAGGACGTGAAAATCCGCTAATATAGTTAACCTTCCTACGTGAACAACTACATCCTTAATCATTCCAACCGGGTGGGCAATGTTCCCATCCGCTAGCCCTATCAATACCTCCGTTTCCTCTAACTTTCCTAGCTTAAGAGCGGTGAATAAGGATAAGGGAATCAAGTTGAGGCTTGACCCTAAATCGGCTAGTGTGTCGAAAGCTTCGGATCTTCCTATCTTACAAGGCAAAACAAATATACCCGGATCATCAAGCTTTATAGGCAGCTTGTTTTGAACGAAGGCGGTCCCATTTTTACCTAGCTTATACTTCTCATATTTTTCTAGGAGGGCACTATAGTAAGGAGCACACGCTAAGACATCAATGACGGGGCGTTCAAGGTGAAGCTCTTTGAATTCATCGTCAAGGTCTTGCGTAAGAGGTGTTTCAACAATGCTTTTGACCGGCTCTATAGTGGGTGTTTTATTTGATTGGTCCTTTTGGGGAACTTGGTTTTGTTTGAAACACGTGCTCGTTGATTTAACCGAGTAGTATTGTGGACACGAAGTGGGTGACGAAACTGAGGATATGGAATTAACGGTTAGTTTCGGATTCTTGACTGTGTCGCTCGGGAGTGCTCCCATTTCTCGGTCATTGAGAACTTTCAACAATGCATCAATTCTAGTGGTCATCTCGCTTTGCTTTTGTTTGAAATCGGCTTCAAACTTAGATATGCGAGCTTCTTGAGATGCCATGAATTTTGACATCAATCCTTCAAGATTGTTGGTACTACCATAGTTGTTAGAAGGATTGTTGTTGAAAGTACGGTTGGATAGTGGACCGTTTGATTGGTAACGATTAGGCTGATTGGAGGAATTGGGTTGATTTTGTTTCCACCTAAGGTTTGGGTGATTTTTCCAAGAGGGGTTGTATGAATCACCGTAAGGGTTTAGCTCGGGCTTGAAAGTGTACCACTTATCTCCCGCTTCGTCGGTACGCGTGGATGCGTAGTCCGCAAAAGCTGTTCCGGGGAGTTCCACACAATCACGAGTGTCATGGGGACCACTACATAATTCGCATGAAGAAGTGATTTTGTTCACTTGGCTTGAAGGCTTAGGAGCATCGTAAGATTTCATGAGAAACTTGACTTGGTCCTCAAGTTCCATGATCCTACTGTCGGGAGTCCTAGAATTGTTCAAAGGCAAAGATATTGCCTTGACCGTTTTGTTTAAGTCACGGGGATCGTTCCAACTTTCGTTGTCATAGAGAGCAAGATCTTCTATGAGTTCCCATGATTGTTCCGCACTAAGATCACGTAGCTTACCACCGGCCGATTGGTCAATGGCTCGCCTCGTGGAGATGTCGATATGGTCATAAAAGATTTGGACTTGGAGCCAAAGATCTATGCCTTGATGAGGGACTTTTTGGAGTAAGTCCTTGAAACGAGTCCATGCTTCATAAAGAGATTCATTTTGACGTTGTTGGAACATCAAGATGTCATTCCTAAGCTTAGTAGTTCTCCCCGGTGGGAAAAATTGAGCAAGGAAACGAGTGGTGAGATCATCCCATGTGGTGATGGATCCCGTGGGTAAACGCTCAAGCCATTGACTAGCTTGATCCCGTAGAGAGAATTGGAATAGGCGTAAACGGGTAGTCTCTCTAGTTTCAACACCTAGGTCTATGGAATCTACGATTTTGAGAAAGTCCTTAAGATGTTGGTTTGGATCTTCGGAACGAAGTCCATGGAATGCACATCCGCTTTGCACCAACCGGATGGTGTCGGATCGCAAGGGGGTCACATTGGCTCCGGTGAGCTCAATGGTGTTTCGGTAGCCTTGGTGGCTAGGTCGGGAATACTCTCCTAAGGTTCGGGGCCTAAGGGGTTCTAGTGGTGGGTTTTGTTGTGGTGGGATGACGGGTTCAAAGATGTTACCACCTTCCATGATGTCGGATGGTAAAGAGTTACGAACAAAAGCACGAAGAAATAAGATAGACTAAAGAAAACCTAAAAATAAAAATAAAATCTTACTAGAAAGGAATCTAGCAAATAGACCTAATAAAAAGAAATTCTAACCTAGACAATAACTATTCCCCGGGCTGCGGCGCCAAAAACTTGATGCGTGGGAATCGCAACAGGCTTTACCTCTCGAGGGATCTCGAGAAGCTTACAACCCCCACCAGGCAGTGTACCTGATCGTTGTAGTATAGAATAGTGACAAGTACCGGGGGATTGATCGTTCAGCTTAGGAATAGTGTCGCTAGGATTAGAAAACCTAATTACTAGTTCTAAAGGTGAGGGATGATTATTTTTGTGTTTTTATATTTTTTAGAAAGCAAATAAAATCTCGGGTTTTGGAAGAGTGGGCGGAATTAGTTGCTATTCAACTAACCCAAAACTAAGATGCAATCAAAATAAAATACTAAAAATGAAATTAAACTAATTTATACTAAAGTTGTGAGCAGTAATTGGAGAAAATGTGTTTACTTAGATTTGCACTACTCCCTAGATATCTTTTACACGTTAATTACTTGTTATAATTGCATGATGACGGATCGTATTCCTTAATACCATTCATGGGGTGGCATACATAACTCCCCAATTCTATGAGCTCTTATCTCCTCCTACACCATGCCCAGCACAACTATAGGGATTGTAAACAGTGGCTCATGCATTAAATACAACCAATAAAGACCTAGTACGCCTCAGTTCATGTTTTTTAAGACGTTCAAGCATGTTACCATTTGGAGATCTGCCAGTTTTCTTAAGCCTAACATATAAATCATTCATCCAAGACAAGAATAAACAAGTAATCAACACATAATCAATATCTAGGTTTCATTAGATCTAAGCAAACACAAAAGAGATCTAGCCTAGCATGATAGAATTAAGACAAGAACATGATATAGACAACCAACACATAGACATATTGATTGAATTAGAAGAACACTTATCTTAATTAATCATGCAAGGTATCAAGGGGTTGGAACCCTTGAAAAACCTGTAAAGTTACACCAAAATCGTCTTTAGGGTTTCTCCCAAAACTTCTCTCCTTAAATGTGAAAAACTAGAAAACTATATATAGGAAAATAGGGATGACGGCGTCAAGAACAAAGGTGTGACGCCGTCATCTCGCCGCCAAATACTTCCTCGGACGGCCTTGATCTACTTCTGACGCCGTCAAGGCCTAGGCCGTCACACAAATTACTCTTGACGCCCTGTGTGTGACGCCGTCATCAACTACGGATTTTTATTCTTGGGGTTTTGACGCCGTCAGGAAAACTCTTGACGCCTTCATGAACTCTCGGATTTTTATTATTGAGGTTTGACGCCGTCAGAGGTTTACTCTTGACGCCGTCACCTACTGGTCCCAGCATGGAAAATTGAGACTTTGCCGTTTTCTTCACTTTTATGCTCCAAAAACGTCCAAAATGGCTTCTTTTCCAGAATTCACTCTCCAAGTACCTAAAATCACAAAAGGAGCGATTTAGGGCAATATTTGATCAAATAAATTCAGATTCGGGCTTAAATGACCCCCTAAAAATGGATCATTTTTCGCCTCATCAGTAGGGATTGTACCAGGCTTTACCTCTCAAGGGATCTTGAGAAGCTTACAACCCCCACCAGGCATTGTACCTGATCGATGTAGTATAGTATAATGACAAGTACCGGGGGATTGATCGTTCAGCTAGGAATAGTGTCGCTAGGATTAGAAAACCTAAAGACTAGGTCTAGAGATGAGGGATGATTCTTTTTGTATTTTTGTATTTTTATGAAGGTAAGTAAAAATCTCGGGTTTGAAGGAGTTGGGTGGAATTAGTTGCTAATCAACTAACCCAATACTAAAGATGCAATCAAAATAAAATACTAGAAATGAAAATAAACTAAATTATACTAGAGTTGTGAGCAATATATGGGAGAACTGTGTTTACTTAGATTTCACTACTCCCTAGATATCTTTTACATGTTAATTACTTGTTACAGTTGCGTGGATGATGGGTTGTATTCCTTAATACTATTCATGGGGTGGCGTACTTACTTCCCCAATCCTATAAGCGCCTACTTCACTCATATGTCGAGCCGGCTAAGAAGCTCCTAACATGGGATCACTAGAATTTGCTCATGCATTAAATACAACCAATAAAACCTAGTACACATCGGTTCATGTTTCCTAAGACGTTCAAGCATGTTACACAATAGAGATCTGCCACTTTTCTTAAGCCTAACATTGGAATCATTCATCCATTACAACTATAAACAAGTAATCAACATATAATTAACATCTAGGTTTCATTACATCTAAGCAAACACATGATAGATCTAGCCTAGCATGTTGAAATCAAGACAAGCATAAGATATATTCAAACAATACGTAGACATATTGAATGAATTAAGAGAAGACTTGTCTCAATTGAACATGAAGGGATTCAAGGGGTGAAAACCCTTGAAAATACTGTAAAATACGACCTAGGGTTTACAAAGTTCGGCCCTAGTATTCTCCACACAAGTTCCTCTTTTTGAATGAAAAATTAGAAAAGTATATATAGATTCTGATAGGTGACGACGTCAAGAACAAACTTCTGACGCCGTCATCTCGCCGCCAAATAATTTCTCGGACTGCCTAGATCTGGGTTTGACGCCGTCATGTGTACTCCTTATGCAGGCTGTCACCAAAAATACTCTTGACGCCCTTGTTGTGACGCCTTCAGGTTTTCACTGGGTCGTCACGGATTTTACTCTTGACGCCGTCATGATTTTCTTCTTGACGCCGTCAGGTACTGTTCTCAGCATGGAAAATTAAGTCTTGTCCGTTTTCTTCACTTTTATGCTCCAAAAACGTCCAAATTGCTTCCTTTTCCAGAATTCACTCTCAAAGTACCTAAAATCACAAAAGGAACGATTTAGGGAAATATTTGATCAAATAAATACAATTCCGGGCTTAAATGACCCCCTAAAAGTGGTTCATTTTTCGCCTCATCAGGAGCGTGGCCGGTCCCCTTAATTAGGGGCCGGTCCCCTTAATAATTAAGGGGTCCGTCTAGTATAATTAAAGGGGCCGCCTAACAAAAAACAAATTTCTTCAGAATTTTTTGTCCTTTTGTGGGGAAGGTTTTAGCTGAAGAATCTAACCCATTTTTGGCAGAAATTTGAATTCAAAATATTTATTTTGAGTAAAACATTTTTTATAAATACAAAAACATTTTGTATAGGTTTGAAAATGTTTGTCCCATTTTATAAAAAATATAATGTTTGTAAAAATAAAAATTCCTTTGATAATACTTGTTTAAATATTAATAAAGTTTTTAGGCATTATTTATATCAACACCTCTTTTCGGAAATATGTGAGGTCTTGACCTAAAAGCTTTGGGTCCTCATTTCAGGAACGTCTAGACTGGAAATACCCCATGTTGTGTGAGTCAATATTCAAAAAAAAAAAAAAAAAAAAAAATAAAAAATAAAAAATAAAAAATAGTGATAGTGCTTGAGTATTAGACAAAAGTTGATGGCGCGTGAGGTGCATGTGCAGGGTCCTAGGCCAGACACATGAGGTGCACGTGTATTTCTCCTCAACTAATGTCTATGAGTCTGTATGTATCCCAACTCCTTGATGTGGACCTCATTTTTAAAGCAGCGATTCTCGAGAAAAGATAAAAAAAACTACTTAGCGTCTTAATATGGTATCTTTATTGGAATAAAAAAATTTCGAAACGAGAAAATATGAAGAAATTAATCTCTCACCAAAAATAAAATAAATAGAGGAAAATAGGAAAATGGGAGCCAAAAGTTATTACACAAGTAACTTCCATGAGTAGTGTTAGCATCTAACTTGTAATTGAAGCTATGACATCGTTTTTATGTTTAGCATGGGAACTGGTGAAAAATCAGGAACGATGAATTCTATTTGTATGGACACTTCTCTTTGAGCTGTGTTTCTGACTCTTTGACCCTAAAAGTTATTGAAAAATTATGAAAGTCAAACATCCTGTCGCATAATAAATAGAAAAATAAAAAAACGGTAGTGTAGTTAATAAAGCCAAAATGGGATGATCTTGGTAACTTGGTATCTTTTCATTACTTCATATGATTGGATTGCTAGGGACTAGCAATTGCTTAGTGTGGGGGATTTGATATGTACCTTTTTGCACATATCTTTTATTCCATTTTACGAGCCAAAACGACCGAAAACACCTAAAAATGACCAAATAATGTTACAAATATCCTAGGAGTGTGTTTTTGTGTGTTTCAGGTATAAAGGATTGAAAATAGACGAAAAACGGAGCAAAAATGCAAAAATGTCAAAAACAGTCCCTAAACTTTTAGAAAATGTCAAAAATGGTCCCCGGAATGATATTATGAAGAAAAAGTCAACAATCATCCTCCTAGAATTATCAAATGACAAATTTGGTCCTCGGATTGCAATTTGAAGAATTTACATTTTTGTCCCTCAAGATTTAAAAATTGGCAAAAATAGTCCTTGGTTATCTAAATTGAAGAAAAATGATAAAAAGGGCCTCGAGAAATCAAGAGTTGGCAATATTGGTCCTTAGGAGAAGTATGAAAACTTGACAGATTCGGTCCTTCAAATTCCAAAAGATTACAATTTTTGTCCTTGTATTTACTAGATACAAAACCAAACGGGCCTTTGTTTATTTAAACACAACACACCCAATACCCAATACCCTTAAATACACTAAACCCACATCCTCCCTTGGTCCATTTCCCCTCTCAGCCCACCAAACCCAAAACCCCTGTTTATTAAAACACTGGGTCAAACAGTCAACCCCCCAGGTCAAACCAGGGTCAAACTTACCCTTCTTCCCCAAAATCCCATTTACCCAGCATACAAACCACCACCACCATCACCACTGCAACACTCCACCACCCCTACCTCCTCAAAAGCACCCCAATTCACCATTCCCCATCCCACTACCCCTCACAAACCGTACCTAACCCCAATTGTCACCCTGGCAATCCAAACACGTACCACAAACTTTTCCTGCCAAAACCTTATATAAGGTGCTAGGATCACTCATTCTTTAATTGGACGACTGGGATTTGATCAAGAAAGCACAAGGATGATATTACAACTGTTTTCACTCACAGAATAAGCACAAAAAAGCAAAAGGAATCCTAGCTTAGTTTAGTATAAATAGGAAGCTTGTACAAGCCTTTAGACGCATCCTTTTCCTTGTATTTTTCTTTCATTACTCTTAGATTTAAATTGTAATCCAGTTACTTTAAGTTAATTCAAGTTTTATTTAAGTTTCAAGCTATTTTCATTTTCAAGTCAATTTTTGAATTTCTTCTAGTTTCACTCAATTTGCTTTACAAATTACCCCAGAAGCTTTAACAAGCTTTTAAAAAGATATTTGAAGCTAAAGGAACCAAAAAATCGAAAAAGAAAAAGAAAAAAAAGGAAAATACAAAGAAAATAAAAAAATGGTGGTTCATGGCAATGTAGTAGAGCAAAGGTCTGTATGGAATATGGTTTAGAGCTCATGGGAGCATAGGATTGTGGTTTAGTCCTGGTTCTCATTAGCTTCCACACTTTGGACCTCTTGTAAGCTAATTTCCTGTATGTTTTAGCATATTTTTCATCATTGACCCTTTGTTGCAATTTGTAGTTTAAATATGTTTAATTCTGTTGTTTCATGTTAGTATAAGTTTATTTGTTGGTTTCTTAGTTTAAATCTTTAGTTTGCTTGGAAATTTTTTAAAAACTATTCAATAAGGGGTGTTTGGTTCAATCTGTTGAGGTGTGTAGTTATTGTTGTATTTGGACCAAACCTGTCTCAGTACCACTCTTATGCTCAAATTGGTCAAACTCAACTTTTACATTGGTAGTTCTAAGTGATAAAGTCAAAAATAACTTCTAATTTAGCTCACTGTTTAACTGTTAGGTTTTTAGGAGTCCAAATCACCATTCTAGCTTGAAAACTTGTTAAGGTTGCTCAAATTAGTCTTAGTATAGATTATAACAACACATTCATTCATCTAGGATTAGCCAAACTTCAAATTAGTCAACTTTAGTAATGAGGCGAAAAATGAACCACTTTTAGGGGGTCATTTAAGCCCGGAATTGACTTTATTTGATCAAATATTGCCCTAAATTGTTCCTTTTGTGATTTTAGGTACTTTGGGAGTGAAATCTGGAAAAGGAAGCAATTCGGACGTTTTTGGAGCATAAAAGTGAAGAAAACGCCAAAGTCTTAATTTTCCTTGCTGGGAACAGTAGGTGACGGCGTCAAGAAGGAATCCTTGACGGCGTCAAGAGCAAATTTCCATGACGATCCAGTACAGATTTGACGGCATCACGAAGTAGGGCGTCAAGAGTAAAATTCATGACGGCCTGGAAATGCACAATACATGACGGCGTCAAAAGTAGATCAAGGCAGTCCGAGAAGAGTTTTGGCGGCGAGGTGACGGCGTCACAAGATTGATCTTGACGCCGTCAGACCCTATTTCCTATATATAGTTTTCAAATTTTCACGCATTAAAAAAGGAGAAGTTTTGGAGAAACCCTAAGTACGAACTTGGTGCGAATTTTACAGGTTTTTCAAGGGTTCTAAGCCCTTGATACCTTTCATGTGTAATTGAGATAAGTATTCTTTTAATTCAATCAATATGTCTATGTGTTGGTTGTCTATATCTTGTTCTTGTCTTAATTCCATCATGCTAGGCTAGATCTATCTTGTGTTTGCTTGGATCTAATGAAACCTAGATGTTAATTATGTGTTGATTACTTGTTGATAATTGTATTGGATGAATGAATTTGATGTTAGGCTTAAGAAAACTGGCAGATCTCCAAATGGTAACATGCTTGAACGTCTTAAGAAACATGAACCGATGTGCACTAGGTCTTTATTGGTTGTATTTAATGCATGAGCCACTGTTTATAATCCCTATGGTTGTGCTGGGCATGGTATAGGAGGATATAAGAGCTCATAGAATTGGGGAATTAAGTGCGCCACCCCATGAATGATATTAAGGAATACAATCCGTCATCCATGCAACTATAACAAGTAATTAACATGTAAAAGATGTCTAGGGAGTAGTAAAATCTAACTAAACACATTTTCTCCACTTATTGCTCACAACTTTAGTATAATTTAGTTTATTTTCATTTCTAGTATTTTATTTTGATTGCGTTTTTAGTATTGGGTTAGTTGACTAGCAACTAATTCCGCCCCAAATCCTTCAAACCCGAGATTTTTACCTGCTTTCTAAAAAATATAAAAATAAACAAATAATCATCCCTCACCTTTAGAACTAGTATTTAGGTTTTCTAATCCTAGCGACACTATTCCTAGCTGAACGATCAATCCCCCGGTACTTGTCACTATACTATACTACAACGATCAGGTACACTGCCTGGTGGGGGTTGTAAGCTTCTCAAGATCCCTTGAGAGGTAAAGCCTGGTGCGATTCCCACGTATCATTTAGCAAAATTGAAAAAAGTCAAAGTGCCAAAATTTCTCAAAAGAAGATGGATTTTTATTTTACTAATGGTTGTGAGTTACGATCTGAAACTTTGTGATTTTACTATTTGACTGCTTGTGATCACTGGACTATTTTTTGTATAATTTTAGGAATTTTTCTTGACAACTTTTGTATAGCTCAAAGTGGGTCAGCTGAGCTTGTGACTGCCCTGCATCTAGTAGTACCCAGTTTGACCCGTTTTTCATTACCCCATAACTTGCTCATTTCTTGAGCTTAGGACTTGATCTTTGGTGCTTTGTGGAGCCTGCTAGGCTGTTTAGTTAGATCCACCCATTTTTTGAACTCACAAGCTTGTTTGCTAGCTTTCCTTGGCCCTCCTAATTGCCTCCACTGCTTGTGTATGCTGATGAGCATCAGCAGCTAACTGAGCTTGTTTGATCTTGTTATCTTTTTTATTCTAGTTGTTTAATTATTGATGTTATGTTGTTTGCTTGTGATTGGGACTGTGTTTGCCTGCTTTTAGCTTTGTTCTAGCTTATATGCTTGTTTAACTAGCTTATGGCTTTTCACTAAATCACTAGAAACACTTAAAACCTTTATTGTTGGTTTTCAAGCTTTGCATAAGCTTGTTTCCAGATTTTCAGCAAAAGCTCTTTCACAAAAAAATGTTCATATTTGTTGTTCAAATCAGTTTGCAAAAGAAAATTTGAAAAAGAAAAATAATTGCAAAAGGTGGTGTTGCTAGGAATCGAACCCTGGTTTCACTGCTCACACACACAGCACTTACCACTCGCCCTTGTGTTTTTTTTCCAATAAATCTTTGCAACATTTAATGTATAACTAGTTGTGTTTGTTTTGCTTATTAGCTTTTCAGCTTTTGGTAGCTTAATTCCAGCTTATTTCTCTACTGTGCCACCATTTTTTTTCTTAAGTTCATTTTAACTCATAGTATTTTCCAAAAAAGTTTCAGATTTTTCAAGATAGTTTTAGTATTTATTACAATTTAATTAGTGTTTATTAGTATTTAATTCACAATAAACATAATTTTTATTGAAAAATTATTTTTTTTTTCAAAAATTTCTTCTGTCATCCAGACGTAGGAAAATTATTTGGAAACCCGTAGGACTAGCGTATCATAAAATTCACTTTTATTTTTGTACGTTTACGTTTATTTTAAATTTAAACGTACGTTTTTAGTTTTTTTAACGTTTCTAGTTAATTTTATTTCACGTAATTGTTCATATAGCTTGTCTAAGCTATTTTCTTTTGTATTTTCTTCATTTCATCAATCATAACTTTTTCTAGTTGAAAATCACCCGATCACATTACGTTTAAAATACCAATCACGCCTCGTCAGGACATAACGACCCGGGGAAACCCTATTCTTCACTGGTTATCTTGCACTTTCTCCTGGGTTGACCTGTTGGCCGCACCCGGTTGACTAGTTAGTTTAGGAGGAATCACGTGCCAGTGATCTACTAGGTTCATACAGGTGAGGTTCACCCTAGACTTGTTAGGAAAAGCCTTAGTGCTTATGAGTGTACTGATAGCACTTAGATTCTAGAACTTGCATTAGTGATTCATTCCGAGGCCACAAGTGAGACTACATTCGTGTAGTTAGATTTACTATATGATAAGAGGCATTAGGATAACCCTTGTTTTAAACATGTTTTAAAATTACTTGACCAATGAAGCCAAGCTACTTGACTAATAGAATCAAGTAATTCTCTCACACCTTTGTGTTGTACTCATTTTTAGTATACGATACCCCTAGTACATCCCTCAGAGCCTATCTTTTTCGTTTCTAAACTTTAAGCATCTTACTTAAAGGAAGAATTTGTTTACAATCCACCCCAAATGTACACCCAAATCGCTTTAGCCTTCCTTGTATGCACTCATCTTTAGTGTATTATTGTTATTTGTTTAAATCCTTTGTTAGTTGTCTAATTGATTACATGGTTGCTAAGTCGAGTCATATCTTATACATATTGTTTTGGGACGATTGGGACTCATGGGTAAAGTACTATTGTTATGGAGTAATGGGGAAGAACATCAATAATTACCCCCATATGTGCAAAACATTTTAATGTACTATAACACCCCGAAAATTTGGTAAGCAGCAGAAGTCTAATCGGGGTCATTACAGTTTAGTACACAGTCATACTCATAGAAAACAATTCAAAAGATAGTTAATATCATTCCATGAAAACTCAAAGTAGTCAGAGTTACAAACATTTTCCAAATGTTAATTGTTTCGCAAAAGAAATGATGAGTTTGAAAAGAATGATATAATTATTGAAATAAAAAGGGAGGTCCTGTGTGCCCTTTTGCCAGCTCCGTGCCACCATGCTTGCTAGTTACCTGAGATAAACATGCTAAAAAGTCAACACAACGGTTGAGTGAATCCATAGTAGTTTAAATTAGTAATAGTGTGAACACAAGTCAAGTATTTGAAATAAACAAGCCAAGATAGATCGGTCTTGACTAAACTGGTGTCATATTGCTCCTAAGCCTCACGAAACGCAAGCCTTAACATCGTATCGAAATATCATAAGGATAAAGATCACCTACACCCTGGGGGATGTAGATAACAAAGGGTCCCTCGGTGATGGAAATGTACTCGGTTTCCATGTTACCTCGAATATAGCACACCTCCTGCCAAATAATCACTTTGACAGAGATGGGCTGCCATTCCAATAGATCTATCAACTATATTCACGCTCACTCGCAAGTGATTAAGGTTCGTGATATGAGGGACTTGTTGCACGGGTATCAACTTAGGCAATATCAGATAATATTCGCATACTAAAAATACTTGTGTTCGGTTTATCGCATGTA
This sequence comes from Artemisia argyi, assembly GCA_030686995.1. Lineage (NCBI taxonomy): Eukaryota > Viridiplantae > Streptophyta > Magnoliopsida > Asterales > Asteraceae > Artemisia > Artemisia argyi. Next base: position 109,814,280 of record CM060686.1, on the reverse strand, counting down.
TCTCCCCACGGGGCTTAAAAATAAATTAAAAGGTGGGACTATGAACTCACAGTAGTAAGTAAAAGTTTAAAGTACTTGTGAAAATGAAAACAAGTAGTTGAGCATGTATCTTCCCCAAAATAGTTATAAAACAAGTAAAAGTAGGGGCTATGACTCACCTGACGGGTGTGTGTGAATCACAATGGTGCTCAAAGGTGACGGTGTACTGCTACGACTAGCAATGAAATTCCTCCGACTTGCGACCTATATTGATGTGTCATACATTACTATCGGTGTTTCAGATTCGATTCATGAATGACATGTGATATGTTTCGAGTACGGTGATATCGATTCGGGTGTTTTAAAATATTCCAAAATAACTCTACAGTTATTTATAACGTTGATACGAACGGAAAAATCAATAGGTGCTAATTTATTTGTTATAATTATAACGTTAATAAAAATATTTATTTTAAATATTAGATTTATTATATATATATATATATATATATATATATATATATATATATATATATATATATATATATATATATATATATAGAATCATTAGAAATATTAGAATGAATTTATTGTGTGCAATTGAATTATTATTGAAAAGAAGAAGGTCCACGCATCGCAAAGTGTTTTTTTTTTCTATATGTAGAATCATTAGTAAGAAACCAATATTTACGCCCATTAAATGAGTTTTCCATAATAGAAAAATACAACATATTAAAAATATCACATTGAGTAACAAATAGAAAGGAAAAAATACATAATTTTGACTTAAAGCCATTTTTAAATTATAATATCAAATAAAAAAATTGAGTTTTAAACATAAGCAAAAGTTCAAACTTTTATCGAAAAACAAAACCGGTGCATTTAATGTGAATTATATACAACATCGAGATGGAAGTGCAAGGCTTGCCGGAATTGATCACATAATATTTAGTAATTAGTAGAGAATCAAAAGTCGGTTATGGATTGAGATGAAGTTGAAAAGGTTGCAAGAATAATTGATAATTTAACCTAATGCAATATATACAGAAATATGTATTATGTTAATGCATTTTTCATATACACGTAATTTATGTGTGTTTTCTATTGATGTAGCTCACATGTGCGAATTGATTCAAGAAAATATGCACGAGCATATATGTAATGCAACATTTAAATTGTTAAATGACACTTTTTAGCGTGATTAGTATAAATAAGCATGCAACTTTAATAATGAATATAAAAGGAAATGTACATAATTTTTACTTGAACCCATTTGTAAATTAAAAAAATTAAGTTTAAGACATAATAGTGGAGTCCAAAAGGTTTTAGGAATTATTAATAGTATGTTAATTAATATTCATTTGGTTAGCTATTTGGAATTGAGTTTATTGATAAAATTTATAATTATTAGTTAGACTTCAATGTTAATTTTCAATCAAATTAGTTGTACAATAAAATGAGATGAAGCTAACTTTAGTTTTTAATCATAAACTTTATAAATAAATACTAATATGTTATAAAAAGATTAAATATAAAAATCACCAAACAACTAATGGCATACTTACAACAAATGTAATACAATCACAACTTACGAACCTAATAACAAAAATAATTAACGCAAATTACACTATAACAAATAAGAAAAAGCCAGTGTGCTTTGTATTACCATGCAAAAACCATATAATGCAAAATTATTGTTGGGTTACATAATAGGCCAAAACAATCAAAGGAAATTACATCAAGCATATGATAATTTAATAACGACAACCACATTTAGAAAATATAAAGACCAAAAAACCAAAACAATATCAACCATTTTTATATTTTTAAACAACAAACTAAAAACGTTTCATACAACATACTAAACTAAAAATACAAATCCTCGACAATATACAAAAACAATACGCGCGATTAACAATTAGATTAAAAGCCTGTGCGTAGCACGGGTTCTGCATGCCTCGTATATATATAAAGTTAGGATCAAATAGGAAGAATAATTAAAATGGGAATGATAAGAAGTAACCACAACCACACATTTCAGATGCACCTACAAAAGTGGATGCATCTTCCTTCAAAATTTCCCTCCTAATTTAAAATATGTGGCTAGAATTACTTCTTACCCTTCTTATTTTAATTATTTTTCTTACTTGATCCCTTCCATATATATATATATATATATATATATATATATATATATATATATATATATATATATATATATATATATATATATATATATATATATATATATATGTCTGGTAACTATAACTTTACATCACACATGCATTGACTTAAATTAGATGTATCTTTAGTTTTTTAAAATGCATCAAAAATTATATTTTCTAGATCAATATTAGATGCACATACATACCTTAGATGCATTTTATCAAGTTAAGTGAATCACGTGTAATTTTCGTTTTCTACGCGTCAATGTCTTGCTAGTACTTTGCATCATTTTCAATTCATAATCACTTTCAAGATAAATTAAGATGCATCTAAATAAATACAGATTTATCTAATTTTAAATCGATGCATTAAGTATGTGTCGTATTGTATTTAGAGAAATGATAAAACCACACAATGTTTACAAAACAAAATCCAGAAAATGATGTCGCATGATGACTATTAGCTTAAAATATGAAATGATTTTAAAAGTAATAAAGAGAATACCATAAATTAATCTAACATAATTTTATGGATGTTGTGATTTCTTAATGGGAAGTGATTTGCACACCAAATTAATTGATGGGGACACCACAATTATGCACATGGTATGTTGTAACATATGAATTAAGGGTGTAATATGGTGGTGTCCCCATTAACTTTCTTAATAGCCAAACATTTGTTCACATGTAATACAAAATCAAAACTAATTAAGGTAAATTATAAGATCAATTAATGTGTGTTAAATGTATTTTTCAATTTAAAAGTAAAGTTGGAGATGAATTATTGCACATTGAGTGATTTTCTACGAGTACTTGTTAGACAATCTCTAATTAAAATCATGGCTTAATTTACAAACTTAAAAATGTAATGGCTAAAGTTGAAAATATACCAAATAAAACATAGTTCATGTTTTTTTTAACTTTTAAGTCATCTTCTTCGTTGGAACAGACCCCTCCATCTTCATTAAAAACAAATTTTGAGCTATGTTTCTCCATTGTGAATTAATTTATGAAATTGTAAAACGTATTTATTTCATCATAAAATGGATCAAAACATCCATAAGTTAGTGTATACTAACGTTACAGATTTAGAAATTGGAGGCCCTATCAAAATGGAGCCCTATGCTGCCGTACAGGGTGGCAAAATTTGAACATTTTATATGGGAGGACCGAAAGAAAGTTTGAAAAAAAATCCTTGTTAAAAAAACAATTTCGAAAAGTTACATGTAAACCAAATGTGAGCAGGGCTGTCTAGCGGTTTTCGGTGGCCTTAGGCGATAACAACAAAGAGGCTCTATTACACTTGTAATTTAAAAAGAAATTGCATATAAACTTGAATTATACGACTCATATATGTTTAATATTATACATGTTTATATGCAAAACTAATAAAAATGTGATCTTTTAAGTATAGGCCTGTGCGATAGCACATATTGCACACCCTTCCGAGAACCTTGTGAGCTAAATCCATAGGACAAAGTTACACAACACATATAATAATTTAAAATTATGTGAATTACCCAATTCTCAATGAGTTGGTTACAATTTTTGAGATCGTAAAGCATGCAAAATCAGTTAGATAATAAGCTAAGAGATTACAAGAGTATATTGAACATGGCTAAAAGGATTTAACTGATGATACACTTGAAACTGAAACTACAGGCAACAAAAATTGCAAGAAGAAAAAGTCCCTTGATAAACTGGTAGCTTTTTAAAATACTATCAAATGTATAATTTTAAAAGTCCTTTAGTTTACTCCGTAACATATGGCTGTATAATTTTAGGGGTCTGATATGAGAAATTTCATAAATTGCTCTTACGATTTTATTTTTCTTTTTACAATATCAACCTATAGTTTTGGAGGGCCCGGACGCTCCCCCACCTCAACACAGTTCCACCAATGGCCGCGAACATTGCATATGCTTAAATACGGGCCTAAGTAGTTACGGTGTTCACGGATCGGGTAATATCCATATTAACCGAATATCGAAACCGAATCGAACCGAAAAAAACTTAACCGAATTCGTAACCGAACCGAATTAAATATTCAGTTATCGGTTTGGATATGATTTTGGCAATGAAAACCCAGTTCATATAACTATATATATATTTTTTATGTATTTATATGAAGAAAAAAAAATTACTAAAACTTTTTCTTACTTAAATATAACATTACTTAAGCTTGAAAAAAAATTAAAAAAAAAAATGTGCTAAAAATATATATAATTAAATGAAAAAATAATTAAATTTATTTAATTCGTGTAATTCGGTTCGATTTTTAATTATAGAGGTTCGGTTTTCGGTTTAATCAAAATTGAATTCGGATCGGCTTGATTTTCGGTTTCACCAAGGAAATTTTTTTAACCGAACCAAATAACCCGATAACTGAACCAATGAACACACTTAAACATACATGATGAGGTTATATATATATATATATATATATATATATATATATATATATATATATATATATATATATATATATATACATAGGGTAGGAATCCAATAAGAAGAATAATTAAAATGAGAAGGGTAAGAAGTAATTCTAGCCACACATTTTTATATGGGAGGGAAAATTTGAATGAAGATGCATCCATTTTTGTAGGTGCATCTAGAATGTGTGGTTATGGTTACTTCTTATCCTTCCTATTTTAATTATTCTTCCTATTTGATCCTAGGGCTGCAATCGAGTCAAGCCGAGCTCAAGCTCAACAAGGCTTGAGCTTGGCTTGAAAGAAAAACACTAGGCTTGAGCTTGGCTTGATAGCTTGTCAAGCTTTCATCATCCAGGCTTGAGCTTGGCTTGAGTAAGTTCGAGCAAAGCTTGAACTTGGCTTGAAAAGCTTGAATAAATACAAAAATATTGTATTCAATAGTTAAACTCAACAATAGATATATGTATAAAGTAAAACAAGCTAAAACCATATTTGAAAACCAAATTAGATTGATTTAACACTAATAAAACCAAGAACAACATTCTCGTATTTCACAACTAAGCACTCTTTTTACCTAGGTGAGTCGTCGACTCGTACAGTAGTTCTCCATATAGGACAACTCGAATGTGTAACTAACCACTTATCAACACACTCACAATGATACCTATGCCAACAACGTGGTAACACTTTAAATTTAACGCCATCATCAAAACTAGCTACAAGAAACAATAAACATGTTCCTGTTGCCACTTTGTTACAGATTACCCTTTATGATATACCCCATTTTGCAGCCTTAATGATCATTGCTGACTTGAGTAAATAAAATGAACAACTTTTCTAGAATACATTATTCAATATTTACGAACTAAGCCCTTATAATTAGCTTAATAACCAAATTTGCTCCTAATTACTTATATGAAATTTATATGAAAATATCTATATTAAAGCTTGATACGAGCTCGAGCCAAGCTATCCAAAGCTTGAGCTTGGCTTGTTAAATATTTCGACCTAATTTTTGGGCTTGAGCTTGGGATTGAGCTTGATAAAAGCTTGAATCGATCGAGCCAAGCTCGAGCTCAAGCTTGAGTTGCTTGATAATAGCTTGACTTGATTGCAGCCCTATTTGATCCTATATATATATATATATATATATATATATATATATATATATATATAGGGTAGGGATCGAATAAGAAGAATAATTAAAATGAGAAAGGTAAGAAGTAATTCTAGCCGCACATTTTTATATGAGAGGGAAAATTTAAATGAAGATGCATCCATTTTTGTAGGTGCATCTAGAATGTGTGGTTGTGCTTACTTCTTATCCTTCCTATTTTAATTATTCTTCCTATTTGATCCTATATATATATATATATATATATATATATATATATATATATATATATATATATATATATATATATATATATATATATATATATATATATATATATCAGATGGTGCTTACTATGATACCAACAAACTACCATTACATGCTACAATCTTGGTAGTTCGTACCACTATGCATAGTTTTATAGTAGCTCACCGGTGAGATTTTCAGTGATTTCCCCACCACAGTGAATATGTGTATTTCAATTTTCATAGTTCTACAAAAAGAAGTCGAATGTGCACTGTAATAAACAATGCATAAAAGCGATAAAAGTAAAATATGTGAGTTTCCAAAATAATTGTTTGGGATTTGGCAGTCTACTTAATGTTGAAATTGGATGAGGTTTACAGGTTAGATGTTTAGTACTCCGCTTATAAATATTAACACGACTAATTATGAGGGTTGTGAGTGATCGGATTAGGTTGAAACAAATAGCAGGTTATTTTAAGGGTTATAACTATTAAATAACTTCTAATTGTTTATACAAATTTCATATAAATATGTGAACTAAAAATTGTCTTACTAAACGGTACAAGCTTTTATAAGTTTTTTCAACATACACACTTTGATGATGTGTCACATAACAAAGCAGTGACACGTGTGATACTTCGGATTACAACAAATCACCTAAATAAACAAATTGAAACATCTTTTGAAAATTTATACTAGTAGCATTTAGTATGACAATTTTTAGTTCACATAATCAAACAAAACGTTAAAATCGCTTGTTATTATTTAATGGTCAAAAACCTTGTCTGAACAAACAGTTCAATTTCATAAAGAAAAAAAAATACAAGTTGATAGATAGTCTTCTTTTTTATTATTTTATGTTACAAACATTTTATTTGAGTAAACTGCAAAAACCATTATTTTGGTTTGTGAATTTTGCACTAATCATCCCTTTGTAGAAACTATTAGCAAATATCATTTTTAGGTGGATGAAAGTCCGGCAACTTACATCATCCTTGCCTGGTTTAAGTTACGGATACAAAAGTCATTTTACAAATACCCCTTTATCGAGTTCATCTTCAACCCTTTTAACATGCATCCTTTTATACAATGGGTTTTGGTCTTAATTAGCAATTAACTTTTTCAAATGTATCGATTTAATACGGGTATTTTGAAAAAGTTGTGTAAATATAATGAACTTTCATAAAGTTTTTCAATCTGCACATTTTTCATGACGTGTCATACATAAAGTCTCACACATGGCACTGTTTATAACGTGGTACACTGACATGTCATCAAAATGTGCAAATTAAAACACTAAATGACTGAGGGTAAAAATATCAATTTGTGACATATATTACAATTTTGTTTGTTTGTGTATAATAAGTATGATAATATCATATTCATCACAGATTTATGATTTTCATCAACAAACAAGCACCACCATCAATTATCACCACACAATACCACCACCAACCACTACCTGAACCATCATCAACCACCGGTTGCATCACCATAGACCACCAACTACTACCATTCCTGGATAAATGTATTTTTCTAAGCAACATAACCATCGAATCTTATAAAACTAACAAGTCATTACAAAAAATATGTCATTGTTCCAAATATGCAAATTATTGATTTTACTTGTGTAGAAATTTATAACAAAGCCAAAAATAAGGCTTGAATCTCAATTCAAGTCAATCTTATTATCAATCAAAAGCAACCACAAGATCAGAAAGATACTGATCTCAATCAGTACATCAAAAGAATCAATCAAGAACCATACAAGCTTGCCACTGCTACTCAGGTGCAAGCTTATTGACTAACTTGTTAATAATATCAATTACAAACACTCAACCTTACAATGAATAACAACTACAAGATCAACAGATCAATATAAAAGCTTTTGATTGAATATCACAAGAGAGAACTGCGTGTGTTTGATGAGAGCAAAGATGAGAAACCCTAATCACAATAAGATGCTTATATGGCCCGTATTCCATGTATTCCATCTATCAGCTTGTTGTCAACTTCACTCCTTAGTCTTTAGTACTTTAGTCAACTCCAGCCAAAGCATAAAACATAAGCTAAACTGCACAATCAAATAAGGCAATATTAGTCCCTTAACCTACTTTCCAGGTTGAGTTACTCATTTCAACATCCCCCTTAACTCAAACCTGGAAAACATCAATCATACCTAGTTTACAAACAAGCTTATCATGTTGAAGTTTGCTTAAACCCTTAGTAAAAATATCAGCAGTTTGATCTGCTGTGTTTATTTTCTCAGTTTTAATTACACCTGCTAAAATTTTCTCCTTCACAAAATGTAAGTCAAGTTCCAAGTGTTTTCTCCTTCATGAAAAACTGGATTAGCTGCAATCTTAATTGCAGCATGGCTATCACAGAAAAGTTTAAGGGTAAAAAGTTTCCCCAATTCAAGTCTTGTAAAAATTTTAAAACCCAAACAACCTCAGAAGTTGCAGAGACCATAGCTCTATACTCAGCCTGTGCTGAAGACTTTGAATGGTATTTTGCTTTTTGCTTTTCTAGGAAACAAGTGAACCATTTAGAAGAAGATAGTAACCAGTGACAGATTTTCTAGTTATAACACATTTTGCCCAATGTGCATCAACAAATGCTTCAAGAGAAACATTTGGGCACCTGGTAATATGAACTCCTTTTCCAGGAGAACTTTAAGATATCTTAAAACCTTAAGAGCAATTTTCAAATGAGACCTAAGAGGTCTATGCTTAAACTGACTCAAACAATGAACATAATATGCAATATCAGGCCTAGTATGAGTCAAGTAAATCAATTTCCCAATAAGTTTTTGATACTCAGTCAAATTATCTATCACTGGATCACTAATAGTTGGTTCACTAGTTAAAAAAAGTTTTGTTCTAAAGAAAAAAGCAAAAGGCTTGTAGGCTAGCAAACCAAATTCAGTCAAAAGATCTAGACAGTACTTCTTTATGTCAAACAAACTCCCTGCTCAGTATCAATCACTTCAATACCTAGAAAATATTTAATTTTACCCAAGTCTTTTATTTGAAACTTAGAATTCAAAAAAACTTTAAAACTTTCAAGTTATTACTAGTGACAATGATATCAACCACATAAACAAGCAAAGCAACAAAGTTACCTGAGTCACTCTTTGTAAACAAAGAGTAATCACTTTTACTCTGCTTAAAGCCATTCTCAAGAAGGGCACTAGTCAACTTAGCATTCCATTTCCTGAGAGCTTGTTTCAACCCAAACAATGACTTTTTAAGTCTACAAACCCTCTTTTCATTTGGGTCAAAATAACCCTCAGGAAGAGTCATATAAACAATTTCATCCAGATCACCATACAAAAAGGCATTATTAATGTCAAGTTGGAAAATAGGCAAAGACATTTGAACAACAATATTAATAATGCATCTCATAGTAACAATTTTCACCATAGGTGAGAAGGTTTCATCAAAGTCAACACCTATATTTTTGATTAAAACCTTTAGCAACTAATCTACCCTTATACCATTCTACCTCACTTGTGGACTTATGTTTAATCTTAAAGACCAATTTATTTCCTAGGGCTTTTCTACCAACATGTAACTCACAATTTCAAAAGTATCATTACTAAAAAGAGCATGCATCTCTTTATCCATTGCATCTCTCCAGTGTTGATCCTTACAAGCTTGATTATAAGTTTTTGGTTCAACAGATTTATTCAATTCAACAACAAAACAATAGTTTTCAGAACTAAGCTTTAAGTAATTCACAAAATTTTCAAGTCCAAACTTAACTTTAGAATCAACGAAAAATTCATTATATTTATTTTGAAAAACAGATGGCTTATCAGACCCTCTTAAGGAAAGCTGATAAATTATTTTGAAAAACTGATTCTGCTACTTGTTCAGGTAAGGGACTATTGACACCCTCAAAAGGAGTCACACCAAAAGGTGTTGCAGCCCTCTCATCTGCACTGGTAACCTCATTGGAACCAAAAGAATGCCCCATATCACTCTTTTCATGGTCAATAGTTGGGCTGCCAAGATGCAGAAAGTAGCTACCCTCACTCGAATGATGATAATTTTGAATGTTATTACCCAAAGGGGTACCATTATGCATATTATCATCATTGGGTGTGTCAGGGTTGTCACTTGTCACTTCATCAAAGAAGTTAACATGATTCAAACCCTGACTGAGAAGGTCAAGAGCAACAGAAGAGTTTTTAATCTTAAAAGGAAAAACATTTTTAAAAAATTTAACATCTCAAGAAAAGATAAATTGTTTCCTTTCAAGACTATAAAGTTGATAACCCTTTTGAAAATTAGAATATCCAACAAGAACACACTTCTCTGCTCTACTACTAAACTTATCATTACTTAAGTACAGTACACAAACAGAGACATCCAAAACTTCTCAAATGACTCAAAACAGGGTTTTCATTAAAAACAAGATTGTAAGGAGAGTTTCCACTCAGCACTAAAGATGGCAATCTGTTAATAAGATAAGTAGCAGTAAGAATGCATTCATACCGTAATTACAAAGGCAATCCCTCCTGAAACATAAGGGATCTAGCAACATTTAAAAGATGCCTATGTTTCCTCTCAAAAACCCCATTTTGTTGAGGGGTGTAAGAACAAGAGGTCTGATGTACAATACCTTTTTCTTTACAAAACTTATCAAAAAGATTATTAACAAACTCTATTCCAATATCACTTCTAAAAATCTTAACACATTTTTCGAACTACGTTTAATCAGGTAATAAAAAATCTGAATACATTCATACACCTCATGCTTACTCTTAAGTAAGTATACCCAAACTGCCTTGGTGAAATGACTTGATTTGGATTGTCACACAAAAGTTTTACTTCTCAAGGGATCTTGAGAAGCCTACAATCCCCGCCAGGCAAGTGTACCTGACCGATGTAGTATAGTGTAGTGGTAAGAACCAGGGAATTGATCGTTCTCCACAGGGAATAGTGTTCGTTAGGATTGAAAATGATCTAAACTAGGTCTAGAGGTGAGGGAGGATTCTTTTTGTATTTTAATATTTTTTAGAAAGCAAGTAAAAATCTCGGGTTTTGAAGGAGTGGGCGGAATTAGTTGCTAGTTAACTAACCCAATTAACTACAAATGCAATAAAAATAAAATAACAAGAAAATAAATGTGTGGAAAACTAATATGGAGGAAAACGTGTTTACTTAGGTTTCACTACTTCCTAGCTATCTTTCATTGATTGATAGATTTGTTACAATTGTGTGGATGACGGGTTGTATTCCCTAATACCATTCGTGGGGGAGTGTACGTCCTTCCCCAACTCTATAAGATCCTATCTCTTCCTATGACGACACGTTTAGTATCCTATCATGGCCTCATTAATAGTCACTTATGCATTAAACATAACCAATTAATCGTAGTACACATCCGATTCATGTTTCTTAAGACATCAAGCATGTTACCAATAGGAGATTAGCCAGTTTTCTTAAGCCTAACATTAATAACAAATCATCAATCAATAATCAATAGCTAGGTTTCATTACATCTAAGCAAACACAAATAAATCTAGCCTAGCATGTTAATGTAAAGACAAGCATAAGATAGAATCAAAAAACACATAGACATATTGAATGATTGATAGAATACTTATCTTTAATTAAACATGGAAGAAAAGAGGTTTAGAAACCTCAAAATAGCTGCGAAAGTTGACTAGGGTTCGTACCCTAAGTTCTCCCTAAAGTTCCACACTTAATGAATGAAAATTTGATGAGTATTTATAGATTTTACAACTCTGACGGCGTTACCTTATGGGTCATGACACCTTCACCTCGCTATACTTAGGGTTCCTTGATGGCCTAGATCCACTCCTGACGCCGTCACCTTGTAATGTTCTCTGGGCCGTCTCCGTTTGCGATAACACGTGACGTCCTTGATGCTTTATAACGTGACGCCGTCACTCTTTAACTCCAAAATTCCTTTCTGGCGTGTCTAGTGTAAAATAATTATCCACCTCTTTGTCAACATGTGACGCCGTCACTTAGTATAGTGTGATGCCGTCAAGTACTGTTTCTAGCATAATTTGAGACTTTGTCGTTTTCTTCACTTTTATGCTCCAAAAACGTCCAAAATGTTTCCTTTTTCATGTTTCCTCTCAAAATTACCTAAAATGAGAAAAAGAATGATTTAAGGCAATATTTGATCATATAATCGTGATTTAAGGCTTAAATGACCCCTTAAAAGCGTAACACTTTACCCTTACACTTGGAATTTGCTTGTCCTCAAGCAAATGAGCTTTTATTCTAATTAAAAAACAAGTTAGGGGTCGTTTAACATTAATATACAAGTAATTACAACAAATAAATGTTCCACCTTAATCAAAATAAGCACAGAAATCATACTCTAGCACCTCACAAATAGTGTTCGGATACTCTCATCTCTCGGGTTTTATAAACCTATATAACTAATGGAAATGGAAAAATATCACTCGCTACCTGTCATAGCAAATAGATTACGATAGGCTTGGGAAAGAATCAAAAACCTCCTCCACTAGGCGTAAGCACCTAAGATAAACTATCAAAGAGGGCTTTTCAAGGGTTATAATGTTGGGTGTTGGGATATGGAAAACACGGTTTGTTGGATAAAGGATATTTTATTGGTGGCAAGTTAATCATCTAGGTCAATTACATGTACAATGCGGCATTGCTAAGCCAAGACTCGACTCGACTTAAGCTAATAAAAACTATAAACATAAAAATAAATGAAAGAAATGGGATGGTAGTCTGTATGTTTTTCTCTTTTCTTTTTCTATTTTTTTTTCTTTTTCTTTTTTCTTCTTTTTCTTGATTTTTTCGATTTTTTTTTCATACACTCTTGCCCTACCATCTAAAATAATACATCATAGGGGCCTCAGTTCTCCCCTTACACTTGAATTTTTCATAATTTACATGTAACTAATCTAATGACTCGAATTAAGATAATTAAAACACTTGGATTACTTGTAATACTCCGTAAAATCCCAGATCATTTATTAATGCTAATTATCGAAACTATTCTAATCAAAACCATTTTTACGGGCTAATTTAAAATTTTATATGAGACACCGTTTGTTTGACACCTGAAACACTTTGGTCACCATATATTTTGTCACCTGGTATCACCTGTAGTCAATCTTGGATGTCACCCAATGAGGTTAACACCGGTAACTCCCACTTGCGACGCGACACCTTATTAATGACACTGATATATATATATATATATATATATATATATATATATATATATATATATATATATATATATGTGTGTGTGTGTGTGTGTGTGTGTGTGTGTGTGTTAACTATTACGAAATTACTAATAAACTATGTATACATATAAGTATATATATGTATGAGCAACACCGTTAATATTTTCGAGGTTTACGTGAACCGACACCGACACCGAAAAATAAAGTTACGAATATACTAGTCACCGACACCTCGTTTTCATTCTGGGCCTGTGATTTTCCCAAGCCCACTAGATTTCTTTTCTTTTTCTGTTTGGGCCGCGTATTGCCTAAGCCCACAAATCTATTTCTTTTCTTTGTTTCTGTTGGGCCGCGCTCTGCCATAAGCCCAAGACACCACCTTCCTTTCTTTTGTTTTTCTAATTGGGCCGAGCCCTTTAGCCAAATTGTTGCTTTGTTCGCCTACTACCTAACGAGCACATATCTTATATGTGCAAACTTGTCCCGTCATTTTACTTCTCGACACACGACCCTATTATAACATGGATTGGGGTACATTTCTTTGTTACATGCAACAAACATCTCAAAAATCCTACTAGTACTTTCATTTCTATTTTCTTTTCTCTTTTGGTTCCCTCATCACTCGACACAAGCACACCATTCCCTTTGTTTTTGCTTCATGCGTGTGAGATCAAGCAAACACCAACACCAAACCACCCTAACCTCCTTAAGCTACCATTAAACAAATGCTAAAACACCTCCACTTTCCCTAAGGATTATTAACCAAGAGTCCTTGTGTCTTTTTAACCAAAAACCAAGTCACATGATTTACTTTCTTCCAAATTGTTTAATCGATCTAGTACTACCACCTCACATCAACACCCTAAACCTAGACCTAAAACAAACTAAAAGAAATCATCATGGCCCCTTGGACTTCAAATACTCGACAAGACTACACCAATGGAACTAGACAACCTTGTCTCAAGTTGATTGACAAGTCGAATGATGTTAGTGTCACATGTGAACCTTGCTAACCACCATAATCACCCTATAAAAACCAACATTAAATGCACAATTCCCTCACACACTCAAATTCTCATAAAAACCACAAACAAACTTCTCTTTGTCTCATCCTTTTCAAATACGAGGGAGCAACAAAAGGCTTGGGTCGAAGTACAAGTTATTTGGGGTTACAAATCGTGAATGTGGGTTATTGTTTGATAAGGTTTTTCGCAAGGGTTGCTCATTGTCCGTATTTCCTTCGTTTCACCGCTCATACAACTCGACCTCGTCACCACCTTAGGGTGTTGTAAGTTGACTTGTACCTTTTCGATACTTACATTACTTGTTTTCATTCTTATGCAATGCATACACATCACGTCGTGTCTAAACACTTAAAAGCACTAAACCTACATTTACCACAAACATCTCGACACCCTTAAGAAAAGGCCTCGTATTTTCATATTCATACGTACAATCTATATATATTTTTCGACAACATGTTTACTTGTATTTTGATTAGAATAAAAGCTCATTTGCTTAAGGACAAGCAAATCCCAAGTGTAAGAGTATTTGATGAGACGAAAAGTGTTACGCTTTTAAGGGGTCATTTAAGCCTTAAATCACGATTATATGATCAAATATTGCCTTAAATCGTTTCTTTTGTCATTTTAGGTAATTTTGAGAGGAAATATGAAAAAGGAAGCATTTTGGACGTTTTTGGAGCATAAAAGTGAAGAAAACGACAAAGTTTCAAATTATGCTGGAAACAGTACTTGACGGCATCACACTCTACTAAGTGACAGCGTCACGTGTTGACAAAGAGGTGGATAATTATTTTACATTAGACGCGCCAGAAAGGAATTTTGGAGTTAAAGAGTGACGGTGTCACGTTATAAAGCATCAAGGACACCACGTGTTATCGCAAAAGGAGACGGCCCAGAGAACATTACAAGGTGATGGCGTCAGGAGTGGATCTAGGCCATCAAGGAACCCTAAGTATAGCGAGGTGAAGGTGTCACGACCCATAAGGTGACGCCGTCAGAGTTGCAAAATCTATAAATACTCATCAAATTTTCATTCATTAAGTGTGGAACTTTAGGGAGAACTTAGGGTACGAACCCTAGTCGACTTTTGCAGCTATTTTGAGGTTTCTAAACCTCTTTTCTTCCATGTTTAATTAAAGATAAGTATTCTATCAATCATTCAATATGTCTATGTGTTTTTTGATTCTATCTTATTCTTGTCTTTACATTAACATGCTAGGCTAGATTTATTTGTGTTTGCTTAGATGTAAAGAAACCTAGCTATTGATTATTGATTGATGATTTGTTATTAATTGATGTTGGATGAATGATATCAATGTTAGGCTTAATAAAACTGGCTAATCTCCTATTGGTAACATGCTTGATGTCTTAAGAAACATGAATCGGATGTGTACTACGATTAATTGGTTATGTTTAATGCATAAGTGACTATTAATGAGGCCATGATAGGATACTAAACGTGTCATCATAGGAAGAGATAGGATCTTATAGAGTTGGGGAAGGACGTACACTCCCCCACGAATGGTATTAGGGAATACAACCCGTCATCCACGCAATTGTAACAAATCTATCAATCAATGAAAGATAGCTAGGGAGTAGTGAAATCTAAGTAAACACGTTTTTCTCCATATTAGTTTTCCACACATTTATTTTCTTGTTATTTTATTTTTATTGCATTTGTAGTTAATTGAGTTAGTTAACTAGCAACTAATTCCGCCCACTCTTTCAAAACCCAAGATTTTTACTTGCTTTCTAAAAAATATTAAAATACAAAAAGAATCCTCTCTCACCTCTAGACCTAGTTTAGATCATTTTCAATCCTAACGAACACTATTCCCTGTGGAGAACGATCAATTCCCTGGTTCTTACCACTACACTATACTACATCAGTCAGGTACACTTGCCTGGCGGGGATTGTAAGCTTCTCAAGATCCCTTGGGAAATAAAACTTTTGTGTGACAATCCAAATCGCATCATTTCACCAAGGCAGTTTGAGTATACTTACTTAAGAGTAAGCATGAGGTGTATGAATGTATTCAGATTTTTTATTACTTGATTAAAACGCAGTTTGAAAATTGTGTTAAGATTTTTAGAAGTGATAATGGAATAGAGTTTGTTAATAATCTTTTTGATAAGTTTTGAAAAGAAAAAGGTATTGTACATCAGACCTCTTGTTCTTACACCCCTCAACAAAATGGGGTTTTTGAGAGGAAACATAGGCATCTTTTAAATGTTGCTAGATCCTTTATGTTTCAGGAGGGATTGCCTTTGTAATTACAGTATGAATGCATTCTTACTGCTACTTATCTTATTAACAGATTGCCATCTTCAGTGCTGAGTGGAAACTCTCCCTAGAATCTTGTTTTTAATGAAAGCCCTATTTTGAGTTATTTGAGAAGTTTTGGATGTCTCTGTTTGGGTACTGTACTTAAGTAATGATAAGTTTAGTAGTAGAGCAGAGAAGTGTATTCTTATTGGATATTCTAATTTTCAAAAGGGTTATCAACTTTATAGTCTTGAAAGGAAACAGTTTATCTTTTCTAGAGATGTTAAATTTTTTAAAAATGTTTTTCCTTTTAAGATTAAAAACTCTTCTGTTGCTCCTGACCTTCTCAGTCAGGGTTTGAATCATGTTAACTTCTTTGATGAAGTGACAAGTGACAACCCTGTGTCACACCCCGCCACGGCGGAAACGCGCGGGTGTAACTTCATGGATATCATCACAACACCTGGTGTCAACATAGAGAACAACTACATGCACATAAATGGAGCAATGTACCAACACACAGTGTTGTAACAATACCCAAAGATAACCAAATTAAAATCCAAAAGGTAACTTCAATAAGTTTGAAAGTACCAAACACAAAACATAAATGTATCAAATCCAAAACCAAATAAATCCAATCCCAAAATATAAATAAGTCTCCATGCAACTAAGTCTCGCCTAATTGCTGCCCTCAACTTTGGCCTTAGAATGCTCACCTGAAAACGATGCTTAAAATGTCAACATAACGTTGGTGAGATTCATAGGTTTTAGACTCAACACACAAGGCAACCGAATTTACCGTGATTACAAAATATAGCTGGACAAATAAATATAGTTATCATAAAGCCACATGCATTTGCAAGTTAATATCCACACACAAAGGCAACAACACTCATAAGGCAACCATTAGGACGGTTCGTGTCCTCCGATCCCATAATCATCAATTAGGTCGCATGCGCGAGCAACAGGATAAGCATCCTCCTAATTGGATCCCAAAACATATCATCAATTAGGTCGCATGCGCGAGCAACAGGATAAACATCCTCCTAATTGGATCCTAAAATATATCATCAATTAGGTCGCTATCCTAATTGGATCCCAAAAATATCATCAATTAGGTCGCTAACCTAATTGGATCCCAAAAATATTCACACAAGCAAATAATCACACATAGCATACATACGATAACATTATAAGTCCAAGCTCTTTAATATCACACACATAATCACAGTAAACCAAAACATTTAAGACAAGCATCATTCCCATTCCAAGTTTAAAACAAAGTAAAAATATGGGACTATGAACTCACCTTAAACTCCGCAGCTCCACAAAACAATACACAATCTATAATACACAAAAATAATCCACATTACACAAGGTCAAGCTAAAAGCTACAACCCATGTAATACACATATTATGGATGTCTAAGACTCATATGACCCACCATGGATCTCCTAGACACCACACTAACCACTACCATAACTTAATACACACTAAATCCCTTACACTCTAAAACTCAGAAAACGCAGAATTTTTTAGTACATTCGCTCACATGAAATTACGACAAATAAAGCTTAACAACTCACACCAAAAATTTACCATGGTCTCTCATAAGCATAGAAGCTAATCCCAGAATGCCATGAACCAATAACACACACAAGTATTCATAGAAAATTCAAACTTGTCAACTACTCAAATTCGGATCTGAACGCACACCAAAAAGTTTTGATTTTTAATAATTACTTCCACAAGTTTTTATCGCGAATCCTCTTCGTGGTAGTCTAATATAACCTAAAACTTAACTATTACAGAAGACCAAGTCAAAATACCACTTTTACAACCACATACCAACCTCAAACTTTTACCCAAAATCTGTCCCGGTTTGACAGCTTTGACACCTTAACAAAGAAAAATCAAAAGACCGACTTCCCGACCTCAAAATTGATCGTGGCTGGACTTTTTAAAAAGATCTTTCATTATACTACAATTTAGACTTAAAATTCGTGATCTAACCCATCACCATCTGTTATGTACACTCACATCTTTACAGCCTTACAAATCTGTCCAAACCCTAACTCATTAACTAGCATGTTTTACGCTCAATTCCCTTAACCATTAACCATAATATTAACATCTAATCATCCTAACATGTTTTACTTCAATAATTTACAGAAGTATATAAACCCTAGATTCCATCATATTAATTATTACATGAATCATAACAATAATTGATTAATTACACATAAGGGTTAAAGATTTTACCTTGATTCTTGATTATTGCTAGACAATTATGAAACCCTAATTTTTCCTCTTGGATCCCACTTTGTGTCGACTTGTAATGTAGGAAAAAGGGATAGGGGAGTTTTGATTTTGTATTAATAATTAATTTGGATAATCCCTAAGGCTTAGAGTTGTATTTGGTATCAAATTTGGTTTCCTTTTTCCCCCCTAACACCTTAATCGGCCGCTCCCCCCCCTAAATAATATATTTTTTTATTATTAATTAATTTATTACACTCAAAACCTCATACTTTTCATATTTTATGTATTCCCATAACAAAACCTAACATCTTTCGCGATAAACCTTAATTTTACGACAAACCGGAAAATATTCATTTTCAAAATAAAGTTTCCAAAAATAGATTTTTACACACTCCATGAGCATTTCCTCACAAAAACAACATCCCCGTAACTTACTAACCCTCAATAACTTGAACGAAGACTCGTTACGCAAAAACTCCAAACACCAAATATACACAAGTCATTTCTACACCACATAAGTGGTCAAAATGAACTTTCCCAAAATCAACATTATCAAAAATCACAACAACAACCTCAACGCGAAGGGATTTAGTGCTAACTCAAATATTAACCATACTATAACACACAATAACACCCATAAAACTACCCAAACACCCCAAACAAAGTTAGATTAACTCGAGGCTAAAAGTCTAACTAACCTGCTAAAATCACGGTTGTGACATCATCCCCCACTTACGGAAAGCTCGTCCCGAGATTTAACAGCTCGTATCATCAGACTCCTCAGCAAACAACTTAGGATACTTAGCTCTCATTTGATCCTCACGCTCCCAAGTAAACTCAGGACCACGTTTGGAATTCCATCGTACCTTTACCAATGCAATCTTACTACGCTTCATACTCTTAACTTCTCAGTCCATAATCTCAACAGGTTCCTCCACAAAGTGAAGCGTCTTATCAACCTTAATCTCATCTAGTGGCACATGCAAACTAGCATCCGCCAAACACTTTTTCAAATTAGACACGTGAAACGTATCATGCACACCACTTAATTCCTCAGGCAATCTCAACCGATATGCCACAAGTCCAATCCTTTCCGTAATCTCAAATGGCCCAACATATCTAGGTGCTAACTTGCCTTTCTTACCGAAACGCACAACACCCTTCCATGGTGACACCTTTAACATTACGAAATCTCCAACACTAAACTCCAAAGGTTTGCGGCGATTATCCGCATAACTCTTTTGACGATCCTTCGCAGCCTTAACTCTTTCTTTAATCCGGAAGACCATATCCGTAGTCTCTTGTACCAAATCAGGTCCAATTAACTGACTCATCCCAACCTCTGCCCATAACACCGGTGATCTATACTTCCTTCCGTACAACATCTCAAACGGTGCACATCTAATGCTTGAATGATAGCTGTTATTATAAGAAAACTCAGCCAAAGGCAAATGAGTATCCCAGCTTCCTCCAAAATCAATAGCACAAGCACGAAGCAAATCTTCTAATGTCTGTATCGTTCGCTCACTTTGTCCATCGGTCTGTGGATGATAAGCAGTACTCATATCCAACCGTGTATTCAAAGCCTTTTGCAACGACTGCCAGAACCGCGAAGTGAACCTACTATCCCGATCTGAAATGATAGACACAGGCACACCATGCCTTGCCACAATCTCATTTATATAGATCCTTGCCAACTTCTCCATCTTGTAATCTTCACGAATGGCCAGAAAAATGTGCAGACTTCGTCAATCTGTCCACAATAACCCATATTGTGTCATGCCCATTACTTGTGCGAGGCAATTTAGTAATGAAGTCCATAGTTATATTATCCCACTTTCACTCAGGAATTGGCGGCTGCTGCAACAATCCAGAGGGTTTCTGATGTTCAGCCTTAACCTTCAAACAAGTTAGACATCGACTGACATACTCAGCTATCTCCTTCTTCATACCCGGCCACCAATAAGCATCTCTAAGATCATAGTACATCTTATCAGACCCTGGATGAATCGAGTATCTCGTCTTATGAGCCTCATCCATGATCACCTTTCTCACGTCTCCCACCCGTGGAACCCATATTCGATCTAAGAAATATAGTCCACCATCTTCCTTCCTTTCCATTTGTTAATCTAAGCCACGCAACATTTCAGCCACAAGGTTCTCATCCTTGCAAGCTTCCTCTTGTGCTGCCAATATCTTACTCTTAATCCCCGACTGCAATGTTATGCTCATAGCTCACACACGCCTTGGCTTAATTCTTTCCTTTCTACTCAACGCATCGGCCACCACATTCGCTTTTCCAGGATGATAACGAATGTCGCAGTCATAATCACTTAACAGCTCCATCCATCTTCTTTGACGCATATTCAACTCCTTCTGATTAAAAATATGCTGAAGACTCTTATGATCGGTATAGACCGTACTCTTCGTGCCATACAAATAATGTCTCCAATTCTTGAGAGCAAATACCACCGCACCAAGCTCTAGGTCGTGAGTAGTATAATTCTTCTCATGAACCTTGAATTGTCGTGATGCATAAGCTATCACCTTTCCCCTTTGCATTAGCACACATCCCAATCCTTGATTCGACGCATCGCAATATACCACAAAATCATCTGGCCCATCAGGTAATGTCAGAATAGGTGCATTACACAAACTATCCTTTAACGTCTGAAAAGCCACTTCTTGCTCATCTCCCCACTCATACTTTTTATTCTTCTGAGTCAACATAGTGAGAGGCTTAGCAATCTTTGAAAAATTTGCTATAAATCTCCCGTAATATCCTGCCAATCCTAAAAATGAGCGTATCTCAGAAGGTGTCGTAGGAGCCTTCCAATTCTTGACCGCCTCTATCTTGCTAGGATCCACATGTATACCTTCACTATTCACTATATAACCCAAAAATTGTACCTCTTGCAGCCAAAATTCACACTTAGAGAACTTAGCGTACAATCTCTCATTTTCCAACAAACCAAGTATCAACCTTAAATGCTCCCCATGTTCTTCCTTCGACTTAGAGTAAATCAGAATATCGTCGATAAACACAATTACGAATTTATCCAAATAGGGTCTACACACACGATTCATCAAATCCATGAATACCGCTGGTGCGTTAGTCAACCCAAATGGCATAATCGTAAATTCAAAATGTCCATATCGAGTTCTAAAAGCTGTCTTGGGAATGTCCTCCTCGTACACTCTTAACTGATGATAACCAGATCGCAGATCTATCTTTGAGAAAAATCTCGCACCCTGCAACTGGTCGAAGAGATCATCAATTCTAGGTAAAGGATACCGATTCTTCACCGTCAATTTATTCAACTCTCGATAATCAATACACATTCTAAACGAACCACCTTTCTTCTTAACGAACAAAACAGGCGCTCCCCACGGAGAATGACTAGGTCGAATAAACCCCTTATCCTGTAGTTCTTTCAACTGTGCAGCCAACTCCTGCATCTCCGTAGATGCCAATCAATAAGGAACTTTCGCTACCGGTGTTGCTCCAGGAATTAACTCAATACGAAACTCCACGCCCGAAAACTCACATACAACTAGAATATCCCCTACTTTGAGTTCTCTAGTCTTCGCACTCAAAAGGGATTTCGAATTCTTCTCCACGCTTTCTCCTTGTACTCGCAGCACACCACCACTCGCTAATGGAATTCGAACCACCTTCTCATGTCATATTACTTCAGCTTTATGCCTAGCCAACCAATCCATCCCTATTACCACATAAAAACTACCATGTCCTAAGGGTATTAAGTCAATCTTAAACGCAACGCCCTCTAACACGATAACATACTCACGAATAACCTTATCAACTTCTATTTCTATACCACTAGCTATTTCAATTAAAATACTAGGTCTAAGTTCACTAAACTTAACCCCCAATATTCTAGCAAATTCAGTAGTAGCAAAACAATAATCCGCACCCGTATCAAATAACGTAGTAGCATAATGACCATTGAGAGAGAACGTATCAGTAACAACATTCGGGTCTTGGCGCACCTCGCTTGCATTCATTGTAAATGCCTTTCCCCTAGCTGCATTTCTATTAAACCCTTGTCCTTGTCCTCCTTCAATAGCCAATTGACTCCCAGGGCGTCCAAACATTCCAACAAGTTTGGGACACCAGTTTCGCATATGATCAACACTACCACACTCATAGCATGCCCTGCGAATAACCCCTGCGCCAATCGAGTTAATTGGAGTCGCTTGTGTAATCACAGCACGACATTGCCTAGCAAAGTGTCCAGGTTTGCCACACCTGAAACACCCACGACATGAGGTGTTCTCGAGTTGACAGTAACCACACTTAGCACATCTAGGGGCATTACCAACATTTCCCTTCTTCTCATTATTACCAATCACAGCCTTAGAAGCTATTCCCACATAACCCGCTGCCTTTACAGAATCCGTTGCTACGAACCCCTTTCCTTTTCTTGCTTTCTTATTGTCACCACTAAAACCAGCTGTCTTAGTAGTATCAACTTCCTCTCGCTTCTTCTCTCCCGACTTCGCCAGTGTTCCACTCCTAACTGCTTCATCCGTCAATGCCCCAGCCTTTTGAATAGCACTTAGAAGCGTTGTCGGCTCAGTCGCCCTAACCATCAAACGAATCTGTGGAACCAATCCACGGATATACTTCTCAATACGCTTCGATTTAGGAGTTACTAAATGAGGAACCATCCTAGCTAACTCATGAAACCTATCAGTATACCCCATATGATTAGCTCCAACCATAGTGTGATTCCACAACTCTTCTTCCAACTTTTGCAGCTCATTGACTGGGCAAAACTCCTCCGTCATTAAGGCTTTGAAGTCCTCCCAAGTCATACCCAAAGCCGCAACTCGTACCCTAGCCTGAAGTTGCGTGTTCCACCAGGTCAACGCCTTGTTAACCAAAGAACTAACCGCATGCTTAACTTTCTGGCCCTCACTACATCCACTTATATCCATCACAGACTCCATTTTCTCTATCCATCGTGTGAGTGCAATCGCACCACCCTTTCCATCAAATTCCTTAGGCTTACAGGCCATGAACTCCTTGTAAGTACACCCATTATTTCCGCCTCCTCCACTTCCAGCACCATCAGGATGAGCTCCACTGCCTATCTGCGCACTCAATTGAGTCACTAGTTCAGGCATTAAAGCTTCTAGCTGCTGGTTGATCATTTGCTGAAAGATAGGGTTGCTATCCCCAATAATAGGTGTCGACTTCTTGGACTTCTTGGGTGTCCGGTAAGCTCCACTCTTAGGTGACTTAGTGATAGGTCGTCTTAGTTTCCTTGGTGCCATTTCCTAAACACGCAGGACAATAGAACCATTAGAGACCATTCACAAGATTCTATAATCTCCATAATCCTACTCAATCATCTACCTCCCATAAGCATATCACCATTGATTCAATGTAACATTGGCTGTAAGTCCACATATGTCGTGATACATTTATAATTGTGTTGGCCACCCACAATTTTAGATGTATCCTTCCACATGTGTACTTACTTCCAAAGCCACATCTAACAATAGTAACATCTTATAACAAATAACACACAATCGAAACTAACCAAAATATACACCCACAATACACATAATATACACACCATAAATATCCAAACTCGCCCAAGGCTTCTCATTAAAACACGGGATAAATCCCAAAAAATCCGAAGGAATTTACATTCCAACATATAATCAATGTCAAAACAACTCAACAAGACCATAAAACATTAAAACATAACATAAAAAAAAAAAAACAAGTCGTACACAGTTCGAGTCCTATCTAAGACCTAAAACGGGGTACGTGCAGTGGACTCTAAGTCTGAATCCACTTCCTCCTCCTCGCTCACCCACCCATTCCTATTTCCATGATTCGGTGGTAGAGGATGTCTTGCAAAACCATCCTCACGATCTCTTAACTCTTCATCTATCATATCCACAAAATCATACAATCCTCGAGGTCTCGCCCAAACCACCCCATCATCTTCCAAAAACTGAGGACACTTGCACGGGTACTTGGTGGTGAAACCTTCCTTATCAGCTACCATTGTCTCATATCTCTCCACCAATTCCCCATTCACATTCTCCAGTGTCATCTTCTCCTCAATCACACATGGTACCATGCTAGCGGGGACCAATATCCTCCTGTTGGTTCTCTTCATCTTCCCAACTCTCTTATGTCCCTTAGCAACTACAGTAGCCCAACGAAGTGTCTTTCTTGCAGGAGGTGCCATTCTATAAATGACACACACACGTTGCTAAGTACAGGGTTCGATAGACGTTTAAAAACTCAATAAAATAACTCATAATTTAGGAAAATAAACATGTAAGATATTATACTTACACATAGGTCCTAAATGCAACTATATGAGGGACTCCTAAGCTATAGTCTAGGTTAAACCACCTAATTCTCTATAACCAAGGCTCTGATACCAATCTGTCACACCTCGCCACGGCGGAAACGCGCAGGTGTAACTTCAAGGATATCATCACAACACCTGGTGTCAACATAGAGAACAACTACATGCACATAAATGGAGCAATGTACCAACACACAGTGTTGTAACAATACCCAAAGATAACCAAATTAAAATCCAAAAGGTAACTTCAATAAGTTTGAAAGTACCAAACACAAAACATAAATGTATCAAATCCAAAACCAAATAAATCCAATCCCAAAATATAAATAAGTCTCCATGCAACTAAGTCTCGCCTAATTGCTTCCCTCAACTTTGGCCTTAGAATGTTCACCTGAAAATGATGCTTAAAATGTCAATATAACGTTGGTGAGATTCATAGGTTTTAGACTCAACACACAAGGCAACCGAATTTACCGTGATTACAAAATATAGCTGGACAAATAAATATAGTTATCATAAAGCCACATGCATTTGCAAGTTAATATCCACACACAAAGGCAACAACACTCATAAGGCAACCATTAGGACGGTTCGTGTCCTCCGATCCCATAATCATCAATTAGGTCGCATGCGCGAGCAACAGGATAAGCATCCTCCTAATTGGATCCCAAAACATATCATCAATTAGGTCGCATGCGCGAGCAACAGGATAAGCATCCTCCTAATTGGATCCCAAAACATATCATCAATTAGGTCGCATGCGCGAGCAACAGGATAAGCATCCTCCTAATTGGATCCCAAAATATATCATCAATTAGGTCGCTATCCTAATTGGATCCCAAAAATATCATCAATTAGGTCGCTAACCTAATTGGATCCCAAAAATATCCACACAAGCAAATAATCACACATAGCATACATACGATAACATTATAAGTCCAAGCTCTTTAATACCACACACATAATCACAGTAAACCAAAACATTTAAGACAAGCATCATTCCCATCCCAAGTTTAAAACAGAGTAAAAATATGGGACTATGAACTTACCTTAAACTCCGCAGCTCCACAAAACAATACGCAATCTATAATACACAAAAATAATCCACATTACACAAGGTCAAGCTAAAAGCTACAACCCATGTAATACACATATGATGGATGTCTAAGACTCATATGACCCACCATGGATCTCCTAGACACCACACTAACCACTACCATAACTTAATACTCACTAAATCCCTTGCACTCTAAAACTCAGAAAACGCAGAATTTTTTAGTACATTCGCTCACATGAAATTACGAAAAATAAAGCTTAACAACTCACACCAAAAATTTACCATGGTCTCTCATAAGCATAGAAGCTAATCCCAGAAGGCCATGAACCAATAACACACACAAGTATTCATAGAAAATTCAAACTTGTCAACTACTCAAATTCGGATCTGAACGCACACCAAAAAGTTTTGATTTTTAATAATTACTTCCACAAGTTTTTATCGCGAATCCTCTTTGTGGTAGTCTAATATAACCTAAAACTTAACTATTCCAGACGACCAAGTCAAAATACCACTTTTACAACCACATGCCAACCTCAAACTTTTACCCAAAATCTGTCCCGGTTTGACAGCTTTGACACCTTAACAAAGAAAAATCAAAAGACCGACTTCCCGACCTCAAAATTGATCGTGGCTGGACTTTTTGGAAAGCTCTTTCATTATACTACAATTTAGACTTAAAATTCATGATCTAACCCATCACCATCTGTTATGTACACTTACATCTTTATAGACTTACAAATCTGTCCAAACCCTAACTCATTAACTAGCATGTTTTACGCTCAATTCCTTTAACCATTAACCATAATATTGACATCTAATCATCCTAACATGTTTTACTTCAATAATTTAGAGAAGTATATAAACCATTGATTCCATCATATTAATTATTACATGAATCATAACAATAATTGATTAATTACACATAAGGGTTAAAGATTTTACCTTGATTCTTGATTATTGCTAGACAATTATGAAACCCTAATTTTTCCTCTTGGATCCCCCTTTGTGTCGACTTGTAATGCAGGAAAAAGGGAAAGGGGAGTTTTGATTTTGTATTTATAATTAATTTGGATAATCCCTAAGGCTTAGAGTTGTATTTGGTATCAAATTTGGTTTCCTTTTTCCCTCCTAACACCTTAATCGGCCGCCCCCCCCCCCCTAAATAATATATTTTTTTATTTTTTATTATTAATTAATTTATTACACTCAAAACCTCATACTTTTCATATTTTATGTATTCCCATAACAAAACCTAACGTCTTTCGCGATAAACCTTAATTTTATGACAAACCGGAAAATAATCATTTTCAAAAATAAAGTTTCCAAAACTAGATTTTTACACACTCCATGAGCATTTCCTCACAAAAACAACATCCCTGTAACTTACTAACGCTCAATAACTTGAACGAAGACTCGTTACGCAAAAACTCAAAATACCAAATATACACAAGTCATTTCTACACCACATAAGTGGTCAAAATGAACTTTCCCAAAATCAACATTATCAAAAATCACAACAACAACCTCAACGCGAAGGGATTTAGTGCTAACTCAAATATTAACCATACTATAACACACAATAACATCCATAAAACTACCTAAACACCCCAAACAAAGTTAGATTAACTCGAGGCTAAAAGTCTAACTAACTTGCTAAAATCACGGTTGTTACACCCTGACACACCCAATGATGATAATATGCATAATGGTACCCCTTTGGGTAATAACATTCAAAATTATCGTCATTTGAGTGAGGGTAGCTACTTTCTGCATCTTGGCAGCCCAACTATTGACCATGAAATGAGTGATATGGGGCATTCTTTTGGTTCCAATGAGGTTACCAGTGTAGATGAGAGGGCTGCAACACCTTTTGGTGTGACTCCTTTTGAGGGTGTCAATAGTCCCTTACCTGAATAAGTAGCAGAATCAGTTTTTCAAAATAATTATCAGCTTTTTCAAATAAATATAATGAATTTGTCGTTGATTTCAAAGTTAAGTTTGGACTTGAAAATTTTCTGAATTACTTAAAGCTTAGTTCTGAAAACTATTGTTTTGTTGTTGAATTGAATAAATCTGTTGAACCAAAAACTTATAATCAAGCTTGTAAGGATTAGCACTGGAGAGATGCAATGCATAAAGAGATGCATGCTCTTTTTAGTAATGATACTTTTGAAATTGTGAGTTACATGTTGGTAGAAAAGCCCTAGGAAATAAATTGGTCTTTAAGATTAAACATAAGTCCACAAGTGAGGTAGAAAGGTATAAGGGTAGATTAGTTGCTAAAGGTTTTAATCAAAAGTTAGGTGTTGACTTTGATGAAACCTTCTCACCTATGCTGAAAATTGTTACTATGAGATGCATTATTAATATTGTTGTTCAAATGTCTTGGCCTATTTTCCAACTTGACGTTAATAATGCCTTTTTGTATGGTGATCTGGATGAAATTGTTTATATGACTCTTCCTGAGGGTTATTTTGACCCAAATGAAAAGAGGGTTTGTAGACTTAAAAAGTCATTGTTTGGGTTGAAACAAGCTCTCAGGCAATGGAATGCTAAGTTGACTAGTGCCCTTCTTGAGAATGGATTTAAGCAGAGTAAAAGTGATTACTCTTTGTTTACAAAGAGTGACTCAGGTAACTTTGTTGCTTTGCTTGTTTATGTGGATGATATCATTGTCACTAGTAATAACTTGAAAGATATTGAAAGTTTTAAAGTTTTTTTGAATTCTAAGTTTCAAATAAAAGATTTGGGTAAAATTAAATATTTTCTAGGTATTGAAGTGATTGATACTGAGCAGGGAGTTTGTTTGACATAAAGAAGTACTGTCTAGATCTTTTGACTGAATTTGGTTTGCTAGCCTACAAGCCTTTTGCTTTTTCTTTAGAACAAAACGTTTTTTAACTAGTGAACCAACTGTTAGTGATCCAGTGATAGATAATTTGAGTGAGTATCAAAAACTGTTGGATCGATATACTCTGACCAAACTACTTTGTAGCTTGTAAAGGTTTAACAATATTGAGTAAACTCAACACTATTAATATTGAAACACTGTTTAACCTTGTAAAGTATGCGGAATCTACTAACACAAAGCTTAAGAAGAATTTTTATATTAACCAAACTTTGAACCTGCTTTGTTACACAGATTCACTAACAATCCCTAACTATTAACTTTGATTGACTTCTAAACGTATCTAAGACTTGTAAAACTTATATTGACCAATACCTCTTAAGGCTCTTTATATAGATAACCTTAAGTCGGTTTATAACATGTAATCCTTAAACGACAAGTAATTATCCCTAACTAATTCTAGAATATTCGTTTAATATTACACATTAATCCTTATCTAATATTGCATATCAGTCCTTGTTTCCTTCGAAGTACTTTAAACATTTTTCAATAACAGCAGTACTTTAACTTTATTCTTCAGCAGCACTTTGACTTTATTCTTCATGCAGCAGTACTTTGAAATCCAGAAGTACTTTGATATTTCATATCCCAACAATCCTCCCCTAACTTGAACTCTACTTGCTTGATTTCAAGTTTCTTGGTTATCTTTAATCTTCAAATCTTTAATTATGCAGTGAGGTTGTTTCTTTATTCCTTTTTTTTTATCTGTCATCTGTCAAAGTACTCTTTATTAGCATCATATCTTCCATAAATCTTCTCAGCAACCCAGCAACATTTAGGTACAAAGATCATCAAATCTTAAAAGTTTCATACTATTCTCATCACTTCCAGGTGTGTTAACTCCTGTGAGAGGTGAATCATTGAAAATTATGATTTTTAGCAAATCATCAGCTATCAACGGATTTGATATGTCTTTACCATAAGTTGTTTGCTATGGACTAGCCAACTCTTGATCACTTGGATGTATGGTGAGTTGATAACCTAGTTTTTCGTAAACTATCAACCATCAACGGATTTGATTATCACATCAGAGCCGTACCCTCATGATGAGTCAAACTCTTTCTTGTTCGTTAAACATGGTGAGTTGATTACCATTTGTTGTGTAGTATAAATACTAACACCATGTGTTTCTTTTCAAATCCTTTTTCCTTTTCATTTAAACATTAAAAACATTTATTTTTATTTTAAAGAACTTATACTGGTTTATATCAGCAAGCAGTACTTTGATAAAGTACTGTTTGTTTATGCAGTACTTTGAAAAATACTTTTATTTTACAAAACAGATCATACCAGTATTATGCAATATTACTCTTCAGACTTGACCCATCTGATAAATAGCTTGATAACATCCAAAGCTACTTCAGATTCATCTTCTAGTTCCATTCCATGATCCAACATTCTGAGCATTATTTCTCTGATCAATGGATATCTCCTCTCAACCAACATGTGAATCATGGTACCATCTTCCATCTCTAGTGTATGAACTCCTGATGACTCAAAGAATCTCCATCTTGTTATTTCCCAATTCTCTTGATCATTCCAGAGAGAATCAACACTTGTTTCTTCAGTATCCCAGATGGTAAATAAGTCTCCAAGCAGAACTAATCCCACTTCTGAAGCTTCATTCTCTGTATAATAAGTCTGCACTTGCACATATAAGTCATAAAGATCTGCCCTTGTGATACAGTACAACAAATCCCATAACATATAGAATGTTGTGAAGCTTTCATCTTCTCTGTAGATCATAAAATAATTTCCCTCTTTAGATTCAACCACAGAAAATGAGATTATCTTGGACTTCTTTCCAGAATCATCAATCTTTTTGTTCTCAAAATCAACAACTCTTAAATAATTTCTGAGTTCATCAATTGTATCTTCATGAATTAACTTCAGCCTTTTTGTCAGTTGATCATCTTCAGCTAATTTCTTTCTTTTCAATCTCCTTTGCTCAGCTTCTTCCTTTCTGATATCTACTAATTTCTTCTTTCTATCAACTTCCATGGGTACAAAGCTTTCTATCTCTCTTCTGATATCTTCTTGTACTTTGTCCCATAAAGCTTTTATTTCTGGATACCTTTGTTTATGTAAATTCTTGTATCCCCTCTTTCTTAAGAATTGCATCATCCAATTCCTTTCCTGAGCTTTGGTCATTGACTTCTTTGTTATTGGCCTGCTAACTTCTTCCAAATACTCAGCATCATATTCAGCTTGTTGCTTTCTAGCAAGCTCTAAATCATCTGCAGTCTCTAATTCTCTAATCTGAGCAATAGAAAATTTCTTCTTCTTCTTCTTAGTATCTTTCTGAACCATTATTCCTTTCCCTTTATCTTTTGGATCTAGTTTTTCTGATTCAAAAGTACTTTCATCATCTTTTTGTGCAGGCTCAGATATATGTATTCCTCCAGTAGGTCTTCTTAAATTCATCATAACCTGAGCAATTGTTGCATCATCACTAGCAATATGCACTCTTTCTTCTTCTTGCTGTATAAAAGTGGAAGAACCAGCTTAATCTTCATGATACTTTATAGAAGGACCAGCAATATCTAGTTCATCAGTACCTTGCACAACAATATTTTCAACAAAAGTACTTTGAGCATTATTTCCTTCTAAATCAATTTCCTCTGTATCCCCACTTTTTACATTTTCATGCTCAACTTCAAGATTAATTTGCTCTGTCTCACCACTTTTTCTTTCAGTACTGTTTTGAGCAACATTTTCATCTTGATCATTCTTGTTCTCTGAAAATTGAACCATATCATCAAATTTATCCAAATTATCATCCTGATTCCTCCCCAATTTGATAGATGATGATCTCCTATGCCTCCTCTTAGACTTAGACTTTGTATTTTTAGATTGTGGCTTCTGAGACTGCTTCTTTTCTTTCACATAAAGCCTAAAATTCTGAACAAGGGGCCAGACAAATTTCTTCAATCTTCTGAACTTCTTTCTTAACCTTTTGATTTCTGCAGCTTGAGAAGTAACAGTGGACTTCAGCTTCTCCAATTCCTTAGCCAAATCAAAATTACTCTCAGTACCTTGAATTCCCTCATCTCCTCCAGGTGTTTGAAACCCACCTGTGGAAGTATAATCATTGGGATTAGGTACTTGAGAATCCTCTGAAGCAGTACCTTGAGGATCAGTACTCTGTGGAGAAGTAACTAGAGCAGAAACAGATTTATCCAAAGAAGCTGTAACTGAAGGAGTCCTTTCACCTGAAACAACATGCTGAGGAAAAACAATAGGTGGTGTGGGGGTATGTACTGAAGCAGAATGCTCAGCAGAATCAGATTGAGCATCATTATCAGAATGTGCAAAACCACTATTGTCTTCTTCATCCCTAACAGCTTGAGCTACCTCTAACATATAAGCATTAAGAGGTGTATTCCTACCCGAAAAATTAACTCCCTTATGAGACATAAAAGTGAAAACTTTAGGTGGCATCCTAATTTTGGGTACATAATCTTGAGGTTTGGGTAAACCATCTAGTGGATTTTCTAAAAGCAATTGAACAAACCTAGGATACATAAGAAAAGGTTTGCCAGCCTGAATATGAGTAAGCATACCCTCAAGAATCATGTATGAAAAGTTAAAAGGTTGATTGGTAATTAGACCAACAAAAGCAGAAGCTATAGAATGACTGAATTGATCCCAAGCAGTACTCTTTGGACTTAAACAATGTAGCAAAACATGAATAAGAAATTTCCAATGAGGGCTAACCATAGCCTTCTGAAAAGTAAGCTTAGTCAAAGAACCTTCATACCCAATTTCTCTGAGTGTATTCCAAACTTCTTGTTTCCTAAATAAAACAGAGCCTCCTTCATCATCAAATAACAAAACCTCCCTAATTGAAGCTTCTGTAACACGTAAAGCTCTCCCAGCAACTGTAGCAGTAATGATATCCTCTCCATCTTCAACATGTGACCTAGTTGTATCCCAAAAAAGCTTGAATCCAGGGTCCAATAATCTCAGGGTTGACAAGGATGGAGTAACAGATGTTGGTACCAGTGAGAAAATCAATAATTCCATGAAAATCAAGGTTTGCTTGGGTTTTCTCAAGGTTTGCAATCATGTTGTGTTTGGTGTTGGTACGTCGATTAGCCATGATGATTAGGGTTAGAGTACGAAAAGTGATGATCGATTCAAAGTAGGTATGAGTTTATATGGACGAGTAAGGTGAATAAAAGGAAAAGATATGAGGTTTATATACGGATAAAATTACAAAAAATCACGGTTAATTAATGATTTTACCGTTATTTTTGGAAGTATATATCCCATATCTTTCGAAAGGTTGTTAGCCGCAAATCTGACCGTTGGAACAGTATCTGACACGTCAGCGAACCCTTTTAATAACACCAAGCAGTACTTTCCATAAAAATGGAGAAGTACTTTCCACCATAAGCGCAAAACAGTATATTGACCAAAATACTTTCCCACTAAAAATCTTGAATATTGACCATTTGACCAAAATATCTTAAAAAGTCAACCCTCATTAAAGACTAGCACCAAATTAAATTCCAAAACAACCAGGGTAAGTGAACTTCAATACACTTCATTAAATGCCCATTAACCTTCATCTTGCTTATAAAAGCAACTTCACCAATACTTTGCAAACACCATATTTTCTCTTAACACAAACAAGTAAGCACAATGAGTCACATACCAATTGTGAACATTTCTTCAGACTCAGAAGGTACCACAGACTCAGAGATAAGGTACTACTCTGATTCTGAGTTTGAAGATCCAGGATGGACAGACTATTTTCTTCCTCATGTGCAATGGATGGGACACCAAGAAGCTTCATCAACAATGAGTGCAGCCAACTCTACCATAACTGATGCATGCAGTGCTACCACCAAAAGACCCAAAAAGAAAGTTGGTTCTGCTTCAACTTTGGCTAAAGAGCTTCCATATGCATTGACTCAGGCCCTGGAAACAGCTATCCAGAATATGAAGTGGCCTGATCCAAGAAAAGAAAGACCTCCCAAACAGGTTCTTAGCCTGGCTTGCCCAAGAAAACAGACTTCTTTTGATGACAAGAGAAGGACTGCTCAAAAGGGAAAGCAAAGCTATGAGGGCAAGGGTAAAAGGCCAATGGAGTAGGATGTGAAGCTTGGTAGTAGGTTGATGGAGTCTTGTGTTTTTGTTGTGTTTGTTGTGTTTGTTTTTGGTACTTGAAAACAAGAATGGTGTTGTACTTCTAAATGGTAGTTGCAAGAATCATGAATAAAATCCTTTCTTTGGAATGATACATGTAGCCTCCCCTCAAAAAATGACTAACTAATAACTACTTATGCCTCCCCTCAAAAATAGCTTACATATTAATCATGCCAATACTCACAACTAAGAAAGTAAATCTTGAAACATCAAAGCCCTTTGTGAGTAGATCTGCTACATTATCATCAGTATGAACTTTAACCACATTGATAAGCCTTTGTTCATAGCAATCTCTTATGAAGTGATGTCTAATCTGAATGTGCTTGGTCTTGGAATGATAGACTGGATTCTTAACAATACAGATGGTACTCTCATTATCAATGTTGTAGGAGTATTCTTGAAATTGAATCCATAATCCAACAGCTGATTCTGCAACCAAAGTACTTGTGCACAACAGCTTGCAGCAGCTACATACTCTGCTTCTGTGGAAGAAGTTGCTGCAATTGTTTGCTTCTTACATTGCCATGACACTAGTCTGCTTCCAAGGTACTGGCATCCTCCAGTTGTGGACCTTCTGTCATAGTTATCTCCAGCATAATCACTATCTGAGAAGGCATGGAGATGGAAAGGTGAATCCCTAGGATACCATAATCCTAGCTTAGGTTGTTGCCTAAGATACCTGAAAATCCTCTTGACAGCATTCAAATGAGATACTTTTGGATTAACCTGA
Source organism: Artemisia argyi (assembly GCA_030686995.1). Lineage (NCBI taxonomy): Eukaryota > Viridiplantae > Streptophyta > Magnoliopsida > Asterales > Asteraceae > Artemisia > Artemisia argyi. The sequence goes on along the minus strand of CM060686.1, from coordinate 109,779,364 downwards.
TGTCTTGCACATAAGCTCACAGCAAAAGTAATATCAGGTCTTGATGCAGTTAAATACATAAGACAACCAATCATAGACCTGTATAGTGTGACATCAACATCTTCTCCATCTTCATCTTTTCCCAAAGGTTTGTTAGTATCCACTGGTGTAGATGTAGGCCTAACAGTTGTAAAAGTGAATCTCTTAAGAATATCTGCAACATACTTATCTTGACAAATATAAATCCCACTGCTTGACTATTGCACTTGAAGGCCTAAGAAAAATGTTAATTCTCCCATGGAACTCATCTGAAACTCTTTCTGCATAAGATCTTCAAATTCCTTCACCATAGATTGCTTGGTAGCACAAAAAATAATATCATCTACATATACTTGAACAAGCATAATATCCTTCTTATCTCTCTTGATAAACAAAGTCTTGTCAATAGCTCCTCTTCTATAACCATGTTGCAATAGAAAGTTGGAAAGCCTTTCATACCAAGCTCTTGGAGCTTGATGAAGACCATAAAGAACTTTTATTACCTTGTAGACTTTGTTTGGGTGTGCAGGATCTTCAAAACCACGAGGCTGTTTGACATAAACTTCTTCTGTGATTTTGCCATATAGAAAAGCACTTTTAACATCCATTTGGTATACAGGGAATCCCATATAAGATGAAAAAGCCAAAAATAGCCTGATGGCTTCAAGCCTTGCCACTGGAGCAAAAACTTCATCATAGTCTACTCCTTCTTCCTGTCAATATCCTTGAGCCACTAACCTTGCCTTGTTTTTAATAACATTCCCTCTTTCATCTCTTTTTACTCTGAAAACCCATTTAGTTCCAATAAGTTTCTTTCCATCAGGTAAATCACATAATACCCAAACTTCTTGAAGTTTAAACGGTAGAAGTTCTTCTTGCATAGCTTCCACCCAACTTTCCTTGGCTAATGCTTGTTTGATATTCTTGGGCTCTTCCTGAGATAGAAAACAAGCAAATAAACACAACTTCTGATCCTTGTGATTCACCCTGTTTTGCTTATAGATAAAACTAAGTAAAGAAGTATGTTGTTGAGACATATTCTTAGCCTTAGTCCTTGTGAGCACCCCAGATGATGAGGGTCCAATAATATTGGTAACAGGATGAGTTTTATGAATTCTGAGAGTAGGAGTTGGTGAAACTTCAAGATTATCTTCCAAATTAGTTATATCAGTATCTTCATTAGAATCTGAGAAAATGCCTTCTTGATCCAATTCATCATCAGTGTCTTCTAAAGTAATTGTGTTTGGATCAGCAGTATCTTCTAAGTCAGGCATATTAGGATCATGAACAGCATCAGTATTTATCCAATTTGAAGTATTCAATGGTTGAAAAGTACTTTCAAATGGATTGGCAGTACTTCGGGGTAAAGTATTGGCTGTTTCTTTTGTCTTCTTCTTTTCTGCTTCATAAGCTCTCCTTTGTTCATCATCATACAACTTAGCCATTGTTTCTTGAAAAAGCATCCTAGAAAGTTCATCTTGAATGGCTTGATCTTCTGCAGATACGGGTATTTGTGGTGGAACAGTACTTTGAGGATCAACAGTACTGTTAGGTTGAGAAGTACCTTTCTTCTCATCATTGGCATTATCTTTTGGCTCATCTTCAAATCTTAAATTAACATCATGAACAATGTACTGTGCTTCTTCTTCAGTGGGAGCAACTTGATTTTCTTCCCTTACAGGTACATAATTCATTGATGAAGACATTAAATCAAGATCAAACATCCAATCAGGACCTTTTCCTTTAGAATTCTCTTGTTCTTCCAAAAAATCAACATGAAGACATTCTTGAACCTTCTTGGTAGCCCTATTGTACACTCTGAATCCTTTGCTAGTTGTACAATATCCCAATAAATATCCTTCATCTGACTTCCCATCAAATTTGCCCAAATTATCAGCAGTATTTAAGATGGTTAGGGGACATCCAAAAGGTTTCATAAACTTGATACTTGGCTTCTTTCCCATGAGTAACTCATAAGGTGTCTTCATTTGAGGTTTAGTCACTGATACTCTATTCAATATATAGCAAGCAGCACTTATAGCTTCAGCCCAGAATGGAACAGGTAGTTGAGAGTCTGCAAGCATTGTCCTTGCTGCTTCTATAAGAGTTCTATTCTTTCTTTCTGCAACTCCATTTTGTTGAGGAGTTCTAGCAATACTGAACTCTCTTTTAATTCCTTTCTTGGCACAAAATTCATCCATAAGCTGATTCTTGAACTCAGTTCCATTATCACATCTAATGCCTCTAACCTTGAGTCTTAACTGATTTTCAAGTGCTATAATTAGATCATGAATAGCATCAAAAGTTTCATCTTTAAAGCATAAGAAAAGGACCCAACTAAATCTGCTGCAGTCATCTGTTACAACCAAACAGTACTTCTTCTTGTTCAGACTGACAACTGAAACAGGTCCAAACAAATCCATGTGCAGCAATTCCAAAGGCTCTCTAATAGTCTTCTCATCAATCTTCTTACAAGAGGCCTTGTGTTGTTCACCCTTCTTACAAGCAAGACATGTGTGATCATTCTTGAATGTTTTAGAAGGTAAACCTCTAACTAAATTACCTCTGACCAGCTTATTGATATTCTTGAAATTAACATGTCCCAGTCTTCTGTGCCATTGATGTGCTTCCTCCATAGATGCTCTTGCAATCAAACATGTTGCTCTTTCAACAGAATTTACATTCTTCAAGTCTATGCTGTACACATCATTAGTTCTTGGTGCTCTCAGTAACACCAAGTTTTTATCTTCTAACTTGAAATCAGGAGAAAGTATAAGACATTATGTGTCAAAGAATAACACAGGGTACTTCTTATCACAAATCTGAGAGACTGACAAAAGATTGAATTTTAGCTCCTTCACATATCTAACATCTTCAAAATCAATGTTTCCTGCTTTGATAGTTCCTTTGCCAGTTATTCTTCCTCCATCAGGATCATTCCCAAATGCAACTTTTCCTCCATAATAAGCTTTAAAATCTGACAAGAGCTCCTTTTCTCCTGTCATACTGCCAGAGCAACCACTATCTACAATAAGATGATCTTTAAGCTCCTCCTCTGGGTTGCCCTACATGAAAAGGTTAGTTATTTTTAGGAACCCAAGCCATTACTGACTTGTGTTCCCCTTGTGGAGTGACATACTCAAAATTTTTGAGTATGTAATCACCACTGTCTTTGAAAGCATGATCAAGAATTAAGGTTTTTGTTTCCAAAACTGTTGATTTTTCAAGATCACTTGTCCCCTTTCCATCCTTAACTTCTGAAAGTACTGGTTTTTCCCCAGCAGTACTTTCTTTCTTAACCCATTTAGTTATAACTTTAGGAGTTGGGTTCTGTGTCCTAGCATCTTTTCTTGTGTTGTAAGGCGTTCTAGGTTTGTAATGATTGTGCCTCCTAGATCTCACATTTGATTGTTTGCTAGAAACATTAGGGAACTTTCTATCAGTACTTTGTGAAGGTACTGAGGGTTTGGAGTATGACCTTTTCTGATGAGGGTACCTATAGTCTTTTGAGAAATTACTATGGTTGACCCTATTTGTATAGTTCCAAACTGGTTTGTTATCCCTTGGCTTGTTCTCCCTATAACTTGGTTGTGCAGTTCTGGTCTTTGGATATTTACTTAGGTAGTCTGAATGATAATCACAGTCTTTAATCAAATGATGAGGACTGTAACAAACATAACAGACCTTTGGACCAATATCCCCAAATCCCCTTCCATAAGTGTTTCTAAAATTACCAGTATTTTGAAAGAATTTTCTTTGAGGTACTGCTGAGTGATCAGCAGTACTTCGAAAAGAGTTTGAAGGTACTGCTTGTTTTGAAAACTTGGTCTCTTCTACCTTAGGTGCTTCAACAGATTTTTCTAAAGTTTCAGGATTAAATTTACTTTTAAGCTTTTTCCTAAACTCTAGATTATCTACACCATAACAATCAACATCTTTTCTAGGTGGTTGAAAGCTACCTGGGGGGTGAGGAACTGCATTATAGCCCTTTTCTTTCTGAAATACAGGAGGTGTTGGACTAGGGGATTCCTCATCACTAGAAGTGTTTTCATCTAGACTTATGAACTCCTCATCACTAGTGGAGGTATCAACAGTAAGATTTAGTTCCTTGCTCTTAAATGGAATACCTTCATTGCTATCATAACCTAGGCCTGTCTTAATATTGGATGTTCTTTGCTTTTCAACAAATTGAACATGTGACACACCTGCCTCATTCCATATAGCAAGTTTTTCTAACAACTTATCCCTTTCAGCAGTCACTTTTTCTAGTTCAGACACCTTGCAACCTAGTTTCCATTCATTCAACTTAACTAGGTAATCCTTTTGTTTATATGTTTCAAGCCATGCTACTTCATTGTTTTCATGTGTAAGGATTTTGGCCTCCATTGACTCTAAAGTTAATTGATAACCAGTTATCTCAGCCCTAGCCTTTTGAAATTTATCTCTTTCAGCTACATATTCACTAAGTAACTTTTGATACATATCATTACACTTAGAGCATACCTCAGATTTGGTGGATGGACTTGGTGAAGCAGCTACCATAGCAAGCTGAATAGGTGCTTCTTCAAACTCCATGCTCCAATCAAAACTTCCTAACTCATCTCTTGACTCCAAAGCAGCATATCCAGGCTCTTCATCAAATGTTGTGCTCCAATCTTCCATTGCAACCATTGAATAGGTTACTGGTTCATCATCAAACTCATTTGACTAATCAATCTCTGACAGATTCTCTTGAGCAACCAAAGCTTTTGGTTTTGGTTCAGTAATTGGAATCTCTTTTCTTTCAGGCTTGGGTGGTTCAATCATCTTGTTTGCTTGATACTTTGTAAATTTGCACTCCCTTGCAAAGTGACCAGTCCTTTGACAGTTGAAACATTCAATCTTGGACTTGTCAAATGTTATGCCTTGTTTAGCTCTGAAGTTGATGCCTTTTCCTGTCTTGTTCACATACTTCTTAATCCTTGCAGTGAGCATAGCAACTTGCCATCTGATATCAATTTCTTCCAAAGCATCATCATCTATTTGCAATACATCTTCTTGATAGGTGACAGGCATAGATGCTTGTTGAGCAAAGAATGAACATAGAACTTCATCTGAGGTGGGGGTTAGTGATTGTGATGAATTTGTGGTGACCATTGTTGTGCATGGAACCTGTGTTTCAGTCACAGTACTTTGAACAGGGTAAGCAGTACCTTTGTTGGAAGTACTGCTTCTCTTTTCAGAAGAGACAAAAGCAATGTTCTGTTGTGTGCTTGAACCTGTAGTACCATTCATCTCATGCTCATACACCTTCAGATTGTTGTAAAGATCATCAAAGTCCATAGTATCCAGCCCTGATTGTCCTCTGATCATAGTAGCAACTACATGCCATGCTGATGGCAAGCTCCTTAGAAACTTTAAATTAGCATCTTCAACTGATGCCTCAGTATCATATAGTTCTAGCATACTCAAAAGATGTTGAAATCTTTCATAAGCAGAATCAAGACCTTCTCTTTCACCAACAGTGAAAGTTTCAAATTGTTGCTTCAGCAAATTCCTATGCATCTTCCTGGAAGCATCATTACCTCCAAACTTCTTCTTTATTGCAGCCCATAGTTGTTTGGCATCTTTGGCATCATGAAACTTTAGTGGATGACCATCAGGAATAGCAGAAAGCAGTATGTTGAGAGCTTTGTCTTGATTTCTTTTGGTAGCAGCAGGTACAGTTATTTTTGGTGGTGTTGGTTGTCCAGGTACCTCTACTGGTTCTTCGATTTGCATGTTACCATTGACAATCACATCCCACAAAGCATGGTCTGTGATGGCAATGTACTGCCTCATCTTCATGGCCCATAAGTTATATTCTCCCTTCTTAACAATAGGGATTCTAACAGCAGTGATTGAGGGAGCAGGTGCAGCATCTGTCGACATCTTGAAGGGTTTGTAGTGAAATCGGTTTAAAGGTTTTAAAGGTTTGTCTTCTTAATCAGAGTTTCCAACACAAGCTCTGATACCACTTGTTGGATCGATATACTCTGACCAAACTACTTTGTAGCTTGTAAAGGTTTAACAATATTGAGTAAACTCAACACTATTAATATTGAAACACTGTTTGACCTTGTAAATTATGCAGAATCTACTAACACAAAGCTTAAGAAGAACTTTTATATTAACCAAACTTTGAACCTGCTTTGTTACACAGATTCACTAACAATCCCTAACTATTAACTTTGATCGACTTCTAAACGTATCTAAGACTTGTAAAACTTATATCGACCAATAACTCTTAAGGCTCTTTATATAGATAACCTTAAGTCGGTTTACAACATGTAATCCTTAAACGACAAGTAATTATCCCTAACTAATTCTAGAATATTCGTTTAATATTACACATTAATCCTTATCTAATATTGCATATCAGTCTTTGTTTCCTTCGAAGTACTTTAAATATTCTTCAATAACAGCAGTACTTTAACTTTATTCTTCAGCAGCACTTTGACTTTATTCTTCATGCAGCAGTACTTTGACATCCAGAAGTACTTTGATATTTCATATCCCAACAAAAACTTATTGGGAAATTGATTTACTTGACTCATACTAGGCCTGATATTGCATATTATGTTCATTGTTTGAGTCAGTTTAAGCATAGACCTCTTAGGTCTCATTTGAAAATTGCTCTTAAGGTTTTAAGATATCTTAAAGGTTCTCCTGGAAAAGGAGTTCATATTACCAGGTGCCCAAATGTTTCTCTTGAAGCATTTGTTGATGCACACAGGGCAAAATGTGTTATAACTAGAAAATCTGTCACTGGTTGCTATCTTCTTCTAAATGGTTCACTTGTTTCCTAGAAAAGCAAAAAGCAAAATACCATTCAAAGTCTTCAGCACAGGCTGAGTATAGAGCTATGGTCTCTGCAACTTCTGAGGTTGTTTGGGTTTTAAAATTTTTACAAGACTTGAATTGGGGAAACTTTTTACCCTTAAACTTTTCTGTGATAGCCATGCTGCAATTAAGATTGCAGCTAATCAAGTTTTTCATGAAGGAGAAAACACTTGGAAATTGACTTACATTTTGTGAAGGAGAAAATTTTGGCAGGTGTAATTAAAACTGAGAAAATAAACACAGCAGATCAAACTGCTGATAGTTTTACTAAGGGTTTAAGCAAGCTTCAACATGACAAGCTTGTTTGTAAACTGGGTATGATTGATTTTTTCCAGGTTTGAGTTAAGGGGGATGTTGAAATGAGTAACTCAACCTGGAAAGTAGGTTAAGGGACTAATATTGCCTTATTTGATTGTGCAGTTTAGCTTATGTTTTATGCTTTGGCTGGAGTTGACTAAAGTACTAAAGACTAAGGAGTGAAGTTGACAACAAGCTGATAGATGGAATACGGGCTATATAAGCATCTTATTGTGATTAGGGTTTCTCATCTCTGCTCTCATCAAACACACGCAGTTCTCTCTTGTGATATTCAATCAAAAGCTTTTATATTGATCTGTTGATCTTGTACTTGTTATTCATTGTAAGGTTGAGTGTTTGTAATTGATATTATTGACAAGTTAGTCAATAAGCTTTCACCTGAGTAGCAGTGGCAAGCTTGTGTGGTTCTTGATTGATTCTTTTGATGTACTGATTGAGATCAGTATCTTTCTGATCTTGTGGTTGCTTTTGATTGATAATAAGATTGACTTGAATTGAGATTCAAGCCTTGTTTTTGGTTTTGTTACAAATTTCTACACAAGTAAAATCAATAATTTGCATATTTGGAACAATGACATATTTTTTGTAATGACTTGTTAGTTTTATAAGATTCAATGGTTATGTTGCTTAGAAAAATACATTTGTCCAGGAATGGTAGTAGTTGGTGGTCTATGGTGATGCAGCCGGTGGTTGATGATGGTTCAGGTAGTGGTTGGTGGTGGTATCGTGTGGTGATAATTGATGGTGGTGCTTGATTGTTGATAAAAATCATAAATCTGTGATGAATATGATATTATCATACTTATTATACACAAACAAACAAAATTGTAATATCTGTCACAAATTGATATTTTTACCCTCAGTCATTTAGTGTTTTAATTTGCACATTTTGATGACGTGTCAGTGTATCACATTATAAACAGTGCCATGTGTGAGACTTTATGTATGACACGTCATGAAAAATGTGCAGATTGAAAAACTTTATGAAAGTTCATTATATTTACACAACTTTTTCAAAATACCCGTATCAAATCGATACATTTGAAAAAGTTAATTGCTAATTAAGACCAAAACCCATTGTATAAAAGGATGCATGTTAAAAGGGTTGAAGATGAACTCGATAAAGCGGTATTTGTAAAATGACTTTTGTATCCGTAACTTAAACCAGGCTAGGATGATGTAAGTTGCCAGACTTTCGTCCACCTAAAAATGATATTTGCTAATAGTTTCTACAAAGGGATGATTAGTGCAAAATTTCACAAACCAAAAGAATGGTTTTTGCAGTTTACTCAAATAAAATGTTTGTAACATAAAATAATAAAATATTTTTTTTTCATTATGAAATTGAACTGTTTGATCAAACAAGGTTTTTGACCATTAAATAATAAAAAGCGATTTTAATGTTTTGTTTGATTATGTGAACTAAAATTGTCATACTAAATGCTACTAGTATAAATTTTCAAAAGGTGTTTCAATTTGTTTATTTAGGTGATTTGTTGTAATCCGAAGTATGACACGTGTCACTGCTTTGTTATGTGACACATCATCAAAGTGTGTATGTTGAAAAAACGTATAAAAGCTTGTACAGTTTAGTAAGACAGTTTTTAGTTCACATATTTATATGAAATTTGTAAAAACAATTAGAAGTTATTTAATAGTTAGAACCCTTAAAATAACATGCTATTTGTTTCAACCTAATCCGATCACTCACAACCCTCATAATTAGTCGTGTTAATATTTATATGTGGAGTACTAAACATCTAACCTGTAAACCTCATCCAATTTCAACATTAAGTAGACTGCCAAATCCCAAACAATTATTTTGGAAACTCACATATTTTGCTTTTATCACTTTTATGCATTGTTTATTACAGTGCACATTCGACTTCTTTTTGTAGAACTATGAAAATTGAAATACACATATTCACTGTGGTGGGGAAATCACTGAAAATCTCACCAGTGAGCTACTATAAAACTATGCATAGTGGTATGAACTACCAAGATTGTAGCGTGTAATGGTAGTTTGTTGGTATCATAGTAAGCACCATCTGATATATATATATCCTTCCTATTTTATATATATATATATATATATATATATATATATATATATATATATATATATATATATATATATATAGGATCAAATAGGAAGAATAATTAAAATAGGAAGGATAAGAAGTAAGCACAACCACACATTCTAGATGCACCTACAAAAATAGATGCATCTTCATTTAAATTTTTCCTCCCATATAAAAATGTGTGGCTAGAATTACTTCTTACCTTTCTCATTTTAATTATTCTTCTTATTGGATCCCTACCCTTTATATAGGATCAAATAGGAAGAATAATTAAAATAGGAAGGATAAGAAGTAACCACAATCACACATTCTAGATGCACCTACAAAAATGGATGCATCTTCATTCAAATTTTTCCTCCCATATAAAAATGTGTGGCTAGAATTACTTCTTACCCTTCTCATTTTAATTATTCTTCTTATTGTATCCTTACCCTTACCCTATATATATATATATATATATATATATATATATATATATATATATATATATATATATATATATAACCTCTTCATGTGTGTTTAAGTGTGTTCATTGGTTCAGTTATCGGGTTATTTGGTTCGGTTAAAAAAATTTCCTTGGTGAAACCGAAAATCAAGCCGATCCGAATTCAATTTTATTAAACCGAAAACCGAACCTCTATAACCAAAAATCGAACCGAATTACACGAATTAAATAAATTTAATTATTTTTTCATTTAATTATATATATTTCTAGCACATTTTAAAAAAAATTTTTTTTCAAGCTTAAGTAATGTTATATTTACGTAAGAAAAAGTTTTAGTAATTTTTTTTCTTCATATAAATATATAAAATATATATATATATATTTATATGAACTGGGTTTTCATTGCCAAAATCATATCCAAACCGATAACTGAATATTTAATTCGGTTCGGTTACGAATTCGGTTAAGTTTTTTTCGGTTCGATTCGGTTTCGATATTCGGTTAATATGGATTTTTTTTAAAGGCATTCGGTTAATATGGATATTACCCGATCCGTGAACACCGTAACTACTTAGGCCCGTATTTAAGCATATGCAATGTTCGCGGCCATTGGTGGAACTGTGTTGAGGTGGGGAAGCGTCCGGGCCCTCCAAAACTATAGGTTGATATTGTAAAAAGTAAAATAAAATCGTAAGAGCAATTTATGAAATTTCTCATACCAGACTCCTAAAATTATACACCCATATGTTACGGAGTAAACTAAAGGACTTTTAAAATTATACATTTGATAGTATTTTAAAAAGCTACCAGTTTATCTATTACGATGGAGGATTTTTGTGGCATCATTTTGGACACCCATCCTACATGTTGGGACTACTTCATGATGATTATTTGGGGATTGTGGACAAGACGTAATAAGCATTTTCATGGCCAAGTTGATAGAAGGGAAGCTGATGTGGAAGTTATGGCGAAGCGAATATTATTAGATTACTCTAACGTAAACAAAAAGGTGCTCGCAAGACAAGTGGGAATGCCACAAACTAATTCCAGGGACATATGGACGAAGCCACAATTCGCCCAGATTAAGTTTAATTGTGACGCAGCTTGGCAAAAAGAGTTCGGGAAAGTGGGTATCGGTTTTGTAGCTCGTAATTGCAACGGAGAAGTATTACTTTCAGGAGCTCGATCAGAATTCTATGCAAATTCACCTTTAGAGGCCGAAGCTAAAGCTGTTTGGTGGGCTACTAAACAAGCTCAGAGAAGAGGCTACTCCGAAGTTGTTTTTGAATCTGATTCATTAACTTTGGTTCACGCACTCCGTAACCAATCGATACCTCTGCAAATTGCGACTATGTTTTCAGATATCTTATCTAACTCGCTTACGTTTAGTACTTGTAGTTGGTCATTCATTAAGAGAGAAGGGAATATGGTAGCTCATAGTATAGCGACATGGGCATTAGGATGCACTAACGATGTTATTTTAGAATGCGAAGTTCCAAGTTGTGCGTCTGTATTAGTTTCGAAAGAAGCTGTATCGCCTGTTTATTGAATGACATTCACCTTTACTATCAAAAAAAAAAAAAAAAAAAGCTACCAGTTTATCAAGGGACTTTTTCTTCTTGCAATTTTTGTTGCCTGTAGTTTCAGTTTCAAGTGTATCATCAGTTAAATCCTTTTAGCCATGTTCAATATACTCTTGTAATCTCTTAGCTTATTATCTAACTTATTTTGCATGCTTTACGATCTCAAAAATTGTAACCAACTCATTAAGAATTGGGTAATTCACATAATTTTAAATTATTATATGTGTTGTGTAACTTTGTCCTATGGATTTAGCTCACAAGGGTCTCGGAAGGGTGTGCAATATGTGCTATCGCACAAGGCCTCTACTTAAAAGATCACATTTTTATTAGTTTTGCATATAAACATGTATAATATTAAACATATATGAGTCATATAATTCAAATTTATATGCAATATCTTTTTAAGTTACAAGTGTAATAGAGCCTCTTTGTTGTTATCGCTTAAGGCCACCGAAAACCGCGAGACAGCCCTGCTCACATTTGGTTTACATGTAATTTTTCGGAATTGTTTTTTTAACAAGGATTTTTTTTCAAACTTTCTTTCGGCCCTCCCATATAAAATGTTCAAGTTTCGCCACCATGTACGGGAGCACTGGGCTCCATTTTGTTAGGGCCTCCAATTTCTAAATCTGTAACGTTAGTATACACTAACTTATGGATGTTTTGATCCATTTTATGATGAAATAAATACGTTTAACAATTTCATAAATTAATTCACAATGGAGAAACATAGCTCAAAATTCATTTTTAATGAAGATGGAGGGGTCTGTTCCAACGAAGAAGATGACTTAAAAGTTAAAAAAACATAGAACTTTGTTTTATTTGGTATATTTTCAACTTTAGCCATTACATTTTTAAGTTTGAAATTAAGCCATGATTTTAATTAGAGATTGTCTAACAAGTACTCGTATAAAATCGCTCAATGTGCAATAATTCATCTCCAACTTTACTTTTAAATTGAAAAATACATTTAACACACATTAATTGATCTTATAATTTACCTTAATTAGTTTTGATTTTGTATTACATGTGAACAAATGTTTGGCTATTAAAAAAGTTGATGGGGACACCACCATATTACACCCTTAATTCATATGTTATAACATACCATGTGCATAATTGTGGTGTCCCCATCAATTTATTTGGTGTGCAAATCACTTCCCATTAAGAAATCACAACATCCATAAAATTATGTTAGATTAATTTATGGTATTCTCTTTATTACTTTTAAAATCATCTCATATTTTAAGCTAATAGTCATCATGCGACATCATTTTCTGGATTTTGTTTTGTAAACATTGTGTGGTTTTATCATTTCTCTAAAGACAATACGACACATACTTAATGCATCGATTTAAAATTAGATAAATCTTTATTTATTTATATGCATCTTAATTTATCTTGAAAGTGATTATGAATTGAAAATGATGCAAAGTACTAGCAAGACATTGACGCGTAGAAAACGAAAATTACACGTGATTCACTTAGCTTGATAAAATGCATCTAAGGTATGTATGTGCGTCTAATATTGATCTAGAAAATATATTTTTTGATGCATTTTAAAAAACTAAAGATACATCTAATTTAAGTCAATGCATGTGTGATGTATAGTTATAGTTATCAGACATATATATATATATATATATATATATATATATATATATATATATATATATATATATATATATATAAAGGGATCAAGTAAGAAGAATAATTAAAATAAGAAGGGTAAGAAGTAATTCTAACCACACATTTCAAATTATGATGGAAATTTTGAAGGAAGATGCATCCACTTTTGTAGGTGCTTCTGAAATGTGTGGTTGTGGTTACTTCTTATCATTCCCATTTTAATTATTCTTCCTATTTGATCCTAACTCTATATATATACGAGGCATGCAGAACCCGTGCTATGAACAGGCTTTTAATCTAATTGTTAATCGCGCGTATTATTTTTGTATATTGTCGAGGCTTTGTATTTTTAGTTTAGTATGTTGTATGAAACGTTTTTAGTTTGTTGTTTAAAAATATAAAAATGGTTGATATTGTTTTGGTTTTTTGGTCTTTATATTTTCTAAATGTGGTTGTCGTTATTAAATTATCATATGCTTGATGTAATTTCCTTTGATTGTTTTGGCCAATTACGTAACCCAACAATAATTTTGCATTATATGATTTTTGCATGGTAATATAAAGCACACTGGCTTTTTCTTATTTGTTATAGTGTAATTTGCGTTAATTATTTTTGTTATTAGGTTCGTAAGTTGTGATTGTATTACATTTGTTGTAAGTATGCCATTAGTTGTTTAGTGATTTTTATATTTAATCTTTTTTATAACATATTAGTATTTATTTATAAAGTTTATGATTAAAAACTAAAGTTAGCTTCATCTCATTTTATTGTACAACTAATTTGATTGAAAATTAACATTGAAGTCTAACTAATAATTATAAATTTTATCAATAAACTCAATTCCAAATAGCTAACCAAATGAATATTAATTAACATACTATTAATAATTCCTAAAACCTTTTGGACTCCACTATTATGTCGTAAACTTAATTTTTTTAATTTACAAATGGGTTCAAGTAAAAATTATGTACATTTCCTTTTATATTCATTATTAAAGTTGCATGCTTATATATACTAATCACGCTAAAAAGTATCATTTAACCATTTAAATGTTGCATTACATATATGCTCGTGCATATTTTCTTGAATCAATTCGCACATGTGAGCTACATCAATAGAAAACACACATAAATTACGTGTATATGAAAAATGCATTAACATAATACATATATCTATATATATTGCATTAGGTTAAATTATCAATTATTCTTGCAACCTTTTCAACTTCATCTCAATCCATAATCGACTTTTGATTATCTACTAATTACTAAATATTATGTGATCAATTCCGGCAAGCCTTGCACTTCCATCTCGATGTTGTATATACTTCATATTAAATGCACCGGTTTTGTTTTTTGATAAAAGTTTGAACTTTTGCTTATTTTTAAAACTCAACTTTTTTATTTGATATTATAATTTGCAAATGGCTTTAAGTCAAAATTATGTATTTTTTTCCTTTCTATTCGTTACTCAATGTGATATTTTTAATATGTTGTATTTTGCTATTATGGAAAACTCATTTAATGGGCGTAAATATTGGTTTCTTACTAATGATTCTACATATAGAAAAAAAAAAAAAACACTTTGCGATGCGCGGACCTTCTTCTTTTCAATAATTCAATTGCACACAATAAATTCATTCTAATATTTCTTAAAGAGCATTCGAAAGCAATTACTTACATAAACTAATCACGCTAAAAAGTATCATTTAACCAGTTAAATGTTGTTTACATACATGCTCGTGCACATTTTCTTGAATCAATTCGCACATGTGAGCTACATCAATAGAAAACGCACATAAATTACTTGTATATGAAAATGCATTAACATAATACATATATCTATATATATGCTTATCTATAACAATCACCTAAATATGTATAAAACAAAGAAAATAGTTGATATCCCAGTCTTTGGTTCCATTTATCTGAGCATGCATTATCTTGTGTGAGTTTCATGGTACATGCGTATGATAACTAAATTAAGAAAAAAAGAAGGTCGAGTTATTAATTACAAAGATCTAAAAGATGTGTGAATTATCTCCAAAATGTTGCAAAAGAGAATTTACATACCGCTACCAACAATCAAAGATCTAAAAGATGTGTGAATATGTACATACTAAATGTGATTTTGGCAGGTATACATAGGCATGAATTAGGTTATATTATTAATTATTCTTGCAACCTTTCGCAACCCTTGCACTTCATCTAACTGACTTTAATTCTATACTAAATGCCATGTGATCAATTCGGGCAACCCTTACACTTCATCTCCTTTCATGATTGTATAGTTATTATGAGGCTGCATTGAATTTCGAGCATTAGCTATCTTGTACTATATGCAATGGGACTCCATCTTGAGTATCTTGATTACTCCACATTAAAATGAATTCGACACAAAAAATGGAGCCTAAGATTACCCCTTCCCACTAATTACGACACATTCTCACTTTCATGTCCCTACCAACATACCGAAACTCATCTTTTCATGAATAACAACATCAAATTTTATACATATTTGTAAGATCAAAATTAAAACAAATAATTTGTGAACTTCAATTAATACCATATAGTAACCATTGGTAAAGAGACCCTCAAATCCCTATCAAAAAACACAGATTAAAATAAATTCTCAAAATATTAATTTTGTCTAGTTATACTTTTCATCAATTCAACTTTGATTTTGTATATTTCTAATGTCATGGGGTGGATACATTGCAACCTCTTAAACTGCTTAAGTGGAAGGAAAAATATAATAAAAGCAAGATTCAAGCCACCATTAATATTCATCAATGCTTTGTCACACTATAATAAACCTTGTTTACATATGATTTTCATTTTCTTGCATGCCTAATTTTTTGACAGTTCTTTCATAAATGTGGAGATATTATCCACTCCGTCTCCATCTTCCACTTTGTTTTGTTATCAACATCTTGATATACCCCGTTAGCGTCACTAACCACTTATCAATACCTGCAAGAATAACATTAATAAACTACTAACCAAACCAAAATTTTAAAATAGGTTAGCAGATCTAACCCTCGGTTCCTTCTCAGGCAACAACACATCCATTTGTCTTCCATAAACTTCAAAGCTGGACTATCAACCGACTTCACATGCAAGAAAGTTAACCATTTGCTTACCTTTGCATGTATACCCCCTTGCATTAATCAAGTCAATATTTCTACATGAACCATTGCACGTAACATTAATATGCATAGTACACTTTCATTGGACGGGGAAATTTTACATTAACCAACTAAATTCAATTCCATAGGTGAGAAGCTACACCAAAAAGAACTTTATCACACTATAAGGAAAAATATGGAAAAACTGTTGACTGAAAAAAATGATCATGTCAATATCTATTTCAAAATTATTTATCTAATTAGCAAGCTTGTTAATTCACAGATCTTGAGCCATAAAAACAGATGAGGTACATACAAAGGTTACGGTTATTGATGCCAATGAGTTCAATGCCATCAATTGCTAGCATGCGATCCATTTCATACTCATCATGTGCCTAGAAACAAAAAGTAGAGATCAAAAGGAAATTGGTTAGTTGGTGTTGCACTGAATTTACACACAAACAATAATAAACTAACAACAAACATGTGATTCATACAAAATCATCAAACTACACACAAATTAAAGTTTCACACACACACACACACACACACACATATTAACAAAGACCAAATGGTGTTATTTATAGTATTCAATGATGATGGTTGAAGGGTTTGTACATTTATTTGAAGGCAAATGAAAGGAGCAAATGCTTAAATGAAAATAAAGGCTAGCAACACTTCGTATGATTTCAATCATTTACATTTGAAACACTAAATATAGCTCATTTGTACTTACCACTTAAGCATGAACATTAAATCAAGGTACTTACGCATGAAGCCTCCGCATAATGAAACTCTATTTTCTGCATTTAATTTCGAGCATTAGGTAACTTGTACTCTATACAATCTTGACGCCTCCACATTAAATTTTAGGACTCAATCTTATATATATATATATATATATATATATATATATATATATATATATATATATATATATATATATATATATATATATATATATATATATGTAAAATACTCATAATGATAACATGTATGGTTTATGTGTTATGGATTGAATCAAGTAAGAAAGTTTAGAGAGAGAAAGTGAGTTGGGAGGAATTCCTAGAGAGAGAAAGAGATGAGAGAAAAATGAGAATATTAGATTGAGTGAAAGGAAGCTCCAACCCTCTCCCTTGGGTGGGAGAGGGTATTTATACAAACTACTTGGTGCCTCATGAAACAGGCTGTAGAGCGAGCACAGTGGGTGAAGACCCGACTCACACCATGGATACTATTTACATATTAGCTAACTAGTAATCTACTAACTAATACATAAACTAACTACGAGCTAACTTAATGCTATTACAATAATTAGGTGACTGAGACTTTTATAGGAATATTTGTATTCCTAACAATCTCTCCCTAAGCGAGGTCACCTTGGAGATTAAGCTCTTTGATCTTTAAGCATTCTTCAGTCTTTGTAGCTCGTAGGTTCTGATTCTTCACTTTTCTGCACACTTTGTAATTCAAGCAAGCGAACTTGTGATTTGGATTCCTTTGTTATATGTGATCTTTGAGCTTCTTTGAGATCATCAGCCATAGTAAATCTCCAAGCTCATCCATAGTAATATCGCCTTCATGTGACGTAGTAACTTTAGGACCATCATGCTCACACCCTTCGGGATCAGGAGACATTACATTAGAGTTGTGGATCAGGAGACTTTATCATCAGAGTTGCGGAAACGTTGTTGGTAGTCTCTCAACATTTGTTGTAACAAGTCTCTCATCGTCATTGATAGTGTGGAGAATGTGTGAGCATGAGGTATGGATTGACCCGATTCAGTTGTAAATAGGAGCCATCAATGCCATCTTTATATGTGTCCCTGAAATAAAACAGTTAGCAATTAATATAGAGAACGAATATGGCTTTGTCATTCGTTCTGCGAGGACAGACTACCCTCTGGTTTTGTAAAAACCGACCTGTGATCAGGTAGAGTCTCTTTTAAAGAAGACTCTCCTTGACAGGAATTTCCAGCTTGTAGTAATGAATTTTCCAAAGAATCCACTTTGGAATCTTCATACTAACCATGTTCTCATACCGGAACGTCTCAAAGCAGACAGCACGATAGAGTGAATCGGTGAATTGATATTCACGGATTGATGAGAAATAGATTTATAGAGATCACTCGCGTGTCATATAATAAACATTTTGCGACACAACGAGAGTTTTATGCTTTGAATAGTATTTCCATCAAAGATACTTTTGTTTGAAAGATTGTACACAATCAATGTGCTCGAAAAATTAGTTTGTGAGCACATTGAAAGGTTTTAGCAAAAGTATTCGTCAATCCATATCCTGGAACAAGTTTGATTCAATTTTGAATCGCACCATCGTTGCTTTCCAGTTTTCACTTGATCATTGATCCAAGACGGATCTCACATGTCACCTACCAAGAGCTTGAAAGATGTTCGCTCTAGAAGGATTTCCATCATCATTGTGAATATTTTCATATCACTCGGATGTTCTGGAAATACCACAAAGATAATGCGTAGGACTCTAAATATTTTATCTTATTTTCCACATTGTGTGAAGCAATAAGCATATTTGGAAGTGTGTCCTATTGAGATTTATGGATGATCTCATGGCTCTAGACTCAATAGTCCGTTTTGATCCGCTTCTGGAGACTGGGGAGGCGTCTCCTGTTTTAGGTATCAACATAACTCGCAATGAGCAGTCGATACATTACACAGGGTTCCCCGTGAGAATGAAACAAGCTCTTTTAAGAGAACTTGAGTGGTTGGGAAATTTAGTGCAGTGCGTCACTGGGTCCATGACGTCTTGTCTTCAATACCGATGTTACCTTAGTAACTGCCAGTAGATTATGAATTGAACCTGGTTTCTGCCCTAAGGTTGAATATTTGGAGGGATATTTCTTTTGACCCTTTCTCATTTCATTTCTTTTTCATTCTTCAACCCCTTCAGTGCTTACCGAGACTTCACCACTAGAACCTTGTTGGGTTTGTTCCAGTCCTAGTTCTATCTCAGTCCGCACTCTTCCCTTTCTCACTTTACTCCTTTTTTCAATCATTCCTAAGGACTTCTAATCTATCTAGAGGATTGTCCCTGGGAAGATCCTTCCGGTTCTAGTGGATCATGGGAATTCATACCTAACCTTAACCAGCCTTATAACTCCATGCACAAAGATAAATGGTCGGTCTTTGGTATAACTTCCACAAATGCCTTTTGCTTCCCCTCAATATGTGCTTGGATATTCGAAAGAGTTTAGCACATATGTGGGAGCACATTTATTGAGTCCAAAAGATCACATTTGATTATCAGATTCCATATTTAAATCACATTCTCTCCCCCGATCAAAAATTTCAAATCTTTTGAGATTTTGGATCCCAATTGATTTAAATAAGTTAGAAAACGTTTTGGGAGAGAAGTGCGGTTAATTTTTAATATTTTCTGATAAAAGGAACTTTTTCTTGCTCCCCCTCAATCTGTGAGGGAGGTTGTTATGTGTCAGATTTGAAGAGTTTGCAGCAGATTCGAAGTTTTAACAAAAACTCTTTGAAAATTTACTCATTCTGACACATAACCATCACAAATCGTTTTGTTGCTTTTGTTTTGTACCAAGTGTGGGGAGTTTTGATGATACATAAAATTTTGAGAAATTCACTCTCCCCCTCAATCAATGACGGATGTTAAAACTGAAATATTTTCATAAAATATTAAAGTCATTGATTGAGTGAAAAATTTTATCGAAATTTTGAGTTCAATTTGATTTTCAATCAAAATCTCATGGTACCACCAAGTTTTGCACAAATACTTTCCGGAAAAATCATAGAAAGGAAAGTATTTGGCGATAAAAAGAAGACTTCTCTTCTTTATCAAGAAATAATGCACTGAAACGTACATTAGATCGAGGGTGCAAGAATATAAAGTAATTCACGCTCGGATGAACGGCACCCTTTGCTAGGAACAACCGTCTTTTTGGCGACGTGTTTTCCTTATTTTGAAAAACCGGGTTGCTATCTGAAGTAATAGCAAGCCATGATTTGAAGTCCGGGTTACAGCCTGAAATGACCGTAAGCCATAATTTTGAAGTCCGGGTTACAGTCTGAAGTAACTGTAAGCCATATTTTTAAGAATGTTTTGAGATACGACATGTTTTTGAAAAAAAAAAAAAAAAAAAAAAAAAAAAAACTTTATTTGAAACCGAAAAACTCTTGCTCAAGCATATGTACGATTCCGTGTCATTATTGAATGACATTTCCAGAAACGTACATAATATTGATTACACAAGAGACATGTCGTGAGAAGAATATTTTTGTATTTTTTATGATTTTTCAGATTTTTATGGTTTTTATAAGTTTTATATTTTACTATTTACGTATTGGTATAAGATATGTACAAAGGATACCAAACAGTTTAAGGAGATGTTGACATGAGCATCAAAATGAGATTATCGTTCAGCTCATTGTAGAAGTAAGCAGTCAACATCTCTTAAACTTTCACCACCAAAGCTTTCGAGGCTCCTGAATAATCGTATGATTTCGTAGATGCCATGATATAATCTTAAACGGGATTTTACAACTCTTGTGACTTAAACCGAGAGATCGATTCTCTCCCGGGATTTTACTAAAGTCAACAAAAGAAACCGAAAGACGTAATATGTGAGTTAAACTTAGAGAGAGATCTTGGATAAGTGACAATTAGCATTAAGTGTCAAGTCGCGACAAGTCAAGTTACAATAGATCCGATCGTAATAAGTCAAGTCGTAAAGATTAACTCACAACGTCAAATTACAATCAGACTAATCGAAATGACTTAAATCACAACAATTCACCAAACACTAGTAGTCAACAAATCACTAGAATCTCACAACTGAGTTAATCGCTAGACACCTACCAAATCGATGAATTTTTTATTGCCTCATCAATGTGAAGCTTTGGTAGCTTCCTCCCAAACCGACAATCACCTACATGAGACCACTTCCCCAAGTAGTTGAAGTGAATCAAAAAGTCTCATTGTATGACGCTCAAAGACCCAAAGGAAATGATAGCACCGAAGTAACAAGGTGAACCATGGATCATCTCTGCGGTAATCAATCCCGGAATGTATGATGAAGCTCGATCACATGACCCTGTTGTACGTCCCCGATGTTCACATTATTTTGCGGTTTGGAGCAGTTGTCAATTCAGGGGAGTAAGATATCAACATCTTCATTTCACTAAATGCTTTCCAGTTAACTTACACATGCCAACTCAATCCATATTGTACGCATGTATCCAACATAAGACGAAACGATGACACCAAAGTAACAGGTTGAAGCACTGATCATCTCTGCGGATATCACCTCCGGAATCTATGATTAAGCCCGATCACGTGAACCTATTGCGAGTTCTTGATGTACATGGATCTCTCCCCTGATGGTTGCGATCTCATCGGAATCAGCATGACATTGTGTACATCAAGCATTAACCAGAAGCACTTTACCAAAAATCATATCAGCTCATATGAAGATGTCGATAAGCAATATCATCTCACTCTCCAGTTGTTCTTCTCATATTTCTTCCCACTGAATGCTGAAGTAATACATACCACAAGTATCAAGAGACCATGTAACACCCCCAATTCATGGTCGCAGCGGAATTCAAACTGGGTGTTACTCGACGGCACAATAGTCACAATGATAGAAAACGAACTCCAATTGAGTCGTTTTAAAAGATTTATCATTCAAATTATATAAATATCAGAGATTACAAAATGAGGTCCCAATTGGTTCCATGTTTACAATGTATAATAAATGAGTTTTGAATGATAATAAAATTTATAGCCCTCTTGAACATCCGTGCCCTTCCGTGCCATCCTTGATCGTCATGAACCTGAAATACATGCTTGAGAGGTCAACACAAAGGTTGAGTGATATTCATAGAGTTTGTTAAATGTTTGAACACAATGTGTTGGTAGTTAAATCGTTGAACACAATAATCGTAGTGTTTGTAGTTAAATCGTTTGAACACAATAATCGTAGTGTTTGTAGTTAAATCGTTTAAACACAATAATAGTAGTGTTTGTAGTTAAATCGTTTGAACACAATAATCGTAGTGTTTGTAGTTAAATCGGAGTAATCGTAGTGTTTGTAGTTAAATCGTTTGAACACAATAATCGTAGTGTTTGTAGTTAAATCGTTTGAACACAGTAATCGTAGTGTGAGCTATCGTCTCACACTCATAGTTAGAAACAAAGATGGGCTACGTTGTTATATGCCCGGAAAGGTTATTAATTCACTAAGCTTATGACACCAAAACGTTAACGTGTACCAATATCGATCGGCAGATTTATCCCGGTAGGTACTTTGCCGTCATACCTAATGTCTCAAATATTAATGCATTTGTTTGAACTTAGTCAAAACAAATGGGATTCGTCAATCCCAATAGGCCTATTCACAATATTCGCGCTCACTTGCAAGTAACCCTCGCAAGTGATTAAATGGTTCATAATAAGGGATCTTGGTTTGGCAAGGATGTTACTTAGTGATAATAAAACATAGTCGAATAGCATACAGTAGAAAGCATTGTGTTCGAGTAGAAAAATAATAGCATGTATTCCCCCCAAGGGTTTGTAAAACATTGAAGTAATGTAAAGTGGGGCTATGAACTCACCTTGAGTTGGATGATGTATAATGAGAATGATGGATATGTCGTAAGAACTTCTACGAGCAACCTAGAATAATCGTTGCAACTTAGGTTTGGAATAATGTCTAAGGAAACATAAACATGCCAATATATGTATGTCTTGCACTTAGTCCATGATGTGGTATGATGTATATTGTAAGTCCTTGAAAGAAAAGATTCATGAACATGTATGTTTTGTATATCGTTTACTACTGTTCGGGCTGACATAATTCAGAAGTCATGTTAGTAAGCGTTCGAGGAGCCAGGACACTTTAACTCGTAAATCCACAACTCAACTCGACGGCTTACATAATGAACTCCTCACATGAGGCTCCCTACTATTGTAGTAGTTGATGAAATATATAGATATAAGTTTTGATCCGAAAAGTTACATGTCCGATACTTGAATAAACTTAGGAAAGTTTATTTGTACATGAAGATTGTTATTAAGGGTAGTTTCATAAGTCTTGTATGACCATTTTCTCTTTGTAATATCTCATTGTTCATTTTTAAGTGAAGTAGATTCAAATTGCTTGTTCAAGTTCTCGTCAACTCTTTGTTTCACGTTTACGCCTATGTAAGTTGGTATGGTCATTTCGTCATGGCCTAGCCATGACCTTTGGTCCTTGTTTCAAGGTCATGAGACACAACCTTGGCTCTAGCCATGGTTGTGGTCTTGATTATAGGTCATAAGACCTCTTGTTCCCTTTAAAGTATAACCATAATCTAGTGACTTTCGCCTAAAAATGGGCTGTTTAGAATTTGAAGAATTTTATCACTCGGAAAGCGTTTTTAGGGCTCGAGCTTCTTTGCTCCTGAATCAAAACGGCGTTCCGGACAACTTTCGTGTTTTAACTTTTTGATGAATCGGACCAGAAGTGTGACTTTCAAAACCCAAATTTGATCAGAATGGTATTTGGCAGTTTGCCGCAAAGTTTTGGTAACTTCAAATGGGCGTAACTTTTGACTCGTATACTCGTTTTGGGTGGTTCAAGTTGCTACGGTTTCCTTGTTAAATCCTCTACTGTAATATGTAATGATCAAATATCATATTTTTACCATTTTGATCAGGTCTTACCAAGAAAGTCACTAGTTTGCTTGTTATAGTAACTTGTCTTATCAATCATGTACAATAACTTGTTTTACTCACTTTTATACATCATGGACATGAATACAAGACATAATATAGCACAAATAATATGTAAATAACATGAATATGATTATTTAACAAGAATCATGTTAGGGTTTGGCTTACAACTTTTGGCTTTCAAAGATGAAAGGAAGTTAACATGTAAGGAAAAGGACTTTGATAGACTTGCTTCAACCCATTTCACTTCATGCAATCTTTCTACCCTTGTAATCTTGAAAGATGGATGATGAAGGTTGAGGTGACTTGAGTGGATTAAAACTCAAGAGAAATCACCAAGTATATGAGGTTATGGAAGTGTTTTGATGAATGAAAACCTAACTAGGTTTTAGGTATTGATATGGTACTTGAATCTTGCATGAATCTTGAAGAGAATGAGAAAATAAGATGGTGTTGGTGTGTGGTTATGGTGGACGGCATAAGGAGCAAGGGGAGGGCTTTATATGCCTTTGAGGAGGTTACATGTATGACTTTAGTCAACACTTGGAGAGCAAGCTTAACACAAGTAAGCATCCAAGAGTTCTAAGCATATGATCATGACACATGGGTGGTGAATCCCCCCCCTATGGTGGTTTGTATATCTTGGGGAGCAAGGTTGGACTTTTGATGATATTATCCAAGATATCTAGTAAGTTTTGACTCCGTAAAATGCAAACCGTAAGTTGTTACGTCACAAAACGTAAAACCGGGTATCGTAAAAATACGAAACTTGGAGGAATGATTAAACTTGTCAAAATACTCCATAATAAAATATAAAATGAGTGGTAGGTTCCATTTGGGTGGTAAAACCCTGCTAAAAACTGGAAACACGGGTCTAAAACGCGTAATATGTAAAATGTACGAATATTGCGTAAAATTGAGAAAAGTAAAATATTACTTTTCTAATAGGTTATAAATGATTTAAAATGACTTATAATGTCTAGACTGGGCTCAGTCTAGTGTCGATTGGTATTAAATGTCTTTTAGACATCAAACCGTAAGCCTAAAAATCAAGGAATGACTTATAAAATCAAGGAATGATTTTTGGTCAAAGGAGGAGGGAAAAAATATGTTGAATTTTTCTAATAAGTTGAAAACTCAAATCGTCCTAGAAACGCGTTTTGTGGTCTAACGGTTAATCGCCCATACGGTTAAGCGTGCTCATGTGAGAGTAGTACATGCTTGGGTGACCTGCTGGGAAAAGTAATTAACCTGAAAATGCGAATTGTTACAGTCTCTACCCCTTACGGGGAACTTCGTCCCGAAGTTCTTTGTGTGTCATATGTTGGAGTGGTGTCGATGAAAAGGTGTGGTTACTTATGAGGACTAAAGTCTGGGGTTACCAGTGATGTAGTTTGATTTGTCGTTTCAGTGTATGGTGTAGGATGAGGCTTACTTTTATGTAGGAAAGGTATGGTAATAGTCGAATATCAAAGGAAATTGATATAGCAGTCGGATATTAATAGGAATTGATATAGTAGTTGAATATCAAATAGAACTTGATATAGTTGTCAAGTATCAATAGCAATTGATATAAGAATCGAATCATGGAATAAGCGTTGAACATGTGGTTGGACCAAGTCCTGTTTGAATTGTACGGCTGCCCATGCATATGGCTACATGGCTTCACAATGAGTTCGGTATGACTGCCCATGCATATGGTTACATGGCCTCATAATGAGTTTGTTTGTTATTGCACTATCATTATGAAAACCAAAATGTAAATCTCGTACTAATGGAAATTGGGATAGTTGTTGCAATCATAGCCTAGTAGGTAATCTGTTGTTGTATCTAGTGTTTATTGACTTCATACTTATGTTATTTCGGATATAAATAAGCCCACTTGTTTATAATTCTTTATTTACATAGAGAGGCATCCCAAACAATGTAACTAAAGGAATATAAACGTATGGTTCGATGATTTATAATTTCTTTATTTAAATGAAAAGGCATCCCAATCCATTCAAATAAGGACATTATAAATCATCCTACTCAAGAATTCCCGACACAACATTCATACTTAGCCGGTGAGTTACAAGGTAGTGTATTACGAGATGATACTGGTGTTCCAAAAGTACAAGATGAATATTCAATCTTGTAAAGCTGGTGAGGGTGCTTGTGGTGTAACTAAGGATGATTTGAGCTTTAAAAGTGCCTCAAGATCTGTTAATGAACTTGTGTTTGTCACGGTTGTGAAGATAATGTTGTGGTATGTTGATGAACAAAAGTGCGTAGTGTATGCTTAATGTTAATATTGGTAGAGATGTCAAGTTTGCTTTAAAATTTTAAGAAATTTCAAAGGTTTATGACGGGATGGTATCCGTAGGACCTAAACAGGATAGTACTTCTACAGGATGAAGAGAATAATTGATAACTATCCCAAGATAGTAGTTCGGATTATCTCATAAATGAAAATTTTCAAGAATGAATTAAGGTGTTAAGATCTTGGTGAGTGGTAAGACATTATCGTGTCTCTAGATTGTTTTAATGTATTCTGGTGGTTTATCGTGTTCATGCAGGAAATCAACCTAAACATAACCCTAGTACAACTACTCTCAGTATTTGGAAATTTTAAGTCGAATATAGTTAGTCAGACTATATTCCACTGTCCCTAGGTTAAATATAGGTGACTAGTCTATATTTAGCCAAGGTTCGATAAAATTTTCAAATACCTAAATTAGGTATACTTTTGATATGTCCGTTGCTTTCGGGAAACTGTCCGCTAAACAAAGGCGATGTCAAACCCTTAAGTTGCAAGTCCCGCCCATACAAGACTTGTAAAGTATGTTTTCATATTCCATTGCATAGAAGATAGTAAGGGTAGGTACGTATGGAAAGGATCACGAACTTTTAATAATGAAGGTTTCAGAAGAAAACTTTGATGAATGTAGAGCTGAACTTCAGCTTTTGTAGGTGATGGATTTGTTTGTCATTTAAAAATCTCATATTTCTATTTAGAAATCGAAAGATTATGATGGGTTTTTGATATCATATGAAATGATATTGATGATGTGATGGAATAATTCTAGAAACCATTGCACAAAACACAATGTCTCGGAAGTAGGTTAGACCATTGTGCAATTCACAATGTCTGGGAAGTAGGTTAGGCCATTGTGTGACTCAAAACATTTGAGAAATGATTAAGACCATTGTATCATACAATGTCTTGGAAAATGAATGAGACCATTGTATCTCACAATGTCTTGGAAAATGAATGAGGCCATTGTATCTCACAATGTCTTGAAAAGTGAATGAGACCATTGTATCTCACAATGTCTTAAAAAAATGAATGAGACCATTGTATCTCACAATGTCTTGAAAAGTGAATGAGACCATTGTATCTCACAATGTCTTAAAAAATGAATGAGACCATTGTATCTCACAATGTCTTGGAAAATGAATGAGACCATTGTATCTCACAATGTCTTGGAAAATGAATGAGACCATTGTATCTCACAATGTCTTGGAAAATGAATGAGACCATTGTAATTAGTTACAATGTCTTGGACATATAATGTTGGAGTAGGAACATGATTGGGAGAGTGTGGCTGTGCCGAAATGC
The DNA here is from genome assembly GCA_030686995.1 of Artemisia argyi. Taxonomy (NCBI): domain Eukaryota; kingdom Viridiplantae; phylum Streptophyta; class Magnoliopsida; order Asterales; family Asteraceae; genus Artemisia; species Artemisia argyi. The sequence goes on along the minus strand of CM060686.1, from coordinate 109,751,986 downwards.
CTTAGAATAGGCATACGCAGATATGTTTAGTCCATTGTTTAGATAAATGATTGAAAATAAACCAAGTTTATATATCAATATACTAATATGTTCATGTAGTATAAAATGCTTATGGGGAAATGCTCAATTATGTTTAGGGTACATATATCAATATGCAATTATGTTTGTGTAGCATAAAAATGTCTACGGGAAAATGCTCAATAATGTTAAGGGTACATATATCAATATGCAATTATGTTTGTGTAGCATAAAATGTCTACGGGAAAATGCTCAATAATGTTAAGGGTACATATATCAATATGCAATTATGTTTGTGTAGCATAAAAATGTCTACGGGAAAATGCTCAATACTGTTAAGGGTACATATATCAATATGCAATTATGTTTGTGTAGCATAAAAATGTCTACGGGGAAATGCTCAAAAATGGGTATATATGAATATACTAATATGTTTGTGTAGCATAACATGCTTACTAAGTCCATAATCGTCTAGAGGATGGAAGACACGGAGAGCAGAAGGCTATAAAATGCTTTTGTTTGTGAGTGTAGTTATAGTTTAGGTCTCAATTAGACCCGTTTCTCTATAACCTTGGCTCTGGTACCAATCTGTAACACCCCCAATTCATGGTCGCAGCAGAATTCAAACTGGGTGTTACTCGACGCCACAATAGTCACAATGATAGAAAACGAACTCCAATTGAGTCGTTTTAAAAGATTTATCATTCAAATTATATAAATATCAGAGATTACAAAATGAGGTCCCAATTGGTTCCATGTTTACAATGTATAATAAATGAGTTTTGAATGATAATAAAATTTATAGCCCTCTTGAACATCCGTGCCCTTCCGTGCCATCCTTGATCGTCATGAACCTGAAATACATGCTTGAGAGGTCAACACAAAGGTTGAGTGATATTCATAGAGTTTGTTAAATGTTTGAACACAATGTGTTGGTAGTTAAATCGTTGAACACAATAATCGTAGTGTTTGTAGTTAAATCGTTTGAACACAATAATCGTAGTGTTTGTAGTTAAATCGTTTGAACACAATAATCGTAGTGTTTGTAGTTAAATCGTTTGAACACAATAATCGTAGTGTTTGTAGTTAAATCGTTTGAACACAGTAATCGTAGTGTGAGCTATCGTCTCACACTCATAGTTAGAAACAAAGATGGGCTACGTTGTTATATGCCCGGAAAGGTTATTAATTCACTAAGCTTATGACACCAAAACGTTAACGTGTACCAATATCGATCGGCAGATTTATCCCGGTAGGTACTTTGTCGTCATACCTAATGTCTCAAATATTAATGCATTTGTTTGAACTTAGTCAAAACAAATGGGATTCGTCAATCCTAATAGGCCTATTCACAATATTCGCGCTCACTTGCAAGTAACCCTCGCAAGTGATTAAATGGTTCATAATAAGGGATCTTGGTTTGGCAAGGATGTTACTTAGTGATAATAAAACATAGTCGAATAGCATACAGTAGAAAGCATTGTGTTCGAGTAGAAAAATAATAGCATGTGTTCCCCCCAAGGGTTTGTAAAACATTGAAGTAATGTAAAGTGGGGCTATGAACTCACCTTGAGTTGGATGATGTATAATGAGAATGATGGATATGTCGTAAGAACTTCTACGAGCAACCTAGAATAATCGTTGCAACTTAGGTTTGGAATAATGTCTAAGGAAACATAAACATGCCAATATATGTATGCCTTGCACTTAGTCCATGATGTGGTATGATGTATATTGTAAGTCCTTGAAAGAAAAGATTCATGAACATGTATGTTTTGTATATCGTTTACTACTGTTCGGGCCGACATAATTCAGAAGTCATGTTAGTAAGCGTTCGAGGAGCCAGGACACTTTAACTCGTAAATCCACAACTCAACTCGACGGCTTACATAATGAACTCCTCACATGAGGCTCCCTACTATTGTAGTAGTTGATGAAATATATAGATATAAGTTTTGATCCGAAAAGTTACATGTCCGATACTTGAATAAACTTAGGAAAGTTTATTTGTACATGAAGATTGTTATTAGGGGTAGTTTCATAAGTCTTGTATGACCATTTTCTCTTTGTAATATCTCATTGTTCATTTTTAAGTGAAGTAGATAAAAATTGCTTGTTCAAGTTCTCGTCAACTCTTTGTTTCACGTTTACGCCTATGTAAGTTGGTATGGTCATTTCGTCATGGCCTAGCCATGACCTTTGGTCCTTGTTTCAAGGTCATGAGACACAACCTTGGCTCTAGCCATGGTTGTGGTCTTGATTATAGGTCATAAGACCTCTTGTTCCCTTTAAAGTATAACCATAATCTAGTGACTTTCGCCTAAAAATGGGCTGTTTAGAATTTGAAGAATTTTATCACTCGGAAAGCGTTTTTAGGGCTCGAGCTTCTTTGCTCCTCAACGAAAACGGCGTTCCGGACAACTTTCGTGTTTTAACTTTTTGATGAATCGGACCAGAAGTGTGACTTTCAAAACCCAAATTTGATCAGAATGGTATTTGGCAGTTTGCCGCAAAGTTTTGGTAACTTCAAATAGGCGTAACTTTTGACTCGTATACTCGTTTTGGGTGGTTCAAGTTGCTACGGTTTCCTTGTTAAATCCTCTACTGTAATATGTAATGATCAAATATCATATTTTTACCATTTTGATCAGGTCTTACCAAGAAAGTCACTAGTTTGCTTGTTATAGTAACTTGTCTTATCAATCATGTACAATAACTTGTTTTACTCACTTTTATACATCATGGACATGAATACAAGACATAATATAGCACAAATAATATGTAAATAACATGAATATGATTATTTAACAAGAATCATGTTAGGGTTTGGCTTACAACTTTTGGCTTTCAAAGATGAAAGGAAGTTAACATGTAAGGAAAAGGACTTTGATAGACTTGCTTCAACCCATTTCACTTCATGCAATCTTTCTACCCTTGTAATCTTGAAAGATGGATGATGAAGGTTGAGGTGACTTGAGTGGATTAAAACTCAAGAGAAATCACCAAGTATATGAGGTTATGGAAGTGTTTTGATGAATGAAAACCTAACTAGGTTTTAGGTATTGATATGGTACTTGAATCTTGCATGAATCTTGAAGAGAATGAGAAAATAAGATGGTGTTGGTGTGTGGTTATGGTGGAAGGCATAAGGAGCAAGGGGAGGGCTTTATATGCCTTTGAGGAGGTTACATGTATGACTTTAGTCAACACTTGGAGAGCAAGCTTAACACATGTAAGCATCCAAGAGTTCTAAGCATATGATCATGACACATGGGTGGTGAATCCCCCCCCCCTATGGCGGTTTGAATATCTTGGGGAGCAAGGTTGGACTTTTGATTATATTATCCAAGATATCTAGTAAGTTTTGACTCCGTAAAATGCAAACCGTAAGTTGTTACGTCACAAAACGTAAAACCGGGTATCGTAAAAATACGAAACTTGGAGGAATGATTAAACTTGTCAAAATACTCCATAATAAAATATAAAATGAGTGGTAGGTTCCATTTGGGTGGTAAAACCCTGCTAAAAACTGGAAACACGGGTCTAAAACGCGTAATACGTAAAATGTATGAATATTGCGTAAAATTGAGAAAAGTAAAATATTACTTTTCTAATAGGTTATAAATGATTTAAAATGACTTATAATGTCTAGACTGGGCTCAGTCTAGTGTCGATTGGTATTAAATGTCTTTTAGACATCAAACCGTAAGCCTAAAAATCAAGGAATGACTTATAAAATCAAGGAATGATTTTTGATCAAAGGAGGAGGGAAAAAAATATGTTGACTTTTTCTAATAAGTTGAAAACTCAAATCGTCTTAGAAACGCGTTTTGTGGTCTAACGGTTAATCACCCATACGGTTAAGCGTGCTCATGTGAGAGTAGTACAGGCTTGGGTGACCTGCTGGGAAAAGTAATTAACCTGAAAATGCGAATTGTTACAGACCACTTCCCCCATATAGTTGGAATGATACACAAAATGCCACGAGTTAAGACACTGATTATCTCTGTGGTTGTGACATATGTCTTCCCGACATAACTTCAATTAAGACGAAGTATTAAGTTCATCACGTGTACTCATTATGCATTCAGATGCATGTCTCCTTCCCCCTTGCTGGTTTTGATACCTCAGAATCAGCAACATATTCAATGCACACGTACTAGAAATCTTGTGAGAAGAACCAAATTTTGCTTAAATGGATCTGGTGAGAATCAACTGCTACAAAAAGACTCTCTCTGACTATCTTTACCACCTCTTATGTAGGCTATTTGAAGTGACCACTGATGAAGTAAACCCAACATACCAAATTAGAAACTGAAGTAGAATTCCCCATTTTTGTGACTTAAGCTTGCACTAGTGTGTGACTAAGAGCGGTGTAGAGAGTTTGTTCAACATCAAATCCCTAAGTACTCTATACTCTTCAACCAACCAACCATCAAGTATAAGACGTACATCACCTCTTGACTACCGACAACTTCATGTAAGTTGTGACACTCCTTAAAGTGATAGTTATTTTGTGGTAATAAAAAGAAGAATCACCAAAATAACTAGATATCTAAGTCTTCGTCATTGTAAAGGTAAAAGCTCAAGCAAGGATCTCGAAGAGTCTTTATCCAACCAACCCCGACTTCAAGATAAAATAAGATCACTCCTTTGTGAAAGTCAACTTCAATCTCAAATAAGGGATACCAAATAAACTCCGTGATTACTTGACATTCCATGTCCAAATTCTTAGCTGTTTTGACATTTTAGCCGACATTTTCCATAATGTCCTTCGGGTTGATTTAAAGAGTGCACATTGATAGGAACAACAATCCTTGATTATAGAACCAAACGACGGATCATTATTCATGTGTGCATCCTCACAGTCATGATAGTCATCATCAACACCTTGAGGAATAACTAGAGATTGGATTACTTGAGCAAGTGATCAATCATCATTCGTAATACTTCTAGAAGGTGCATCTTGATCAATCATCTTTCGTTGAAGCTTGGAAGTAATCATCAGACATAAATCCCAGTCATCCTTAGTAAGTAGAACATTAGGTGTTGGAGGAGAGTCGTATGACCATTCTTCAAACATCAATCAACACGCAGTTTATGCACACTTCTCCCCCTCAAAAATTGCATACGAGGTTTACCATTTTTGATTGAGAGCAAGTGAATAAGAATACAATCAATCATGTAGTTTATTCACACTTCTCCCCCTCAAAAATTGCATACGAAGTTTGTCATTTTTGATTGAGCATGTGAATAAGAATACAATTAATCATGTAGTTTATTCACTCTTCTCCCCCTCAAAAATTGCATACGAGGTTGCCATTTTTGATTGAGCAAGTGAATGAGATTGTAATCAACGGTAAGTAGATCCACTTGATGACTGAATGCACATGGAGAAAGCATGAAGCATGTTGTTGAGAACGGTCAAGAACAAGAAGATTTCTCTTCTTTCGAAGATAAGGCGCACTGAATCGTACACCTTTCTTTTCTTTGATGAACGGGGCCTGATGTGTTGTCAGCAGATGCCATAATGATGACATTGAGGAACGAGGCTTGAACTGAATTGTTCAAACGTCATAATGATGAAGAGCGAGGCCTGAACTGATGTGAACAGACGTCATAGCCATTGAAGAACGAGGCCTGAACTGAAGTATTCAGACGTCATAGTCGTTGAAGAGCGAGGCTTGAACTGATTTGTTCAAACGTCATAAAGATGAAGAGCGAGGCCTGAACTGATGTGAACAGACGTCATAGCCATTGAAGAACGAGGTCGTAATTGAAGTATTCAGACGTCATAGTCATTAGCATCAAAGTTGAGCTTCAGTAACCCCTGATTGATGAGATTTCACTCGTTTCGGCAGCCAAACTCTGAGTCTTTCCTTAACAGGATTGAACGATGTACCTGCACTTAAGTAAAGACTTCCTGCACTGACATTGAGAGTTTTTTTGCATTTATATGGGTTAGTGAAATCAACATCTATTCCATTTGGGGTTCCACTTTCAACCTTGGTTTTGCAATCAGTGAACATCCCTTTTATAGGTATCCATCTAAGACCTATAATCTTAAAAATTCTACCCGTCTGTATCCACCTAAGGCAAGTTCTAGGAATGTTTGGTTTCTCATGTAAAATGGAATTATTGTTGAGAGAAGACCTTTGTCCTAAATTAATCTGCCTACCAGGTTTCTGATTATAACTTTTTGGTTCTACGGGCTTATTGTAGTTTCTAGTTTTAGATAGTTGAACCTTATCACAAATATTCACTTTCTTCAGGAATTGTGCAGGACAACTAAGATGGTTTACCTTAAGAACACAATTCAGACAAGTTGAGCAAACAAGGTGTTTGGATTCAGAACAAACTCTAGGATTCTTAGAGTGATTAGCTACAGGGATCGCTTTAATCAATGTGCAACTACTCATGGAAACTGAACACTTCCTATTTGTTTGTTGAGTGCTCACAGGTTTTGGTTTGCTGCTACTGGCTGAGTTTTGGAGTAAGCTAGAAGGCATCCTATGAGGTCGTGAACCTAAGATACCATCCTTTTGAAGTAAAGCCCTTTTCCTAGCCTTTTCAAGATCATTGTTCATGTACAAGTCATTTATATCATAAGAGTTTTGAGTTTTAACGTTTGGTATTGACACTCTTTTTGAACATATCCTAGAAGAGTCAGGAGAAGGTGTAGCTGCTTGTTGAGCATGAACAAACCCAGAGGCATTTTTCTTAGGCAAATTATGTGAAGTGACTGGTTTTGACAAAACTTGTTTCGCATCAACTTGGGAGGCAAACTGAGTTTTTGAAAATTTTGGATGTTCAGATCTAATCGCATTCGGTTGTCTAACAACTGAATGATTCCTACTTGATTGTAAAACCGGTTTCCCCAAGATTGATGGTTTTGCAAACTTAGTGTTCACACTATTTCTTGTTAGTTTTCCTACCTCATTTTTATGAGCCGCAGTTGTAAAGCCCTTTTCCTGAATTTGAGATTTGAATTTATCATTTTTGACCCTCAAAGATGTTGTTTGTTCTGAAGTTTTAGTACCAGTATCTTTGAAAGAGTCTCTTAGATCTATGTGATGCCTTTTCAAAGTCTCATTCTCCTTAAGTAATCTAGCCACATAAAGTTCCAATTCGATGTTTCTTGATTTAATAACATCGATGTCATGTTTAGCTTTGACTATATTACTTTTCTCATTCAGGATAGAAATGTGCTTTTTCAAATTGCTGATTGTCAAGTTTTTGTCTTGAAGCTGAGCTTTCAAAGTGTTAATTTCAAAAAATTCATGGAACTCAGGAAATTCCGGATTTTTACATGGTTGATTAATTTGAAAACTTTCTTCCTTTTGTTGCATTGCGATTTCAAGTGAAATACAATGTTTTTCAAGTAGTAAAAATCTGTTTGAAAGTTCATTAAAAACTTCTTTATCAACTACATCATTTGATTTAAAAGACTCAACCATAAACAAAGAACTTGACTCATCATCATGTTCAGCATCCTGATCACTTTCTCCCCCTTTATGACTCATATTTGTTGAATTGGAAATGGTATTGCTATCAATCTTTTCCAACAAATTTGTGTCATAACTGGGCTTAATATGATCAGTATGTTATCGTTCATTAGAAAGCACATTATGTTGATCATTTAAGGGTACCTCAGCACATGACTCATGTTCTTTTGCCGGTCCAAAATCTGCATTCATATCATGTGTAACAAGAGTCACTGAACTGCTGGTAGTGTCAAGCTTAGCAGTCTCTGATCCTTTGCATTTAGTGACAGTTGACCCAACATCCAATGCTTTTCGCGAATCAACAATACCATCACTTGATTGCACCTTACATGCCTTCACCTTGTCTTCATACTTAGGTTCATGCTTTGCTCTTTCCTCAATGTACTCCTTAACATTGCCCATGAGTTGGAGTAGTGTATCTCTGAACACGTCAACCTCAACTCCCGTGTAATTAGAAAAATACTTATTAGTCATTTGATTCTCAGAGATTTGTGAATCAATGAACACCTGGAGTTGGTTGTTGATCACACAAAAGGCAACCATGGATCTTCCTTCAGAAAATTTTTCTTTGTCAAGTTGTTGTTCAAGTTGGTCTAAATACAGAGTCATTTTGACTGTGAAAGTCTGAACATCTTGACCAAAGAGTGATGTGAACGCACATTCGTAAGCGAATGCGCGTTCGTATCCTGTTAAGTATCCAGGTCGTTCAAATAGAACCTTGAGATGTGAGTGAAGAAGTCGAAAGCATTCAATGCACTTTTCCTTTGCATTATCGGGCAATTTTAGCGACTGAAGAAGTTCTCTCTCAGAAATGACAGAGTCTGAAGTGGTAGACATGATGTAAACGTGCACGGGATTTTACAATTCTATGATTTAAACCGAGAAATAGATTCTTTCGCGGGATTTTACAAAATCAAGAAGAAACCGTGAAATGATGCAAGAGGACTTTAGTGATTAAGTATGAGATGATAAACCTTGCAAGGTACAATTAGTTATCTAAGTCAAGTCACAACGAGTCAAATCACACCAAGTCAAATCACAATTAGTCAAATTGCAAGAATTAACTCGCAACGTCAGATTGTAATTGGACAAGTTGCAACAACTCAAATTGCAACAATTCTCAAATCACAGAACTATTCAACTCGCAGCGTATAGTCACCTCACAACAACTTGATCAACTAGCAGTAAGTTATCAATTCGCACAAAGAGTCAACCAACAGTGAGTTATCAACAAGCAATATGATTTGGTTTGGTTGATGCAAATTGTAATGTTGAAGAGTTTGGTCTAAAAACTTAAAACCTCAATAACTTCACTCCGGAGGTGATTTGGGCCTCAAAAAAATTTGTTTCACAACTTTGTGGTGATGCCTCACAATATTCAGCCTGTTCCGAATGTTTTGACAGCTAATTCGCTGAAAATGAAGTTACGGTTCAAAAGTTATGGTCGTTTGAAGTTTTGACGTAAAAAGTCAACTTTGGTCAACTCGCTAAATGACCAACTCGCTGAATGCCAACTCGCTGAACACCAACTCGTTGAATGAGCAACTCTCTAGAATGGCAACTCTCTAGAATGGCAACTCGCTGAAAACCAACTCTCTAGAATAGCAACTCTCTAGAATGGCAACTCTCTAGAATAGCAACTCTCTAGAATGGCAACTCTCTAGAATTACAACTCTCTAGAATGGCAACTCACTGAGAACCAACTCTCTAGAATGGCAACTCTCTAGAATGACAACTCTCTAGAATGGCAACTCTCTAGAATGACAACTCTCTAGAATGCCAACTCGCTAGACCAACTCGCTGAATAGGTCAATTCGCTAGATCAACTCGCTAGACCAACTCTCTGAATAGGTCAACTCGCTAGATCAACTCGCTGGAACCAACTCTCTGGAACCAACTCGCTAGAACCAACTCTCTGGAACCAACTCGCTAGAATCTGGAACCAACTCGCTAGAACCAACTCTCTACCAGGAATAGGACAAAACTGTCACTTTCAAGCGTTTTGTCTTCTTTTCCCTTTATAGTAAACTGCCAAATCTCTACACCCAACTCTCTAGAAAAACCTGTCAACCCTCTACAATGAAATGGCAACTCTCTAGCAAGAAAAACAACACAAAAGTCCTCCATTGTCCACGAAAATGATGAAATAACTTAACCAAAAGCTACACAAGATGCCTACAACACTTTTAGATACAAAAGTACAATCAAAATGCCAAGAATAACACCTAACGAGATCAAACTAATATGAAAACCACCAAGTAAAGTCAAACCATCCTAAAACACAAAACCAAGCTATAAATTCGAGCATACCACGAATCCTAGGATAGAACCATGGCTCTTGATACCAATTGTAAAATACTCATAATGATAACATGTATGGTTTATGTGTTATGGATTGAATCAAGTAAGAAAGTTTAGAGAGAGAAAGTGAGTTGGGAGGAATTCCTAGAGAGAGAAAGAGATGAGAGAAAAATGGGAATATTAGATTGAGTGAAAGGAAGCTCCAACCCTCTCCCTTGGGTGGGAGAGGGTATTTATACAAACTACTTGCTGCCTCATGAAACAGGCTGTAGAGCGAGCACAGTGGGTGAAGACCCGACTCACTCCACGGATACTATTTACATATTAACTAACTAGTAATCTACTAACTAATACATAAACTAACTACGAGCTAACTTAATGCTATTACAATAATTAGGTGACCGAGACTTTTATAAAAATATTTGTATTCCTAATATATATATATATATATATATATATATATATATATATATATATATATATATATATATAGGGGTTTTATTTTCAGAACCCTGTTAAGTGCGGAAACTGCAAGAACTCTAATTTTGGATTAAAAAACATGCATGTTCATATAAAACATGTATGTTTTCTTACATACACCTTAATATATATACCTGCGTAACATACATGTTCATATAAAACCATTTTGCATTGATATGTTACACTTAACAGGGTTTTATATGAACATGTATGTTACGCAGGTATGTGTATTAAGGTGTATGTAAAAAACATACATGTTTTATATGAACATGCATATTTTCTAATGCAAAATTGAAGTTCTCGCAGTTCCCGCACTTAACAAGGTTCTGAAAATAAAGATATATATATATATATATATATATATATATATATATATATATATATATATATATATATATATATATATATATCATTCGATTCTTTAAATAGTGTTTAGGTTTTGGTTGAAGCATAGGAAATGAGACTTACATGGACATTTGACCGAATATAATAGTCATAGTTGATGCTAAAGTAAATATAACTACCACATGTTTTACTTCTCTTAATACTAAAAAGCTTACTACCTTGAGGATTCCGATAATTTAATGTAAAATTAGTTGTAGCGTTTGAGGTAGAAACAATAATAGTTTGTCCCACAAAACTCGTAAACACGTTCTTTCCTTGTAAAGTATGCACACTTGTAATAAACTATTCTCCAATTGGCCAATAAGCACATGTGAACATGTTTGCACGCTAATTAATCACATTCGTTCCAAAGTAGATTAAAAAATCAAACAAGTGAGCCTTGCTTCAATTCCTACATCAAGCTTCGTGTTTCATTCGTCCAAACTTAGGATCCGAATCAAGGTTACAAGAAAAACCTAAAGAATATTCGTCGGCAGTACTTAGCAGCCATACAATAACAGATAAACATTACATGTGGATGTGCATATCGTATCTATTGTAATATACTAATATAATACGTCGTTTTGTACAGGTGTTACAAACTGCATGTGGTGTATTCGATCATGAATCCTTTTAGAGATCGAACTTTCAGATTTAACAAATGAGATTCCTTTGTACTTCTCACTTATGAATCTTATAGCTTAATCTAAACCGTAAAATTAAGTTTGCAATGTAAAGAAAGATTGTTGTGGTGGAAAAACCTAATACTCCGTAAAATTATTATCAAATAGACCTATTTTTGTAAAGTAGTTAATTATTTTATGAAACGTGATCGACCAGGTGTATATACTTTATATCATAGTGCTATATTTTTATAGATACTATGGATACCTCCTATAAAAAAAACTCACTTTAAGCCTAGTAGCATAGGAGTAACGACAAAAGTAGTCCAGAGTTGATTATTGAAGAGTCCATATCATAAAAAATACGAGTATAATTTATGTAGATCGATGATCAGGTGTTTGTTGAGTTAATTGATTTATTACGAACATATAAGTGTTGCAATAAATAATTAGTTAATCATGTTTTGTGCATGATAGGCATTGGTTGACAGGTCTGCAATCTCCACTTATCGTGGACAAACCACGCTTCATTTCTTAAAAGTTATTTCATTTCTATATATATCTATTTAACCATGTACCGTATATGGTTTACGAGTTGTTTCTTTACAACTTATTCAGTGAGTTTAGATTGTTGTTTCATTTGAATAGGAGAGTTTACAAAAATCTCTCTTTCTCAATTAAAACCAGATCTTATTCTAAATTACTTAATTTAGTAAGCAATCCTTTAGTCTATGATGTAGTTTTTCTCTCAGTAGTGTTAGGCGACAGGCGCACTCATCAATAAGCGCGGGGTATAAATGTTGTTACATCAGCTTTTACTGTATAAAATTTTTATAACAAGAAATTAAAAAAACACCAATTTTTTCCAATAATATTCTTATAACATACTACCAAAAAATAAAACTCGCTCCACTTTTTACATACATAAAAAAGAAAGAAATTCAGATAACACCCGCTATCTCAACAACATTGGCACCTATAACACAACTCTAACACAAGAGCCAGTGCAATGATAACAGCATTATACGAACCATGCATGTCACCTATAACATAATATTGAAACGTATGCACCGTGCCCTCTTATGCTTTGGAGTATTAATCAATCTTTCTGAGCATTGAGCCCGCCCTTATTACGTGGTCATGTTAAACGTTACTCTGGCTCAAACTGTATTTAGAAACTATGTGCATGTTAATACACTTAAATAGACAATTACTAGGTTGCAGTTTTTGGGCATTTTAATTGAGAGAGTACGTGATTGAAAAGTCTAAAGTGTGACTATTTTTGTGTCTAGATTAACGTGAGAGTGGCTTATTTGTTTGTGAAAATGAGTCCATGTGTTGCTAACAACATAACGTTGCCACATTCGTTTAGACATATAATTAGTCATACCAATTATGCACTTCAATAAATGCTCTTTTGATTGTAATTAGCATCATGCACACAGATAACAACGTCACTAAATATTTTTGGTTTGCTTTTCAGTTTTTGACAATTCTTGGTGGCTACAGTAGTTTTTGATTTCGAAAATTCGAAAAGGTACAAAGTATGTGTATCTTGGTGTGAGGGGGTGTTTGATAGCAGCTGAATGCCATTACTCAACACTCATCTCCTAGTCGGTCATTAAATATTTTGTTTGGTAAAAGAAAAGTAGCGTTAAATGAGCCAATTAATTAAGGAACGAGCCATGATAGGATGTGTAGCTCTACTTAGTACATATTTATTTATAATACAATTCGACAACACTTCAATTTTTATTTTTATTTTTTATTTTATTTTTATTATTTATTTTTTTTTTTGTTATTGTCTTTTTCCTGGTGATATTTAATTTTAGCTATCGAGTTATACTAAATATTGTTTTACTTCATTTCAAATTGAATTTACATATCTTACATTGTATTTTAACTATTTTCAGTGACACTATATAACCCCTTTATAATTCTAATTTATAAATTAAAATTGATTGATTAAAAAAAATAATAATAAATAAAAATAAAAAAATGGTTCATTCGATATTTACTACAAAAGAGAGTTCAAAGTATAGTTTCTTTTTCTTATTATACTGCACATTTGGAATACTAATCAAACAATAATTTTCGTTCACGATCCTGTTTATGAATCATTAATTCACTCAACGCTAAATCATATTGATTTATCAAATAACTCTTTTGCCTACGTGGCAAAATTGAGCAATACCATTGACCAATTGAAGTCAAATTGGCTTCACGTTGATCAAACTCATTTAAATTCCATCGTCTTTGGATCAATTGTGTAAACAATTTAAGTAAAAGCTCCCAGTTATGGATGAATTATGATGATCGGTTGTTATTGGAGAAAATGATTGCTGATTTTTTGGTATAAACAGTTTTTTGAAAACCTAATTGTGTTTGAATAAGTGAGTTGTCATGTCATCAATGACGTGGAATAAGAAATGATGATGTGGCTTTTTTGAATGATGATATGGCTTCTTTTTGCCCCGTAGACTTGCAAATTATCGTCTAATATATAATGTGTAGATATATATTAATTTTAAAGGTTAGATAAAGAATATTTTGAAGTTTATATTATGTAAATATGGAATTATCCTTAATTTGTGAATAGAAGTAGTAAATATGATAGTTTTAGAGTGGGATCTTGTGTTTTGTTGACAAATTATATGAGGGTTTCTTTAAGTGGCCGACATGAGTGTTCCTTATATTGGCATGGGCAAATGATTTAAAGTAATATACAAATCTTATCCTTAGCAAGCTTTATGTGCATTCTTAACGGTTAACAACTATTTGTAAGTACAAAACTAGATCTGCCTCTTTCTTTTCTTGTCTCTTGCTTTTTTAACATGAAAGTTGAGTTGGGATGAGACTACATACAATTATTGGACCTCTTATCGTATATTTAATCACAAAACAACATATTTATATTTTCCATCATATGTATTGAACCGAGCTTTACATTGAATCGATGTTATTACAAGTCTCATCAAATTAGTACCTATTTGCAATAGATACTTCAGTAGCAAGAACGGGTCAACTTTTATGAAAGCCTAAAACGAAGCTTTAAAATGATTTTGTTTTAATCATCTTTCTATCATTTTTTGATGCGGAATATTTGATTAATGTTTATAAATCAATAAGGTGTAATATTTCATTTTCAATCGACAAATTAGTAAATCGATTTGGCATCTCTTGTGACATTTTTGATCTTAAATAATTTTTAATAAATTTAGTTTTGTAAACTATAAGACTTGAAAGCTACTTTCGATTGAAGTAGGATAGATGATTAGCTGAGACAAAACTGAGAGTGAAAGCATCGTTGTGGAAAACTAAAGTCAATTTATTAACGCAAACGGTTAAATGGTATTGATAAGAATATTCTAATCTATTTTAAATAATCTAATTAATTTAATCTTTGCCTTTTTATATAGAAAATAGGTCTTTTATATTCTTATCTTTTATATAATACAAGAATTACATCATTTTAGAGTGTTTTGGCAAAACTCTTCTCATTGAAAAAAAAATTGGGCCAATAGGAGAGCTCGATGTGGAAGGATTCTGTTGATTTGTGCAAACACTTGGGATGTTAATCTCAGTAATGTGTTTAGGATATTTATGAATGAATGTAAGTTAGCACGCGAAATTTACTAAAACACACTAAAGGAACAAATGTGATGAATAAGTAAATGAGAATGAACACAACATGAATAACACAAAACGATTCAATATTATTGATGAAATAATACGGGTGATCTAAACTATCACCAGGATTACAAGTGTAACCTTGAATCATTGATACGTGAAAGGGTTTAAAGATGGAAGTTATGCATGGAAAACTATGGGAAAGCTCTGTCTAAGAAGGTGTCTTAAGGGTTCCTTTTATAGTATAAGGAGCCCTTATTACAAGTGGTCAAGTTGCTTAATATAATATATTAGAGGTTTATCTTATCCTAGTATTACACCGTTCAAGGTAAAACACTCCATTATATCTACTGAGACTTCTGTACTACTTCTACTTAACGTATAACTTTGTACATAGACAAATAATACAACTAAATATCTCTAAATAAAATATAACAACTTGTCGTGAAAACTGGCAGGACCTTCTTTAACTAGCAGTACCTTCTTACCCAGAAGGTACTGTTAGTATATCTTCAACATCAGCAAAACTGGAGAGGCAGGCTTAACTATCAACTAGCAGGCTCTTCTGGCAGACTCTTTACTTTGTGCATTTTATTCCCAACAATCCTCCCCTAAACTTGTTATTCCCATTTAAAATAACCAAATTTCTTTGTGAATAAAATTCATCCCTTGAGGATTTGAGGGAACTCTTCCAAAAACCTTATCTTTTTCTCCTTAGGCTTTCATACTGATCAAATATGCTCCCCTTCAATCTTTTGACTGCATCAGTCTCTTCTTCACACAAAAGCTTATTGGAGATCAAGACTGATAATACTTCATAGCTTAAAGGATACTCCTTCTCACCTAGCATAAAGAGCTCTATTCCACTCTGAGTGGAAAGATGATGAACATGACTCATGCTGAAGTATTCCCATGTAACAGATAAATCATAGTAAGGAAATTTCCAATGAGTATCAGTAGGATTTGGATCATACAATCTGCTGAACTCAACCCATAGCTCTTGCTCCTTTGCATCTGGCTTATACTTGGTTTTCAGCTTCTCTTGAACTAATACCCATAATTCATCTAAATCCATTCTGCTACATGCTCTAAGTAGATTTTCAAAGTTCTTGAAAATCTCAACCTTATTTCCAACTCTTGTTATCTTCCATGCTTTGCCAAACTTGTCATTGAAGATTTCCCAATCTATGACTGGATGCCTTGCATGTAAAGGCTCAGCAAAAACAACTTGTGGAACATGGGCAACCATTTCTCTTGATTGAACAGGAGGCAATTTTGCTGTTTGTTCCTTCTGATCATCTTTTCTTCCTTTAGAAGGTCTTTCTTGTGTATCCATGAGAAAACTGGTTTTGTTTCTTCTGTAAGCCTCTAAGTATAGAAGCTTCAGTTCATCAAAAGATTTACCTTTGAGTTGATGATCTTTCATGTTCACTTCTCTTTTCAGATATATATTGAAGAACTTCTTCTGATCTGCTTCAGAAAGTGGCATTTTAAATCCTTTCTTCTGATTCTTATGAATCTGCTGATAGACATCATCCAATGCCTCTTGATTGTATTTCTTGGTGATGAAATCATTGAGCTTGATTGTCATTTCATCTGAGCTAAGAGACTCATCACACACCAGAGTGTAAGCTTCACCTCTTACAATTGGATCAATGGAAATGATGTATTGCAGCTGAGCATCAAACTTTTCTTGCAACATTCTTGTTTCTTCTTCAGCCCCTATAACTTCTTTTTCATGAAGCTGTTTGGACAACTCTTCATCTACAGCCAATTGTGCTTGCTCTTTCTTCTTCAACCTTTTAGGCTTTGGTTCATCTTCAACCACAATTTTCTTGCCCTTGTCTTTTGGTGATGATACTGGACTTGGAGCAGCAGATTGTTCATCAGAGACAAGAAACCTCCCCTGAGGCTGTGATCCTCTCTTTCTTTTGTAAGACACTTGATCAGAACCTTTTAAATTCATAGCTAATAGCCTCTGAATCCCAGCAGGCTCTTGCTCTGCTTCAGCAGTATCTTGTTCTGTTTCAGCAGTATCTTTCAAGCTAACAGGCTCTTTTTCTTGAGTGGCAGGCTCTGTTTCTTGAATAGCAGGCTCTTCATCAAACACTTGAGTTCGTTCATGAAACTGAAATTGAATCTCTTCTTCATTGTTAGAACTACCCATCCTCCCCTTTTTGGAAGAGAGACCCAAACCCTCTGCATCTAAACTTGAGGAACTAGAAACAACCAACAGAGATGTTCTTTTACCCTTCAACAATTTCACCTTCAACTCTAATTTCTCAACCCTTTTAACTAACTTGGTGTTGATCTCTGTAAAATGTTTGTTTTGACTTTCAAGAGTAGTTTGCAAGTGCTGCACTTGCTCCTTTAATTCCCTGATAGTCTGAGCATCTACACTTTGTTGTGGAGGAGATTGTGGTGGTGAGTTATGGTGTGATAATGATGGTGATGTTGCAGATGGTGTTTGTGTTGGTTTGTGAGATGGTAATGGAAATGGTGATGGTGGTGTGACTGATGGTACTGTTGGTGTGAGTGATGGTACTGGTGATGGATGTGGTGATGAATGGTCAGATGATGTGGATGGTTCTTCAGAATGTTGTGGTAACATTTCCTCAAAAAGTGGTACTTCTTCTCCTTGAAAACCAATTTTCATGTTTGAAAACACCTTGTATGTAAGTTTGGGAGTCTTAAAAGGTTTGTTTGGGGGAAGTAACAAATGTTTGGATTTGTTGATGAGGCACTGAATGAACCTTGGGTACATCAAAAACTTTGTTTCACTGTCCACATTTTTAACCAATCCTTCAAAAATATATTTTGAAAAGTTGAATTTCTTGTTTGTTGCCAGGCAAATGAGAGCTGCAGCCATGTTACCACTAAATTTCTCCCATGAGGTTTTCTTTTGGCTTAAACAATGAAGGATGGTATGAATCAAAAATCTCCATTGAGGGGTAAAATGCTTTTTAAGAAATGTAAGCTTTGTAGAAGTTACATTATACCCCATTTTTGTCAAATTTTCAAAGATTTTAGTATCAGGTAGTTGACTAATGCCATCTGAATCATCCAAACGAAGATGTCTTCTAATGGATGATTGGGTAAAAGTCAAGGTTCTACCATCCACTTTGACCATTAACTCTTGAATCCCATCCCTAAGAGTGTTAACTTTAATAGTTTGCCAAAATTGTGAAATTTGAGATTCAAAAATAGTGGGATTCACGAGTAAAGCAAACCTGACATAAGAATTGTTTAGAAAATCCACTGCTTGATGAAAAGTTTCATTGTCATCAAACTTTTCCAAAAATGCTAATTGGTTGTGACGTTTGACAAAACTTAGACGAGCCATGGTGAAAGGTTTGATGAAAATTTTGATTTTGATGGTGGAATTTTATTGTTGTACTGGTAGAAGATGATAGGTGAGTGTGAATTATGATAAGGATTGATTATGAGAAAAATGACTTTTGACCGACTATAAAAAATATGGATAAGTAATTGAAGAGGCGGTCAAAAAGATCTTTTATTATAATAACTATATCCTTAATTCGAGGAAAACATGAATAATTCACAAAAACACCCTTTAAAAACAACGGCTATATTTTAACCTGACAGACTCAACGGCTATGTAGCAGTACCATTTTACTCTACCAGTACTAAAATTTGAACTACCAGTACCTTGTTTTTGAAATAAAACTTGGCAGTCTCTTTGAAATTTTAGAAAATATCCCTTATCGTTTTTAGCAAACTATCAGCTATCAACGGATTTGATAAGTCTTTACCAAGAGCCGTTTGCTTTGGACTAGTCAGTTCGTTAAGTTTTTGAAACTAGGTGAACTGATTACCTTATAGTTTTTAGCAAACTATCAGCTATCAACGGATTTGAGAAGTCTTTACCAAGAGCCGTTTGCTTTGGACTAGCCAGCTCTTAAGTTTTGAAAAACTTGGTGAACTGATTACCATTTCCAGATCCTGATTGTGTTAGCAAGCTTGAGTAACCTGAAATGGTTAGTTGTAAACCAAAAGAATAGAGTGCAAAGCACTTGTTTTATAGCATTGTTAACATTTAAACATCAAGATGAGCAAAAACAGAGCAAACTTTGAACTAACAGTACCAATTTTGTACTGACAGTACCTTATGACTAACTAGCAGTACCATGTTTAGAGGCTAGAACTTGTTTATTTATATACAAAACACAGGTTTTTCAAAGATTTATCATACCAATACCTGCTACCAGGTATTTAAACCTACCTAAATCAAAAGCTTTGGTGAGAAGGTCTGCAAAATTATTTTCAGAATCAATTTTGACAACTTGTATTAACCTTTTCTCATTGCAATCTCTTATGAAATGGCATCTGATTTCAATGTGTTTTGTTTTTGAATGTTGAACTGGGTTTTTAATGATACAAATAGTACTGCTATTGTCAATGTAAATAATGGTGTTAAGAAAATTGTACCCATAGTCAAGCAATTGATTCTGGATCCAAAGAACTTGGCCACAACAACTTGCACTTGCAACATATTCTGCTTCAGTTGTAGAATTGGCCACCATTGTTTGCTTCTTGCATTGCCATGATATGAGTCTGCAGCCAAGAAATTGACATCCACCAATTGTGGTTTTTCTGTCTGGGGTTGCACCAGCATAGTCACTATCTGAGTAAGCTATCAAATCAAAAGATGATTCCCTTGGATACCATAGACCCAACTTAGGCTGGCCCTTGAGGTATCTGAAGATCCTTTTGACTGCTGTGAGATGAGAAACTTTTGGATTTACTTGAAACCTTGCACATACACATACTGAGAACATGATATCTGGTCTTGATGATGTAAGGTACATTAGTGACCCAATCATTGATCTGTAGTTGTGCACATCAACATCTTCACCCTCAGCATCTTTGTGCAACCCCTTTTCTGGATCCATTGGTGTACTTGCAACCTTTGAATCTGCAAACCCAAATTTCCTTAGGATCTCTGCTACATACTTATCTTGGCTGATAAATATGCCTTCATTATATTGTTTCACTTGGAGACCCAAAAAGAAAGTAAGTTCCCCCATGGAACTCATTTCAAACTTACTATGCATAAGTTTTTCAAACTCCACACACAATTCCTGGTTTATGGATCCGAAGATAATGTCATCAACATAAATCTGCACCAGCAAGATGTCTTTCTTGGTTCTTTTGATGAACAAAGTTGGATCAATCTTGCCTCTTTGAAATCCATTTTCCAATAAATAGAAAGCCAATGTTTCATACCATGCTCTAGGAGCTTGGTGTAGACCATAAAGAGCTTTGGTAACCTTGTACACCTTGTCTGGATATTCTGCATCAATGAAGCCTGGAGGTTGAGAAACATACACCTCTTCTTCAATAGTACCATACAATGTTGCAAAAATCGGCCGAATCAGCCGATTAATCGCCGATTAATCGCTAATCAGTGATGCACCTTGTCGATTTTCAAAAATCGGTGAAAAAATCGGCCTAGGCAAAAAAATCAGAAAAAATGGGTCAAAAATCGGCCGAATCGGTCAAAAATCGGCCGAATCGGCCAAAAATCGGTCGAATCGGTCAATTTAAAAAAAATAGAAATTTAGGCATTTTACTTAATTTGGGGATCGTTTATTTCACTTATAACGTACAATGGGCCTCATAATCAGAATTAAAGCCTTTTATTGAGGTTTGTAAACATAGAAGGCTTGGAATCAGTTAAGATCTTTAGTTTGCTCTACAGAAATTCCCAAAACATGTAGGAAATGCCAAACCGATTAATCACCGATTAATCACCGCCTTGACCGATTACAGGCTGCGGGGTGGTCGACCGCCCGACTACCGATTCACGATTTTTGCAACATTGGTACCATATAAAAAGGCACTTTTGACATCCATTTGGTAGACAGTGAAACCTATGAAAGAAGCATAGGCCAAGAATAGCCTAATTGCTTCAATTCTTGCAACTGGAGCAAAAACTTCTTCATAATCCACTCCTTCTTCTTGAGTATACCCTTGGGCCACCAATCTGGCTTTGTTTTTTATCATAATTCCCCTTTCATCTTTCTTATTTCTGAAAACCTATTTGGTTCCAATTGCCCTGTAACCTTTGGGCAAATCAACCAGTACCCAAACCTTCTGCAGTTTGAATTGAAGCAGCTCTTCTTGCATTGCTTCAACCCAGCTTGAATCATCTAAGGCTTTTGTAATGTTTTTGGGTTCTACTTGTGAGAGAAAGCATGAAAACAGGCATATGTAGGCAACTTCATGGTTCTTTTCTTCATACACAGCTAGGACAAACCCATTTTTGTCTGAAGATAAGACTTGAGTTCTTGTTTTAACACCAGAATCAATGCTGCCAATCACATTATCAATGGAGTGATCTTTGAGAATTCTTGTGTTGTGTGTTATAGGAACATCATAGGAAATTAGAAGGTTTCCAATCCCTACATCTTCTGGTAAGGAATCATCTGATAGAACATTTAATGGTTCAGCAGGACCAATTTGTGAACTGGCAGTACCATCTGTTGAACTGGCAGTACCATCTTGTGAATTGGCAGTACCATTTTCATTTTCAGAAGTTTGTTGATTCCCTTGATCTTGAATTCCATGATCATCTTCAACACCTTCATTTGTAGTATTTGAAGGCTCTCCATGACTTGAAGATGAATCCAATCCTGTCCAAATTGGCATCAAGATGTAATCTTGATCCTCAGTTGTTTCATCATTGTCTTCAAAACCTGCATTATCATTAGTATTTGTACCTGTGACAGGCACATAATTCATAGATTCTGAAAGCTTATCAATGTCAAAACACCAATCTAGTCCAGTGCCTACAACATTTGGTAGTTTCTCTTGGAACTCTATGTGCAGGTTTTCTTCCACTAGCCTAGTGCATTTATTATACCCCCTATAGGCTTTACTTTGCAAAGAATACCCTATCATGTAGCCTTCATCAGCTTTTCCTTCAAACTTTCCTAGATGATCTTTGGTACTGAGAATAGTGACATGACATCCAAAAGGTCTCATAAAACTTAGAGATGGTGTTCTACCAAACAAAAGTTCATAAGGAGTCTTTCTATGAGGTTTAATCACAAGAACCCTATTCTGTACATAACAAGCAGTACCTACTGCTTCAGCCCAAAATGAAACAGGCAACTTAGAATCTACTAGCATTGTTCTAGCAGCCTCTATAAGTGTTCTATTTTTCCTTTCTGCTACTCCATTTTGCTGTGGGGTTCTAGCTACACTATATTCTCTTTTTATTCCTTTTTCTTTGCAAAATTCATCCGTAACTCTATTCTTGAATTTTGTCCCATTGTCACATCTAATTACTTTTACTTTCTTATCAATTTGGTTTTCTATTCCTGTAATGTAGGACTTAAGGATCTCACTTGTTTCATCCTTAGTTCTTAAAAAGAAAACCCAAGAGAATCTGCTGTAATCATCAGTAACTACAAGACAATATCTTTTACCATTCAAGCTATACACAGAAGTAGGAGCAAAGAGGTCCATATGAAGCATGTATAAAGCTTGAGAAATTGAGTTATGGGTCTTGGGCTTACAAGAAGCTCTATGTTGTTTGCCTTTTAGACAATCAACACAGGTTTGGTCATTTTGAAAAATCTTTTTGGGTAAACCTCTAACCAAATCATATTTTGCAATTGTATTGATTGTTTTAAAGTTTACATGACCAAGTCTTCTATGCCAAAGCATAGATTCATCCAATGAGGCTTTTGCTACTAGACAGGTTAAACTCTATTTAGGAACAATGTTCTTTAAATCAATAATATACATATTGTTCTTTCTAGGGATTTTAAGAAGAATCTGATTTTCATCAGGAATTTTAAAATCAGGAGAAAGTACAATGCATTCAGTGTCAGTAAAAAGAACATTGTTCTTTGTGTCACACATTTGTGAGACACTTAAGAGATTAAACTGTAGTTCTTTCACAAAGTACACATTTTCAAAATCTAATTTACTGGTATTAATTGTACCTTTACCAGTAATCTTTCCTTTGATTCCTCCCCCAAAGGTAACATATCCTCCATCAAATGATTTGAAGTCTTTGAGGTAAGACATGTTGCCTGTCATGTGCCTTGAACATCCACTATCTACATATCATTGATCTGCAATATCATTTGAATGTTCCTGCACATGTATACACATATTAGTTTCCTTGGGGTACCCAAGCCATGACTGACTTGGGTTTTCCTCGTGCATCAATGTAATCAAACCTTTTTAGGACTGTTGATGCACCATTTAATTGGAGTGGTCTCCAAATCCAACATGCTGAGGACTTAACAGCATTGTCATTTTTAACACATTTTGTGGTTTTTGGTCTAACAGTATCAAATTTGGCAGTACCATTTGGTCTAGCAGGACCATATGGCCTAGCAGGACCTTTAGATTTTGGTCTCCAGTCTTGTGTTTTAACCACAAAATTCCTTTCAATATGACTTTTCACAACTTTTGGTGTATGTTTGAAAGTATTACTTGCACCCTTAGTAGTGAATTTTGGGTAAACAGGCTCATTTGGTCTAACATTATGATTGACTTTTGGTGTGTTAGATTTCACAAAACCTTTTCTGGGATTTGTTTTATTTTTTTTAGACCTTGATGTACTCCCAGAAACCCAATTGTTACAAAAAGCATGAATATGATTAAAACTACCACAGTAATAGCATGCTTTATTGTACAAAACAAAGTTATCACCAAGTTGATGTGACTTAAGATTGTTCCAATTTCTCTGACTACCTCTAGGTTTGCTATTACATTTAGCACAACATTCAACTGTTTTTAGAACAACTTTAGTCTTTGTGATACTTTCTACACTTTTAGGACTGGTTGGTCCTACTTTGTTTCCTTTCTTAGAAACAGTCTCTTTTCCATTTACATCAGATGTCCAACCTTCATTAGATGTAACATCTGAGCTCTTATCAGTGAGCATCTTTTCTTTGGAAAGTGAAGTATCACTTGTACTCTCAAAAGGTTCACTATTTTCTGCAGGTTTTACTTTTTCTAGTGGTTTATTTGTGAGTTCATGTAAACCTGATTCAGCAAGATCTAAACCTAGGGGACAGGGAATTCCTCTGTAAGGAGGTGGAAATGTGTTGTATCCAATCCCAGATTTGATTTTCTTGTTCATTTGGTTCTCAACTATACTTTTAGTACATGCAGAAGCATTTTCTAATGTTGTAACAGTTAGTTGAATATTATCTTTTGCTTGTTTCACTTTAGCAAACTCAGTTCTTAACAGGTTTATTTCAGCATCTTTAAGAAGTATGTCTTTATTAAGAATAGCTTTTGTGTCAGAAAAGGTGAGTTCATTTTCTCTAAAGTGAATTATCTGTTTTTCAAGTTTGGACATACCACACTTATGATTAACTAGGTCTTGATGAGTTTTTCTTTCTTCTACTTTCAGTTCATCAAAAAGTTTTCTTAAGATTTCTAATTCTTTAAAAACTTCACAAGTAGCAGAACATTTAGTAATTTGTACCTCAGGATTAGAGAGAGCCATTAAAGCCATTTCATTTGAGGATGACTCTTCTTCACCCATAAAGCTCCAATCAAACCCCAGCCCATCAATAGCTACCATAGCTTTTGTTTCAGTGATATCTACTTCTTTGCTCTTGTTCTCATTGTTTCCCCTGTTCTTGTTCTCAAAACCTCTTCCCTTATCACCCTGCTTCTTTGGTCTTCTACATTCTCTTGAGTAGTGACCCTTCATGTGGCAGTTGTAGCACTCCACTTTAGACTTGTCATACCCAGCAGGTTCATTGCCATTGATGACAATCTTCTTTCCAGTCCTCATCAAATATTTCTTAGCCCTCATGCTAAGAAGCGAAAGCTGCCATTTTATGTCCATTTCTTCAAGATCATCATCACTGATCTCTTGAAGATCTTTAAAGGTCAATGTGGAACCATTGTGTTGTGATGTTAGGAAAGCACAACCAATTGTTTCATCTAAAATGGTTTTGGTACTGCTGGAAGTACTAGCAGTACCAAGATTTGTGTTGGCAGTACCTTCTTCTCTACTATCTTTTTCTTCATCAACTTTCTTGGAAGTACCATGAGATGACATAAATGCCATATTTCCTGAGCTTGAACTAGTAGACTTCATGCTCTACTATTTTGAAGTTGCTGTAAAGATCATTGAGACTCATGGAATCAATATCTGGTTTGTTTTTCCAGACAAT
This sequence comes from Artemisia argyi, assembly GCA_030686995.1. Lineage (NCBI taxonomy): Eukaryota > Viridiplantae > Streptophyta > Magnoliopsida > Asterales > Asteraceae > Artemisia > Artemisia argyi. The sequence continues at coordinate 109,726,867 of CM060686.1, read as the reverse complement.
GACATGCATGGCCCATTCAGAGGGTAGACTTCTAAGGAATTTGGAGTTTAAGTCTTCTTGAGATATTATCACTTCATGAATGGCTAACTGACTAGAAAGCTTTTGTAGTCTATTGAACATGCTGTCCAAAGTCTCATTTGGTGTGGTTGAAAAGTTTTCAAACTGTTGTTTTAAAAGTGTTTTCTGGGTTTTCTTGGTGGCATCATTACCACCAAATCTAGCCACAATAGCTTGAAAAAAGGTTTTAGCACACTTGTACTTGTTAAAGATTAAAAGCTGGTCATTTAAAATAGACATGAGAAGCATACTCCTGGCTTTAAGATCATTTCTCTTTTGAATTCTTTCTTCAGCGGTTATTGGGTTTACTTGCACAGTTGTGACAAGTGCATCATTTACTGTGGAGGTGGTGGTTACTGGTTTAAATGAGTTTCCTTCTTCAATAATCTCACAAAGTGCATAGTCTTGCACTTGGAAGTATTGTTCAACCCTCAGTCTCTACATCTCAAACTCATTCTGTTTGAGTAATGGAAGTTTTGCAGCCACATTGGTTTGAATGTGCTCAACATCCATTTTTGCTTTGTTCTTTTATGTCATAAATATCAGCCTTGCTCTGATACCACTTGTGGAAGGATTCTGTTGATTTGTGCAAACACTTGGGATGTTAATCTCAGTAATGTGTTTAGGATATTTATGAATGAATGTGAGTTATCACGCGGAATTTACTAAAACACACTAAAGGAACAAAGGTGATGAATAAGTAAATGAGAATGAACACAACATGACTAACACAAAACGATTCAATATTATTGATGAAATAATACGGGTGATCTAAACCATCACCAGGATTACAAGTGTAACCTTGAATCTTTGATACGTGAAAGGGTTTAAAGATGGAAGTTATGCATGGAAAACTATGGGAAAGCTCTGTCTAAGAAGGTGTCTTAAGGGTTCCTTTTATAGTATAAGGAGCCCTTATTACAAGTGGTCAAGTTGCTTAATATAATATATTAGAGGTTTATCTTATCCTAATATTACACCTTTCAAGGTAAAACACTCCATTATATCTACTGAGACTTCTGTACTACTTCTACTTAACGTATAACTTTGTACAAAGACTAATAATACAACTAAATATCTCTAAATAAAATACAACAACTTGTCGTGAAAACTGGCAGGACCTTCTTTAACTAGCAGTACCTTCTTACCCAGAAGGTACTGTTAGTATATCTTCAACATCAGCAAAACTGAAGAGGCAGACTTATCTATCAACTAGCAGGCTCTTCTGGCAGACTCTTTACTTTGTGCATTTTATTCCCAACACTCGATTTTGACACATAAGCGAAATCAAGTAATATGATTGGCCAATAAAAAGTCAAAATAGAACTGATTTTGGTCAAACTTTAATAAATTTGGTGGAGAATTTGATTGATAAAAAAACACATAAAAATATAAGTGTCAAATTTATAAAAATAAAAACTTAAGAAAAGATGAGGTAATTAATAAAACCTTAGTGATTGAATTTTAAATATATTAGAGTTAAGTGTAAAATTATAAGTCTTCATGTTTTTTTAATAACTTTAGATAATAAACAATTAACCCCTTACACTTTATACCCCATACTTTATAATGTTAACTTTGTTTAAAATAACATGAGTAAAAGTATGAGGTTTTTTTTTTTTTTTTTTTTTTTTTTTTTTTTTAACTTTCATCCATTAAAATAAATTTAGTAAATATGCGAATTAGTTTTAATATACGTTAAATATTTTTTAATCTAATGTTAGTTTTAAACTTTCATCTACTAAAATATTTTTTTAAATAAGGACTCATGTTACTATATAAAAGTTTAATTTATGCGTACACGGATTTGAAATACGGTTAAATTATTAGTAACGGGAAAATAAATATCAAATGGTAAGCATGAGTTACTGTGATATGAAAATAAATGTACGCGATTCTACTTATAATAACGACTCATGAAATTGTTATTTAAAACTAATATATGGATATCCATAAAAACATTTTAAAAACTTTACGGAGCATATTTTAACTTCATCAACGCTCATTATGCGCCACTAAATTTGTACATTTTGTACAACATAATATTAATAGTTAAAGTTAAACAACAATATCAATCTCAAACTCAACATATCGGTTAGATAGTCATTCTTTAATATAGAAGGTGTTTTCTTTAAATTATAAAAAAAAATGCATGAATCACAATCCTTAGTTGATAAGAATCACCTCCTAAATCAAAAAAAGAAAAAATACGTAACGAAAATATAAGTAAAAGAAATACCACAATTACAAAACACATCGTAAATTGATAGCACGGGTTTGCAAAACTAATAGCATATATTACTAACATCTCATGCAAGTCAAGTATTATCATGTGATTTTGCTTGAATAATAAAATATAATTTTTAATTCAAAAACATTCTTCTAAAATAATAGGTAGATTAGAACATATATACATATGATTTTTTTATCTTTAGTCCATTAAGTAAAACTATTTGAAACATGTTAAGTGGTTCATTTCTTAATCGATAATAATAAATAATCAAATCAAAATTTTAAAAGACCCTGTGTGTGCACAGGTATTATAACTAGTTAAATATAATGGGATTAAATTAACTTGTATGCTTCAAAATTATAAACAAAATTGGGTCAAATTTTGATTATTTAACATTTATCGGAAATTTGAGGCCTTCCATAACTAGATCTCTTAAGATGACGGCCAGGAAAACACGAGATTAACTTTAAATATATACAAGGTGTTGAGAAATGAGGGGTTTTAGAAAATCGAGCGCCTCAAGTCATATATTCACTTGCTTTATCCTTAAGTCACAACTTTTTAGTAGAAATTTATGTTCTTATTATCAACCAACTTTTATAAGCACTTAACTTATACAATGTTTGTTTCATGATCTTATCTATTATCTATCTATTGCTGCCGAAGCATACATTCAAGAAAAGCATGTCATCCGTTGGATCAATGGTCTTTCAATCTTGACCATTCTAAATCCTTAATTATCATGTTCAACAAACTTGAGCAAAAAACTCACACATGCAAAATTAAATATAGTATGATAAGTGTAAACTTTTTAAGTAAATCCATTCACCTCCTTATTAGATGCATGCTTTTGACCTTATCTTCTTATATTAAGCATTTGAATATCAACTTCTGGCGCCTGAATTACCCATGCATTCCTTATCTTCCTATATTCAACTTTTGAATATCAAATAGTTGGCGCCTAAATTACCCTATGCATCCCCTAGGTTTAGGTCACAATTTGCCTATATATATGAGAGTAAATTTCACTCTTTCCCTGCAAAATACAACCAATTATTAGTAGCTTTCACTTTCACTCTTTACCTTCAAATCAAAATGGCAAACAATCAGGTGATTGTCTACACATATAGGTGTTCATATTACATCATAATATCATATACAAACAAGCTTAACTATCACTTTCTTTAAATCATGCATTCTAATCTTCTGCTTTTTACTTAGGACCTTGCTGAAATCAACCATGCAATGATGCCAAACCACAACAACCAGGTTATACGTTATATACATCATGCATTTTACATATATATTTTTTATGTCGTAGTTTGTTTGTTTGTTTTTTTTGTTTTTGTTTTTTTTTTTTGTTTCGTTTTTTTTAATCCGTTGTATTGTATATCAGGATGTCGCGATCAACAATGAGGCAGCAAAAAAAAGAAAACGTGAGGAGAACCTGATAAACTGGAAATGGAGTGAAGTAATTGTAGTTGATGATCTTCCGGATGAAGTTGAACCTGCTAATGTTACTAATGTCCCAATCACTGCTAATGCCACAGACCTGACAATCATTCAACATGTAATTACATTAACATACTTATTCATCTACTTAACTTTTGTTTTTAATAATGTGCCACATATGTTCATTAACTCATGCACTAAATTTTGTAAGCAGGAGGTTAGTGATGATGAAATACCAATGGCCCCGATCAAGAGAAACAAAAAAAGTCAAATCAAAATAACTGGAAGAAACAGGTTCAAGCAACTATTCGATGAAGATGAAAGCGAAGAAGATGACAGGTTCAAGCTACCATTTGATGAGGATGCAAGCGAAGAAGATGAAGACACCGATGATGATGATTGGGTTTAGCAATAACACAACTATTTTAAGTTTTAGTCTCTATTGTTAGGCTACTATCTTAGTAGTATTTTTCTTTAAGTTCCATCAGTTAGACTACTATTGAGTAGTATGTCTTTTCATTGTCTTTTTTAGGTGATCAATAAAACAAATGTTTTACTTTATATTATGAGTTTACAAATGGATATGTTTCTTGAAACCTTATATATAAGGTTGGTTCTTCCCATAGGATACCATTAATATTGACAATGGTAAGTATATAATCAGTCATGAGTCATGGGTATAAAAATACAATACCTTGGAATTCGACAAAAATGGTGATGGCCCCAAAAGTTGCAGATGAAAAATATGAGAAAAGTGTTCCACTTCATTTATTGAGAAATAAAGATTAAGAATTAACAATGCCAATGCTACATTGGCCAGTTTTTGGCAAGATGTTACAATAACAGAACACGTACAACGATAGTCATTCTATACCTATGTCTATGCTACAAAAATGCATGGCATTCTGAACCGCGTTGCATGTTTTGATGCTCATGGAGAAGTCAAATGTGTTGGCATGGGAGGGTGACTACTACTTCTTGATGGTGTCCAAGCATATATCAACATGCCCATCACAAGCACAACTGCACCTGCTATGAAGCCAGATGGGAGGGAGGATGCCACCCCCAAGTATGGTAGCGGAAGCGTGAACAGAAACACAGATATTGGAACTTCATGCAAATTTTAACAATATGAGTTGAAGTACGTAACTTTTTTCAAGATTCCTGATGGAGGTATTATTGATGGTGTTTTGTTGATACATAGATAGTAAATGTGTGAGGCATTATTGATGGTGTTTCGTTAAAACAACATGTCTTGAGTTTATCTACTACTTTACTGGTGTGCAATTCGCGTGTTAGGTTCATTCTCTTTTTCGTAGATAATTTTGTGGACTACACATGATCTGTAATTTTTCTGTTTGCAACATTATCTATAATTTTTCTGAGTGGACCATGAGAAGATTACATACAATGGAATACACATTAGATTGACACAAATTTGAAATGGTCAACATTATCACTCAAATATTTAACTCAAATTTCCACTAATTTCGGTTCCCAGTTATTTGGATAAAGTTGGTACCTTTTTTTTTTGTTAAGGTTGTTACTTATCCAATTAATAACTTAAATTTAAACTTTTTACTTGTGAATTCTTCAAACTTAGGTGGCAAAAAAATTTATTTTCACCCATCTTCTCATATTTTTCATCTGCAACTTTTGGGGCCATCACCATTTTTGTCGAATTCCAAGGTATTGTATTTTTATACCCATGACTCATGACTGATTATATACTTACAATTCTCAGTATTAATGCTATCCTATGGGACATTCTATGGTTTCTCATAACCCTTTTTTATCAACTGTATGATAACAACTTAAGTTACATGTCTTTATAGGTCGTTTAATTGCTTATTATCTATCTATTGCACTAAAGATTGGAATACCTTTAACAGGTTATTTTCTAACCTCTCTTTAATCTTTCTTTCATTATCATATAAAACACCAACTATAACATTATGTCATTATAGAATCAGCTTGTGGCACATATATACTTTGTCGGCCCATAGAACTACAAACGTTTCATATATTACTATTGTTGTGTCTGATAGAAATGAGGAGGCAACTAAATGAGAACTATGATCCAAATGCAAACATTAATGGACATAGTAACCATTTATCGAATTGTTATACTACTTCCACAACACCAAATGTGCAACCATTAACTGATATTACAAATATCAGTCGGAACACATTACCTCTTCCTCATGTCGTTTCATCAAACTTGAATTCTTATCAAACACCTCAAGTTAGGAGAGGCCGAGGTCGTCCGCGGTTAGGCACACAACCTTCAAGTTTTAACAATAATACTACAGTTACACAACCACGACGTCGTGGCAGGCCTCCATCTCGAGTTGATTCTCCATCTGTTTCTCGCAATGTTAGACAACATACAAATCATGATGTCGAAAATGTTGGTACTCTGCCTCCTCGGGCAAACATACTTGCTAATGACAATGTCACATCAGGTGAGTAAACATTATTCTATTTTGCTCTCATTAGTTATTCCAAATGCTTTTTTCAGCCACTTTCATTATTTTTTTACTGTTCTTAATAATATACAAGTTTCAGTTCAGTGATTTACAAAAATTGATTTTATCCAATAAATTGCCATACTCACATGAACCTGTAACTTTCTTACTCACTTTAACATCTAAATATGTCTCTTTATGTAACATTATCATTATAGGTTGACTTTCGATGATAACCATGTTCGTGTATCAACACGACCAACTCCATAAACCGTTATTACATCGAGGACTGTTGTTAATAGTGAAGGCAACCCACTTCATGTGGGTAATCCAGTTCATGTTACTAGAAGTTCGAACACCTCTATAAACTCAATGCCACATTTACATCACATAAGAGGGTCTACTTCCACCAACAACGCAATTAATTTGAGTCAAATTGCACGACAAGTTGTTGTTGGTAACAATGGAAATCCAAATTCAGATCATTTGGCCAATACATTTGATGTGACAAGAGTAAATAACACATCTGTAACATCAATACCACGTTCAACGCGCTCAAGAAGGAATACTTTCACCAACAGCGCAACAGATTCCAACGTGTATCGAAACACACGACAACATCGTAAGAAACTAAATCGTATTCTTATTTTCATTTTCATTATGTTTTACTCATTAGACATCTAAATTTGCTGTCTTTTTAGGTCGAATGTTCGAATACTGGGATTGTGGCGACGCTGTGCACCAATGTCCGCATTGCGCAGCAATGTTGTGGTATGAGGAGCGAACAATATAATCACGTTCTCCATGTGTCCCAAAGTTCTCGATATGCTGTAGTGAAGGAAAAGTTCAGCTTCCTTTTCTTGAAGATCCTCCACAACTTTTACAAGAATTAATGGATTACAACGGTGGTGAACGTTCTAAACTCTTTAGGAAGCATATAAAGATTTTATGCTCGATGTTTTCCTTCACGTCGACAGAAGGAAAAATAAACAAAGAGATAAATAACGGTGGTGCACCTTACACGTTTCAGATCAACGGCCACAACCATCACAAAATCGGGACTCTCTTACCAACACATGAGGACGGCCGTCCTAGGTTTGCCCAACTGTACGTATTTGACACCGTTAATGAAGTTGAAAACTGTTTCTATGCATTAAACAGAAGGCTAACCTCAAGTCCTGAAGATGTGATGCTTCAGATGTTGGTTCGAGACCTTATAACCATGCTTAACCAAAACAACCCATTAGTACAGGCTTTTAGAATGGCAAGGGAAAGATTAAGTGCTGCATCATTGCAACCCGTAACTCTTCATCTAATTTCCACACGACAAAGAAATGCAAGGCAATACAACCTACCCACAGCTTCTGAAGTGGCTGCATTAGTACCGGGAGATGGCAACCCCACGGATTCTCTAGATGTAATCGTTGAAAAAGGGGTGGCGAGGTAGGTCAAAATTCTGTGAAGCGAATTTCTGAGTTGCACCCAAGCTTTATGGCTTTGCAATATCCATTGCTATTCCCGTACGGAGAAGATGGGTTCCGTTTGTACATACCTCTTAATGTACCTCCTTCAACGAGGAGGAAATACTTAAGTTTGAGGGAATATTATTGTTTCCGTTTGCACCATAGGCTTCGCGAAGGAAAGACATTGCTTAAAGCTGGGCGTCTATTTCACACGTATGTTGTTGATGCTTATACTGCTATTCTCGACCATGATCTAGACTGGTATAAAAGAAATCAGAACACGATTCGGTCTGAGTTGTATAACGGATTACATGATCGTGTTTCTAATGGAGAGACAGACTTAGAATCAATTGGCCGACGAGTTATCTTGCCCTCATCATTTACCGGAGGACCTAGACATATGGTTCAGCAATATCAGAACGCAATGGCAATATGTCGTTGGGCTGGACCTCCTGACCTTTTTCTAACCATGACGTGCAATCCAAATTGGCCTGAAATTCAACGTCATGTTGAAGATGCCATACCAGGCCAACCAACGTGTGATAGACCAGATGTCATCGCGAAGGTTTTTAAGATCAAACTAGATGAACTTATGAAAGATATAAGGAAAGCTAATCATTTTGGTCGAGTTAAAGCTGGTGCGTGTTTTTCACAAACATTTTCTCATATTTTGTCTTACATACTTATTATGTTTAGTACATTAATCTTGCTATGTACAAATGCAGTTATTTACACAATCGAGTTTCAAAAACGTGGATTGCCCCATTGTCATGCTCTCATATTTTTGCACGAAGATGAGAAGATATTTTCTCCCAATCAGATTGATCATGTCATATCCGCAGAGTTACCATCTGAACTAGATGATCCGATTGGATTTAAGGCTGTTCGTAGTCATATGATGCATGGACCGTGTGGAGAGCTTAACCCTTCAAATTCATGTATGTCCATAGACCGTGGATGTGAAAAAGGATACCCGAAGGCATACTGTCCGGAAACTTTTATTAGCAGTGACGGTTGGCCCCATTATAAGAGAACAAACAATGGAAGAAAAGCAAAAGTTGGTAGAAGAAATATTATGCTTGATAACACTTTCGTCGTTGATTTGATTGTGAAATACGATTGCCATATAAATGTTAAATGGTGTAACCAAGGATCATTGGTCAAATACCTTTTTGCCTATTTAAACAAAGGTCCAGATCGTGCAACTATAGTAATAGAAGGTCAAAATAACATACCATCATCAGGACCAAGAACATCATATGCTTCTATAGTGCAACGTGAAAACGAAATTGAAGAATACCTCAGTTGTCGATACATTTCAGCCTCTGAATCATGCTGGAAAATATATGGTTTCGAAATGCATTATCGTTCTATCGCCGTTGAAAGACTTCCATTTCATGAAGAAGGTTGTCATAGAGTTTACTTTAGAGAGGACGATGATGTTGAAGATGTAGTTGATAGAACGACCTCTGCAATGTCTAAGTTTACAGGATGGATGAAATCAAATATAATATATCCCCATGGACGAGGTCTAACTTATTCAGATTATCCAACGATGTTTACATGGCATGATAATGATAAAGAATGGAGGCCACGTAAGAGTGGGATGGCCATTGGTCGTATATATTATGTCACTCCTTCAATGGGGGAGAAGTACTATCTTCGTATGTTACTAAATGTTGTACGTGGCTGCAGGGGTTGGGAAGAACTTCGCACTGTAGATGATATAGTGTATCCAACATACAGGGAGACTTGTAAGGCATATAGGCTTTTAGGGGATGATGTTGAGTGGGTTCAAGCAGTAACAAATGCATCTCAATGGCAGTTAGGGGATCAACTTCGAGATATGTTTGTAACCATATTATTATTTTGTACGGTTTCTGATCATGCACAACTCTTTAGGGAATGTCTTCCTTTTCTATCCGAAGATATTCCTTATAGGCAACATCAGTTGTTGATGAATGACCAGGTGGTGTTTACAAATGAAGAGATTCAAAATTACACTTTAATGGAAATTGAGATGATTTTAAATAGTAATAACAGATCATTGACAGATTTTCTAGGCCTCCCTCAAATCAATCATAACCTATTGAATATGGGAACAAACAGGCTGATTGCTGAAAAAAGAAGGTACAACCCGCGTGATGAATTAGACCGGTTTACCAATTTGTATGCGGGATTGAATCCCCAACAAAAAGATGTGTATGATAACATTATGCAAGTTGTCAACACGAAAAATGGAGGCCTTTTTTTTGTATATGGTAGCGGAGGTACAGGAAAAACATACTTGTGGAATACAATTATAGCTTCAATACGTTCACAAGCTAAAATAGTTTTGTCAGTTGCATCATCTGGCATTGCCTCACTACTATTGCCCGGTGGTCGAACATCACACTCAAGATTTCGTATCCCCATCGATCTTGACAATGAGTCATGTTGTGGAATTGATGTCACTTCAGATCTTGCAGAATTAATCAGACAGTCAGAACTAATTATTTGGGACGTGGCGCCTTTACAACATCGACATGCTTTTGAAGCTGTCGATTGGACATTAAGAGATGTGTGTAGACATAACAGAGCTGGAAATCAAGTATTCGGTGGTAAGGTCGTTGTTCTCGGTGGTGACTTTAGGCAAATTCTTCCTGTTATTCCAAAGGCAAGTAGGAGTGAAATCGTTTCTTCTGCTGTAAACAAGTCTAGAGCCATATGGGATCAATGCAAGGTTTTTATTTTGTCTACAAACATGCGTCTGCGTGATCCGACAATGGATCCTTCAGATATGAATCAAATTATGAATTTCAATAAATGGCTTTTAGATATGGGGGACGGCAAACTTCCAGCTGTTGCACTTGATCAAGAAGATGAGGCCACTTGGATTACGATTCCTGATGATCTTTTAATTCCAGTAAATGATGACCCAATCGGTGCTATTGTACAGAATACATTCCCCGATCTTTTAAGCAAAATCAATGATATTGATTACCTAAAAGAGCGATGTATCTTGTGCCCAACAAATGAAATTGTCGATAAGATTAATTCACATGTTCTTGAGAAGATGTCAGGTGAGTTGCATGAAATGCTTAGTGCCGATGAGATAGACCCGAGTACAGGAAACTTGGAAGAAATGCAAATCATGTACCCTCCTGAATTTCTAAACAGATTGCGTTTTTCCGGTATCCCAAACCATAAACTTGAACTAAAGATCGGAGTGCCAGTCATATTGCTACGTAATACAAATTTACGACGGGGTCTGTGTAACGGGACACGGTTAATCATAACTAATATCAGCTGTACGGTTCTTGAGGCTGAAATAATAACTGGGAGACATATACATGAAAAAGTATTGATCAACCGAATTGATATGACTCCGACCGATAAGTCATGGCCTTTTCAATTTAGACGAAGGCAATTTCCTGTTAAAGTTTGCTTTGGCATGACAATTAACAAAAGCCAGGGTCAAACCTTTAATCATGTTTGTGCTTACCTTGAGAAGCCGATTTTTACACATGGTCAACTTTATGTTGTCGCATCGCGAGTAACTTCGCGTGCTGGTCTTCGGTTCTATATTGATAACAAGGGAATATGTGATAATAATATGACAAAAAATGTTGTATATAAAGAGGTGTACTATAATTTGCCAGTAGGTATGTTAGATGTGTGTATATTTTTTTTTGAAATTGTGACCCTATTTGACACTATGTTGGTTTCTTATTTTGTAGGTAACATTCAGCAACCATGAGCAATCGATATCGTTATATTAGTGAGTTGTGTGCTAATGTCACTGATAATTGGACCGTTAATGTTATGGTTTCACGAGTATGGACTACTTACAACCCAAAAAACAATCAAGTTATCTCCTTGGACATCCTCGTAGTGGATGAACGAGTAAGTAAAGTTACAATTTTTTATAAGTTTTTTGTCAAAATTACACCTCTGATCAACATCTTTTTCTACTACAGCGTAATTCAATTCATATCAGGGTTCCCGCTAAGCTTATTAACAAGTATAAAAACTTGATCGTTGAGGGTCAAGTTCATAATATACACAGGTTCATGGTGCACGAGTATACTATGTTGTATAGGCCTTTAGATCGCAAGATATTTGTCGAGTTTTGTAATGTGACATCTGTTAAACGTTCATCTCTCCCGCTAGATATATTTGATAGATATGTGTTTGAATTTATCCCATTCAACATGCTTGGTTCCCGTGCCGGAAATGATACATATCTCACAGGTGGTCATTCTATTATTCTGTTTAGTTTTTACTTACATGTTTGTATTAATTAGACACATTGTAACTTATTTTAGTTCTATTATAGATGTCATTGGACTTCTTCGAGAATGGGGTCCTGTTGGAGAAAATGAGGGAGGAAGCAAAAGTGCTAATCCCCAAATTCGTAAAATTGTTGTGTGTGATACAAGGTATCTTTATCATTCCAATGCATGTTATGTGATTATGTATATTTTGTGAATTTAACTACATTCTTAAATTGTCACAAAAATACAGAGATATGAAACTAAGGATTTCATTGTGGGGGAGGCTGGCTTTAAAGTACACAGATGACATGATTCGGTCTCAAAAGGATACAAATATCATCGTTATATTGACATCTTGCAGGGTTCGCCGTTATGGAGGTACTCATTTATGACATTTTGGAACTTCCTTGTGCATACAATCTGTTGACTTATATTGTTTGGTGTATTAAATCGGTTCTATTCTTTCACAAAAGTCCATTATTGAATTTTAAAGGTCAAGTTATTACTGAACTTCAAAAGTAACACTTGGTTCTTTCCTTCTAAACTTTGATTGTTTAGAATTATGAACATTTTAGATATGTAGATTAGTTGAACTAAAATGGGTCAGTTTACATTATTGGTAAGTTTGGGTCAGATTTCAAAATGGGTCAGTTATTTGCAGCAATAAAAAAATGGGTAATTTTTTTAAAACATGCAAATCGATGTTCGAGTTTTTGTAAAAACTGATTTTTGATTTGATAATGTGAAAGAGCTTATTTTCATGTTCGTTTCGGTAATTTGAACGTTCCGTAACTCTTAATAACGAAGAAGTTATGGTCGAATGAAGTTTTGAAATTGTATATATTATTCGTACAGCTATTAGCAAATATCAGGTCTGACCAGTTTTGTAAATCATGATTTTTGGCACTTTCGAGGCCGTTTCAGCCTTCCGGCGAAACACGAAAGTTGTTCGAAACAACGTCTTGCATAAAATCTCTTTAGAGTCCGAGTCACGAAAGTGTGATATAACGGGTCAGAACTGAAGGTCAAACTACTGCAGTTTATTTAAAAATTCAAAGTACTGCAGTTTAATATCTAATGTAATATTAAACTTATTCACCATTTTTCACTATGGGTCACTTTGACAAGTTTACAAAAAATAACAAATGACTCATTTTGAATGATATTATTGTTAACAATTCACAACATACAACTGATAACTATAATCCCAAACACCCCTTTATTTTGTACAACTTTAATATTACAATTAGATTGTTGCTGTTATGTTTCCAAAAGGATCAATCACAACTTCAATATTACATTACAAACATGCATTCAATATGTGAGTACCTTTATTCTGACACTCACTATGCACTTTACATTAGAAACATGCATTCAATACTGCAATCTCAAAATCGACACATTAAATCAACGACATAACACGAAATCTTCACACATAAACTTATGCAGCAACCACTGTACTCTCACAATTTACCAACTCTGTAACACTGTACCAGATATTCACACGATCACTTAAGCGTTAAAGTTTAGAAAACTATCACACTTGATCACATTATCAGACATTCACACGAACACAAACTGTATAACATAAATACACAAACACATCTGAAAGTTAAATAACCAATTTCAGTTATAATGTATTCTTTATCTGAAAAATAATGCCTTTTTTCTTTTAGGTGGTTTGCAATTGACTACGACAGTTGCAACACATTTCTACTTGAACCTTCCAATACCTAATTGTCATGCGTATAACCAAAGGTGATATCTTAATGATTATTGACATATTTATGATACGAATTTCGGTTCAATTATAACAAGTACTTATGTTTACCTTTATGTTGTGATTTAATAGGCCAATTCAACCGGTTGAATTTCCATCCAATGTTCCTACATCCAATGTGCTTAAAACTGAGGAGATAAAAATAACAACTATCCAGGAATTCTATCAGCATCTCGCTAATGGCGTTAATGTGGTAATTGACATGAAATATAAACCGGATCTTGACTACAAAATATATTCTTTTGTATTAATGTTTTACTATTCTCCATTGCATGTAAACAGGGAACAGAGTTCATAATCAGTTCAATGGTGGTTGGAATTGACTTGCATAACGACTGGAAATTCATACAATGTCCCACGTGTTGCCACAAAGTCGAGTTGGCGGATGTTCATTATTACTGTAAAGAATGTAAAAAGAATGTTACAAACCCGCGTCAAACGTAAGTTATTCATATCACGATGAACAAGCGTTTTATCTATTTCTTATTCATGTTCTTCTCATTATAGGTACAAGTTAGTGATAACCATAGGCACACAAGACGATGACGAAATCAATTGTGTACTTTTCAATACAATTGCAAATCAACTACTAGGATATACGGTTGAAGAGTTGCTTACTAAGAGTATCAAAGAGGTTGGTTAATCACAATTTCTTTTCATTCAACTTACTATATTTACATCTTATTATTACTAAACACATGCCATCCTTTTATCTAGGGTGCTGATGTCCCCTATTGGTTAGATGATTTCTTTGTTGACAAACTCATTGGTCGAAGTATCGTTCTTCGTATCAAAATTGATAAGTATAATCTGGCACCTACATTTGTTTCGTAGGTATACTGCTACTAAGTATTATGGTGATACTGTTGATGTAGTGAATGGAAAATATGGAATGATATCACCTCCAAAGCTTGACTCGGTTAACTCAAAAATAACCGATGAAGATGAAAGGATTATGGATGAGATTCAGTGGGGTTCCGTCTCTGGATCAACTACTCATACAATTCCTAAAACTGAAGTTGAGGTTTCCCTTTCAACAGTACATGAGGTTCGTGATGCTAATGTGGCACCTTCTTAAGATAGATATGAAAATGTTATCAAATGTGAAACGACTACAACTATAATAGATACATTTGAGGGCTCTCCTGCTCATGCTACAATGATAAATGAGGACAATCCGAGTAACACTCATAAAGATATCGCGACTCCTCATGTATATAATGATGCGGTTTATGAACTTAGGGAACCTTTAAAAGAAGCTGACTCGAAAGAATTTGATACAAACGAAGTTGTTATGATGGAGGTTGATATGAAAGAAGGTGATATGAGACAAGTTGATGCGAAAGAAGCCGTTATGGAAGAAGAAGATTCGAAGGAAGCTTATGTGAAGAAAGATGATACGAAAGAATCTCAAATATGAAGATTTGACTAATCATTCATAGTCTTGAAGAATTCACCAGTTGTTTTATTTTTCGATGAATTGTTTGCCTTTTGTATCGTTGTTTCAAACTTTTTTTAGTGTTTTCGTATGTTTTACATTTAATACTTCCATTAAATAAGAATGATTATGCACTTTTAGATGTGTGTGTGTGTGTGTGTGTGTGTGTGTGTGTGTGTGTGTGTTTTATAAAATATACAGAACATGAGTTTATAACTTTTTTTATATATATATTTTATTGAATCGTTATACCCGGGCAACGCACGGGTATTGTACTAGTTATTTGGATACGAAAACATAACGGGTTAGTTATGTGCAAAACATATACTATAAAACTTTACTTTATATTTCGGCTACAGTGGATATCTGTTTCATGTTTAAGCGACATGAAAAAGATATATATACCTTTGAACCTAATAATACATATGTGATAGTTGAACATTTTATGTAACTGTAAAAAATTTATATATATCTGAAATAAGTATTAAGTCAAAAAGTTTATAACTTGGTGATTTGTATCATATATTAAATTTATAATTTTATTACTTCTTCAGTTTTATTTGGTGATTTGTATCATATATTAAATTTATAATTTTATTACTTCTTCAGTTTTAGAATTATTGTTCTCAGATAAAAACAACACAAAGTTTAAAAAAAATGAGATCACTACCTCCTCAACCAACATTTGATTGGTTGAAACAAGAAAGAGATAATTATTTCCTATGTTTGTAAAAAAAAAAAAAAAAAAAAAAAAAAAAAAAAAAAAAAAAAAAAAAAAAAAAATACACACAGCTAGATTCGGGTTCGGGTCGGGTCAACCCGACACTACTGACACCCGCAAGTGTATGTACCTGACCTTTAGTTTTAAGCATAGTTGTTAAGATCTCCGATCCTGATCTTAGGATCTTACGATTTTACGATTCTACAAAGCAAAAACGATCCGGATCCTACGTAGGATCTTAACAAGCTTAAGATCTTATAGGATCTCGATCTTGACCATAGGATCTTAAGATCTACTCCGATCCGATCTTACTTTTTTCGAACCGCAAACTAAAAAACTACAAATTTATGGTTTATGATTTTATATAATTTAAAAACAATATATTATTCTTCTTAAACATTCCATATTCATAATTTAGAACAACATTTTCATAAAGTATTCTTATAATTTCATGTTTATAATATATAATAATTTGTATATTTGAATAATATTACAACGATCATTAAACATAGTATTATAGTAGGATCTTAAGATCCCGATCCGGTCTTACGATCACGATCTTGCAAAGACGAAAACGATCTTAGGTAAGATCCCGATCTTAAAAACCTTGGTTTTAAGGCGTGTTACAGATTTTGGCTTAATTAAACATATTGTCAGCACTTTTTACATTTTAGTGCTAAAGTTAATGGGCTACGCTGGCCCTGTATGATTATTAGTCATTATAAATTGGGGGGCTTGGGTATCTCTTTACATTTGAATATCTAGCCCACTAATTCGTGATTACAATTATTCTTATTTTATTTTTATTTTTATTTTCGATATACTTTCCATTGGATTATCATTTTCAAGTTTAATTGTAACATTTATGCGTAATTTATTGACTGAGATTGATATGTTAACCAATGGACAAGTTGATAACTATCCGACAACTTGCGTTCTCATTTCTTGGCCCGAATAGTTGTTTAACAACATGATAGGCATGGCTAGTTTTGAAATGAAGGGTCAATTTTGTGACATAAGGTTTGTGATACTCATGCGCGGATAGCAATGTCAAACGACGCTCAAGAAGAAGTATTAAACTATTAATGTATTATGATCATAACAATTGGGCATAAAAAGCTACTGTAACACTTTATTTATGAAGTGCAACTTGTCAATTGGTTTGTAAATATACAAATACCTATAGAAAGAATCCAAACAACCGTAGATGTATATACTTCTTAACTAAAACATGACACATCTTATTCTCTAATTCTAGGCAAAGTTTAACATTAGTGTTTTCAAACTCTTGGGTAGGTTACGTGGATTTAAATTAATGTCCTGAAGGTTTATGTAACTTGTATGTATTGATTGAATAAGTTCGGTACATGTGAATGAAAAAATAAGATACAATATGGGCCAACGGGCCTAAATACCTAATACTAATCGTCTAACACTCTTCCGCAGTTTGAGCGGGAGGAGACCAAACACTCAAGCTGTCACGAAACTCAGCAAACAAAGCAGACGGTAAACCCTTGGTAAAAATATCAGCATACTGAAACCGAGAAGGAACATGTAGAACTCGAACTTGACCAGTAGCAACCAATTCACGAACAAAATGAATATCAATCTCAATGTGCTTCGTCCGCTGATGCTGAACAGGATTAGAGGACAAGTACACGACACTCACATTATCACAATAAACAATAGTAGCAGAGGTCAAAGGTGTATGAAGCTCACGAAGTAAATTCCGAAGCCAACATGTCTCAGCAACAGCATTGGCAACACCACGATACTCAGCCTCAGCACTGGAACGAGAAAACGTAGGCTGACGCTTAGTGGACCAGGAGAGCAAGTTGTTGCCAAGAAAAACACGATAACCTGATGCAGATCGTCATGTAGTAGGGCAACCCGCCCAATCAGCATCCGAATAAGCAACCAAGGACTCAGTAGTAGAAGAAAATAACTGTAAACCATAATCCAGAGTCCCCTGAACATACTGTAAAATCCACTTGAGAGCATTGAAATGAGGCACTCGAGGATCATGCATATATAGACAAACCTGCTGCACAGGATATGTAATATCAGGTCTAGTAAAGGTGAGATACTGAAGAGAACCTGCAAAGACTGCGATATAATTTAGGATCAGAAACTGGATCACCATCATCACCCAATTTAGACTCGGTGTCAACAGGAGTCCGAGAAGGATTACAACCAACCATATGTGCACGCTCCAAAATCTCCATAGCATACTTACGCTGTGACAAAAACATCCCAGAAGAGTCACGCGTAACCGGCACACCCAAAAAATAGTTAAGATCACCCAAATCAGTCATAGAGAACTCCTTATGCAAGGAAGCAATAATCCGCTTTAATAAACTATCAGAGGAAGCAGTGAGCACAATATCATCCACATATAGTAACAGAAAAGCAATATCATCACCCTGTCGGTAAATAAATAAAGAAGAATCACACCGACTCGGAGTAAACCCAACAGTAGTAATGTAAGTAGCAAACCGCTGAAACCATGCTCGAGGTGCCTGCTTAAGACCATAAAGAGACCTCTATAATAAACAAACATAATCTGGATGCTCTGGATCCCGAAAACCGGGAGCTTGATGCATATAAACAGTTTCGGCTAAATCTCCATGTAAAAATGCATTCTTGACATCAAGCTGGTGAACAGGCCAATGTCGAGAAATAGCTTAATCTAAGAACAGTCCGAATTGTACCCGGCTTAACAACCGGACTAAAAGTCTCATCAACATCAACTCCTTCAATCTGTGTGCTACCATTGGCAACAAGACGTGCCTTGTACCGACTAAGAGTGCCATCAGCCAAATACTTATGGCGAAATA
This sequence comes from Artemisia argyi, assembly GCA_030686995.1. Lineage (NCBI taxonomy): Eukaryota > Viridiplantae > Streptophyta > Magnoliopsida > Asterales > Asteraceae > Artemisia > Artemisia argyi. The sequence goes on along the minus strand of CM060686.1, from coordinate 109,708,162 downwards.
ATCACATACAACTAACAACATTAACACCCTCAGGTCGAGGTACACGTTTCCAAGTTTTATTCTTAACAAGTGCATTATACTCATCATATATAGCATTTCGCCAATTTGGATCATTAAAAGCATCCTTATATGACCTAGGTGAAGGAGAAACAGTAGACACATGACCAGCATACTTAGGATTAGGACGAGTTGTCCCGACACGAGAACGTGTGACCATGGGATGAGTAGATACAATAGGTGGAGGTGTAGGAACAGGAACAGGATCATTTGGTGGAGACAGTGGAGGTGTAGGAACAGGAACATGATCGTTTGGTGGAGACGGTGGAGGTGTTGATGGTGCAGGTGATGTAGGTATGGTGACAGGTGGAGTTATAGTTGGGTTTAAATTAGGACCAATAGGTGTGGTGTTGATAATAGTGGAAATGAGATTGGAAGTATCTTCCAAAAATCATAGGAGGGGGTGGGCTTGGATTGGTTGGATTGAAACGGAAAAACCGTCTCATCAAAGGTAACATGACGAGATATGATAATTTTATTGGTGTTAAGATCAAGGCAACGATAGCCAAAATGATTGGCAGCGTGTCCCAGAAATATTGCAGGTGTAGCACGTGGTCCTAATATATGGTTGGTATCGATATGTGGGTAACAAAGGCATCCAAAGACACGAAGAACACTATAATCAGGTGTAGCACCAAAAAGTCGGGTAAAGGGTATTTCATTATTAATGGCACGGGAAGGTAATATATTCAATAAATAAACAGCCATATTAAGTGCCTCAGTCCAATAGTTGGGTGGTAGGTGTGCTTGAAACAATAAAGTGCGAATAAGGTTATTTATGGTACGAATCATGCATTCAGATTTTCCATTTTGTTGAGATGTACGAGGGCAAGAAAATCTAAATTGGATGCCGTGGGTGGAAAACAATTTATGAAATGCAGTATTATCAAACTCACCACCATGATCACACTGAAACGATTTAATTTCACACTTAAACTGAGTACGAACATAACTATGAGACAACTGTAATTTAGACAAAACATCAGATTTATTCATTAACGGATAAAGCCAAACATACTGAGAATAATGATCCAGAAACAAAACATAATACTTGAAACTAGAAAGACTCGGAATTGTGGATGTCCACAAATCCAAGTGAACAATGTCAAAACAAGAAGTAACAGAACTGGACGAACTAACAAACGGAAGCTTAACATGTTTACCAAGCCGACAAGCATGGCAAAGAACGGGAAGCTTCTCTTTATTACAAGAAATAGAATCACTAGACACAAGACGCCGCAATACTTCACTCCCTAGATGTCCAAGTCGTTGATGCCACGTGTACTGACTGGTAAGATACGCTTGAGGAATGGGAGAAGGCTTCGTAACAGGATAGAGATCACCCGTGCTATCACAACGGAGGAGTACCCGTCGAGTTAGGAAGTCCTTCACAGAAAAACCAAAAGGATCAAATTCAACAGTGCAATAATTATCACGAACAAATTGACGCACGGAAATTAGATTTTTGACAATGTGAGGAGTGATTAAAACATTATTTAAATGAAGAGGACGAAAAGGGGTAGACAAAATACTATGACCAGAGTTAGTGACGGGAATGAAACGCCCATCACCAACCGCAACAGACGGATAAATGCACTCATAAAAATATAACTAAGAATATGTACAGAATCATTAAGATGAGAGCTCGCACCTGTATCCATATTCCAGTTGCCAGCAGCCGGTTCCTGAAGAGTGGTGGTATTAAAGGCATTTGGTAAAAGAGTCTCTTGACCCGAACCCTATGGACCTGATGCTGGTAGTTGACCTGGGTGAAAACCGGCTGGTGATGGGCCTTGCTGAACCATACCTGGACCAAACTGAACACCAGATTGTGAACCTGCAAACTAAACCCCCTGTGGTAGAATTTGAACCCCCTGCGACTGCTGAGAACCTGCAGCAAATGGAACCCCCTGCGCAACATGAACCCCCTGTGGAAATAAACTTGTCACCCCACACTGAACCCCCTGTGGTGGACCGTGAACCCCATGAGCAACATTATGACCCGCCCCCTGTGGTAAACTGTGAACCCCCTGTGGAAACACTTGGGCCAAATATAGAGGCTGGGATTGGTATTGAAGTTGAGCCGGTCCATAAGGATGGTTATTCATAGTATAAGAAACAGGAGAGGTATTGGTAGTATAGACAACAGGTGTAGTAGTTTGGCTAGATGTAGGGGTGAACCCTAAATTAGCCAACAATTCTTGCAAGGTATCCATATCTGACATAGGAGATGATGAACTGGAAATACGAGGTAGTAAAGTAGACTTACCATGAACACCATTGTGAAGATACCGACACGCCGCACCAAAACGACAATGACCTTTAGCAAAAAGAAAAAAAGGTTTGTTTACTTTTTCCAAAGGATTAGACGAACGCCGAGCATTGTTATTTGCCAATAGGACCATAGGAGAAGCAGATGTAGCATTTACAAGCGGATCTTGAACCTTAGATTTCATACGCATCTGTTGCGTGATCAATAAAGAACGAACCATCTTGAGATCAGGAAAGGGTTCCCTACTAGCAATAACTGTAGAAATCACATCATACGTGTTTGGCAAGCCTTCAAGAGCAAATGTAACAATATCATCATTGCTAAGAGGAGAACCAAGACCATTTAACACTGAAGCAATTGACTCAATTTTCTGAAAGTATGCATCAATTGTTAAGTCCCCAAGCTTCAAATTTCGTAGCTCTGCCTTCAAAGCCATAGCTCTTGGAAGTTTATTGTCTTGAAAAATCGTTTGGAGGTACACCCACGCCTCTTTGGCAGTTTGGGGATTAAGAATAACCAACCGCTTTTGAAGATTCGATGCAAGTGTGGAAAAGATCCAAGACCGAATAATGAAATCAACCTTTAGCCATTCCGGATCCCTAGTTGGTGGTGAAGAAGGTGTAGTAGAGGAGGACTCGGGTGGATCAACAAGATGGTCCAAGATGCCATATCCATGACAAAGATGAGAAAAATAATACACCCATGAGGAGTAATTCATCTCATCAACATCAAGTTTGATGGGAACAAAAGTGGTTAAGTGATTCATGGCCATAAGTTTATCCGATAAGGTGAGAACTGGTGCGGGGAGAGTCATATCATTAGTCATGGTGATGGCTTAGGGTTTATGGAGTGAGTTTTGGATGCTAGGGTAATTAATATCCAAGCGAATAAATGCTAGGGTAATTATGTGGGTGGGTAATTAATACTAGGGATAAACACCAATAGAAACAAAGATAGTAACAAAAGTATGAATAAGATTGTTGGTAACCTTTTCTTGGCTGTAGTGTACGATCAGAAAGGAATATGTAAGACAAAGAGTACCAAATAGATTATAAACACCAACGAATTTCTTCAAACCATCAGTAACACAGTTGACAACCTGCTGCCAAAGAACAGGAACAAAGTAACCAATCGAACAGAAATCAAACAGGTCGACAACTCTTTTGGTCGACAAACACAGCATGCAAACACGTTGACAACACTAAGGTCGACAAACAAAAAACACTTTGGTTGATAACACAAGGTCGACAAACAGTAACTGAGTCGAACAGAAAAAAGAAAAAAAAAAGTTTAGGGTTTTAATAGAGTGAAAGCAGTGGATTGAGAAGAAGGCTCGATACCATGAAGGTTTATGTAACTTGTATGTATTGATTGAATAAGTTCGGTACATGTGAATGAATAAATAAGATACAATATGGGCCAACGGGCCTAAATACCCAATACTAATCGTCTAACACATACATGTTCTTAAATCAAAAAGTAGATAATATAAATGTTTAAGGAAATTTGCAAAACCGACATCCAAGATGATACTTATTTACAACTTGACATAAGTTTGTGTCATATCACTGAAACTAAACATCGAATCACGTTTTTACAAAGTGAAATGCCTAAATGTGCCCAAAACTGAGTACTTTTGGTAACAGGTCTAAATGGTCGCATTAAAGTCCTTTATAAAATCTACAAAAATTTGAGAACTCTCTTAAAACATAGTACATTGACATATATTAAGGGCTTAATCAGTAACCTCTTAAAACTTGAGGAAATAGTCGCCCGAAGTGGCGTTAAAAAAGGCGACAGTTTGTGATTTTATGTGAAAGTTATATAAGTGTTAAATATTGACGAGTCTACTATTTTGACTGACTTAATAAATATTCATCATCGAGTCCGAGCATATTTTTGAGAGTCTAATTAAGTGTTATCATTTACTTTACGTTGTTGGTAGAGGAACGTGGTCGTTGGGTTCCTAGATAGTTCTTTTGTTGAGCCATTCCCGTATTTGTATTTCTTGCCTTTATAAGGTGAGTTTCTCACATCCTCTTTTTACGGCTTTTAGTTACTTTTGGGGTTGAAATGACTATTATTATTTTTACTTGAACTTATGATCTATTGAACTATTTAAAGTATTTGAACGATTGAACCTTTAGAGTATTTGAACTATTGAACCTTTTGAGTATTTAAACTATTGAACCATTGAACCTTTTGAGTTATTTTGAACTCTTAAACTTGATTTTGGACTTATGAGTTATTTTGAACTCTTGAACTTGATTTTGGACATATGACTTGTTTTGAACTTACGATTTTGACATGTATATTGTTATATGCTTAGGTTGATCTTGCACTACTTTTAGCTCACTATATTCCATGATCGGGATGAGATGTGAGTATTATGAATAGCGTTATTTGGACCGAGCCACTCCTCATTCTGCAGGTCTTGGGGTGTATAGTACTAGATTTATGCCTAGTGTTATTCAGGTCCCGCTTTTCATGATTGGTTGTTTGAAAATAACATCTAGAGGGACGATATTCATTGCTACTATTGTTATACTAGCCGGGTTGTATTTTGGAACAGTTCTTTGGGAACCGATCGACTATATGTAACATCCCCAAAATTTGGTACAACGGAAGACTTACAAGTTTTTGGGGTGCTACGGGGATTGGTAACAACACAAGTATAGATAGCAAGATAGCATAGATATGAATGTAAATAAAAGTCAACATTTAGTTAAAGTTTACATTCTTCCAAAATACTTAAAAGGAAAGCCCATAGTAAATAAAGATAGGTCCATAAAAGAAAATCAGAGTTTTTGTCGATTCCTCAACCATGCGAAAGCCACGCCTCTGAAGTCCAAGTTAAGTAAGCAAGCATCTAGTTACCTGAGAAAGACATGCTAAAAACGTCAGCTTACGCTGGTGAGTTCATAGGTTTAAGTTACAAAGTAGTAGTAGACCTGTAAGAGTTATTTGCTATGTGGGACTAGAGGCAGATATAGTTCACGCATTCCAATAACATTCCAAAACCAATCAATTCCATATCGTTTCCATATCAAGTGGTCACAGTAGGGCCTTAAGCGGTCACTAGCCAGGTACCTTATATCGCTATAGCATGTGTGATACGTTGCTATCTTGGTCTAGGCCGGAGATAGATATCTATTCTTAGCTAGACATTAGGCTATAGCAATGGTTTGCTACCCTAGACTAAGTCAGCATCCATCGCTTATCTAACCTAGCTAGTCAATACCTAATAGCAAAACAAAAGTAGTAGCAGGTCCGAGAAAATAGTTTGCATGTTTTCTTCCCCAAGTTTAGAAAACAATAAAGTACGAGTAAAAGTGGGGCTATGAAACTCACCTTAAGTTAAGGAAAGCACAAGTAAAAAGTGTAAGAGAACATGAAAGCGGCTAAATGTCTCGGAAACCTACAGACTTGGCACACCTAATCATATAAAATTTGACTTAATACCATTCTTCAAAGAGTTTAATATATTCCCATAATTTTCCCAAATTGTTTCCGTTTTACTTTCCAAAACATCCGCTTGAAAACCATTAGTTATCATTTGCTATCGTTTGATATCGCCGGGTGTGTGTGCGTTAGAGACAAAGTCTCGACTCAAGTGAACTCACGCCAAGCAAGTATATCAAGTATGGCCATATATGTAAAAGTCAAGTAGCACATAAAGGCATAACGCGTCAATCAAGTCAAGTAGTTCGCAAAATAGGTAACGTCATACAAGTCAAGTTTCATGTCAAAGCTAAGGTCAAATGATATGACCTTCAGAGTCGATAAGTTCTCGTACGAAGGGTCAATCTCTTATCAAATTCGTCAACTTGATAAGTTTAACCATTCTTCCGTTTACTTATTGATTCCAAAGTTATATCGTATAAAAGAGTCGTATGATACATTTCTCATTAATATTATCACTTTATACTCTTATCGGTCACCTATTGGGCTCGTCAATCCAATAGGTCCAACAACTGTACGAGAGTGAACTATTAATGTTAAATCGATCCGAAACTTCAACATTCAATGAGGTGTAATAAATACTAAAAGAAAACTAGTATCTATCTAGTTTCACGTGTACTCGAATATTTAATAACTCACGTCACATAAATGTTTGCTTTTGAAAAACTCTTATGTTTTTATTTCAAAAACATTCCCATTTTAAATCGTAACCCAATTCGTTCTATATAGTTAATAATGTTTCCGAGAAATATTAATCTAATTTAATAGTTAATAGTTATCGTTAATCCACTGCTTGCCCTTTCTGTGATAGTAATGAGGAGGAGATTGATCATTGCCTCATTAACTACCCGAATGTAAGCAGGTCAGTTTGACTGATAGTCTTGACTCGGTTAACGTTTGTTTGGTGTGTCCTAGGTGTTTGAAGTGATATAAGTGTGATATAGGTGAGTTTTAGCACTAAATCCCTTTGCGTAAGTGGTTTTATTGTGATTTGGAAAGTTTGAAATTTGGGAAAGTTCATTTTGATCACCTTTGTGGTGTAGAAATGACTTGTGTAGTTTTGGTGTTTTTGTGTTTTTGCGTAACGAGTCTTCGTTCAAGTGTTTGAGCATTAGCGGGTTACGAGGAGTTTGTTTTTATGAGTTATGTTTCAAAAGAGTGTGGAATTCTATTTTTGGAAACTTTGTTTTGAAAATGATAATTTTTCCGGTTGTCGTAAAAGTTAAGGTTTATCGCGTAAGACGCTAGGATTAGCTACGGGCGTTTATAAAATATGAAATGTATGAGGTTTTGAGTGTAATAAATTAATTTAATAAAAATTTTTTTAAAAAAATATATTTTATATATGTAAAATCGGTTGGAAGAGGATAAGGGGGAAAGGAAACTCAATTTGAGTCCAAATATGACTCTTAGGCCCAAGGAATCCTAGTTCAACCCAAACCAAGCCCAACCCCTACCCATATATATCAAAACCAACGAGCACATACCCCTTTTTCTGCAATTAGAAGTCGACACAAGGAGAAACAAGAAGAAAAAATTAGGGTTTCATAGTTTGCTAGCAATAATCAAGAATCAAGGTAAAATCTTTAATCCTTACGTGTAATTACTTAATTATTGTTATGATTCATGTAATATTTAATATGATGAAATCTAGGGTTTATATACTTCTGTAAATTAATGAAGTAAAATATGTTAAGATCATTAGTTGTTAATGATATGGTTATTGGATAAGAGAATTGAGTGTAAAACGCGTTAGATTATGTGTTAGGGTTTGGACAGAAAATTATGGCTGTAAAGATGTGAGTGTAAATAACAGATGGTAAGGAGTTAAGTCACGAATTTTAGGTCTAAATTGAATTTTAATGAAATAGCTTTCCAAAACGTCCAGCCACGATTTACTTTAAGGTCGGGAAGTTGGTCTTTTGATTTTTCTTTGTTAAGGTGTCAAAGCTGTCAAACCGGGACAGATTTTGGGTAAAAGTTTGAGGGTGTTTTGTGGTTGTAAAAGTGGTATTTTGACTAGGCCTTATGGAATAGTTAAGTATTAGGTTATATTAGACTACCACGAAAAGGATTCGCGATAAAAACTTGCGGAAGTATTTTATGTAAATCAAAACTTTTTTGTGTGCTTTCAGATCCGAATTTGAGTAGTTGACAAGTTTGATTTTCTTTTGAGTATTTGTGTATGTTATTGGTCCATGGCCTTCTGGGATTAGCTTGTATGCTTATGAGAGACCATGGTAAATTTTTGGTGTGAGTTGTTGAGCTTTAATTGTCGTGATTTCATGTGGGCGAATGAACCCAAAAATTCTGCATTTTCTGATTTTAAAAGTGCAAGGGATTTAGTGAGTGTTAGGTTATGGTAGTGGTTAGTGTGGTGTCTAGGAGATCCATGGTGGGTCATATGAGTCTTAGACATCCATCATATGAGTATTACATGGGTTATAGCTTATAGCTTGACCGTGTGTAACGTAAACTTGTTTGTGTTGTATAGATTGTGATTTGTGTTTGTTGGAAGCTGCAAAGTTGAGGTGAGTTCATAGTCTCACTTTTATATTGTTTTTAAACTTGGGATGAAAATGATGCTTATGTTAAAGTTAATGTGATTATGTGTTTTAAATGCATGGACTTGCGAGTGTTATTGCGTGATTATTGCGTGATGAAAACTGTGTGGGAATCGAGGGTAGAACTGTACCTGAGATGAGAAGGGTAGAACTGTACCCAAGTGGTGAAATTTGTGTGGGAATTCAATTGGGAGGATGTTTATCCTATTGCTCGCGCATTGCGACTCAATTGATGAAAGAATTGGATCGGTGGACACGTTCCGTCCTAACTAATTGGATCGGTGGACACGTTCTGTCCTAACTAAATGGATCATGGGATGCGTTCCGTCCCATTGGTTGTTTTTAATTGTGTGATTGTGTGTTACGTGTATAATAACTTGTCTTGCTGTCATGCTATATTTTATAATCATAGTGATTTTGGTTGCCTGGCGTGTATGAGTCTTAAACCTATGAATCTCACCAACATTATGTTGACGTTTTAAGCATCATTTTCAGGTGAGCTTTCTAAGGATAAGATAGAAGGATGTGGTTAGACGAGACCTTAGTTGCATTAGAAGTGGTTTATCTGTGCTTTTGGAGTTTATCATGTTGTTATCTTTTGGGTATAGTTATGACACTTTGTTTCTATACTTTGCCATTTTTATTGCATGTAGTGATTCTCTATATAGACACCATGTGTTGTGATGATATCCATGAAGTTACACCCTCGCGTTTCCGCCGTGGCGGGGTGTGACACCGAAGGTCCTCTCGGTCTGGAAAAAGATTTGGTGTTGGTGGAATCTCGAGTCTCCCGTTTCTTTCCCCTCCTTTTCCATTAGCGACATTGCTCTTGGGAAGATAAAGGTAAACGGGTGATCGAAGATTGGAAAGGTTGTTCAGGGGGTCTTTTATATTGTCATTTAGGCCATTTGGAAGTGGAGAAATAGGCTAGTAAATGCAGTCATAGAGGAGAAGGCGGGTATCTTAGAAGATGACTTGTTTCCGGTTATCCAACAACTCTCCAAGCTTTGGTTTTCTGCTCGGATTACCTCAAGTCCAACGAATTGGAGTGTTTGGATTGCTAGACCTTTTAACCTTTTTATGTAACTGTTCTTGTTCCTTTGGTTGTTGTTTTTGGTGAGATATTGTCTTTGTAATATTGTTTTTGGCCTCCTCCTTGGAGGCTGTTGGTTATAAAATTCCCAGCTTTTCAAAAAAAATATATGTATATATATATATATATATATATATATATATATATATATATATATATATATATATATATATATATATATATATATATATCGTTAAAGTTATTATTTATTTATTACGTTACTTATTTATTATATATATATATATATATATATATATATATATATATATATATATATATATATATATATATATATATATCACTGGTACAAAAAGTTGTATTGGTCACGCCAAAAATGTGTGACGATATGCCTATAGTCACACACGTTTCTTTCGTTGTATGTTACTAAAAGTCCCGCCACCGTAGGTGGCATATGGTCACATTGTTGAGTTCGTGACCTTTTCCATCGAAAAAGAGTGACCAAAACCCCGAATATGTGTGACAAATTAGGCACAAGTTTTGTTGGATTAGTCATTATCAGTGACCGTAAACAACTTATAGTCACCCGAATGTTTTTTGAGAGTGACAATTGTTCGTCCTTTGGCCACATAAATATATAATATATGTGACATTTGAGATGATATATTCAAGTAAATGTGTATTTTGTTTGACTATTGATAATCCAATGGCCACATGAATATACAATAAATGTGACATTTGTGATGATTTAGTCACACAATGGGTGTTATTTTTTTGGAGTTAGTCACATACAATTTAACACAAAGTGGCCAAAAGTGTGAATAAGTGTGACCATATGCTGTTTAAAGTGAAGAAATGTGTATTTTGTGTGACTATTGATCATCCAATGGCCACATGAAGTTTATGTTTGTGTGGCCTTTTGTAATATTTAGTCACACAAAGCATGTTTGTTTTGGGTATTTAGTCACATACCATTAAGCAAACAGTGGCCAAAAGTGTTAATAAGTGTGACCATATGCTGTTTAAAGTGAAGAAATGTGTATTTTGTGTGACTATTGATCATCCAATGGCCACATGAATTTTATATTTGTGTGGCCTTTTGTAATATTTAGTCACACAAAGCATGTTTGTTTGGGTATTTAGTCATATACCATTAAGCAAACAGTGGCCAAAAGTGTTAATAAGTGTGACCATATGCTGTTTAAAGTGAGGAAATGTGTATTTTGTGTGACTATTGATCATCCAATGGCCACATGAATTTTATGTTTGTGTGGCCTTTTGTAATATTTAGTCACACAAAGCATGTTTGTTTTGGGTATTTAGTCACATATCATTAAGCAAACAGTGGCCAAAAGTATTAATAAGTGTGACCATATGCTGTTTAAAGTGAAGAAATGTGTATTTTGTGTGACAATTGATCATCCAATGGCCACATGAAGTTTATGTTTGCGTGGCCTTTTGTAATATTTAGTCATACAATGAACTAAGCAGACAGTGACCAAAGTGTTAATAAGTGTGACTATATGCATCTTTTAGTTACATTTAAAAAATCAATATATATCAAAACAATTCAAATATATATCAAAACAAATTCAAATACAATAAAATTGGAATGTATATAACTGAACCAAATATAAAATTGGACATCCTTTTATACACCAAGGAGTCCTAGTCGGCTTACAATAGTTTCCTAAGTATCTATAATCTTCTCCATAAGCAACTAGCAACTTCGAGCGGTCTTAATCTCTGAGCAGTACCAACTTTCACTAGCAGTCATAACTTTTGTACTAGCATTAGTAACTTTTGTACTAGCAGTAGTAATTACTTTTGCACATCTTCTTTGAAGTTCATGAGCAGAACTAAATCCATCTAAGCAATATTAACACAAACATGATCAGCAGTAATTCAAACAACATCATGAAGTTCTTCATCTAGGAGATGTTAATGGAATTGAGAATCTTCCAGACTCCACAATTTTTGAAAACCATCAAGAGATAGGGTATGTAAGAAAAAATGATTCTTTGAAATTTAATAAAGGTGGCTTTCCCCCACACTGGAAATTCTTAATTCACACTTTGTTACAGTGTCTTAGCCCAAAGACTACTGGTTGGAATGAGTTTAGTAGTAACATGGCTTCTGCCCTTATATGTTTGGCAAAAAATAAAAATAAAAAAATCAATTTTTCAAAATTAATTTTTGATCATGTAGTTAAAGCCTTGGATAATTCTTCAAACCAACATTACTTATATCCAAGATTTCTGCAACTTCTTATGGATAAACAGTTTACAATAAGAAAGTTCACGACAAGGTTTATCCTGTTCACTCTCATATTAAAAAGGTCTTTTTTAACATGAAGAGAAAGGGTAAGGACTTTCCTGTCATAGGTAAACCATTGTTTCAAGCAATGTTGGAACTAAGTCAACATAAGAAGGGTGAAGGTTCAAGAACTTATAATGAATCAAGTTCCAATGGAACTGATTCAGGTGAAGGAAACCGCAGGTGCCAAGAAACCAAGGGGGACAATGCAAGTGATGAGGATAAAAGTGGCGAGGAAGAGATGGAACTTGTTAAAGAATTGATGGTTAAATATACCAAACTTAAAGAAGAGTTTCTTGGCCTAAAACAAATCACAGATACTCAGGGGGATGTAATTACATGTTTGAAGCTGAGGGTTAAGCAATTGGGAGGTCAGAAGGGGTCAAGAACTAGGTCATTCAAAAGACTAAAAAAAGTGGGCACAAGACAAAGGATTAGTTCATCTGAAAGCATAAGTTTAGGGGAGGATGATCCCAAACAGGGGAGGAATGAAACTAAGAATTCAGGGGAAGCTATGGAAAATTTTGATAGTGCTGCTGCTGGTGATGACATTGGTGTGGATATGGATGTGGATTCTGCTGAGAATGATGATGAGTACATGGTTGCTGATAATCAAGGTAATGAGGTTGTTATGGAAGCAGCAATCAAAGGCATGGGAGATTCTACTGCTGGTGCAAGTGTAGAAATTGCCAAGGAGGATACTACTGCTGAGGAAAATGTTCCTATTGCTAGTGATGATGAGGAAACTTTGGCCGAAGCAATGATTCTATTGAAGACACGATTTAAACAAGCAGTGCCACAATCACCACTACCAACAGAACAATCACAACCACCACCACAACAACCAAGAGTACCTGTCAAAGGTGTGGTGATTAGAGAACCAACTCAACAAATCAAGAAGAGTGTACAAGAGCCAAGTTATAAGGGCAAAGGCAAAGGTATTATGGTTGAAGAGCCTAAGCATGATCCTTTAAAGGATCTTCCTTTTGTGTACTAGCCCAAACCCAAGCAACTTGAAGTAGATGGAGCTACTGCAAGAAAATTGGCTGCTTTGTTTGCAGAGGAGAATCAGATGGTACTTGAACAAAGAAGGAAACATGCTGAAGCTGAGGCCAAAACAAAAGCACTCTTGGATTCTTGGGATGAAGAAAGGATTAAAGGTGATGCTGATATTGCACTGATGAAACAAATAAAAGAAGAAATGCAAGAGTACACTCAAGAACAAAAAGATGAATGGAAGAGGAATTATGAAGCTGAGAGGAAAAAATATTATCTCAATCAAAGAAAGAAGAGAAAAGTGCTCAGGCGTCCAACAGTTAAGCAAAAGAGGAAGTACTATGAGTACTATCTAAACAATATGAAGGGTTGGAAGCTTGTTCAATTAAAGCGATACTCAGATGATGAGATCTTCAAAATGTATGGAAGAGCAAAAAACTCAATGTGACTATTTTGAATGTATTGGTCACATATAATACCCTTATAATGTGGCCATAAACATCATTTAGATACACATTTCTGATATGGTGTGACTATTGTAAAGCCTATAGTTACAATGTGACTATTTATTTATTTATTTATTTTAGTTTTATGTTTTTTTGTAAAGCCTATAGTCACATGATCGTGATTCAATTAAGTGTGACTATACACATTAAGATTTGGCAAGCAAACACATACTAAACTCTAGACACACATATTAACTTACGTGACCATATGTATAGAATTTTCGTTACACTTAATAATGTTTCTATGGTTTAGTGTGACCATATATGACATTTGGTCACACTCGTAAAGTGTGTGACATATATATTTGTCACTATTAAATGCATATCGTGACTAATGCTTCAAACTTACTTTTCAGTTGTCACACATTTCAAACGCTATGTGGCTAAATATTCAGCAAAGAATAGCAGTCACGTTTAAATAATGTGTGACAAACTTGACTATATAATTTAGTCACATACACAATTACTTCATGTGACCATATATCTATTTTGGTCACACTCTTCAATTGTGTGACATATATTTGTCACATATGTATATCTGTAGTGTGACTAATGCTTAAAGCTGATTTGTATCGGTCACACGTCCCAAATTAAACGTGACTAAATGATCGAAAAATATTTACCAGCTACCCTCTAGTCACATAAATACACAAATGTGTGACATATATCTTCCGAAATGGTCACACAAGTCGGATCGAGTGTGGCTGTTTATTTTATTTTCATACATTTAGTCACGTAAATATGTTACAATGTGACCGTTTGAAATCGACCATGTGTGACGAAAGACCATTTTTGTACCAGTATATATATATATATATATATATATATATATATATATGTATATATATATATATATATATATATATATATATATATATATATATATATATATATATATATATATATACACACACACACACACACATACACACACACACACACACACACACACACACACACTAGTTTCAAAGCCCGCCCAATGGGCGGGCATGACTTGTAATTCTACATTATAATTTAATAATTTACGGATAATAGTGATCTTTTATAGTTATTTGTTATGTATTAACTTGACGTTTGTTCATGACTTGTTTTTTTAATTTAATGTTGTACGGTTGACTTATAAATTTAGCATTGTAATGTGCATAATTTCATCCATGTATGGTTGTGAATATGTGTCGTATGAATGTGAGGTAATGGACAAAGTAATGAAGGGCTAGTGTAATGCCTTCTAATGATTTGGAAGGAGATCAAGAAACATGTGTTCCATTTTTTCATGTGTGTTAAATGCACATTATGTGATGTTGTTTGTGTATTTTGATTTAGATGGTTACTTGGTAACCCAAAAACTATTTAGAAGCGTGTTTAATGACTATGAACATAATCTTTTATGCAAGTGTATCGAATGTTAGGTCATAGTCCTGTGTGATCCAACTTTAAAAAATTGCATAATGAACCTATTAGGAAGAATGTGAACTTGTGCAGTTTGACTTGTTACACAGTCAAAATAACCCAGCCATTTTGTAGGCGTATCATTAAGCATATAACTAAATGCAAATTATAAAGATTTATAATTAATCGAAATACTGGAAAGTGCATTTATACTCTGTTTAGCCTTGATTGAGAATACATATATACATCATGAAAGCGAAAAATATACATGATTTTCTAAGTTGTCTGGTAGAAAGTGGGCACTTAAGAGGTCCCTTAACACTGTCGTAATGGCTCTATAGAGTCTTGAAATCACATTTGTTGCCACTGCAAGTGACTCCTATTCCTCATCTCTACTTCTGGAACCATTCTTGTGCTTCCCAAACAATGCTGAGGGGTGACTCGTTAGATCCTCCTTTGCCAAGTATCTAGCAACCACCCAGGGGCTTTGGTTACACATCCCTCATCGTTACCTATTGATGAAGCCCAATCACTTCCAGCCAAACTTGGACCCTGTAGACTCTCATGTAACCCTATAATTAAAATCAATACAAACGAACAATTAGTTATAAGTAAATTTTATTGGTTTGATTGTGCATTTCTTAATAGTTTTAGGCTTCTAGCCATATTTGTGGTGTTACACGTATAAGTTAGATAAGCCAAACACACATACCTCAGTTTCTCCTACTATACCAGTATATGACAAATTTACAGGTCTAGCCAAATTTGTGTTTTTACCATGATTGTGAATGTCTCATGTTGCAGTTTACAAACACAATCTACTCAATCCTCATGCGAATAAAATGAAGGTGTTGTGCTTCGTTTTAATTACATTTTTATCCTAAATGTCGAATATTAACACCATAGATGTATATAAACAAAACCGTTTTGATTAAAAGAGGGTAATAATACATTACCATCACTCACAATTTAGCTTTTTCAAAATAAAATATGGCTTTAATCTCTTACCCTCAAAGCAATTGCTAAAGGTGAATGTGTAGGTTCAACTTGCTTGCATTTTTGTTATAGGAAATAAGGGAGTAGCTATTACTAAGCGATTAAATATTCCCAATATACACAAAAACTAAAGAATCACAGTACATCATATGTTTTAAATTTCTTATGTTATGTACCAAAAGATCAAAAAACTAACCTGCACAACTGACGAAGAACTGAAGCCTTCAAGTCTCAAAGCATAAGTCTACGCATTGCCTTGCTACAGCAACCCTTTCAGCCTTTAAACGTGCTTCAGTGGATGCTCTTTCACGAGCTTATCTGTTAGCTCTTTCTACAGCTTGTCTACATCAGGTGCTGTCACCTTTTTTTTTTTTTTTTTTTTTTTTTTTTTTTTTTTTCAAAATATAAGTTTTATATTGTTATGAATAACTAAGTTCATATTTTTATAATAACTTATTCATCACTGTTTGTCTACCATAAGAGTCCAAAATTTTTTGTGAAGATCAACTCGCCTCGACATCTTTATGTTCAACTAATTTCTTTTGACCTGGTCCATTGGCTTTCATGCCACGAGCCATATTCGCCTGCAAATACACATCTAAGTAATTAATTTGTATTGTATTATCAGAAAACGTATTTAGAAGAAAAAGAGAAACAAACACACCTCCACGATCCTCTTATGGCTTACTCCAATAAACTGTAGGCATCAGAAAATAACTGACATGTGTCTTTTGACTTCTTTATGTTTCCTGAAATGTCTTGTTTCTTGTAACCTTTTTAATCCTGAAAGCTATAATTAATTAAGAATTGGCACATTAGACAGAAAACAAAGAGGAGTACCTCGATCTGGTTACCAACATTGATGGTTAGAGCATCAGTAACGGTAGGGTCTCTAACCCACTGATCATCTTTTAAAAGCTGAAGGCCTTCAACATCTTTGTCTTGTAACAAAACTGTGATTGTTGTATCAGCATGTGGTTTGACTCCTAACACCTTTTCAGGCCATGGGCAAGGAGGGTAATAGTTGAGTCGTGCCTGCATCTTTGCAGTCATCCCATATTGGTTCAAAAAGCAATCTTCCTCCAAGTTTAACGATCTAGCCAGGTCTTTAAGGACTACTTCATTTACCAATTGTATTTTGGAGCTATATTCATCTAGAATTTCCCTAAGACATCAAAATTTGATAATTGGTCGGTCCAACATCAGTGTTTGTGTCAAATATTACAGTTACACAGTATGTGAAGTCTTAAAATAACGACGGGTTTGATAATTTAGTTATGGTATATGAGGGAAAATTACTTGAAGTGAGTGGGAATTTGAGGCCAAAATTGAAGCCTTTGTTGGTCTTGCGGAAGAGCAGTAAGATAAAGCCTATCAGTCCAATGAAGAGTTTGGTTTTCAGAGAGAACCATGTCATTTCCATAGCCTTCGACATCGTCTTCTTCTCTCAGTCTTTTTGTGCATGAGTAGCAGCAGAGGTATGGGGAAGCAAAACGCTTTGAAACCTGATGTCCACTGATCATATCAAGGGCCAAGCGGTACAGAAAAAAATCTGAAAACTTTGCAACGATATGCTGAATGCAGAAGGCATGTTTGGTCCTTGGCATTTCAATGGCAATTGCTTCTTTGAGCCACATTTTTTGGTCTGTGAATATTATTTCAGGATCATTTTCATTCATGAACCCTAAAAAAGTATGTCACAAGAGGATAAAAGATATCAAGATAGAATGGGAGGCATATAAGAGTTAAAAAGATAATAGGAAACAGTACCTAAATTGACCCATTTTGAAATATTATCAAGTAAGCTTTGTATCATGCATTCACAAAGCTTGTCCAAAATCCAGACCTTAGGTTCTGATTTCGAGCCTACAATGATGCTGAAAGAAATGTCACACATCAGGTATGTAAATAAGGCAGAAAACCAATGTTGTTCTAATGAATGTAACACGTAACAACCGGGACAAAATATTTCAAACCTGTAACCTACATGTTTTCCCGAGTAGTACCATGGAATATGGTTGCCCATGATTCTTCTAATGGAGTGTGCATAGTTTCCATCTCCCCTTAAAAGCGAAAAGTGAAATAGTTGAATGATAAACTGGTATTGCAAAACAGTAGCAACAAACAGGTGACGTACACAAAAAAACGAAACTAACCATGGTCTTCAGCATTTTAAGATCCATCATAATAAATTCTTATGCTACCTCTCATTTAAAAAATGGCCATTTAAAAAATGAAGTGCTTATTGGCTTAGTCCATTGCTTTAAAGGCGTTCCTACATATTCACAACATTGGTTAATAAAATCAGGATCGCCCGACAGAATTTCTTCTTCTGATGAAGTATCATATAACATCACCATCGCATCTATTTGGCACTCTGGATAAATTAATAAGAAGTGTTTTTTAAGGCATAAAGCTTTTGGGGGTACCAACATCTATTCTTGTAGCAACAACATGTCTATTCAAAGATGAAAGTGAAACATGACCGTGAACATTTTAAATCAAACTTAGAACATTAAACTGGCTCATTCAAGCAAACAAATGATTGGCGTCTAGTTTCAGTGTACATGTGTTTTTATCAAATTTGGAAGCTCGTCGGCAAGTTTATTCGAGAAGGGGTTCATTTTTTGTTTATAATAGATCAACTGGAATACATAATTGATCAAGGATCTATGTTTCCAGTTGTATCTATATGTCCAACACGTTGTTGGTGATATGGTGGTTCAGTTAAATTCAATTTTCACCAAAACTAAACAGATAACTCCTTTGATTTTTGGTAAAAAAAATATTTATATTAACATGCAAAAAAAAAGCGTGTTAAAAAAAATGACAAGTTTACTAGTAGAATTTAATATAGTCCTAGATTCACTTAATAAAAATATATGTTTTCTCAATTTACCCCTTATTCTTTGCCATATCAGCACTCCCATATATTTTTGCTAAAAATGGACATGAGATACTAGGTTGTTGAAATAAGTTTAACCTTAATTAACAATTAAAAAGACCTGAGTTCCATCACTAAACTGTTAAGAAGTGGCAAGATTTCAGTAAAAACAATTTGAAAAAGAAACCAATATCTTAAACAGATGAAAAAATGGTTGGTGCATTGTACTTGATGCATCATGGTTGCATCCATCTAGACCGAACACCAAGCATACAATCTGAAATAAACATGAGTCTGTTCACCAAACTAAAGCCAAACACGGTAGAGGGACTTATTGAAAACACAGTATCAAGCCCAGCACCAAAAATGCAAACACAGATGCAAAAATGCCAAAGCCCTCACAGATTTGGTTTATAGGTCCAGCAATTTTAAGATTAAAAGCAAATGCTTTCAAGTAATGAGTAATGTTATTGGTTATTTCATAAAATTATTACACGCATGCTACTTATTAAAAATAACAAAGAATTACATCTGTGAATTCTTTAGTTTCGATTTCAATACACACCTAACATATAATATAACATTAAGTTTAGTAAAATATTCACCTTCGTTAACATTTTAGGGTCATTTCATTGCAAGTTCTTATATATACAGTTACATGTGCTAAGAAAGCAGACCTTATGTGCATCACTTTTAACTTCTTTGTATGCACCACCTTTAAGTTGTTTATATGACTTCTTTAGCGCTAATCTGCTGCTGCTCGAAGTGCATCTGCTGACGAAATATGTCCTGAACTTCTGCAGCTAGACGACCTACAAACCAAATCTCGTAATTAGTTTCACTACTAAAGAATACAAATATTGCATAGAAAAATGATAACTTACAACCCTTCACATCTCGACTAACAATGCTATGATTAGCTAATACAATTCTCATACGCTTACCAACTACAATTCCTGTGTTACACCTTCTGTGCATGAAATGACTACGGATAAGAATTTATTGGAGCTGGCACTTGGTGAGATGCAGACCAGGTGTGTCCAAGTCTTAATGAGTAAAAACTGACACGTATACTTCATCACATCAAATATAACTACAGTTTTCGATAAAAGAGATGCATCATCCTAAGATTTATTGAAACTTACATATTGAGATTCGACTAAAAGAGTATAATTCTTCCTCTTAAGAGAGTCAACTTGAGGTATCAGCTCATGTAGTACTCGAATAGTATCGGTCAATGCAGAAAGATATAGCCTCGTCCTGCCATTTGAGTATAATTTTAGAGACGCATACAAATCGAATATGACCATGGCATCACTTTTAAGGATTTAATAACTTACATATTACATGTCCAATCTCATATGGTTTCAAATCAACAAAAGCTCCAAGTGTATCTATAAATGTTATTATTGGAAGTCCATGACGACCAACATATTTCATCATACATAGAGCTTTTTGATAGCTGCAAAATATACCAATTCCAGTTATCATGGTTACTCTTTGGTAGCAGAAAGAAAATAAAAATATCGCACTGTTTAAGTTTATAACTTTTATACACATTCAGAGGGCCCAACGTATTAACATTAAAAATAAGATGACTGTTTAATTTAAAAATAGAATGGAAAGATAAAGTTATCCAAACCATTGAGATGCCGAAAGTGTGTAGACCAGGTAACTGATTTGCAAAGACTGAGGTCACCCTTTATCCCACAACATTTGATGTGCCACCCTTGAGGTAGAGGCCACTGTAGAAGAAATCCTAAGCTATAACCTGCATCAGGTTCTTGCATGCTAAATACCGTTTAGCACTTTGTGATGGTTCAGAACTTGTTGTGAACTCCTTGTATATATAGTAGATTATATAAGAGTTGCTTTTGGGAAATAAAAAAGCCTTTTAAGTAATGATAACTGATTCATAGAACACCAGAAGAAAATAGGGCCGCCGAATGCTTTCAATTGATCCAAAAGCTCTTGAAATAGAGAGGTTGGAGCATGTACTTATGTAATGGGTCAAATTTGTGAGTTTGTCATGCCTAACGGGTCAAAGAGGTAAAATTGACGGATTAAAAAAACAACTAAGCTATTTGGACACGTATGATCTGTTTAAGATGGTATACATGTGGGTATATAAAGAAGTTGAAATTTACAAAATAAATTCATATAATTCATGAGTCATATATACTGGTCCAATAGTGGCATGGAACAATATATATATTACCACATCATTAAACAAAAACTTATATCAAATAAAAACTAAAGTAAAGATTATTATACCTAATCTTTAAGATGCAACACCATGGATGAAGACGAAGGTTGCGAAGAATTGGTTGTAGGGTTCGAAGATGGTTAAGAAACACAATTTAAATAATTACATTAATTGTTGATCATCATCATCATGAAAAACCTAAAAAAAACAAAAAACACCATCATTATAAAATAGAAACGAATGAATATACTGGATATTGAATTTCATTTTTTTCTGCGAGATGAGATAATGCTTAGGGTTTCAAAGCTTGCGAGATGAGATAATGTTAAGGGTTTCAAAGCTTGTATTCCGCAAGTTTAGTATTGATAATATTCTATTTTAAAAAACGAATATAAAATTTTTAATGCCTTTAATAATTTCGCTAGATCTCAATTTTAGTTTGCATTGTGTATCACAATTGATGACTTGGTTCCATTGGTTGAGGTGCTTGCTTTTGAAGTAACAAACCCGGGTTCAAATCTATACAGGTGTTTTTTTGAATAAAATTATTTAGCCGAATTTATTTAATTAAATTACTTACATGGCCATATTGTGATGACATGGCACTCTGAAAATGTAAAGACTGATAACATGGCGCTCAAAAACTGATGACTGGGCATTGACCATGCTTATTTGGCATTAAATGGTCAAACACCTCCTGTTATATATATATATATATATATATATATATATATATATATATATATATATATATATATATATATATATATATATATATATATATATATATATATATAAGTTAGTCGTTATAAATGATTTTTAACGAATTATTATTTATTCGAGTTCATGTGTCCGAGTCATCACTTCCCGGTCCACATAATCAAGTAAGGTCCAAAAGTCCATGTTACGGCATTGTCGAAGTAACCGTTGACTAAAAAGTCAACGCGACCTCGACATTGTACAATTCTCACAATAATATATATATCGTCACAAAGTAAATATTTCCCGTCTCATCATCAACAAAGTTCAAAACCTCAAATCAATACTTCAAGCATCACGAGGCCGTCTACGACTCTCGTTTAACCTAAACTCCATCATTTCTAAATCGTCACACAATCGATTCCCATTTTCCACACCAAAGTCAACCAATATATTACCACAAGTTATATATCAATGTTTTATTCGAAAATAATAATGGCAACCATTTATGTCAAGAACCATTGTAAACCACAACAAAGGTAATCAAAACAACAACATATCAAGTATAATAACACGAGGCGGCCACAAGGATCATTGCCGAGACCATAGGGTCTCGGCTCACCTCAAACGAACCAAACCCACGGCTAATGGCCTTGTGGGTCTCGGCCATAAATCCAAACACACCTAAAATGCATCAAACTCGCACCCAAACATATCCATAACATCAAGAAAGGATCAAGAGTCAACCACAAGCATCAAACTAGTTCCAAAACAATGAAACCCATCAAATTCGTGGGTCTAACCCACGACCCAAATCCAAATCCGAATCAAACACACCCATTTTGATACCTAACTTGTTTGTTTCATGTTTTTATAACCAAGAATCATTCAAATGTGAAAACCTATCAAGTTTGAACCCAAAATCACAAGAATCTTATAAATTTGACTCGGGTTAAAGTCAAACCCACAAGAAAAACTCATTTTCTCACCTTTTCTTCTTAGATTTACAAGATTAGAACAATAAGGATGGTGAGAGATGGTGTTTAGGCGGCGGTGCTGGTGCAAAAATGGTGTTGGAGGTTGTTTGGTGATGAGATAATTACATAAGAATGATAAGGAAGTGATGGTCGATGATGTAGAAGTGTTAGATGATAAGAAAATTATGGTGATGGTGTTGGTGTTGATGGTGGCCGGCGGCAACAAGAGGAGAGGGAGGGAGGAGATGAAAATGATGAAGAAAATGATAAGGCGTTTGATTTCACGATCCACGATCTCAATAGATTCCTCAATGAAGTTTAGACTTTCATCCACATGAATCTCTTTCACAGGTATAACTGGGGTTTCATCAGAAAGTCATTTCTTCAGATTGCTCACATGAAAAACGTCATGAACATTACTCAGCTCTTGGGGTAGTTCCAGTCGATAAGCTACGGGTCCAATCCTGTCTAGGATCTTAAATGGACCAATATAGCAAGGGTTGAATTTTCCACATTTGCCAAAACGTATCACCCCTTTCCAAGAAGAAACCTTCAGCATGACTTGGTCTCCTACTTGAAACTCCAAGGGCTTACATCTCTTATCGGCGTAGCTTTTTTGTCGGTCACGGGTAGTTTGTAAACGGTTACAAATCTGAATCACCTTCTCGGTAGTTTCTTGAATGAGTTTGGGACCTGTACGCTGGCTGTCACCAACTTCTGCCTAACAGACAGGTGAATGGCATTTTTAGCCATACAGCGCCTCGAACGGTGCGGCCTTAGTGCTGGTATGATAGCTATTGTTGTACGAGAATTCGGATAGGGGTAAGTACTTCTGCCAGCCTTTTCTGAAATCGATCACGCATGCACAAAGCATATCTTCCAACATTTGAATGGTCCTCTCATTTTGACCGTCTGTCTGGGGATGATAAGCAGTACTCATGTCGAGTTGTGTCCCGATGGCTGTCTGGAGTGACTGCCAAAAGGTTGATATGAAACGACTGTCGCGATCTGAGATAATAGACATAGGAATGCCATGACGAGAAACAATCTCCTTCATGTATAGTCGAGCGAGTTTATCGATACTGTCATTTTTACTTATCGCAAGAAAGTGAGCGGATTTTGTTAGTCAATCAACAGTTACCCAAATAGCGTCACAACTGCTAGCTATTCTTGGTAATTTGGTGATAAAGTCCATGGTGATTTGCTCCCATTTCCAAACTGGTAGTTCAGGCTGAGTCAACAATCCTGATGGTTTCTGGTGTTCTGCCTTGACCCTGGAACATGTTAAGCACTTACTGACATATAAGGCTATGTCGACTTTCATGTTCGGCCACCAATACAGTTTCTTCAAGTCGTGATACATCTTATCAGCTCCCGGATGAATAGAATATTTTGATTTATGCGACTCATGCATAATCAACTCACGAATTCCTCCATAGAGAGGTATCCAACTCCTTTCTCCAAAGCATAGAGTTCCATCAGTACGCTTCACAAAACCATTTTTGCTTTCTACCATTCCATAAATATTCTCAACTGGTCGGTTTTCTTCCTTTAACACTTCTGCTTGAGCTGCTAGTATCTGCGACGGTAGTGGCGAGCTAATCGTCATTCCAGGGATCTAAATCTTAACGGTGGAATTCTCTCCTTCCGGCTAAGAGCATCGACCATAACGTTTACCTTTTCGGGATGATAACGGATTTCGCAATCATAGTCGCTAAGTAGCTCTAGCCACCGTCGTTGTCTCATGTTTAGTTCTTTCTGATCTAGAATGTGTTGCAAACTCTTGTGATCGGTATACGTGACGCACTTAGTGCCGTACAGATAGTGTCTCCAAATCTGAAGGGCAAATACTACGGCTCCCAATTCTAGATCATGAGTGGTGTAGTTTTTCTCGTGTTTCATAAGCTTTTGGGACGCAGAAGCTATGACCTTCTCCTGTTGCATTAAGACTGCTCCCAAACCTTTGTGCGAAGCATTGCAATAAATGACAAAATCCTCGCTACCGTCAGGTAGGGCTAGTGTAGGTGCACTACACAGCTTTTCTTTTGATAGTTGAAACGCTTCCTCTTCTTTTTCTCCCCATTCATACTTGACGTTCTTCTGAGTCAACTTAGTCAACGAATTGGCTATTTTAGAGAATCCCTCAATGAATCTCCGGTAATAACCTGCTAAACCTAAGAATTGATGAACTTCTGATGGGGTTGTTGGAGCGGCTCATTCCTTGATGGACTCAATCTTTGTAGGATCCACGTAAACTCCTTCCCTATCAATCACGTGACCCAAGAACTGTACTTTTGGAATCCAAAATTCACACTTAGAGAATTTGGCATACAGTTGCTCCTGCCTCAGTAACTCCAAGATGAGCCTCAAATGCTCTTCATGTTCCTCTTTACTCTTAGAGTAGATTAGGATGTCATCTATTAATACAATCACAAACTTTTGAAAGTACAGTTTACACACCCTGTTCATAAGATCCATAAATACTGTTGGCGCATTGGTTAAACCAAACAGCATCACTTGGAACTCATAGTGTCCATAGCGAGTCCTAAATGCAGTTTTAGGGATGTCTTCTTCTCGAACTCTGAGTTGGTGATAACCCGATCTCAGATCTATCTTCGAATAGATACTCGATCCTTGAAGTTGGTCAAAAAAATCATCGATCCTGGGTAGAGGGTATCGATTCTTCACTGTCAACTTATTCAATTCCCGATAGTCGATGCACATGCGAAACGATCCATCATTCTTCTTGAAAAATAACACCGGTGCTCCCCATGGTGACGATTGCTTCGACAATTCCTCCAGTTCAGTAGGAGCGAGTCGATATGGTGCCCGGGCTACGAGTGCAGTGCCAGGTATCAACTCAATCTGAAACTCTACTTGTCTGGCAGGCGGGAGTCCAGGAAAGTCGTCGGGGAATACATCCTGGAAATCTCGAACGATGGGCACGTCCTCTTTACGCTTCTCGTTCTTCTCCTTTTCTACCTCCTTCTTACTAGAGATCTAAGCAACGAAAAGGTAACATCCTTTTTCGACTAGCTTTGGTATCTTAGTACAAAAGATGACGTTCAACTTGGAAGGATTTCCACGGTCGCCTCGATCTCCTTGTATGCTTAGTATCTTCTTACCATAAGGTACACGCACTATCTTCTCATCACAAATAATGTTCGCACGATACTTAGATAACTAATCCATACCGATGATGACGTCAAAACTACCTAATGTGATGGGTAAGAGGTCTATGTTGAAGGGGCGATTAAGGAAATTTAACGTGCAACCGCGGACAATAGTGCCTATTCTTTCAATGTTCCCATTGGCTAACTCTACGTCATAACCAATTCCTAAAGGTGTCGGGGCAATTTCTTGTAGAGGCATCAACTTAGTGGATACTGTGGGAAAAGCTTGTTTTAAAAGCTTTTACGATCGTTTATGAGCTCTAGGATGTTAATCCTTTGATCTAGGAATTTGGCTATTTCGAGCACAATGATAATATTGACAGAATATTCTATGAAAGAAACAATACTATCACAACAAGGTTTTGCCAACTTTTCACCGTTTGTTATTCCAACTAGCCCCAATGCTATGTGATCAAGTATAGCACGGTTTACAATCTAACATGGATCAAAGATCCTTGAGGCTAAACAAACCTAACAACAAAATACCCCTTGTCTGATGTTCATCAGACCCCTCGTCTGATGTTCCCACACACACTCTTTTAGATGCTTTACATTTTAACACACTTGGTGTTATTGTAATTTCTAAGTACGAAGCACCTTGGAGGTGATGTTCACTTTGTTTCACTGTGAATCATGCACTCACCACCACTTCTATCTAAAGGGGTGTGATCTCCTTTTTATAGAATAAAGGAGATCATTACAAATTTGATAAGCTTAGTCATCTACTATCTAGCTTATGACTAGGATGTCAAGCCATCTAAGATACAACACGTATCTATGTTTACAACTCACTTGGAGTGTTCAATTTGATGACTGATGAAAGATATTATCTAAAGGATATACTTGACTTTTATGCACATAATATCTTCTTTCATCTTTTTCCATTTGGTAGTATGACTCATTGATCAGCAGCAGTGTCATTCAGCAGAATCTACCAGCAGAATCTTTGCTCTTCAGCAGAATCCATCAGTGGAACTATTTTGCTCTTCAGCAGAATCTTTGCTCTTCAGCAGAATCCATCAGTGGAACTATTTTGCTCTTCAACAGAATATTTGCTCTTCAACAGAATCGCACTTATCGTATTTTGCTTATCATTTCAGTATTTCTTCATGTTTCATTCTTCTTGTTTATGATCATCAAATCTATTAAATCTATGGAATATTTAATTCCTTACAATCTTCCCCTATTTGATGATTACAAAACAAAAACATTCTTGTACGAATTTCCCTAGACGAAGTAGAGAAATTGAGATAACTAAATCTCACCATGAATGAAATTATACCGTCTTCTCCTTAATTTATGCTATCCACCACATCTCTTCCCCTTTTTGTTATCAACAAATAGAGAATATTACAAATATGATCTTTACAGCTACGAACTAATACTACACATCCAATCTATCCTTCTATTATCTCAAATTACCCTCCATTAAGTTTTCCGCACTAAACATGAACTTGAGACAGTAAAAATCTAAACCATCAGTAGCAATACTAATTAACAGTCGTAAGAATCAATAACTTTCCCTGTGGTGATGCACATAATAAATGGTTGAACACTTGAACATTTAAGCTTCCCCTGAAACCATATGTTAACCATTTGAATCTTCATATCTGTAGGCTTTTATGACTTGATGAAGAAAAATTAATCATTACTAACTTGATGCTGAAGTGAAAGAAACCAACCTTGTGTCTTATATCTTGTACTAAATCTGACTTCAAACGTATACCCAATCTTTTGGTATAGGGAGACCGCAATCTCTTGACAATAAACTCATCTTCTATGAGACACTGAGCACTACAAAGTTACTCCTTTAAGTGTTTGTCAATTTGTAGTCACTTGAACGAACGAACAAGTTATCTTTAAAGTGTACACATCACCTTAAGATATGATAAGAACACAACCTTGAAAAATTTAACCTCAACTTCAAATAAGGAACAAATAACTTTCCTTTTCAACAATAACTTGATGAACAAGCCTTTTTATCTTTAAAGAACCAACTCTCTTCTGTGTGTGATTCTTCCCCTTTGTGTGTGTAAACCAAGAAAGAAAACCTAAAATTTGACCATACCTCAACTGTTTCTGCAGCAGTTTTCAACGATGCATATCAACGAATTTGTCTTCTTTCTTTATCTCTCTTTAGCAAAAACCTTTTCTTTTCCTAGATTCAGAGCCCCCCACTCTGATACCAACTGTGGGAAAAGCTTGTTTTAAAAGCTTTTACGATCGTTTATGAGCTCTAGGATGTTAATCCTTTGATCTAGGAATTTGGCTATTTCGAGCACAATGATAATATTGACGGAATATTCTATGAAAGAAACAATACTATCACAACAAGGTTTTGCCAACTTTTCACCGTTTGTTATTCCAACTAGCCCCAATGCTATGTGATCAAGTATAGCACGGTTTACAATCTAACAGGGATCAAAGATCCTTGAGGCTAAACAAACCTAACAACAACAGACCCCTTGTCTGATGTTCATCAGACCCCTCGTCTGATGTTCCCACACACACTCTTTTAGATGCTTTACATTTTAACACACTTGGTGTTATTGTAATTTCTAAGTACGAAGCACCTTTGAGGTGATGTTCACTTTGTTTCACTGTGAATCATGCACTCACCACCACTTCTATCTAAAGGGGTGTGATCTCCTTTTTATAGAATAAAGGAGATCATTACAAATTTGATAAGCTTAGTCATCTACTATCTAGCTTATGACTAGGATGTCAAGTCATCTAAGATACAACACGTATCTATGTTTACAACTCACTTGGAGTGTTCAATTTGATGACTAATGAAAGATATTATCTAAAGGATATACTTTACTTTTATGCACATAATATCTTCTTTCATCTTTTTCCATTTGGTAGTATGACTCATTGATCAGCAGCAGTGTCATTCAGCAGAATCTATCAGCAGAATCTTTGCTCTTCAGCAGAATCCATCAGTGGAACTATTTTGCTCTTCAGCAGAATATTTGCTCTTCAGCAGAATCTTTGCTCTTCAGTAGAATCCATCAGTGGAACTATTTTGCTCTTCAGCAGAATATTTGCTCTTCAGCAGAATCGCACTTATCGTATTTTGCTTATCATTTCAGTATTTCTACATGTTTCATTCTTCTTGTTTATGATCATCAAATCTATGGAATATTTAATTCCTTACAGATACTAAACTCCTATTGGCACCAGTATCAAATAATATGGAAGCATAGTGGTTGTTGAGAAGGAACGTACCAGTGACGACATTCGAGTCCTCCTTGATCTCCTTACCAACCGCATACACCCATGCTTGAGCTGCTCCCACCTCTGTATTTTGAATCCCAGTGCCTTGGTTTCCTCTGTTTCCTCCTGCTCCTTGGTGCTCATGGTTATGCCCACTACTTCCAGTATCTCTATTTCTCCGGTTCCCTCCATTACCAGCATTTCCTCCATTCCATGGCTCTCGACACTCTGTCTTTTAGTGTCCCCTCTTACCACGTCCATTCCTGGCTTTGAGCAATCCCTACACAATACAGCACACCGTCCATAGTGGTGTCGGTTACATCATTCACACAACGGCTTGTTCCCTTCATAGCCATTCTTCTCTCCATTACTAATTGCATATACCTTGGCAGTCTCTTGCCGTTTGTTGGGCTTGTCATTACCCTTGACATGGTCATTCCTTTTCCTCTTATCCTTCTTTCCTTTCTCAGCATTCTCCAACACAATGGAATCCATTAGACTCTGACCTATAGTGATGGCCTCATGAAGATTTGCGGGCTTTGCATCGATCACGTCATTCCTCGTTGCTAGAGGTAAACCATCAGTATATCGCTCAATCTTGAGTGTTTCGGTCTTGACCATGTCGGGGCAAAGCAATGACAATTCCTGATAACAACGGTTGTAAGTCGTCATATCAGTAACCTTCACCTTGTGGTTCCAGAATTCAATCTTGTTGGATCGATATACTCTGACCAAACTTAACTATAACTTGTAATGGTCTTATCAATCTTGAATAACTCAAAACTACTAACAATGAAACACTGATATAACCTTGTAAAGTATGCGGAATCTACTTAACACAAAGCTAAGAAGAACTTTGAATAATTATATTAAAACCAACTTGAACCTGCTTATCTTACACAGATTCACTAACAATCCCAAACTCTCTAATATCGTATTCTCTAATCTATGAAATTGTAATCGTGTACTCATACGTCTAATACCATCCTAAGGCTCCTTTTATAGGCACAAGGAAAACCTTAAGTCGGTTTACAATACTTGAACGACAAATAAACTAACTCTAACTAATTCTAGAATATTCTAATAATATTACATAACAATCCTTAAACAATATTGCATATCAGTCCTTTAACTTAAAAGTACTTTGAATATTCTTCATGCACGAGCAGTACTTTGACCATGAGCAGCACTTTGACACAAGCAGTACTTTGAACATCAGAAGTACTTTGATCTTCATATCCTAACAATCCTCCCCTAACTTGAATTCTACTTGCTTGATTTCAAGTTCTTTTGTTATTTTGTAATCTTTAACATCTTTATCTTCAAGGAAAATTGTATCTTTATCTTTTATCTAACTTGTGTGTCAAACTACTCTTCATTAGCTTCAGATGATATCTTCACAGCAACAAATCTTTTCAGCAACTCAGCAATATTTTGACAAAGTGTTCATCAAATCTTTAAAGTTTCATACTATTCTCATCACTTCCAGGTGTGTAAACTCTTGTGAGACGCGAATCATTGAAATTTAATGGATTTTGATGTCTCTTTACCAAAGCCATTAACTCTGGAGTAGCCAATGTTTAGGTTAGAACAACCATGGTACATTGATAACCATATGATTTTTAGCAAATCATCAGCTATCAACGGATTTGTTTAGTCTTTACCAAGAGCCGTTTGCTTTTGGACTAGTTAGTTCTTTTATCACAACCATGGTGAACTAATTACCATATAAATGAATTTTCCATAGCCTTTACCACAAGCCATTTTCGTGTGGGCTAGCCAACTCTTCACTATAATAGATATGGTGAGTTGAAAACCATACAATTTTTAGTAATTTGTCAACTAAAAACGGATTTGGTTATCACATCAGAGCCGTACCCTCATGATGAATCAAACTCTTTCATGTCTGTTAAACATGGTGAGTTGATTACCATTTGTTGTGTAGTACAAGTACTATCACCATGTGTGACTTCTCAAAAC
The DNA here is from genome assembly GCA_030686995.1 of Artemisia argyi. NCBI lineage: Eukaryota > Viridiplantae > Streptophyta > Magnoliopsida > Asterales > Asteraceae > Artemisia > Artemisia argyi. The sequence continues at coordinate 109,677,415 of CM060686.1, read as the reverse complement.
CTTTATTGATATCATCTTATGCTTCAGAAAGTTTTTCTTTTAAAACTTAGTCAATATCAAAAGACTTTACTGGTTTTATGCAGCAAGCAGTACTTTGAGAAAGTACTGTTTGTCTAGCAGTACTTTGAATAAAGTACTTTATTATTCAAAAAATATTTATATAATACAAATCATACCAGTATTTATACATTATCATCATCTGAAGTTGTCCGCTGTATGAACAGTTCAATCACCATTAATGCTACTTCAGTCTCATTCTCAACCTCCATGCCATGATCCAACATTCTAACAATAAGATCTCTTTCAAGAGGATATCTTTTCTCTGCTAGCATATGGATCATAGCTCCATCTTCCATTTCAAGTGAGTGTACCCCTGATGACTCAAAGAATCTCCATCTTATTATCTACCAATTCTCTTGATCATTCCACAGAGCATCACTACTTGTTTCATTAGTTTCCCAGATAGTTATTAAATCACCCAATAAGATCAATCCCACTCCTTTTGGCTCAGTATTCTCAAAATAAGCTTGCCCTTGTAGATACAAATAGTATATATCTTCTCTATGTATCTTGTGCAGTATATCCCATAGCATATTGAATACTGTAAAGCTTTCATCCTCTCTATGAAAAATTAGATAATCTCCATCAGATGATTCTACCACAGAAAATGTAGAAATCTTGGATTTCTTCTCAGCCTTCTTTGTCTGCTTTGGATTCTCAAAATCCACAACTCTAAGATAGTTCCTCAGTTCATCAATAGTATCTGATCTCAACATCTTGAGTCTCTTTGATAACTGATCATCTTGAGTTGCTCTCTTCCTCTTTAATTTTCTTTTCTCAGCTTGTTCTTTCATTAAATCTTCCAACTTCTTCTCTTTCTCAGAATCCATAGGCACAAAACTATCTAACTCTCTTTTGATAGACTCTTGAACACTGTCATATAGTTCTTTCACCTGTGGATATCTTAACCTTTGTAGATTTTTAAATCCTCTGCCTTTCAGAAAACTTATCATAGAATTTCTTTCTTGAGCTTTAGACAGTGGCCTTCTTGTTTCAACAACTGGCTTTCTTGATTCCTTTAAGTATTCAGCATCCAAATCAGCTTGATACTTTCTAGCAGCTTCTTCATTCTTAGGTACTTCAAAAGCTCTTAGCTGTGCCAGAGTGAACTTCTTCTTCTTCTTCTTCTTCTTCTTCTTCTTCTTCTTCTTCTTAGATACCTTCATGATCCCTTTTCCCTTGTCATTAGGATTCAATTCTTCAGATTCAGAAGAAGCTTATGAGACTTGAGCTTGTTCAACACCAGGAATACTTATCCCTCTTGGTCTTGACATAATAACCATAATCTGAGCAATAGTCTCATCATCACTAGTTGTGTGCTCCTTTATCTCTTCTTGTTGAATAGAAGGACCAGCTTCATCATAAAAAATTCTTGTAGAAGGTCCAGCTTCATCAACATTTAAGGCAGCAGTACCTTGATCACCTTGATCCAAAGTACTTTGCACACCAGTACTTTGAGGATCAGTACCTTGAATATCTATATGTTGATCAGCAGTACTTTGTATATCAGCACCTTCAACATCAGTACTTTGTGCTTTATTTTCTTCTGCAACAATTTGCTCAACTTCATCAAGTTTTCTTTCAGCAGTACTTTGAGCAATATGTACAAAATCCATAGCATAAGCTTCTTCATATGGATCTTGAGGCACAACATCATCTTCATTCAAATTATCATTCTGATTCCTCCCCAATTTGAATGATGATGACCTCGTCTTGCTCTTCTTAGATTTAGAAGTCTTCCTGGATTTCTGAGCACTTCTCTTCTGTTGCTTGACTCATATTCTGTGAGTGGCCAAACAAATCTCTTCAATCTTCTGAACTTATCTTTCAATCTCTTGATCTGATCAGCTTGAGCATTAACTACCTTCTTCATCCTTCTGAATTCCCTAGTCAAAGCATAAGTATCCAGTTGTCCCTCATCTCCCTCATCTCCTCCAGATGTTTGAGACCCATCTATGGAAGTAAAATCATTGGGAGATGGTAGTGGATTCACATCTTGCTCTAAAGCAGTACCTTGTAGAGAAGTACTTTCCTTGGAAACAGGATGTTGAGAAGTACTTTCTCTGGAAAGAGTCTTCTCCTTTGAAACAGGTGCTGGAAAAGAGGTAGTTTTTCACTTGAAGCAACTTGCTGAGGTGATGCAAGAGGTGGTGTTGAAGTATGTTTTGATGCAGAATGCTCAGAATGTGCAGAATAACTTGCTTCATCAGCTGCATCCCTAACTGCCTGTGATACTTCCAATATATGAGCTGACAAAGGTGTATTGTGACCAGAAAACTTAACACCCTTGTTAGACATAAAAGTAAACACCTTGGGTGGAAGTACAACAGTAGGTACAAAATCTTGAGGTTTTGGAACACCCTCAAGTTGTTTGTCTAATAATAGTTGAACAAACCTAGGATACATCAAAAATGGTGAACCAGCTTTGATGAGACCAAGCATACCATCAAGAATCATATATGAGAAGTTGAATTGTTGATTGGTAGCTAACCCAACTAATGCAGAGGCTATGTTATGACCAAATTGATCCCAAGGAGTACTTTTGGGACTTAGACAATGAAGTAAAACATGTATAAGATACTTCCAATGGGGACTAACCAATGCCTTTTGAAAAATAAGCTTACTGAGAGCACCTTCATAGCCTATCTCTCTAAGTTCATCCCAAATAACTTGTTTCTCAAAAAGAACAGTACCTTCTTCATCATTAAACAATAAGACTTCTCTTATTGTGGCTTCAGTGATGCGAATAGGCCTCCCTGCAACTGTAGCTTGAATAATATCTTCCCCTTCTTCCAAAACAGATCTAGCAGTATTCCAAAACTCTTGAATCCAGGAGCCAATGATTTCAGGATTGACCGACAGAGCATAGTTGATAGAGGACCCAGTGAGAAAAACAGTGATGGTATGAAAATCAACATTCTTTTGAGTCTTATCCAAGTTGGCAATCATGTTGTGTTTGTTGATGGTGGGACGGTTTGCCATTGTTTATGTTCGTGAAAAAGAATGGTGATCGAGGATGGATGTGTTAGTGTTTGAATGGATGAACAGTAATGATGATGTGGGTATATAAAGATGGAAGAGATAATCAAAAAAAGGAATGATATTCAAAAAATCGCGACCCAATAAATGCATATATCGTTATTTTTGGCATTTATCTCCTCCGTATATTGTGCACAGTTATTAACCCCTCTTTTTGACCGTTGGAACAGTACTTCTATCAGAACAGTACTTTTTACTAAGTGCCAAACAGTACTTCCTCATATAATACTGAGCAGTACTTTCATTCAAACATGAAGCAGTACTTTGCCTAAAAGTACTTTCCACCAAAATATCTAACCAAATTGACTTTTTGACCAAGCCACTAAAAATATCTTCTGAAAGTCAACCCGATATAATAAATAATTTCCATATTTACTTCCCAAATCTACCAAAACAAGTAGGAGTTAATATCCTTGATAAATATCCCTTGGGATGGACTTTGCCTATAAAATAGGCTCGGATCAACACAAATCTTCACCAAAACCTCTTCTTTTTATCATCACAAACCTTATTAGCATCATGAACCATTTTCCACTAATCTACATCTCATCAAATGATTCTTCTGATGATGAGATAAGCTATTACTCTGACTCTGAACAAGAATCTTCAGCATGGGGTGACTATTTTCCTCCATGTGCTTCAAGCTCATCAAACATGAAGCCATCCCTGCTCCTGCTCCATCTCTTGAGTTCTACTCAAGTTCTTCTTCTGATGATGATAAGCCATACATCCTTGCCAAGGAGATACCACAAGCACTGACATAAGCTCTTGAATCAGCAGTGGGGAACATGAAGTGGCCTGCCCCAGTGAAACCTGCAAGACTCCAAAAGCCTCCAAAACAAGTGCTAGGTCTAGCTTGCCCAAGGAAGCAATCAACCTTTGATAACATGAGGAAGACTGCTCCGAAGGCAAAGCAGGACTACCAGGGAAAGGGCAAGAGGCCAATGGAGTAGCTGGTGTAGGGTGTGGGTTGTTAGGATTTGTGTTTTGTTGTTTTGATGATGTGTCTGTCTTGAATGTTGAATGTAACTCTGTTTATGATGATTATGAATAAAGTTACTCTTCTGTTTAATGATTAATGTAGCCTCCCCTCAAATAAAAAATAGCTACTAATGCCTCCCCTCAAATGTAGCTTAATTATTGATCATCCCAATACTCACCATTAAATAATTAAATCTTGAAACATCAAAGCCCTTTGTGAGTAAATCAGCTACATTATCATCTGTGTAAACTTTAACCACATTTATAAGTCTATGCTCATAACAATCTCTGATAAAATGATGCCTAATCTAAATATGCTTAGTCTTGGAATGATAGACAAGATTCTTCACAATACAGATTGTACTCTCATTATCAATGTTGATAGGAGTATTCTTGAAATTGAATCCATAGTCCAAAAGTTGATTTTGCAACCAAAGTACTTGGGCACAACAACTTGCAGCAGCCACATATTCTTCTTCTGTGGAAGATGTTGCTGCAATTGTTTGCTTCTTGCATTGCCATGAAACTAATCTTCTTCCAAGGTATTGGCATCCTCCAGTAGTTGATCTTCTGTCATAATTGTCTCCAGCATAATCACTGTCTGAAAAGGCTTCCAAATGAAAACGAGACTCTCTAGGATACCACAACCCTAGCTTAGGTTGTTGCCTGAGATACCTAAAAATCCTCTTGACTGCATTCAGATGTGAAACTTTGGGGTTGACCTGATGTCTTGCACATAAACACACAGCAAAAGTAATGTCAGGTCTAGATGCAGTCAAATACATTAGACAGCCAATCATGGATCTATAGAGCTTAACATCAACATCTTCTCCATCTTCATCTTTTCCCAATGGTTTGTTAGCATCAATGGGTATAGAGGCTGGCTTGACAGTGGTGAAGTTAAACCTCTTTAGAATTTTTGCAACATACTTATCTTGACTAATGAAAATTCTACTGCTTGATTGTTGAAATTGAAGCCCCAAAAAGAATGTTAATTCACCCATGGAACTCATTTGAAATTCTTGTTGCATGAGCTGCTCAAACTCTTTCACCATCGACTGTTTTGTGGATCCAAAGATAATGTCATCCACATACACTTGGACAAGCATAATATCTTTTTTGTCTCTTTTGATAAACAAAGTCTTATCAATGGCACCACTCCTGTAACCATGTTACAATAGAAAAGTGGAGAGTCTTTCATACCAAGCTCTAGGCGCTTGATGAAGGCCATATAGAGCCTTAATAACCTTGTAGACTTTGTTTGGGTATGCAGGATCTTCAAAACCAGGAGGTTGCTTGCATAGACTTCCTCTGTGATAGTTCCATAAAGAAAAGCACTCTTAACAACCATTTGAAATACATGAAAGCCCATATATGATGCAAAAGCCAGAAACAACCTTATGGCTTCAATTCTTGCCACAGGAGCAAACACTTCATCATAGTCTACCCCTTCTTCTTGTCTATAGCCTTGAGCAACTAATCTTGCTTTATTCTTGATGACTTTCCCCCTTTCATCTCTCTTAACTCTGAAGACCCATTTTGTACCAATTAATCTTTTAGCATCAGGTAAATCACATAATACCCATACTTCTTGAAGTTTAAATTGTAAAAGTTCTTCTTGCATGGCTTCAACCCAACTCTCTTTAGCTAATGCTTGAGATACTGTCTTAGCTTCCTCTTGAGACAGAAAGCAAGCAAATAAACACAATTGCTTATCCTTGTGATTCACCCTGTTTTGTTTATAAACAAAGCTAAGTAAAGAAGTATGTTGCTGAGAGAGATTCTTAGCTTTTGTTCTTGTGAGCACTCCTGAGGTAGAAGGTCCAATAATCTTACTGACAGGATTTTCTTTATGAATTCTTAATGTAGGAGTTGGTGAAACTTCAAGATTATCTTCCAAATTTATGAAATCAAGGTCTTCATAGGAATCTGAGAAAATGCCTTCTTTCTCCAACTCATCATCAGTATCTTCTAAGGCAGGCATGGTTAGATCGTTCAAATCATCAGTATTGATCCAATTTGATGTATCTAAGACATTTGAAGTACTTTCAAAGGGATCAGCAGTACTTTGATGCAAAGTAGTGTCAAAGTCAGTTGTGCCTTTAGCCTTCGTCTATTCTGCTTCATAAGCTTTCCATTGATCATTTTCATAGGATTTTGCAATAGCTTCTTGAAGAAGCATCCTATTAAGTTCATCTTGGATAGCTTGGTCTTCATCAGATACTGTGGAGTTTGGTTGAACAGTACTTTGTGGTTCAACAGTACTTTGAGGTTCAACAGTACTTTGAGGTTCAATAGTACTTTTCTTCTTTGCAATAGATTCTTCATCTGGAACATCTTTAAATCACATATTGACTCCATGAATGTCACAACTCACCATTTCAGGTCATTTCCCAAACTTCGACATTTTACTATTCATAAATCACTATTTATCAAAACACTATTCATCGTTTTACTATTTATCATTTTCGAGGTCAATTTGATATTCTGAGAAACATTTGAGAATTTTACTATTCACTGAACACTATTCATTGCCGGAAAAGTTTTCACTATTCTCTTGCATTACTCATTTCATCGTAAATTTAGTTTACGGGTATTCAAATTCGTGTAACCGGATTGGTTTAGGTGCGAATTCATTTCATTAGTGCTAAGGACACTGCATACAGACTAGAGACAGTCTGCATATGATCATAACAGCATTTTCATGTTATACCACTCTTAGGATTTTCAAATTATATATTTGATACATTTAACGTTTTCCGTATAAATATTTATAATAAACGTTAACACCCGGTTTATACACGACGAATATATCTAAATATTCCCACAATGGTCCCGACATATTTTTATATCCATTTTATCATCATAAAAGTTATAACATTCATTTACCCAGTATTTTGGAAATTTATTTTATTTATAACGTGAGTTTATAAATATTACGACGGTTTTCGTGAAAACTAAACAATAATCACCCGATCACTCAGTAATTGTACCTAACATAATTTTATCATTCTTATGACTTTATTTTGTCCCAGTTAACTTTGTTAACATTTATTTCTATTAAACCCGGTACCCCGATTTTAACTAATAACACATATCAACACATAACCTTACACTAAAATCCTAATTAAATCAAAACTACCCCTACCCCCCCCCCCCCCCCCCCCCGCTCATCCACCATGGCCGGTCCTCAAAAGTCCTCACTAGGCAAAACTTACACTTTTCTTAACCTCTAGTCATTATGTATACATATTAAACAATATAACTTATACTAGATAATTACATAAACCACTAAAACCTAAACATACATACATTTCAAGAATCAAAAAGCAAAAACCTCATCTCTTCTCCATCTCAACCCACGAATTCACCATAATCCATGATCAAGTGATCTTTTTCCAAAAGTTAAAGCATAGAAGTTGTTCATTTTGTCATCCTAATCAAGAATCATCCAACAAAAACACAAGTAACTCAAGGTTTCTAATCATCTAATCACCTAGAATTTCAAAGTGAGTTATCAAATTTATTTTCATGTTTTCATCTAATTAACACATGTATCTCATGGTTTTCATGCTTAATTTCATGCACATACTAGTTATACCACTTTATTTTTATAGACTTTTTGATCATACAAACCCTAGATTTTGATTTAGGTACTCCTTTGTTAAATTAACTTGCTTAGTGATCATTAGGAACCCATGGCACCCTAAGAAGGTGTATGGTAGGATTAGTATATATTTGTGGAGTTTGCAAGAGTTTTGGTTGAGGTTGAAACTAGTTTTTAGCATGAAAAATGGGTTTGTAACAAGTATATAAACATTCTGTCTCATTTTGTTAAATTCAGGAAAATCAGTAAACATAGAGGAAACTTTGGCAAAATTTTTAGAAAATACTTTCAAAAACGAATCCGTAGGCGAAAGAACGGATTAAAAAGAGTTTATAACGAAGAAGTTATGATTTTTGTAAGTTTATTGACGAAAAGTATTTTTCTGAAAATTACATGCTGTTGGACGTTTTTCGTCGGACAAAAAGAGGCTTTAGACGTAACCCGGAGGAGCCAAGCTTTCCAAAATATATTACTACATACTAAGACGTAACCGTGGATATAAAGAACAAGTAAAACGGACTTGTAACGACAAAGATATTCACGTTTGAATATCGGCAAAACTCATTTTAGTTTGACAGCTTTTGGAAATATAACGCTAAAACTACGTAGTAACTCTAGATTTCTAGAAATAATACCAAGTACCCAATTTCATAACTAACGAAGTATTAGTGATTACAAGTATATTTTATCACTACAAGGCGTTATTTCAAGGATTTCAAACCGAGGATTTCAACACTAACATGGAAACATACGATATATATATATATATATATATATATATATATATATATATATATATATATATATATATATATATATATATATGTATATGTATATAATGCAACTAGTTTTATTTTTTCTAATAGCCATATTTTTCTAAGTCTTGGAATATATATATTTTTGATAACAAGTGTTTTTCCAAAGAGTAGAGTGGTATAGGAAACATGTGCATGGACATTCATAACATCATTTGGTGATCTAAATTAGATCGTTCATCATTCATATTAGGTTGAGGTAGCTAACCGTTCATTGTTGTTCATTTCACATCATCACAGTATCATCAGTTAAGGTGAGTTTTCATAGCCCCGTATACATTTTATGATTGTTTTCAAATCCCACGGGGGAGAATACATTGCACCATTTTAGTACGAGCCCAAGTATCAAAACCAATGTACATTGCTTAAGTAGCTTGTCTGCCATGTGATAAGTCCCTTAGTATCATCATGAACCGTTAATTTGCCTATTAAGCGAGAGTGAGTGGATAGTTCTATTGAGGGTGACGCCTCCATCAGTGGTAGTATTTACCAACAGTAAGCGGATGCATTTCATGTCTGTTACATTTGAGTGTTTTGGCAGAACATTCAGGAGGGGCATAATTTCATCAGTCTAGCTTCGGTGTCATGAGCTTAAGGTCTATTGTACTATTTTACGTGACTTTTGTCATGCACTTATACTTGTGTTGGCCGTACAACATTACATTTCATAAACCTATGATTATTCACCAACATTCGTGTTGACCGTTTTCGCAATGTATTTTCAGGTAACTAAGGCATTATCATATTACATGCATGGAGTCACATTAGGGTGTGCCAGGGATGACGCACTACATTATGGATTTTTCATGCACTTGTAAATTATCGTTTGACATTTCCTGAACTTGTTTTCTGTAAACGTTTCAACCTTTGGGACCTATGTTTTGTAACTCTGGATGTTTTAATAAATCAAACGATGTATTTTCCAAACGACACTTTAGGTCGTTCAATATATCCTTGTTATGGTGCTATGACAGTTACACCTCTAGGCATTCCATTCCGCTACAAGTCAGGTAAATTGAGGGTGTGATAGATTGGTACCAGAGCCAAGGTTATAGCGAACTAGGATGCATCATGATAGGGTTTATGATGTATACAATCCCTAGACTATAACCACATTATCATAGCATCTTATCATTTCATCATAAGTGCATGTTCATTGTTTTAGGTGATTTCATTATACGAGTTATTTATTTTATTTCACCTTGATTATCCCAGAACCATGTCTTCAGACCCAAACGTTGTCATACTATACTCTATCACAAACTCCGATGTTGAAGGCTCTATGTCTTCCACTACCTTTTCACCACCACCTATTCCTCTTGTACCTGTGTTGCCACTCTCGGCATCAGGTGAGGAAACCGAGCCTTTTGAGGAGGATGAGACTGCTCCTACTCCTCATGTTTCCCCTATTGCACCACCTGAGATTACCCGTGCACCCACTGACACATCATCCTCTGCTACCACTATTCCATCAGAACCTAGACTCATGTTTCCCCGTAGGAAGACGACTATAGGTCCTAGTAAGAAAGTTTGCACTACTACATCTACCTTTAAGATCCCTGCTATTCCTATATTACCTGCACCACCAGCCATACCCGCTACTACATCCATATCTACTTCACTATTGCCGCTTAGGAAGCGTGCGAGGTTTACTACACCAGCTTCACCTACTACAGAGTCAGAATCAGAACCACCACCAGTATACCATGTAGGTGAGTGTTCGAGAACAGCTGCTGCTAGGGAGCCTACTGCTGCTAGGGAGTCTACAGATGCTAGGGAGTCTAAAGATGCTAGGGAGCCTACAGATGTTACTTTAGAGGATCAGTTAGGGGCTCAGCAGGAGCAGGTTGATAGTTTAGGTTTTAGGGTTGATGAGGATATCACTACTCGACTTGAGGCGGTTGAGGAGCATGTTGAGGGATTGATTTTAGGCAGAGTTAGCATCGACGTGTCGTATCATGGACTTGAGGAATGGCAGGAGGGACATCGAGAGCTGATTGACCAGCTTAGGGATGAGCTACCAGAGATACGAGATAGAGCTCAGACTATATAGGAGGCTCAGGGAGAGCAGACACACCAGTTGGCTGTAGCACATGAGAGGTTGGCTATGATGGGGGGTAGAGATGCTGCTCTTCAGCTCCGAGTTCAGCATTTAGAGGAGATTGCAGTTATGATGGACAGGGAGATTCGTCGTCTGAGGAGTGCACCTGGAGCATCTGGAGCTCCTGGACCATCTAGAGCACCTGGAGGAGCCTAGACATAGACTAGTATTGTATTAGCTTTAACTATTTTCCTAGTCCCGAGGTGTGGGACATAGTTCAAGAACTTGTAGTCTTTTGGTTGTTGTACAAACAAATATATCAAGTGCGACTCTACTATGTTGGAAATGTTGTGCTATATATATATATATATATATATATATATATCGGTCCATGTAGGCTAAAATTTTCATGTATTATATTCATGTGTTGTGATTATATTTATGATGTTTCGTGGTTGCTCTTTATGGTTAACGTATTTATACTTGTTGTGGTTGTATCTATACGTGTCGTGGTTGTATTATTACAGGTTGTAGTTGTACTCGTACATGTCGTGGTTGTATTTATACTTGTTGTGGTTGTATATATACATGTTGTGGGCGTATATTTTTGTACGATGACTATTTCTATTATAGTTTTCTCATGGTTGTTGTCGATTATTTATCAGAAGTATGGCGCCAAAGAAAGCAAAGGCTACATCAGAAACACCCGCTATGACACAAGCCGCTATCTGCAAGTTGGACAGGGATAGTATAGCAGAAGCTCTGGAGACTGAGAGAGCTGAGGTTGCTGCTAGGGCTACTGAGGTTCCACCTACTACTGAAGTGGTTCAACCCACTACTAGGCGTGAATGTACTTGGAAGGATTTCAAGATTAGTGATCCAGTCAAGTATAAGGGCACTGAGGGAGCGGTTGCTTTGATCCGCTGGTTTGAGAAGACTGAGAATGTATTTCTCATGTGCGGTTGCCAGGAGATTAACAAGGTAAAATTTGCTACTGGAATGCTGCTTGATGAAGCTATGTCCTGGTGGAATTCGTATGCTCAGCCTATTGGTATGGAGAATGCCTACAAGCTCACTTGGGATCAATTCAAGAAGCTGATGACTAAGAAGTTTTGCCCTCGTACTGAGGTGCAAAAGTTGGAAACCGAATTCTATGAGCTGGTAACAAAAGGTGATGACATTGAGACTTATATCAGGAAGTTTCAGGATTTGGCTGCAATATGACCAACTATGGTTTCAGACGATGAGAAAAAGATGGAGAATTTTACAGGTGGACTACCTGAAAGCATCCGAGGGGATGTGATATCTTTCGACCCACAATCAATGGAAGAGGCCATTCGTATAACTCAGAAACTTATGGTCCAAGTGTTAAAAAAAAAGTCTGCTGCAAACAACAACAATAACCGTTCAAACAATACGAACTACAACAACACTCGAAACAACAACAACTATAACAATAACCGAAACCGCAACTACCCCAATAACCAAAACAATAACAACAATAACAACAAGAGGAGGTTTGATAATAACCAAGGTGGAAATGCTATCCAACCAGCACCTAAGAGATAGGAAGTGGCAAAGGCCTATGCTGCAGGACCAACATAAGGAAAATGATATATTGGAAAACTACCCAAGTGTAACAAATGTCAAACTCATCACAACCCTGGGAATTGTCCTAGAGCTTGTTAGAACTGTGGAAAAGTCGGTCATTCGACTAAGGACTGCAGAGCTCCACGAGGGGTAATTAATCAGAACCAACCAGGAGCATGTTATGGTTGTGGAGAGTTGGGTCATTTCAAGAACAATTGCCCAAATAGGAAGGATCAAGGAGCTGGAAATCAGGGCGGAGTAGCAAGAGGAAGGGCTTATGTTATGGGAGGAGAAGATGCCCGTGAGGACCCGAATGTTGTTGCGGGTACATTCCTCGTTAATAATCATTATGCATCCATTTTATTTGATTCAGGAGTGGATAGAAGTTTTGTTTCTATTGCATTTGCACCTTTACTTAACATAGAACCAACTACTTTAGACATTCCCTATATTGTTGAATTAGCCGATGGGTCTTTAGTTAACACCAACACCGTTATCCGTGGTTGCACCATCAATTTCCTAAATCATCCATTCAATATAGACCTTATGCCCATAGAACTTGGAAGTTTTGACGTTGTTATCGGTATGGATTGGTTGTCTCGACATCGTGCAAGAATCATTTGTGATGAAAAAGTTGTTCATCTTTCTTATGGAGGTGAAACTTTAGTTGTTCGCGGAGAGCAAAGTGGAACTAGACTCAGTATCATATCATGCATTAAAACCGAGAAGTACATAAAGAAGGGTTTTTATGCATTCTTGGCTCACATCACGGAGAAGAAGTCGGATGAGAAACGACTTGAAGATGTGCCTATTGTTAAGGAATTTCCAGAAGTTTTTCCGGAAGAATTGCCAGGACTTCCACCTACACGTCAGGTTGAGTTTCAGATTGAATTGGTGCCAGGAGCTGCACCAATTGCACGAGCACCATATAGACTTGCACCTTCTGAGATGCAAGAATTGTCTAACCAATTACAAGAACTTCTAGACAAAGGATTCATTAGACCGAGTTCCTCGCCTTGGGGAGCACCGGTTTTGTTTGTGAAGAAGAAGGATGGATCTTTCAGAATGTGCATAGACTATCGTAAGCTGAACAAGTTAACGGTGAAGAATCGTTATCCTCTCCCTAGGATTGATGACTTGTTCGATCAGTTACAAGGTTCCTGTTTTTATTCCAAGATTGATTTAAGATCAGGTTACCATCAACTCAGAGTTCGGGAGGAAGATATCCCGAAGACGGCATTCAGAACACGTTATGGTCATTATGAGTTTCAAGTGATGCCTTTTGGATTAACGAATGCACCTGCGGTATTCATGGATCTCATGAACAGAGTGTGCAAACCATATCTTGATAAGTATGTGATTGTATTCATTGACGATATCCTGATTTATTCCAAGAGTAAGAAAGAGCATGAAGCACACCTCAGAACAATATTTGAACTACTCAAGAAGGAGCAATTGTATGCCAAATTTTCAAAGTGTGACTTTTGGATACAAAGAGTTCAATTTCTTGGCCATGTCATTGATAGCCAAGGATTACAAGTCGACCCAGCAAAGATTGAGGCAGTAAAGGATTGGGCTACGCCCAAGTCTCCTACAGAAATTCGTCAATTCTTAGGACTTGCAGGATATTACAGAAGGTTTATTGAAGGGTTTTCTAAGATAGCGAAGTCGCTGACTAAGCTGACACAAAAGAATCAAAAGTACGAGTGGGGAGAGAAACAAGAATCTGCATTTCAGTTATTGAAGCAAAAGCTTTGTAGTGCACCGATTTTGTCACTACCAGAAGGTATTGAGAACTTTGTGGTATATTGCGATGCTTCGCATAAAGGACTTGGAGCTGTGCTAATGCAAAACGAGAAGGTGATAGCTTATGCATCTAGACAGCTTAAGACACACGAGAAGAATTACACTACACACGACTTGGAGTTGGGTGCTGTTGTTTTTGCACTTAAGATTTGGAGACACTACCTTTATGGTACTAAATGTGTAGTTTTTACCGACCACAAGAGCTTACAGCATATACTTGATCAGAAGGAACTCAACATGAGACAACGTCGTTGGCTAGAATTGTTGAGTGATTACGATTGTGAAATCCGATATCACCCAGGAAAAGCAAATGTTGTAGCAGATGCACTTAGCCGAAAAGAACGACTCAAACCTTTGAGGGTTAGATCGTTGGGAATGACTATTATTTCACCATTACCATCAAAAATTTTAGAAGCTCAGATTGAGGCTCTCAAGGAGGAAAATCGACCACAGGAGAAACTTTATGGTATGCCAGAAAACAAGAATGGTTTCGTTAAGAGAGCAGATGGAGTGTTATGCTTCAAGGACCGAAGTTGGATACCACTCTATGGTGGAGTACGAGAATTGATTTTGCATGAATCACATATGTCAAAGTATTCTATTCACCCAGGTTCTGACAAGATGTATCAGGATCTCAAAAAGCTGTATTGGTGGCTGAACATGAAAGCAGAAATAGCTACATACGTCAGCAAATGTCTTACTTGTGCTAAAGTGAAAGCCGAGTACCAGAAACCGTCAGGACTACTTCAACAACTAGAAATTCCATAATGGAAGTGGGAGCGTATTACAATGGACTTTGTTACTAAATTACCCAAGACGTCAGGAGGTTACGATGCTATATGGGTAATTGTCGATCGTCTTACCAAATCAGCACATTTCATACCCATTAGAGAGACTTATTCCATGGAACAGCTTGCCAGACTTAATGTCAAGGAAATAGTCTCAAGGCATGGAGCACCAGTTTCTATCATTTCAGACAGGGATAGTCACTTTACATCAAACTTTTGGAAGTCATTACAAGATTCTTTTGGATCTAAGTTAGACATGAGCACTGCTTACCATCCACAGACTGATGGTCAGAGTGAGAGAACTATTCAGACACTGGAGGACATGCTGCGAGCGTGTGTGATAGATTTTGGGAATGGTTGGGCTAACCATTTACCATTAATCGAGTTCTCTTATAACAACAGTTACCATTCAAGTATTAAAGCAGCACCATTTGAGGCACTTTATGGTCGTAAGTGTCGTTCCCCAGTTTGTTAGGCAGAAGTTGGAGAGGTACAATGCACAGGTCCAGAGATGGTTAGGGAAACAACAGAAAAGATAATACAGATTCGAGATAGGCTTGAAACAGCTAGAAGTAGACAGAAAAGCTACGCAGATGTTAGACGCAAACCATTGGAATTCCAGGTTGGAGATAAGGTCATGTTGAAAGTCTCGCCTTGGAAAGGCGTGATACGATTTGGAAAGCGTGGAAAGTTGAACCCGAGATACATTGGTCCATTTAAGATACTAGAAAGGATTGGTCCAGTAGCTTACAAGCTTGAACTACCATCAGAACTCAGCAACGTACATAACACATTTCATGTCTCAAACCTTAAGAAATGCCTTTCAGATGAGTCATCCGTTATACCATTAGAAGAGATTCAGCTAGATGACAAGCTTAACTTTGTTGAGGAACCAGTTGAAATCATGGACCGAGAGGTCAAACAGTTGAAGCAGAGTCGAATTCCGATAGTTAAGGTTCGCTGGAATTCTCGAAGAGGACCCGAGTTTACTTAGGAACGAGAAGACCAAATGCAACGCAAGTATCCACACCTTTTCACCAAACCTATTACCGAGACCAACACTAGCTGAATTCAGGGACTGAATTCCTTTTTGGGTGGGCGACTGTCACAACTCACCATTTCAGGTCATTTCCCAAACTTCGACATTTTACTATTCATAAATCACTATTCATCAAAACACTATTCATCGTTTTACTATTCATCATTTTTTAGGTCAATTTGATATTCTGAGAAACATTTGAGAATTTTACTATTCACTGAACACTATTCATTGCCGGAAAAGTTTTCACTATTCTCTTGCATTACTCATTTCATCGTAAATTTAGTTTACGGGTATTCAAATTCGCGTAACCGGATTGGTTTAGGTGCGAATTCATTTCATTAGTGCTAAGGACACTGCATACAGACTAGAGACAGTCTACATATGATCATAACAACATTTTCATGTTATACCACTCTTAGGATTTTCAAATTATATATTTGATACATTTAACGTTTTCCTTATAAGTATTTATAATAAACGTTAACACCCGGTTTATACAGACGAATATATCTAAATATTCCCACAATGGTCCCGACATATTTTTATATCCATTTTATCATCATAAAAGTTATAACATTCATTTACCCAGTATTTTGGAAATTTATTTTATTTATAACGTGAGTTTATAAATATTACGACGGTTTTCGTGAAAACTAAACAATAATCACCCGATCACTCAGTAATTGTACCCAACATATTTTTATCATTCTTATGACTTTATTTTGTCCCGGTTAACTTTGTTAACATTTATTTCTATTAAACCCGGTACCCGATTTTAACTAATAACACATATCAACACATAACCTTACACTAAAATCCTAATTAAATCAAAACTACCCCTACCCCCCCCCCCCCCCCTCATCCACCATGGCCGGTCCTCAAAAGTCCTCACTAGGCAAAACTTACACTTTTCTTAACCTCTAGTCATTATGTATACATATTAAACAATATAACTTATACTAGATAATTACATAAACCACTAAAACCTAAACATACATACATTTCAAGAATCAAAAAGCAAAAACCTCATCTCTTCTCCATCTCAACCCACGACTTCACCATAATCCATGATCAAGTGATCTTTTTCCAAAAGTTAAAGCATAGAAGTTGTTCATTTTGTCATCCTAATCAAGAATCATCCAACAAAAACACAAGTAACTCAAGGTTTCTAATCAACTAATCACCTAGAATTTCAAAGTGAGTTATCAAATTTATTTTCAAGTTTTCATCTAATTAACACATGTATCTCATGGTTTTCATGCTTAATTTCATGCACATACTAGTTATACCACTTTATTTTTGTAGACTTTTTGATCATACAAACCCTAGATTTTGATTTAGGTACTCCTTTGTTAAATTAACTTGTTTAGTGATCATTAGGAACCCATGGCACCCTAAGAAGGTGTATGGTAGGATTATTATAGATTTATGGAGTTTGCAAGAGTTTTGGTTGAGGTTGAAACTAGTTTTTAGCATGAAAAATGGGTTTGTAACAAGTATATAAACATTCTGTCCCATTTTGTTAAATCCAGGAAAATTAGTACACATAAAGGAAACTTTGGCAAAATTTTTAGAAAATATTTTCAAAAATGAATCCGTAGGCGAAAGAACGGATTAAAAAGAGTTTATAACGAAGAAGTTATGATTTTTGCAAGTTTATTGACGAAAAGTATTTTTCTGAAAATTACATGCTGTTGGACGTTTTTCGTCGGACAAAAAGAGGCTTTAGACGTAACCCGGAGGAGCCAAGCTTTCCAAAATATATTACTACATACTAAGACGTAACCGTGGATATAAAGAACAAGTAAAACGGACTTATAACGACAAAGATATTCACGTTTGAATATCGGCAAAACTCATTTTAGTTTGACAGCTTTTGGAAATATAACGCTAAAACTACGTAGTAACTCTAGATTTCTAGAAATAATACCAAGTACCCAATTTCATAACTAACGAAGTATTAGTGATTACAAGTATATTTTATCACTACAAGGCGTTATTTCAAGGATTTCAAAACGAGGATTTCAACACTAACATGGAAACATACGATATATATATATATATATATATATATATATATATATATATATATATATATATATATATATATATATATGTATATATTGCAACTAGTTTTATTTTTTCTAATAGCCATATTTTCCTAAGTCTTGGAATATATATATTTTTGATAACAACAAGTGTTTTTCCAAAGAGTAGAGTGGTATAGGAAACATGTGCATGGACATTCATAACATCATTTGGTGATCTAAATTAGATCGTTCATCATTCATATTAGGTTGAGGCAGCTAACCGTTCATTGTTGTTCATTTCACATCAACACAGTATCATCAGTTAAGGTGAGTTTTCATAGCCCCGTATACATTTTATGATTGTTTTCAAATCCCACGGGGGAGAATACATTGCACCATTTTAGTACGAGCCCAAGTATCAAAACCTATGTACATTGCTTAAGTAGCTTGTCTGCCATGTGATAAGTCCCCTAGTATCATCATGAACCGTTAATTTGCCTATTAAGCGAGAGTGAGTGGATAGATCTATTGAGGGTGACGCCTCCATCCGTGGTAGTATTTACCAACAGTAAGCGGATGCATTTCATGTCTGTTACATTTGAGTGTTTTGGCAGAACATTCAGGAGGGGCATAATTTCATCAGTCTAGCTTCGGTGTCATGAGCTTAAGGTCTATTGTACTATTTTACGTGACTTTTGTCATGCACTTATACTTGTTTTGGCCGTACAACATTACATTTCATAAACCTATGATTATTCACCAACATTCGTGTTGACCGTTTTCGTAATGTATTTTCAGGTAACTAAGGCATTATCATATTACATGCATGGAGTCACATTAGGGTGTGCCAGGGATGACGCACTACATTATGGATTTTTCATGCACTTGTAAATTATCGTTTGACATTTCCTGAACTTGTTTTCTGTAAACGTTTCAACCTTTGGGACCTATGTTTTGTAACTCTGGATGTTTTAATAAATCAAACGATGTATTTTCCAAACGACACTTTAGGTCGTTCAATATATCCTTGTTATGGTGCTATGACAGTTACACCCCCAGGCATTCCATTCCGCTGCAAGTCAGGTAAATTGGGGGTGTGACAATGAACAATGTATTGCAATTCTTCTTCATTGTGAACAACTTGATTTTCTTCTCTAACAGGCACATAATTCATGGATGAGGCAAAAATATCAAGATCAAACATCCAATCAGGACCTTTACCTTTCTGATTTTCTTGATCTTCAAGAAACTCAACATGAAGACATTCTTGAACCTTCTTGGTAGCCCTGTTGTACACTCTAAATCCTTTACTATTGGTACAGTAACCCAATAAGTATCCTTCATCTGACTTGCCATCAAACTTTCCCAGAGTATCAACAGTATTCAAAATAGTCAGAGGACATCCAAAAGGTTTCATAAACTTAATGTTTGGTTTCTTTTCAACAAGTAACTCATATGGTGTCTTCATCTGAGGTTTTGTCACTGATACTCTATTCAACACATAATAAGCAGCACTTACAGCTTCAGCCCAAAATGGAACAGGTAATTGAGAATTTGCAAGCATTGTCCTTGCTACTTCTATCAAAATTCTATTCTTCCTTTCTGCAACTCCATTCTGCTGAGGAGTTCTTGCAATACTAAACTCTCTCTTAATTCCTTTCTTGGCACAAAATTCATCCATAAGCTGATTCTTGAATTAAGTCCTATTATCACATCTGATAGATCTAACTTTGAGTCTCAACTGATTTTCAAGTGCTATTATTAGATCATGAATGACATTAAAGGTTTCATCTTTAAATCCCAAGAAAAAGACCCAACTAAATCGGCTACAATCATCTGTTATAACCAAACAGTACTTCTTCTTGTTTAAACTTGCAACAAAAACAGGTCCATACAGATCCATATGCAACAATTCCAAAGGCTCTCTAATAGTTCTTTCTTCAATCTTTTTACATGAAGCCTTGTCTTGTTTACCTTTCTTGCAAGCCAGACATGAGTGATCATTCTTGTATGTTTTAGAAGGTAAACCTCTAACTAAATTGCCTTTGACCAACTTGTTGATCTTCTTGAAATTCACATGCCCTAATCTTCTATGCCATAGATGTGCTTCTTCCATTGTTTCCCTTGCTACTAAAGAAGTTGCTCTTTCAGTAGGATTGATATTCTTCAAATCTAAGTTGTACACATCATTGGTTCTTGGTACTCTTAGCATTACCAAGCTTTCATCATCTAACTTAAACTCAGGGGAGAGAATAAGACATTCTGTATCAAGGAATAACACAGGATATCTCTTGTCACAAATCTGAGATACTGACAAAAGATTGAACTTAAGCTCCTTCACATATCTAATATTCTCAAAATCAATGGATCCCGTCTTGATGGTTCATTTGCCAGTGATTCTCCCTCCATCAGGATCATTCCCAAATGCAACTCTTCCTCCAAAATAAGCCTTAAAATCTGACAAAAGCTCCTTGTCTCCTGTCATGCTTCTAGAGCAACCACTATCAATGATAATATGATCCTTAAGCTCCTCTTCTAGGTTGCCCTACATAAAGATGAAAAGGGTTAGTTTCTTTTAGGAACCCAAGCCATTACTGACTTGTGTTCCCTTTGTGGAGTGACATACTCAAATTCATTGAGTATGTAATATCCACTATTTTTGAAAGCACTATCAAGAATTAATATCTTTGTTTCCAAAACCTGTGGTTGATTCTTATCAACACTCCCTTTTTCACTCTTATTCTCTGAAAGTACTGTTTCTTCCCCAACAGTACTTTCTTTCTTAACCCATTTAGTTTTAACAGTTGGTGTTGGGTTCTTTGAGCTAGGTACTCTTTTTGAGGTGTAAGGCCTTCTAGGTTTGTAGGAATTGAACTTTCTTGGTCTTACTTTTGAAGAAGTGCTAGCAGTACCTTGGTTGGGTGAATTCCTAACAGTACTTTGAGAAGGTATTGTTTTACCAGTACTTTGAAAAGTATCTCTTGAAGGTACTGGGGGTTTGGAAAATGGTATTTTCTGATGAGGGTACCTATAGTCTTTTGAGAAATTACTATGGTTAACCCTATGTGAGTGATTCCAAACTGGTTTATTCTCCCTTAGTTTATTCTCCCTGTGCTTATGGTTTGCAGATGTGGTCTTTTGGAATTTGCTTAAGTATTCTGAGTGATAATCACAGTCCTTAATCAAATGATGAGGACTATAGCATACATAACATAACTTTGGACCCATATTCCCAAATCCTCTTCCAAAAGGTTTTCTAAAATTAGCAGTATTTTGAAAAACAATTCTTGAAGGTACTGTTGAATGATCAGCAGTACTTTGAGAAGTTTTTGGAAGTTCTGCTTGTTGTAAAAAAGACTTTATCATTCCCTGAACCCTTGTTATCATCCCTAGGTTTCTCAACAGTTTCCCTTAAGAACTCAGAACTAGATTGACTTGAATTAGATTGACCTTTAAGCTTTTTCCTAAACTCCAAATTGTCTACTCCAAAACAAGAAACATCTGTCCTAGGTGGTTGGAAACTACCTGTGGGTGGAGGAACTTCATTGTATCCCTTTTCTTTCTTAAATTCTAGAGGTGTTGAACAAGGTGATTCCTCATCACTGGATGTGTTCTCCTCTAAGCTTATGAATTCTTCATCACTAGTTGAGGTCTCTTCTGAAAGACTTAATTCCTTGTTCCTAGTTGGGATTTCTTCTGAACTACTATCATCATAACCTAGGTCAGTTTTAATGTTTGCTGTTCTTTGTTTTTCAACAAACCTAACATGTGACAGACCTGATTCTTTCCAAACAGCAAGTTTTGCTAACAACTTATCTCTTTCTTTAGTGATCTTTTCTAGTTTAGAAACCTTACATCCTAACTTCCATTCACTTAACTTTAATTGATAATCTTGTTGCTAATATTTTTCTGCCCAAGCTACTTCATTATTTTCATGAGTTATTATCTTGGCTTCCATTGACTCTAAAGTCAATTGGTAAGTAGCTATCTCAGACCTAGCCCTTCTATAATTATCTCTTTCAGTTTCATATTCTTTAAGTAATTTTTGATAAGAATTACTACATTTAGAGCATACCTCAGAGATAGTAGATGAACTTGGTAAAGTAGCTACCACAGCAAGCTGAACAGGTTCTTCTTCACTTTCCATGCTCCAATCAAATCTTCCTAGACCATCTCTTGATTCTAAAGCAGCATATCCTGGTTCCTCATCAAAAGCTGTGCTCCAATTAACCTCTTCCAATGCAACCATAGAGTAGGTTACTGGTTCATCATCAAATTCATTACTCAGTCAACCTCTGATAGATTTTCTTGAGCCACCAAAGCTTGTGACTTTGGTTCAGCAATAGGAACCTCCTTTCTTTCAACCTTGGGTTTTTTAATCATTTTGTTTGCCTGATACTTTGCAAACTTGCATTCCCTTGCAAAGTGACCAGTCTTTTGACAATTGAAGCATTCAATCGTAGATTTATCAAATGCTATACCCTGCTTAGCTTTAAAATCAATACCTCTCCCAGTCTTGTTCATGAACTTCTTGATCCTTGCAGTGATCATGGCAACCTGCCATCTTATGTCAATTTTTTCTAGAGCATCATCATCAATTTGCAAGACATCTTCTTGATATGTAACAGGTAGAGTGGCTTGTTGAGCAAAGAATGAACATAGAATATCATCTAAGTTGGTGTTGTTTGATGGTGATGAAGTGGTAGTGACCATGGTTGTACAGGTGTGCTGTTTCTCTTCAACAGTACTTTGGACAGGGTAAGCAGTACTTTTAGTGGAAGTACTGCCTCTGTTTTCAGAAGACACAAAAGCAATGTCATGAGAACTTGAACCTTTGTTACCTTTCATCTCATGCTCATACACCTTTAAATTGTTGTAGAGATCATCAAAGTCCATAGTGTCTAAACCAGGTTATCCTCTAATCATAGTAGCAAGCACATGCCATGCAGATGGCAAACTCCTCAAGAACTTCAAGTTTGCATCTTCAACAGATGCCTCTGCTCCATACAACTCTAGCATACTGAGTAGATTTTGATATCTGTCATAGGCAGAGTCAAGGCTTTCTCTTTCACCAACAGTGAATGTTTCAAACTGTTGCTTTAATAGGTCTCTATGCATCTTCTTGGAAGCATCATTGCCTCCAAATCTTGTCCTAATAGTAGCCCATAGTTGTTTTGCATCCTTAGCATCATGAAACTTCAATAGGTGACCATCAGGAATAGCAGAAAGCAATATGTTGAGAGCCTTATCTTGATTTTTTTTGTAACTGCTGGCAAGGTTGGCTTAGGTGGTGTAGGTTGTCCTTCAATTGATACGGGTTCATCAATGACAACATTACCATTGACAATCACATCCCATAAAGCATGGTCTGTAATGGCAATGTACTACCTCATCTTCATACTCCATAGATCATATTCTCCCTTCTTTGCAATGGGAATTCTTATTTAGGTGATGGATGGAACTGGTGCAACTTCTGTCGACATCTTTTAGGGTTTGTTGTAAAATCGGTTTTAAGGGTTTCTTCTTAATCAGAGTTTCCACACAAGCTCTGATACCACTTGTTGGATCGATATACTCTGGTCAAACTTAACTATAACTTGTAATGGTCTTAGCAATCTTGAATAACTCAAAACTACTAACAACGAAACACTGATATAACCTTGTAAAGTATGCGGAATCTACTTAACACAAAGCTAAGAAGAACTTTAAATAATTATATTAAAACCAACTTGAACCTGCTTATCTTACACAGATTCACTAACAATCCCTAACTCTCTAATATCGTATTCTCTAATCTATGAAATTGTAATCGTGTACTCGTACATCTAATACCATCCTAAGGCTCCTTTTATAGGCACAAGGAAAACCTTAAGTCGGTTTACAATACTTGAACGACAAGTAAACTAACTCTAACTAATTCTAGAATATTCTAATAATATTACATAACAATCCTTAAACGATATTGCATATCAATCCTTTAACTTAGAAGTACTTTGAATATTCTTCATGCACGAGCAATACTTTGACCATGAGCAGCACTTTGACACAAGCAGTACTTTGAACATCAAAAGTACTTTGATCTTCATATCCCAACAAATCTCCAATTTTTTAATCTCATTCATTGGGCAGTAAGTCTTGATCAACAGATCCTTGAACTGCTCCCAAGTCATAGCATACGCCACTTCACCACCAACTGATCTACAATAGTCATTCCACCAAGTCAACACTTCATCCTTCAGAGTAAACATTGCGAACTTCACCTTAGCACTCTCACTACAGTTACTGACAGTAAACACTGACTCAGTTTTCTCCATCTATCTCACCAAGTAAGCTACTCCTTCAGTTCCACAAAATTTGATGGGTCCACAAGAACGGAACTTTTTATAGTTACAACCTTGAGTTCGAGTAGGTAGTGGAGTCCCAACAGAGGTATTGGACTGGTTCGATTCCGTTAACAGTTTAGGGACACGCTAATTCATGAGTTGATTGCTCATGTCCTGATCGACGGTAGGAGTGTTAGGCGGAATGTAACCATTGTCACCTTGAACATCAACATTTGGGTTTCCGGCAGTGTGATTGGTGGCATCCTGGTTGTCGGGAGTGGGAGTCTCGACATTCTGTTTAGAGCGTCGTCCTCGATGACCAGTAGTAGTCACAGCAGGGCCAGTTCGGGTGATCCTGGTTGGGTTTCGTCATGGAGCCAT
Source organism: Artemisia argyi (assembly GCA_030686995.1). NCBI lineage: Eukaryota > Viridiplantae > Streptophyta > Magnoliopsida > Asterales > Asteraceae > Artemisia > Artemisia argyi. The sequence goes on along the minus strand of CM060686.1, from coordinate 109,652,912 downwards.
CAATGTAAATCATAATACAAGGTTTCATGAGTTTCCAATGACATATATCATAACGTCCGTTAGAGGAATCAATAAACAACAAATAGAATACCAACAGAATACCAATCACAAATAGGAATATAATTCAATACATGCTATAACCCATAGAATATCACAAAACGAACAAGAAATCAACATCCATACATATAAGAGTTTTGATACAACGTTTCAACATATGGTAGAGTAATAGATAACAACGGTCTAAACGATATGATACAACGGAAATAGAACAAAAGATGATAGGATAACTAGCTTTTCTAACCAAGGACTCCTTGGTTTAGAAAGCGATACAACCACATAAGTCTACAACAACTAGCCACATCTCTAGCGAAAGCTCCTAAACTCTCTCTATAATGAACCATGCTCAACACTCTGGGCATCATGGTCTCTCTTCAGAGCAGTGACCTCATCCTCAAGTGCAGCGACCTTGCGCCAAATCATTCGGTCTGCATCTCTCGCAGTGAGGAAACCCCTCTGGAGCTCGTCCATCTGTTCGCGGAGATCTATCTGGTTATCCCTCAAAGCCCTACTCCTACCAAGAACAGTCCCCAGATCGCTCCTCATCTCATCTACCCTATCGGCTGTCACACCTGTAAGCCAGTCCACCAACAGAATGAACCTAGTACCATGTAAAATAAGCCGATCCCAAATCCTACCTATCTCTCCATGAGCGGCTGCCTCAGATGCAGCCTCTGATGGAAGGTCTGATCGAGGGGAAAGAGGTGGCGAATCAAGCCCAAATGGCTATGCTGGGGAGTCAGGCTCGGGAAAGTGTAAAGGATAGTCTGGCTCATGTGAATATGCTGAGTGGGCTGGGCTCCGAGCTAGTGGAATAGCATCATCTGGAACATCCTCCTCCTCCTCCTCAGGGGGGGGGGGTTCAAAATCCTCATCCTCCTCTTCTATAAGAGGGTCAACATCCTCCTCCTCCTCCATAGGAGGGTCAACATCCTCGTCATCAGAGTAGGAATCCATAAGTCGACGCCTTTGGGAGGGTGAACCAAGCAGAGGTAAAGTCGGTGATCTGGAACGGCGATGAGATGATGAAGAAGGTGACGATGACAGAAGAGAGCAAGCATTGAAATGCACTGGAGGTGGTAGAGGTCGTACTAACATACGTGTTGTAACACGGTGGTTGAATCGGGGAGATAACCGTGCTAGAGCCTGATGCAAGGTGAGCTATCTCGTAGAGCTAGAATGCCCTGTCAAGGATGAAGGCATCTGAGAAGTAGCTGAAGTCGGTAGCACTAGAATGGATGAAGAAGATGAAGCAGGAGCTGAATGTCAGACAACCTCATAGGGGTCATCCTGATCTGGAATCATCGGAATCCTTGCTGGGCGATCGGTGCCAATAAGGATATCCTCAGATATGTCTTAAGCGAGTGAAGGCATGGTCTGTGACAACGGCGTAAGGGTAGGTGTAAGTGTTTCAAAAAATAATCAAACCACATAACTCAATATCTAATCAAACATCTCAGTCAAAACATAGCTCATAGAATCAATCATGTTTCAAAACAAAGTTAACAAGTACTGCATTACTCTAAACATGTTTAAAATAATCAAACTGCTTAAGTCTCAAATCATCATGTTTGTCAAACAATCATAGCTCATAGTGTAAAGTTCCAATCATATACTCAAGTTCTCGCATCTATCCCAAAATATAACCGTATCGTATTCTTATATAGTTCAAAACTTATCTTAAAAGAAAGACTTCGGCTTGGCAGCTGGCAGGCATCGATCGAGGATCAATTTTGTGAAAATGGTTATAGTTTAGATTTAATATGCACCTATTTCTCTATAACCTTGGCTCTGATACCAATCTGTAACACCCCCAAAATTTGGTACAACTGAAGACTTACAAGCTTTCGGGGTGCTATGGGGATTGGTAACATCACAAGTATAGATAGCAAGATAGCATATATATATTAATGTAAATAAAAGTCAACATTTAGTTAAAGTTTACATTCATCCAAAATATTTAAAAAGAAAGCCCATAGTAAATAAAGATAGGTCCATAAAAGAAAATCAGAGTTTTTGTCGATTCCTCAACCATGCCAAAGCCACGCCTCTGAAGTCCAAGTTATGTAAGCAAGCATCTAGTTACCTGAGAAAAACATGCTAAAAACGTCAACTTACGCTGGTGAGTTCATTGGTCTAAGTTACAAAGTAGTAGTGGACCAGTGATAGTTATTTGCTATGTGGGTCTAGAGGCAGATATAGTTCACACATTCTAATAACATTTGTTGGCATGAATATTACGATATTTAATCTAAACATCATCTTCATGTTTTGATGATGACAAAGATGTAAGTTACAACATATAACGTAAAGTGCTTAGGTTACTTGTGATCACAATTCATCTTTGCATTCATACGTCAATAAGCCTCGACATCTCGACGTCTCAAGTATGCTTCAACAATCAATTAAGGTATGTACAAACAAATTTCTAATACATTTTATTATCAAAGGGATTTTATTTAAGACACTACAAATTTAATAAAATGTTATAAACATCTTATATATTTTGAAAAACACTTTAGGTAAATAAAGGAAAATGTTTAATTCATAATAAATATATGAATTCAAATTTTTAGCAAAAAACAGTTAAAATTTCATTAGATAAACCTTCCCCAGAAAAGATAAGAAAAACTGCCATTTTCGTATGGGCAGCCCCCTTAATTTTAAGGGGGCCATCACACAATTAAAAGGGCCGGCTTACGCTCCATTTGTTAGATTTGTCAGAAACATTTGCCTATAAATACTGGTTCAAATCTGAAATTTTTTCACACCTTTTGCACAAAAATTTCAGTCCCAAACCTTTCCAAACACACTTCTAAATCCTTTGATCATAAGTTTATTAGTCTTTGTTTCAAGTGATTCAATCCCTCATCACTCAAAGTACAAGAGAAGAATCCTCTCTATCATAAAGCCAAAGATGTATTAGAATCTAGTTAGTGTTTATGTGAAGTTGTGAGTTATGTTTATGTAATAGGTTCATTAGATAAACCTTCCCCAGAAAAGACAAGAAAAACTGCCGTTTTCGTCTGGATGGCCCCCTTAATTTTAAGGGGGCCATCACACAATTAAAAGGGCCGGCTTACGCTCCATTTGTCAGATTTGTCAGAAACTTTTGCCTATAAATACTGGTTCAAATCTGTAATTTTTTCACACCTTTTGCACGAAAATTTTCAGTCCCAAACCTTTCCAAACACACTTCTAAATCCTTTGATCATAATTTTATTAGTCTTTGTTTCAAGTGATTCAATCCCTCATCACTCAAAGTGCAAGAGAAGAATCCTCCCTATCATAAAGCCAAAGATGTATTAGAATCTAGTTAGTGTTTATGTGAAGTTGTGAGTTATGTTTATGTAATAGGTAGATCAAGATGATCATACTTAGTAGCGAGTCAATGAGTGAGTAAGAAGTAGTGGGAAGAAGTAGTAGTGTGGAGAAGTCATGTAGTTGTGAAGAAGTAGGTGTGTGAATAAGTAGTGGAGTATAGAAGAAGTTGTGAAGTAGTCGTGATGTCGTGAAGTCGTGAAGAAGTCATGTAGAAGTTGTGTAGTGATCGAAGTCGTGTTGTGAGATTGGTTCTAGCTACTATTAGAACTCGACATTTAGCTTAGTGTCGTTAAATGGTGTAAGCAAAAGTTGTGTAAGGTTTTCTCCGCCAAAAGGGAGCTTGTTGAGTAGTGAAGAAAACTCTCGAGTAGGTGACTCGAGGAGTGGAGTAGGGCAAGGAAGGTGTCCTTGTAGCCGAACCACTATAAATCATCGTGTCCGGTTTGCATCCTCTTTCTCTTGTCTTTTCACATTTACTCTTACATTTATCACTTTATATCTATACTTGCAAATATGTGTTGATTGTTGCTTATATTGTCATGATGATTGATTGTGGTGTAGTTACAAGTTAATATTGTGATAGGATATATAATTGTATGATATGGTCTAATGGACTTATATATATTATTAACAGTTATCATGTTGAGTTTAACTTAATTGATAATTTGATACAAAACATTTTAAGATTTTAAAAGGAAAATGTATTCACATAAAGATCGACCAAAGCTTCATTCATAAAACTAAGTTTTGAAAACTAATCCAAAATCTAACATATATAATTGATCATATTGATTATATGTTGTTTTCATACTAAACTCTAATTAAAGATTTTTCAAAAAACAATTGAATAAATTTGAATCAACATTTTGAAACCAAGTTTTTATAAAATCAAAAAGAGGGGAAAACTATTCAACCCCCCCCCCCCTTTTACTTTTCCACAACATTACAAAACCAATCAATTCCATATCGTTTCCATATCAAGTGATCACAGTAGGGCCCTAGGCGGTCACTAGCCAGGTACCTTATATCGCTATAGCACGTGTGATACGTTGCTACCCAGGTCTAGGCCGGATATAGATATATATTCATAGCTAGGCGTTAGGCTATAGCAATGGTTTGCTACCCTAGACTAAGTCAACATCCATCGCTTATCTAACATAGCTATTCAACACCTAATAGCAAAATAAAAGTAGTAGCAGGTCCAAGAAAATAGTTTGCATGTTTTATTCCCCAAGTTTAGAAAGAAATAAAGTACGAGTAAAAGTGGGGCTATGAAACTCACCTCAAGTCAAGCAAAGCACAAGTAACAAGTGTAAGAGAATATGAAAGTGGCTACGTCTTGGAAACCTACAGATTTGGCACACCTAATCATATAAAATTTGACTTAATACCGTTCTTCAAAGAGTTTAATATATTCCCATAATTTTCCCAAATAGTTTCCGTTTTACTTTCCAAAACATCCGCTTGAAAACCATTAGTTATTGTTTGGTATCGTTTGGTATCGTCGGGTGTGTGTGTGTTAGAGATAAAGTCTCGACTCAAGTGAACTCACGCCAAGCAAGTATATCAAGTATGGGCATATATGTACAAGTCAAGTAGCACATAAAGGCATAACGCATCAATCAAGTCAAGTAGTTCACAAAATAGGTAATGTCATACATGTCAAGTTTCATGTCAAAGCTAAGGTCAAATGATATGATCTTAAGAGTCGATAAGTTCTCATACGAAGGGTCAATCTCTTATCAAATTCGTCAACTTGATAAGTTTAACCATTCTTCCGTTTACTTATTGATTCCAAAGTTATATCGTATATAAAAGTCATAGGATACATTTCTCATTAATATTATCACTTAATACTCTTATTGGTCACCTATTGGGCTCATCAGTCCAATAGGTCCAACAACTGTACTAGAGTGATCTATTAATGTTAAATCGATCCGAAACTTCAACATTCAATGAGGTGTAATAAATAATAAAAGAAAACTAGTATCTATCTAATTTCACGTGTACTCGAATATTTAATAACTCACGTCACATAAATGTTTGCTTTTGAAAAACTCTTATGTTTTTATTTCAAAAACATTCCCATTTTAAATCGTAACCCAATTCGTTCTATATAGTTAATAATGTTTCCGATAAATATTAATCAAATTTAATAGTTAATAGTTATTGTTAACGTTATTATTTATTTATTAGATTATATAAGTGAATATATATATATATATATATATATATATATATATATATATATATATATATATATATATATATATATATATATATATATATATATATATAACAGGAGGCATTTGAAGAATATGCCACCTCATTACCCAGTCAATGCCCCTTACTTCATTATCAGCCATGTCATCACATTCAGGGCATGTAAGCAATTATTTTGTATTTTTATAATTAATTTCGAAAATCTCTACATTTTATGAAATTCAAAGCTGATTATGTAAAAAAAGTAGCCTTTGCAAGATTCGAACCTTGGGCTGTTCATTCACTAACAAGAGCCTCAACCATTAGACCATGTCACAAGTTGTGGTATACCATTCCAAAACAAAATCTATAAACCTACTCAACGAATTATTGACCATCAATTCCTTAATTATAGTTTTAGAATTATAAACTTTAACCTAAATATTAGTCGTACCGTATGTTTTTCTCAAACCCTAATATTATTCATTCATCCTCCATAATAATCAAACGTTTTTCTCAAACCCTAATATTATTCATTCATCCTCCTGCATAATGATCAATTATTTTTATAAGGCAAATGTCTGTTACTTTTTATGGTTAATTCACTAATTGTATGCATTAACTTGGCAGATGATTAAGCCAGATACTAGAGCTACACTTATAAAGTTCATGCAACTAATGATGTATGATACCCCCATTTTAGGAACGCAGCGGAATACCATTTTGGGTGTCACTTCATAGTTCATAAAAACAAGTTACATAAAACGACCTCAAAAGAGATGTTTAATAAAATGTCACATTCGATTTGATAAATCAGAGTCAACAAAGGTCCCAAAAGGTTTTAATATAATCCAAAGTTACATAAGTTTAAAAGTTTGAAACATTATCGAATGAAAATTTTTATTAAAACATGAGCCATCATGTAGATATCCATTTCTTGCGCCGCCCATTCAAGCCGAAAGTCACTTACAGACCTGAGATAAAACATGCTAAAAGTCAACACAAAGGTTGAGTGAATTCATAGAGTTTAATAAGTAAGCAGTTGAATACAAGATAAATCAGTTTAAAATACGATGGGCTACATTGTTATACATCCATAATTAAGTTGACATGTAACAAATACAAGTCGGGTAATAAAGATTTATAGCATTGAGCTCATGAAACCGAACCTTGACCTGGTTTAAATGCCCCTCACAAGGTATTCAATTGCCATTTACCTCAATTCTCAATATTATATGTCCGTTTGACCCACAGTTGTCAAATGAGCGCTACTCACCCGGACAGGCCAGCCAGGCCAAATATGCATATCTATAATATTAGCGTTTACGCACGTAATTAACAGTTCATGAAATTAGGGACTTGATGGCAAAGGTACTCAATGTCTATAATTATGTAATCGTGAAACTACTTGTATTCCGTTTGTAAAACTAGCATGTATCCCCCTCGCGAGGTTTATAAAACAATTAAATAAGTAAAAGCGAGGCTATGAACTCACCGAGAGCAAATGAAGTAATATGGAATGAGCAAGTGATGAAAAGTAGCCACAAAGCTCTACGAAGAACCTAAACATATATACATTTGTCTTAGGTTTTAGAAAATAAATATTGATGTATTTTTGTTGTATATAAATTATACTCTTACTTATGCTTGGTACATAATTCCTAAATATATCAAGTGTTCAAAAATAAAGTTTTAAAGATATAATCATATGGGTTTTTGAATCCGTTATACTTTTAAAGTCAAAGCTGTTAACATTTTTATAATTTGCACAATTTAGAAAAATTTTTACTCTTAAACCGTATGTCAAAAAATTAAGTTTCTTATATCCTTGGAAAGGTATTTGTCTGTACTAACAAGTTTTGTGGGTCCCACTAGACCAAAAATTACTTAACAGTAGAAAAATAATCCATTTACCCATAGTATTCAGCCCAACAGTTTTCAATATCACAACAGTCCCACGAAAAATGCGATATCTACAGTTCTACAAGTCCAATTAATTCCCCGTTTGCGGCCATGTTTAAGTTAAGATGTTACCTACATTTCATAAAACTAGGCCAAGTAGTGAAAATGAACATATCACTGAGATTTTTACCATTTAAATCTGTAACTCAGAATCTGGCATGTTTCACGAAAATATTTCTAGTTTAATCATCGTAATGAGTTATTCGATGAAATACCCGTCAAAATGACCACAAGACATAGGGCTACAACTACATATTTTTAGTTTAGGTCCAATGTTTACTGATTAAATCAGTTTATTCCGTTTTTACCCCTGAATCAGATTCACAGTTGCATGTCTAGTCCTTTAGTGTTTTTATTGTTTTCTAAGTTATGTACCAAGCCTAATTAAGCATAATAATTTATATAATGCTTAAATACATCAAGATATAATACTTTTACAGTAATGAAAATAAAAATAAAATGAAAATTGAGTGGAGAGTTTTCTTACAAAAGTGATGAAGAAGAAAGATTACAACAACAAGAACACTAGACCTAGTTTAACCCATTCAACACTTGCACCATTTCTTTACCCCATGTCAACCCAAATTTTAATCACCAAAACCCTTGTAAATACTTGAAAATCTCAGCCCCTAAACACCTTGAAAATCTTCTAAATAACTCTTGAAAACAAAGTCTTTGAAGAGGAAAAAGGATCAAGAACAATGCTAGCACCAAAAGACCTTCACTCTTGGATAATCTTGGACTAGAAAAATTAACCAACAAAGATGTGTTGGGTCTTGAGAAGCCACGACCAAAAGAGAGTAATGAGCAGATTTTTAAGTGAAAATAAGAGTGGTGATATGCTCTATGTGAAGATTTTGGGTATATGTATGTTTATGACATAAAATGGAGGACACTTGGAGTTATAAGGGTTATCACCAAGACAAGTGTCTTGGTGACTTGACTAGGACCAGCCACACAAGAGGGGAGGAGGTTGAGTGGAGATTTTTGTGATTTAATTTGGTTATAGTATGTGTTATGTAGTGTATTATGTTGTATATTGCTCCCGGTAATTAAAACGTAGGGTTTTTAAGACGTAATGTAGTACCGGGTAGTAATAAATCATAAAACTTTCAAAAATATTAAAACTTGTTTTTATAACCTATTTTAGTAATTTAGATGAGTGGTGAGTTCATCGGAGGATTTAAACATCGTTAAAATCGAAACCATGAGTTAAAAACGCGTTTGGTGAAACCGGTTTTTGATAAAAGTGACGTAAACTATAAAAATGAAAGGACAAGTATAAAACTCACTTGTAAATATGAAAATTGGTTAAAATGCATAAAATATGTAAAATTATCATAGTCTAAGGTTGGTCCATGTTGTTAAAACCATAAAACGTAAATTTAAATCGCGTAAAAATTAAAAGGTGCAAGATTTACGTATAAATGGAAAAAGTGAAAATTTGACTTTTAAAATAGGATTGTAAGGAAACAAAAATGCATAAAAAGTGTAGAGTATACATAGTATAGTAGTGGTTGAATAAATTGAACGAATCATGACGTACGCGGATAATTTCCGACGAAGTTAATTATATAAAAAATAGTTAAATAATAAAATATTAAAATTAGTGACATGAAATTTTTAGAAATGTCACATGATGTATCATCACCCTTCCACGAGGTTCATACCACTCACCTTTATTTGTTCTATACTTGAGATCTTCATTTTTACTATATGCTAAATATACTTTTGTTTTTGTTTTTGGTTTAGTACTTTGTTAACAATACGCAACGACAACAATCTTTTATTCAGGTATGATCTTTCGTTACTTTACTACTGTGTTCTTTAGATAATTATTATTGTGTATGTTCTTTATAACATATTAGGCTACGTTTGTAATAATTCTAGGTCGTGCACAACTTTCAGAATTATTGTTAAAAAGTTAAAGGTGATCATTCCATGGTAATATTTTTGTATATAATCTTTGAGTTTTGATTTATTTGATATTAATATAATGATTGATTCTTGATCTTGACATTAGGATTCTTGATAAAAGTAATTTTTTGAATTTATACCAGATTTTTTCTTTTAAAGTTTTTTTGTTTATTCATGTTATTAAGATTGAATTGCATTCATGGTACTGAAAGATATAGAAGACCTGACCATCAAGAGGTTTTTTCTCTTTATTCATTTTATGTTTCCTATAAAAAGATTCAAGGTAATGTTGTTTTTTTTAATGTTGTGTAATTTTTTGATGCTTAAACGGCTTTAATAGCGCGGGTACAACATCCGTTTATTGTCGAGTTTAAAGAAGCTTAGGTTGAGAAGGTGTGGCTTCAAGAGGTGGAAATAGTGGTGCGTCTGCCATGTGCTTTAGGTGTAATCAACCGGGCCATTGGGTACGCAACTGCCTTGCTAACTGACTTTGAAGGTACGGGTCAGTTTCAGCATATTTTTCTTGATAGATATTGAGTTATATCAATTGTTTGTGTTAAATTATCATTATAAAAACTGTCTATTTTCTTAGGAAACGGTGATTGTGTATGAGAAAGAAAGTGGTTACCATTGTCAATGTGATTGTGCCTGAATTTAAAATTGGCTTTCAAGTATGGTTCATAGTGGCTGAAAACGTTTTGATAAACAGGAAGTGCTAACCAGATGTATCTGGTATTTTATCATGCTAACTAAGAGATGCTATTTAATGTATTCATAGTTAATTTCTTTATTGTTTGGAGTTAATTTGTCTATTAAGTGTTAACTTACATGCATGTGATACATATTTACGCCTATACATGGAAGTTATGCGATGCAGCCATGCTTTTAGTTACCAATATATTAAGCATAAGAATTAAGTTTTGTGTGCGGCCATGTTTAGGTTCCTTAGGCGGAAAAAGGTACTTTTAGCTGAGATCGGACTTACCCACCAAATGATAAAGAGTATTAGGTTGTTCACTCTTAATGATTCGCCAATATTTAATCATAAACACTGTCTTATGGAGGTTGACCAACTTTTAGGTTCAAGATCTTATATTATGTTTTTTACGAGGGGTGTTTGGAACAAGCACCTGTAGAAATAAAGTGAGTTCGGACCAGCCAATTTCCCCAATAAGATGTGCTTAGATTAGGTTACTACATCAATAAGGTGAGTTTGGATTAGGCTACATCAACAACAAGGAGTGTTCGGATCAGGTTATAAGCCTCTTATTGTTTTTGTTTTACATTCATTTTAAAAAAAATGTTATTTCTATTATTAATATGAGTATTGAAGTCACCTTTTTCTTACGAAGCGACCTGCATTGAAAGTTGGGTTAATGCTATCTGGATTTTCAGGTAGCGAGTTATGTTGTGCAGGGTACCGATGTCCAAAATTGTCGTAACGGGAATTTGAAAATCAAACAAATTCCTCCTTTGATCGATCAGGTACATCAGGTCGTAAGCTCAAGCAGCAAAACGAAAATTCCACATAACACATAGAACTCTCCTCCGACTCTGCAGGCACGAATTTCTTCAGTGTTGTCAATAGTATTATGCTACTGTGCTGGCATATTGTTCCGATCAAATCCAATTTATGTTTTTAGGTAGCATAAAGAGTAAACAATATGATACACAATCAGAATCAGAATCGGAGAGGGAGAGGGAAGATTCACATTCGTCTTCCGAAGATGAGGACTTATTTTGAGAGTTATCTGGGGTAATTAATCACCCTAATAGCTGAAAACTTTATTTATATGATCTATTGCAGTTAGATTTATTTCAATTTTCTTGTGAATTGAAGGGAGATGTTCAAGCATATTTTGCCTTCTTTGACCCCGAGCCTGATGATTTTCATGGAGTGAAGGTCCTGATGACTACCTACCTCGATAATAAAGAATGGGTTTTAAGCAGTTTTTTAGACTTAATATTAGAACAAACACATTCTGGGAACTTTTATTAAGATAGAAGGAGACGAAGATAATGGAGTTTATGGTTTCGCTTCTGCTCTTAACCTGTGGAGATATAAGATGCATATTCATTTGCAACATCCAGTAATCTTTATTAATTAATTGTATATTCATCTGATGGTTTTGTATTATTATTCAGGATCACGAAAGTGAAAGATTTTCTATAGAAAGTGTGCTTGGACAAAGAAATTAAAGATTAAATGCAGTCATATTTAGGACCACAGGTGGCTGATGTGGGTTTATTGGTCTCGCAATATGTAGTAAATATGCTACCTTAGCTTCAACCACCATTGTATGATGGTCTCTCTGATGAAATATTATGGGCTACTGAAGACGAGGTTAGATGAATATAACATAGTAATTATAGAGGTGGCAATTCCCAATTACATATAACCGGGTTGATTCAGGTTAACGGGTGGAAAAGGTAAAAGTGGTAACTAAATCTCTTTAATTGTTTTTTTTATTCAAAAAACATGAGGAAATAGCTCTTTTTAATCTTATTTTGACACTAATCGTAAATTAAAAAATTAAACTTTTTGGTCAATTGTCTTGTGAAGTCGGTCCAACCCAACCCGAATCTGCGCTTTTTATCCGGTACCAACCCGTCCATTGATAAAAAAATAGATACATGCTTTAGAATTATGTGCCCTGTATCTTTTTCTGGCCTGAACATTCAGCGTTCAGTATGATATTAACACAAGTACATAGATAATCCTGGATAACTGATTTTATCTACTGGCCTTGAAATAAGTACGTCTCAGGTAATCATTTTTTTCCAGGTCATGTATAAACCACTACGATTATATAATTGTAAGATACAAAGACATTAGTTATTTCAAAGAAACTTAAAAGACTAATCTGAGGCTCAACTTTTTTTTTGGTACTGATATACGTATATAGAGTATTGATGGGTGGTTTTTGTATATTGGAGAACTAATAAATTGATCTTTATCAACTGCAATAGAACATTAAATTGTTATGGTAGTGGTCGACAGGTACGTCTATTTTGAAAAGGTCCGTATCGAACTTGACAAGTAGGTTGCTCCAAACATCTTCTCTTGGTAAGGCCTGTAGGAAATCATTACATTTATTATTGGTTAAATGATTTCTTTAGATGTTTAATCAGCTGAATTCAACCAACTCGGTCCAAATGGTTGAAAACTAGAGTTTTCATAGAGGTAAATTTAGGTTCATAATTGAAGTACGGATCCAAATGGGTTATGTCACATCGGGTTAACCCGAGTGATGATTATTTGTCCATTCTCAACAATAAAAATCTAATCTCTATTCTATAAAAATACGTTTTCATTATCAAGGAAGATTACATTGGGGTGACTTCTCTGTACGACTTTCGCTAATGTAAAAATTGTACAACAGGCTGCAAATGGAGCGAATAAAACATCAGATTTTTTTTTGTGCAGATTAAGAAGAAACTACCTAAGGTGAACCGCAATCTTGCACAACGTCTTCTAGAAGACGAGGAATGAAATACATGCGGTGCGGCTGCAATGTGACTTGAAGAAGGTGATAGAATGGCTTGTGTGGATACTATACCTTCATAAAAACAGGATGGAATTGAGAGTTTACGTGGCGATCACCACAACCAGTAATTTCTTTAACCGTTCGGTAAGGAAAAGAACATGTAGCATTAGAGAAACGGAGTCCGCACTTTCACAAGCGAAGTGGAGGAAACAAATGGTTGTAGGGTTGCCTAAACTCTTTAACACTCTTTTGTTCCTCTTTCAATCAATCAAGCAATCAGTCGCTACAAAAGCATAATTTATGTACACTATATTCTCAAGCCATTTGTAAATTGTTGGCCAAAGTAAGGCTTTCTTATGTTCATGGTACAACTTTTTATTAATTTCCACTATTGTGGCGCTGTGATTTGTAATTCTTTTTTACCCTATAGGAGAAGTCGACGAGCAGCTCATACTGTTGCAAGAGTTAGCTCCTGAATGGATTTACCAGTAAGTGTAATCCAGTGGTGATCTTCTCTTTTTGTAAAGATGCCTTTTGAGTACAATAAATTTTTTAATAATAAATTTATGAAAACCGCAGCTTTGATTGACAAGTTATTTTTCTCCATTTTGCAGCGTTAAGAAAATATAAAGCACAAAGTGAATACCCACAAGATTATCAGAAGCAAACTAAGAGAATGATATCTACTAATAGTTCGCATAGATACATGCTTCACTGAGCTTCCACTGAGTTGAGCCAGAATATAAACCTCTTGCTGAGGCGGACTGTAGTGGAACTTACTTGACTCCAAGCCCTTTTACTGGAGCTTAGTTACCAAGCCTATTTGGTCATTTTAATTACAGCATGTCAGCAGAGAAATTTCCTGATAACAAAATGCTTGGCACACGTGAATGTGTGGATGGAAGGGTATAATGTTGTCTCCTAAGCTTGACTATTTTATCTTTACGTGTGTTCGAGTATGCTTTTGTCTTCATGTGATTACCGTAACATACTAACATATATGCATGTACTTTGCAGCATGGGAAGTATGTGTGGTTGACCTACAAACAAGTATACGACAAAGTCATACAAGCTGGAAATTATATTCGTGCTTGTGGGGATGAACCGGTAACTAATCTTCCTATTATAAATATGAGCTAATTGCAAACAAAGGTAACCATGTTTGGTCCATTATTTGTTTATGCAAGCCAGATTTCAAACTGACCCAAAACATGGCTACTCTTCTATGCAAATACCCCTATAATACCAAACGCCTCTTAACATGTTAAATATCACAATGCTTACAGGGTGTATCAGAATAAGGAATTGTATAACGAGACGTTTTCGAGTTAGGAAAGATGACCAAGTTTTTGAGATGGAGGATATTGGAGAAAAGTATTAGGAAGTTGGAATTTAGTCCTGAAAGTGTTTGCACTATTGTGCAAGTTATAGATTTTAAGAATTTGCCATGTAGGCATTCCAGTAGTTGTTTGATAGAATTATGGTTAAAAAGATCTTTTACTCCTTCTATGAAAAAGTCTTGATTCTTTGTGGACGATTTTGTTGAAGTATGAATGTTTATCATGTGGGAATATGGCTATTAAATTATGCAAGGCTTCGACGATGATATTATGTTTTTCCTTGCGGGTATTGTGTTAAAGCTTTTTTTCTTTTATGAGTTTATCTTCGTTGCCATGCAATTTATGTTTAACAGATAAAAAGAATGTTGAACCTTTGTTTATAAATAACCTTTTGTCAATTGTACGTAATTCATTAACCGTTACTTAATTACTATATATATGCTCTTGAGAACATCCTTAGAAAAGATTAGATATCATATTATTATTTCGTTACATGTGTTTCTTGAGTAACATGTCAAAATGAGCAAATTTAGTACGGGTCAGTTGGCTGACCCGTCAACACTTTGGCTACCTTTCTAAGCTGATATGTATAGTAATTAAGATGCTGAAAACTATATTGTTAAAACAATAATCAAGTTATTTTAATAAGAAAACAGATACATGAACTGCTACATTTTTCAAGTTTAACTGTTTGACTTGTTTGAGATAGAGTACAACCCAAATAGACCATTTATACTATTTTAATCATGTATGAATTCAAAGTTTGCACATACTGCCTTTTGACATCTTGATGTCGTTGGCCTATGGGCTGGTAATTCTCTTCAATGCTAGAGGAGAAACAACAACCAATTTCTATCCATTTTCTGGGGTGACTAAAGAGCTGAAAGCTTTTCTAAGTGACATCTCAAAGGCCACTCTTCATGTATTACATATATCTCAAATTTGACAAACATTATCCTTAATCCACTAAGGCACTAATATTTGTTTTGCTAATTATATATATGTTTTCAACTTGTGTGTAGAAGGGTAGTAAGAGTTAAGCTGAAAGTCGCTGCTCATAACCAAACCTGTCCTATTTTCACAGATCTTGAATAATGTCTTGACTCGTTACCTAAACCATCCAGTGTGTCCCTTAGCCACTTTAACCAGAACAATGATCTATTGTTCCAGCATACCACCATTTCCGTTTCTTCTACATCATAGTATACAATTGAAACATATGCGATAGACGCATTATGATACACAATTACACATATATGAATTCTTACATCATATAAATTACACATTTTACACACAACCATTTTACACAATTACCATTCTAGAGTATGTTGATTAATGAAATAAAAAGTAACATTTTCCTATTAAAAATATAATTGTATTTGAAGCTAATCAAAGTTTGAGATGTGGAGATTGTTCACAAATTTATGGGCAACTCAAATGACCACCAGTATTGGTGGCACTTACAATACATTTTCATTACTGAGATTAACATGTTACAATATCTTATACAATAAATACAACTTTTTTAATAACGCTTATATAATTCTGTTTTCTTTGTAGCCTAACATTATTATAATGACTAAAAAGTCAAATGTTAATAGTGCAATTTTTGTATCAACATATTTGCCGTAATACATTATTTACTTACGTCTGATTAGATTTTTTCAATCGATAATATGAAGCGAACCCGGCGGGGTACGAAGGTTCTTTGTTGTGACAAAGATGACAAATACACTATATACACAATAAGCGTTGTGTACAAAAAAGTTTTAGTTCACATATGAATAACCATCAAGTTATGATTTGTAGTCATACTTATGATTGTTCTTTTTACACATAATACATGAACTTACAAAGAGAAAAATAAATAAATAAATAAATAAATATTAAAAGCTCAACATTCTTAAAAAATAAATACCGTAAACTAATATCATCAAAAGAATTTCTGTTAAATACCGTAAACTAATATCATTAAAAGCTCCCCATCCTTAAAAATGAATTTCTGTTAACTAACTCCATCAAAAGAATAATTATAAGTTATGCCTGCCTATCAGGGAATAAGCATCAAGCATATCTGAAAGGTGGGAAGAAGGATGAAATCATACTATCTACTGGTGCAGTTGCAACATCAAAACGTGGTGAGTAATCTTTATTTACTGCATAAATATGTTACGATGTTCGTACTCCACTAACCGTTGTTTAATTTATTCGTTGGCCGGACACTTCATTACCCACTTTCTTTTGCTATAGTAAAATATGTCAACAGTATTAACATCAGTGGAAAACTAGAAGGGGGGTTGAATAGTTTTCCCTCTTTTTCGTTTTATAAAAACTTGGTTTCAAAATGTTGATTCGAATTTATTCAATTGTTAGTTTGAAAAACTTTCAATTAGAGTTTATTATGAAAACAACCTATAATCAATATGATCAATTATATATGTGTGCTTTTGGATTAGTTTTCAAAACTTAGTTTCATGAATGTAGCTTTGGTTGATCTTAATGTGAATACGTTTTCCTTTTAAAATCTTAAAACATTTTGTATCAAATTATCTATCAAGTTAAACTCAACATGAGAAGTGTAAATAATAATCTATTAGGCCATATCATATAATTAAACACACAATCACAATATTAACTTGTAACTATAACACAATTAATCATCATGACAATATAAGCAACTATCAACACGTATTTGCAAGCATAGATATAAAGCGATAAATGAAAGAATAAATGTAAAGAGATAAAAAAAAGAAAGTGCAAACCATACACGATGATTTATAGTGGTTCGGCTACTAGGACGCCTTCCTTGCCCTACTCCAATCACCGAGTCACCTACTCGAGAGTTCACAACACTACTCAACAAGCTCCCTTTTGGCGGAGAAAACCGTACACACCTTTGATTACACCGTTTAACAACACCAAGCAAAATGTCGAGTCCTAATGCTAGCTAGGACCAAACTCACGACACAACTTCGATCACTACAAAACTTCTACACGACTTCACAACTTCTTCACGACTTCTTCACTACTTCACAACTTCTTCTATACTCCACTACTTATCCGCACACCTACTTCTACATGACTTCTCCACACTACTACTTCTTCCCACTACTTCTTACTCACTCATTGACTCACTACTAAGTAAGATCATCATGATCTACTTATTACATATACATACATAACTCACAACTTCACATCAACACTAACTAGACTCTAATACATCTTTGGCTTTATGATAATGAGGATTTTTCTCTTGCACTTTGAGTGGTGAATGATTGGATCACTTGAAACAAAGACTTATAATCTTATGATCAAATGATTTAGAAAGATGTTTTGAAAGGATTCGGACTGAAAATTTTTGTGCAAAAGGTGTGGAAAAATTGCAGAAATGAACCTGTATTTATAGGCAAATATTTTTGACAAAAGGAGCGTGTCGGCCCCCTTAATTGTATGGCCGGCACCCTTAAAATTAAGGGGGGCCGCCCAGACAGAAACGGCAGTTTTCTTATCTTTTTCTGGGAAAGGTTTACCTAGTGAAATTTTAACTGTTTTTGGCTAAAAATTTGAATTCATATATTTATTATGAATTAAATATTTTCCTTTATATACGAAAAGTGTTTTTCAAGATATATAATATGTTTATAACATTTTATAAAATTTATAGTGTCGAAATAAAATCTCTTTGATCATAAAATGTACTAGACATTTGTTTGTACATACCTTAAGTGATTGTTGAAGCATACTCGAGACATTGAGATGTCGAGGCTTGTTGACGTATGAATGCATAGATGAATTGTGATCACAAGTAACTTAAGCACTTTACGTTATATGTTGTAACTTACATCTTTGTCATCATCAAAACATGAAGAGAATGTTTAGATTAAATATCGTAATATTCATGCCAACAATCTCCCCCTTTTTGATGATGACAAACTATGTAAACTATAACTCATAGTAGAATGTATAAGTTACTTGTTTACACTTCTTCTCCCCCTTTTGTTGAAGCAAAAAGGTGGACTCCTAGACGAGACTTAAACTAAACTTCATTTCTTGAAATAAAGAGGCGAGCTTGCATCATCGTAAGTGAAGCCTTGATCATATCAACCTCTAAAATATGACTCTAGCGAATCCATGGATCCAATAAATTGCAAACTTATAACCTGCATCAAGGGTTAGTTTCCTGCAGCAAAAATATATTTAGATAGGGATGTAATACACATCACCAATGCTCACCCTTGGTGTATGCTCCCCCTTATTTGAGGTATCAAGAAATCAAGCAACGGAAGAGTGCTACAAGGCAAAGTTAGTTGAAAAAGAATGCACATATACATAATGATGATTACAGCTATATGCATGACACTTATTGGGGAACAAGATATGGATGTCTACGGACTAAAAATATGATACATGCAATTACTGTTTTAAAAACAACCTAAATTCCAAAAAAAATAATATGACCAACACTTAAGACATGACAATGATTAAGACCTAATGCAAAGATTCGACCGAAAGATGCCAAAAAAATATATACTCTAAAAGAGTTAAAGAAAAATGAAGATGTGAATGATACGTTCTTTTAAAAAAAACGTAGAAAAATGAAGAGGGATGAGCGTGAATGTAAAGGGAAGGTGATGACAAAGGGTTGAAAATTATGGTTTAGATTAATATATCGTTTGACAAAGGTGGATGATAGGGAATCATGGGATTTTTAGGTGTTTTGTTGGTTGACGACCGAAGGTGGATATGTGAAATGAGGTGGTGATGACTCGACAACACTTTGACGCTTGTATTTCTTCAATGTGTTCTTCACTTGCTAGAAATTGGAAATGACGCATTTTGTAATGAAATTCACTTGGATGAGGTGGTGATAACTCGACAACACTTGAAGCTTGGATATCTTCTTTGTGTTCTTCACTTGCTAGAAACTGGAAAGGACGCATTTCATAATGAAATTCACTTGACTTTCAGGTATTTAAGTTTTGGTGGTGATGAAGCACTTAGTAGAATGTACGGAATGGTTACATGGTTGAGGTTTCGGTGTAAGGTAGAAGGATATATGTGAGTGAGTGTGTTTTCCCTTCCCATTAAATCCGTGCTCATCCGAACATAGAGTGTGACACAAATAAAGACAAACCAACACGAACACGATAATCTTGACAATGACACGAAGGATGAAGGATAGCATACAAGGAGGTTTTCCTAAAGGTGGACGGAAGGTGTTTGACATCTATATATTAATAGAGTCATGACTCAAAAAATAGACATGAACAATGAGTGACATTTTAATTTTCATTTTGCTAATTAAAAATACTTAAGCATTTCGGATGAAATATTTAAGTTGTCACACCAACTTAGAGAGGTATTAGATTACAATCTAACTATCTCTTGACAAAGGAGTGGATTGTTTGGAAGGAAACAAAATGACGAATAAGGAAGTAAGTATGCATGAAGACTCTAGGACACTTAAGACAATTTTGAGACTATTATGACCTATGGGATTGTAACACAAAGGTTCTCATGAAATAAGAGTATTAATGACAAGAAAAATATCCCTAGATGGATGAGACATATCGAATAAGGCATGTAGAAGCATTTAGGCACGTATCATAAATAAGTACAAAACTATATCATACTAATATAGTTAGGGAAAAACAAAAACTATTATAATAAACATGCATTCAATAACTAAGCAAATAATTACGAAGGCATACGATCAAATCGCATAGGAGAAAATAAACATCTAGAAATATCATATATGCGAGATGCCATAAATCTAGGAATGAAAAATTCTAATGAGAAGCAAAGTTCATAAATGTAAGCTTAGCGTTATGTATATTTAGGAATAACAATTTAATCATGTTGGAGAATGAGTGTGAGACTATTACTAGTGGTGCTCAATTAAGGCTAAACGCGACCATTTTTACGAGTTACATACACCTAACTTCTCACATAGAAGAAATTCAACCGTTAGGTTAAATTGAGTTTCTAGACAATAGGTTCTCCAGTAGTCATTCTCCTTTTAGAATAAATTAAATTCCTAAATTTACCAATTGAAGAGTACCAAATATGAAGTTTGCTTGGTTCACTAATGCTTGGCTTAATGTGACTCAAACATCATGTTTTTATGAAGGTAAATCTAGATGATATATTTATTCACGATCACAATAGAGAAGTGTTGAATGCTTAGATAAGAGTAAACAAAATGTTTTAATCTTTAGTTCATGATTTACCGGTTGTTTGGTTTTGATGGAATATTACTTGATTTAATGATTGTGCTTGATTTAAGAATGCTCCTTAGCAAATCTTGTGAAATGAATCTCATTAAGATTATTTATCTTAAATGAATTTGTGATTCTCAACTGATATCAAAACTAGACATTAATATATTCTTAAATAAATATTATTTTCTATGATTTTTGCCAATGTTAAATATCAAAATTTAACTAGTATTTGATAAAATAAATTTTACTTGTTTATGGATTGTGACAAGTTATTTTTTTTAATTCTAATAACTTATATTATTTCAAAAAGGAAAGTGTAGTGCATTATCTTGTAACACAACCATTCATGCTACAAAGAAAATGAAATACATGGAATATATAGTGTGTATTATTCTTAAATATGTATTTTATCTTGAAATGATGATTTTAAGTAGTGTGAGCAAAGTTTACATATGTTGTTAGTTTTCTCATGTTTGGTTTTTCGGATATGACACATTTATCCATTGCATTGCAATGTAAATTGATTGAATATTTCGGACGAGGCATCCAAGTCATCAAACCTACTTCATTGTGTATTTTATGCATATATTTGCTACATATTTGGAACACAACTATTGAACAATTAGACTCAATATGACATCATATTCACAAGTGTGAGTTATGATCCGATGCATATTCTTATCGTCTTGGAAAAGGATTTTGTTATTTTCATATCAATCGAGTGTGATTGAGTATGTAGATTCAAGACTATATCTTTTGTTGTAATTTGATATAATCTTGAAGCTTAACAAATAACAATCCAAATTCTTGTCCACACTAAAAAACGTGTCAATTAGATTTGATAAATATATCAACCATAATTTGAATAATGAACTGATATAATATCAAGATCTTTCTTGACCCTCACGAACACTCAATTAAAATAAATAAACAATTGATAGTGTGTTCCATTAATCCTAAGATTATTTATGAGTGAGATTAGTGAATGATTGAAAGTTCACTTAATATTTCATGATTGTTATATGTTTTGTTTATGTGAAAAACTATTTATTGTTACGTGTAATAAACATACTTAGATTTTGAAAATACTTTTTCTTTTGTATAACTACCAATGTTTTAAAGTGATCCAATTTCTCTTGTTTAAACAACCTAAGGTAAAACAAGGTAATTTGTTGAAAATAGTTAAGCGTTTGGTGAAAATAGATTAGATTGTTTGAAATATTCAGGTAACTAGATTTAACTCATTTACAAGATGTTTAACATTAAGCCATCTATACCAATATGCAATGCAAGACTAATTACGCAAACTTAACGCAAGAAATTTAGCATAAGATCTAGTTAGGCAAAAACGGACTAGCTACGAACTAATATAGTACATGGCACATATGCTAAGATATTCAAATAGCTAAATTACACATAGCAACGATTATCTAATATACTCTATTAACAAAATAAAATCACAAATGAGTTCACATAGCACATAAAACACTTGTCGTCGTTTTGTGTATTGTATATACCAATGTTTACTTAGCTCGACTTTATTTGAAAATAAAGTAGTTTTCTACCCATTTTAAAATTTAATTAATATCAATATTTTGAAAGCATAAATACTTAATTTTTCAAAGATATACCGACTAGGAATGCCCGACTCGAAGGAAAAGGTAAAATACAAGTTTTACGTTAAAACGAGACTCAAATTTATGACCTCCGTGTAGTATTTTGACTTTCTGACTTATTGAAGTTTGTAATGGTTACTTGTAAGTATTTTTAAATAAAAGTAGACTCAATTACCTTTAAAACGCCGGGTGGCACGACTTCTACGGAGTTACGGTTATTTTTATATGATTTTTCAAAGTTTCTGAAAAAAAATTGCGAACAAACAGGCGGACCCCTTAAAAAATTAAGGGGACCGCCAAGTATTTAAGGGGGCCGCCCAGACAATTAAGGGGGCCACCCATCTGGTACTCAAAATTTCATTTTTTGTAAAAAATTGTTTTCTGACTTTGCTAAAACTTGTGAAACTTTCTGACTTTGATACCGAACATATAATACTTATTTAAAGCATAATCTTATCTCGAGCTAGTATAATTAGTGTATATAACATCAAAACTAATACAAGTTAATCAACAAAACACTTTTCATAATTAATCCTCCTTAATGGGTAATATGATAAATGGATCGTACTCAATTTTTTAAAACCATTTATTTTGAAAATTTGGGCGACGTGGCTCTGGTACCAATTGTGGAAAACTAGAAGGGGGGGTTGAATAGTTTTCCCTCTTTTTCGTTTTATAAAAACTTGGTTTCAAAATGTTTTTCAAAATGTTGATTCGAATTTATTCAGTTGTTTGTTTGAAAAACTTTCAATTAGAGTTTAGTATGAAAACAACCTATAATCAATATGATCAATTATATATGTGTGCTTTTGGATTAGTTTTCAAAATTTAGTTTCATGAATGGAGCTTTGGTTATTCTTAATGTGAATACGTTTTCCTTTTAAAATCTTAAAATGTTTTATATCAAATTATCTATCAAGTTAAACTCAATATGAGAAGTGTAAATAATAATCTATTAGGCCATATCATATAATTAAACACACAATCACAATATTAACTTGTAACTATAACACAATTAATCATCATGACAATATAAGCAACTATCAACACATATTTGCAAGCATAGATATAAAGCGATAAATGCAAGAATAAATGTAAAGAGATAAGAGATAGAAAGTGAAAACCGGATACGATGATTTATAGTGGTTCGGCTACAAGGACGCCTTCCTTGCCCTACTCCACTCCCCGAGTCACATACTCGAGAGTTCACAACACTACTCAACAAGCTCCCTTTTGGCGGAGAAAACCGTACATACCTTTGCTTACACCGTTTAACGACACCAAGCAAAATGTCGAGTCCTAATGCTAGCTAGGACCAAACTCACGACACAACTTCAATCACTACACAACTTCTACATGACTTCACAACTTCTTCACGACTTCTTCACTACTTCACAACTTCTTCTATACTCCACTACTTATTCGCACACCTACTTCTACATGACTTCTCCACACTACTACTTCTTCCCACTACTTCTTACTCACTCATTGACTCACTACTAAGTAAGATCATCATGATCTACTTATTACGTATACATACATAACTCACAACTTCACATCAACACTAACTAGTCTCTAATACATCTGTGGCTTTATGATAGGGAGGATTCTTCTCTTGCACTTTGAGTGGTGAATGATTGGATCACTTGAAACAAAGACTTATAATCTTATGATAAAAGGATTTAGAAAGATGTTTTGAAAGGATTGGGACTGAAAATTTTCGTGCAAAAGGTGTGGAAAAATTGCATAAATGAACCTGTATTTATAGGCAAACATTTCTGACAAAAGGAGCGTGCCGGCCCCCTTAATTGTATGGCCGGCCCCCTTAAAATTAAGGGGGCCACCCTTATAATTAAGGGGGCTGCCCAGACCGAAACGGCAGTTTTCTTGTCTTTTTCAAGGGAAGGTTTATTTAGTGAAATTTTAACTGTTTTTTGCTAAAAAATTGAATTCATATATTTACTATGAATTAAAGATTTTTCTTTATATACCAAAAGTGTTTTCAAGATATATAAGATTTTTATAACATTTTATAAAATTTGTAGTGTCTAAATAAAATCCCTTTGATAATAAAATGTATTAGACATTTGTTGGTACATACCTTAAGTGATTGTTGGAGCATACTCGAGACGTTGAGATGTCGAGGCATCTTGACGTATGAATGCATAGATGAATTGTGATCACAAGTAACTTAAGCACTTTACGTTATATGTTGTAACTTACATCTTTGTTATCATCAAAACATGAAAAAGATGTTTAGATTAAATATCGTAATATTCATGCCAACAACATCTACACTTTACAACAATTTTTACCACCCTTCTTTCGCAATAAAATAATATGCCACCGATGTTTATAAGTCATGCCCGCCCATCGGGCGGGCTTCAAAATCTAGTATATATATATATATATATATACATATATATATATATATATATATATATATATATATATATATATATATATATATATATATATATATATACATATTTACACACACACACACACACACACACACACACACACACACACACATATATATATATATATATATATATATATATATATATATATATATATATATCATCAAAAATGAATACATATCGTCACAAAGTAAATATTTCCCGTCTCATCATCAACCAAGTCCAAAACCTCAAATCTGTACTTCAAGCATCACGAGGCCGTCAACGGCTCTCGTCTAACCTAAACTCCATCATTTCTAAATTTTTCCACAACGTCCGATATATATTCCCATCGTCTCACAATTCAACCAAATCAATCCCAAGTCAAATCAAAGTCAACCAATATATTACCACAAGTTCTATATCAATGTTTTAGCGGAAAATAATAACGGCAACCATTTATGTCAAGAACCATAGTAAATGATTGATGCTAAACCACCTAACTTATATTGACCAAGGAATGGTCAACAAAGTCAAACAGCCTAGAACCAATGCTCCGCGGAAGTATAAGGTTTCCCCGGGTCGTTATGTCCCGACGAGGTGTGAATTGTAATTAAACGGTTTCGTGATCGGGTGAATCTGGATGGGAAAGGGGTTTGAGATTGATTGAACTATGGAATCTACAAGAGAATAGCTTAAATAAGCTATATGAATAAGACAAAAAGGTAAGAAAAACCAGAAATGTTAAAAACCTAAAAACGCGTACTTTACGTTTAAATAAAACGCGAACGTACAAAATAAAAAGTGAAAACAAAAATCTGAAAACACCCAGGGGTGCAAATGACTTTTTTACAAACTTAAAAGTAAAAGAAAATTTATAGAAAAAGAAAATAAATTTTAACTCTAATTAATTATTTAATATTAAGTAAATACTAATTATTACTTATTAATAATATTTAAGTAACTAAAATACAATACAATATTATTTAAATACTAAAAAGGTGAAAATAAAATTTCTAAAATTATAAAATAACTAAAAATAAGTTTTAAAAATAAAAACAAGTATTTTTTGTCTTTTTGTGATTTTTCTATTAATTAATTACTAATTAATTACTAATTATCTAATTAACTATTTTAAATTAAGGAAAATACTAAATGAATAGTAAAAATTCTAATAAAATTTCAAAAATTATTTTACAACTTATAAAAGCTATAAAAAATATAAAAACTAGGTTTTGATTAATAAAAACTAATTATGCTATTTTAAACTTAATATTAATTAATTTCTAATAAAACTAATATTAAATATAATAAATACCAAATGATGAAATAAAAATCTGAGAAAATTAATATCAATACTTTAATATAAGATATAATTAATAAAAATATAAAAATGACAAGTACTTAATAAAAATTTAAAAATTAAAATTAAAATTAAATTACATTAAATAGAAACTATCACTTAATTTTAAATTTGTTTTTCTTGATTTTTCTTTTACAAACCTATTTAATACTTAAAAACAAACACTTTTTGTAAAAACAAACTTTTTAGAAACTAAAAATAAGCACTAATGAAAACCAAAAAGCCAACAGTTGACTTTAGTTGACTAGAATGGAAAATAAGCTAAATTGGGTTTGTGTGGGGCCCACTAAGATTGAATCTTGTGTAAATAAGCTTATGGGACTTGTATAAGCTGGAATAAGCCAAGATGGACCCACAGAATAAGCAATAAGTAGCAATAAGCACTTGAAAACTTGAGTTAGGACTGAAAATTGGGACAGACAAGAGGGTCTGATTAAGGTAGGTCCCAGAGGCTTAGGGGTCAAACAAAAGGTCAACACCTGGTGTGTGGTAGGAGGGGGGTTGGGAAAAACAAAAGTGGTGGTTGTGGGACCACCATGGTGGCCAGAAAACCACCACCAAGTGGTGGTGGTGGGAGGATGCCTGCTGATGCAGGGGATATACCCACCCTGCAGGTGTGTTTGGATGAAGGTGGGGGCCACAAGAAAAATCCTAAAAATAAGAGGATGATGGGATCTTGAAGATCAGTTGGTAGACTTCAAGTATGAACAAGTTTCAGACCATGAAACACCATACACAATTCCACAAAATTCATGCAATATTGAGAAAAAACTGAGAGAGTGGTATTTTGACTTTTTCTAAGAACCTTAACTTTTGACTTTTATGAAATTCTAAGACATCCTACTCATTTAAGATGTTATATCAAACTAAAATGGAACTGAGATTAGCTAAATCAAGGATTTATTCAAAGATTTGAGGGGTCATGGTTCATAAAAACCCAACAGTGAACTCACAACCAAGATTGAATAATAATTTTGACTTTCTATCCAATACCCTCTGGATTTTAAGGCTTGCCCATCCTCATGTGACCTAATGCGACCTGTAACAAATGCAAATGACCAATAAAGCTCACTATGGATCAGTGAAATTCACTGAGCCAAACACCCCCTTATGAACTGAATTGACAGATTTTGAAGGAAATAGATAAAATTATGCTATGAAACTGAAAAGATAAGCTTACACTAGTCCTAGGTAAACACAAATAAGCAAAAACAATAAGTAAAAAGCAATACACAGTGGAATGCAAGAATTATGAGAAGTGACTTACAATTTTCCAAACTGAGAATTCAAGATATAAAGGGTCCAAAATTACAACCTAAAGCCTCCCATGAGGCAACTAAACCTGAGTCATTCCACAATCATCCATACTTCAAGCTCCTTTTTCCCATTCTTCTGAATTTTTTATTTTTTCTATCTATTTTCTATTTTTTTTTTTGTATTTTTGATATTTTTTTTAAGCTGAAACTGATTTTAAAGTATTAAAAGCTCATAAAAGATTGTTAGTGGCTGAGGTAAGCTTAAACAACCATGAACTAACAACATTAACAACTTCAAATAAATTGGAGATTTTTAAGGAAAAGTTAATATAAACTGAAAATGACT
Source organism: Artemisia argyi (assembly GCA_030686995.1). NCBI lineage: Eukaryota > Viridiplantae > Streptophyta > Magnoliopsida > Asterales > Asteraceae > Artemisia > Artemisia argyi. The sequence continues at coordinate 109,625,418 of CM060686.1, read as the reverse complement.
GAGAACATAAACATTGTTATTCAAACTGACTTGGAAATATAATAAAAACACTTGAGGGTACAATGGAAATCTAGAATTTACAACTGGAAGTGAAATTATACTAAAAGCTACAAGCTAAACTAAGCTATCACTACTACTACACTACTAAGCTAGCTGCCCTTTCTTTCTCCTTTTTTTTCTTCATATATAAGGACTGAGGTGAGGTCCTGAGACTTTCCCACTTCTGTTGGACCCTTGGATTAGCTTCATGTGATCTCAACCGTTCAAAATGGTTTTGGCGGGAAAGGGAACTTTGGCAGATAATGGGGTTTGGTGAGCATTTATTGAGGAGGGGGGAAGGTGAGGGTGTAGGTGAGATAATAAATGAAGTTGGTGAGGTTTGGTGAGGAGGGGGGGCATGAGCCTGAGAATTAGGGTGTGTTAAGGGAGAAGGTGAACAGTAATCGGGTTTGTGGGTTTGACCGGAGTCAACGAGGGGGTGGAGTTATTAGTTTAGGTTTTGGGCCGGGTTTTGGGGTTGGGCTAGGGGTTGTGGACTTGGGTATTTGTTTGATCAGGTTTTGGTTTTTGGGTTAAAATAAGAATGGGGTCCATTTGGTTTATAACTACAATTCACAAGGACCATTTTTGTAATTTATGAAAAGTTGTGGGTTGGAATTGTAATTTTCACAAAGCAACAATAAGGACCATACTTGCATAATTTAAATAACCAAAATCCATTTTTGCAATTTTTGTATTTTTTCTAAATTCCCGGGGACTAAAAATGATAATTTTCAAAGTCCGGGGACTAAAATTGCCATTTTATGAAAATCTTTTATCCAAGGACCAATATTTAACATTTTGAATTTCCAAGGACTAAAAATGATTTTTCTCTCAAAAATACCCCACCAGGGACCAATTCTGCCAAAATCTGAAACTCCAGGGACTAAACTGTAAATTTCCAAAACTTTTCCAATTTTTCACCAAAGGACTAAATATGACAATTTATGATTTCAAAATGACCTTTGGTGATAATTTTCTATATTTTGAATATCCAGGGACTAGTTTTATCATTTTATAAAAGTTGGGGGACTGAAACTGCCAATTTTGCAAACTTTATACGTTTTTCGTCTGTTTTTGCTCATTTTGCATCTAAAACATATAAAACACAATTTTGAAATATTTTTAGTATTTTGATGCATTTCTGAGTGTTTTTGTATGTTTTGCAGTTCAGATTAGACCAAAAATGATGAGTGTTTGAGCACTCATCAATCCCCCACACTAAACTATTGCTAGTCCCTAGCAATACTGTTTTGAAAACTTGATGGATTTTAAACTCTTTACCAAAACCCATCACTTCTGGAGTAGCCAGGTGTAAGAACTGTGGCACACCTGATAACCGTGTGATTTTGAGCAAACCACCAGCTGTCAACGGATTTGAGTAGTCTTTACCAAAAGCCGTTTGCTTCTGGACTAGCCAGCTCTTGATGGAATAGTCAACATCTTGGTGAGCTGATTGCCAATTATGGATTTTCCACGGCCTTTACCACAAGCCATAATCTTGTGGGCTAGCCAACTCATTTGTTTTCGGGGAGTTGATGAACCATACAATTTTGGGCAAATTGCCAGCCGTAAACGGATTTGAGATGTCTTTACCAAGAGCCGTTTGCTCCTGGACTAGCCAATCCCTTTTGTTGGTTAGACAAGGCGGACTGATTACCAAAAATTTTGAAGCACCAGTGAAAATTTTTTGAAATTTTGGCTAAAAACGGGGGTATTATATAGTAAAATGTGATAAAATTCGCTAGAATAGCGAAATACCCCCCCCCCCCCCCCCCACACTTAGCAAGAATATTGTCCTCAATATTCAAAATCCCGGCTATTATGCCGACATTTTGAACGTAAAAGGGCAACATTACAAGCTAAGCGTGAAAAACACCTTTTTTTTTTTTTTTTTTTTTTTTTTTTTTTTTTTTTTTTTTTTTTTTCACTCTTGTAACCATAGCATGGGGGACTCCCCCACACTTAGGGTGAAAACCCTATAAGCATGCTAGTGTTTTTGTTTACCGAGTCGCTAGCTTGACTCGACCCCTAATTCATTTGTCATAGGAGAATGTGGAAGAAGTGATCTCCATCGGACTTTCATTCAAAATGTTTGGACAAACATATGAAGCACGTGAAAGTTCCACACCGATGAGATAAGTATCCGGCTCAAGATAATGATACATGAAAATGCCGGGATCAAATATAGTGTCCTCATTCCCGAAGGAGTGAAGAAGAGAAGAAGTCACCGTATATGCGAAGAAAAGGAAGAAAACCATGATAAAAAGCATGATTTGATCTTCTTCCTCGAGAGGAGGCTCCGTAGCCTGAGTTTGGATTTCAAAGGGTAAGCTCGTAAATATCCCGGGAGGGTGGGTGGGATTTTGCAAATTCTCATGATTGAGAGCATCTCCCCCCGGGATATCAAACTCCGGAGGAGTCGTGACATGATGAGTGAGTTCACCGGAGAACTCCTCATGAAGAGAATCATTCACAAGATGTGAATCTGTGGACTCATGTTCCATTGTGGACTCATCACAACCCTCGTCAAAGATTGGATTATTAGAAATCATGGTGAATTCAGAATCGAATTCAAATAGAGGATTGGTGAGAGTCGTATTGAATGTTTCGGGAACAAAGTGAATATTATTCTCTGTTGGACTGCTGGGATCAGAAGTGAGTGACGGATCATGAGATAGGAGACTTTCAATTTCTCCCAGATCGGCTTGGAAGTCAAGGAGACCATCATCACTTTCCAAGGAAAGTGGATCGATGTGAGCAAGTTCATTAGCGAACTCCTCAAGAAGAGGATCAACATCAGACTGAGGCAGTGGTGCCTCAATATACTCAATGTCTCCATGAGATATACAATCATCGCTATAATCTGAGAAAGTCTCAAAATGATCGTTTGAACACTCAAGAGGGGAAGGAATGTCACATACATGATCCAAAATTCCCTGTGACTCTCCTGGGATTGGGACAAGGATCTCAACACTAGACTTTATTAATTCGTCTGATTCCTTATTAGGAACAGTGCTAAGATGCTCATCCCCCATGATCAGAGAGTGAGTGTGAACTTCGGGTGTGATAATAGCAGACTGAGGGAGATAAGAAAGACTAGCACACATAGATTTTATATTTTCCATGTGTTCTTCTGCTAGCAATTCTTGCATACTCTTATCTCCCTGTGCTTCCATGGAAGGAATCTCAACTGATGAATTGGATGAATCTTTGTAATATTCCTTCATTTGAATAGAATCCTCATCATCATTGTCATCATGAAGAGCAGCATAGCGAAGATTGGCACGTATTTTAGCCGCTCTTTGCTCAGCAAGTAATTCTTCCATGCTCTTTTCGTTTCTAGCTTCTCGTTCTTCAGCAAATAATTCTGCCACGGATTTTTGACGAGAATCTTGAAATGATGAAGTAGCCAACTCCTCCTTAAGATCTTTCAATATCTTAAGAGTTTCTATTAAAATGTCTTGCTCAGTAACAAGAGGAGTTGCTTGGGTCATTGGGTATTGTGGAGGTGGGTCTTGAAACGAATAGTCGTAATTGTTACAAAGAAATTGATTCCCTGTTTGACAATCAGAGCTAGTGTGTGGACCCCCACAGTACTCACAACAGTAAAACTGTTGAGTCTGGCTTGGTGTAACTTGATACGAAGCATCATTGAAGTTTGGATAATATGATTCTTTCTCGTATGAATGTGATGGGTAATCGGAAAAAATTGAAGAGTCGTTGAATGAGTTTTGATTAGGATCATAAGCAAATGAATTACTCGACCCACAAAACAAACAACTCCCGTTTTGGATATCATTACCACATTGTACACATGTACACCAACGACATGGCAAACCAAAAAGTGGCTCACCACAATCAACACAAGGAATAAAAGCTGGAGGTGGGACAAGTGGTGTGCTCTTAGAGCTAGCAATTTCCACCACTTCCGTTATGGTCTCGGGTTTTGGTTCTTGATAGTCGTGAAGATTGGGCAAGTCGTTCTTTTCAGTCACTGCCCTAAGCTCAGCACGTATGCTTGACAAACTTTTGACCGTAAACCGTGAAAGGTTAGGATCAATTTTTGAAGGTTTAGGAGCATTTGTGAGCTTAGGTGTTTGGACAACCGTAGGTTGGACGTATTTAGCACTTCCATCGTCAGAGGGAAGTACCGGGTCCTTTGTCACCTCGGTTTCTTGATTCATTTCCCTCACCGGAGAGGGAATAGGAATCGAAGGTCCATCATAATCACTACGACATCTCGATATTTTTGACAAGGCCATAAGTTTTTCAATTTTGCTTTGAAAGGCCCATTGCTCAAAGAAATCGTCATCGAGAGATGTCATTTAGAATTATACATGAGAGGGGTATAAGAAGGTAGAATTAAACGGATAGAGGGTAAGGAAAAATATTTTTGGGTTTTTATGGAAAGATATGAACAACGATGGATAAATGTACAATGGAACGAATTCCAAAGACACTAATCAGAAAAACCGTTTAGATAAACGCGCACAACCTCCCCGGCAGCGGCGCCAAAAGTTGATTGATACCTAACTTATATTGACCAAGGAATGGTCAACAAAGTCAAACAGCCTAGAACCAATGCTCCGCGGAAGTATAAGGTTTCCCCGGGTCGTTATGTCCCGACGAGGTGTGAATTGTAATTAAACGGTTTCGTGATCGGGTGAATCTGGATGGGAAAGGGGTTTGAGATTGATTGAACTATGGAATCTACAAGAGAATAGCTTAAATAAGCTATATGAATAAGACGAAAAGGTAAGAAAAACCAGAAATGTTAAAAACCTAAAAACACGTACGTTACGTTTAAATAAAACGCGAACGTACAAAATAAAAAGTGAAAACGAAAATCTGAAAACACCCAGGGGGTGAAAATGACTTTTTTACAAACTTAAAAGTAAAAGAAAATTTATAAAAAAAGAAAATAAATTTTAACTCTAATTAATTATTTAATATTAAGTAAATTCTAATTATTACTTATTAATAATATTTAAGTAACTAAAATACAATACAATATTATTTAAATACTAAAAAGGTGAAAATAAAATTTCTAAAATTATAAAATAACTAAAAATAAGTTTTAAAAATAAAAATAAGTATTTTTGTCTTTTTGTGATTTTTCTATTAATTAATTACTAATTAATTACTAATTATCTAATTAACTATTTTAAATTAAGGAAAATACTAAATGAACAGTAAAAATTCTAATAAAATTTCTAAAATTATTTTACAACTTATAAAAGCTATAAAAAATATAAAAACAAGTTTTTGATTAATAAAAACTAATTATGCTATTTTAAACTTAATATTAATTAATTTCTAATAAAACTAATATTAAATATAATAAATACCAAATGATGAAATAAAAATCTGAGAAAATTAATATAAATACTTTAATATAAGATATAATTAATAAAAATATAAAAATGACAAGTACTTAATAAAAATTTAAAAATTAAAATTAAAATTAAATTACATTAAATAGAAACTATCACTTAATTTTAAATTTGTTTTTCTTGATTTTTCTTTTACAAACCTATTTAATACTTAAAAACAAACACTTTTTGTAAAAACAAACTTTTTAGAAACTAAAAATAAGCACTAATGAAAACCAAAAAGCCAACAGTTGACTTTAGTTGACTAGAATGGAAAATAAGCTAAATTGGGTTTGTGTGGGGCCCACTAAGATTGAATCTTGTGTAAATAAGCTTATGGGACTTGTATAAGCTGGAATAAGCCAAGATGGACCCACAGAATAAGCAATAAGTAGCAATAAGCACTTGAAAACTTGAGTTAGGACTGAAAATTGGGACAGACAAGAGGGTCTGATTAAGGTAGGTCCCAGAGGCTTAGGGGTCAAACAAAAGGTCAACACCTGGTGTGTGGTAGGAGGGGGGTTGGGAAAAACAAAAGTGGTGGTTGTGGGACCACCATGGTGGCCAGAAAACCACCACCAAGTGGTGGTGGTGGGAGGATGCCTGCTGATGCAGGGGATATACCCACCCTGCAGGTGTGTTTGGATGAAGGTGGGGGCCACAAGAAAAATCCTAAAAATAAGAGGATGATGGGATCTTGAAGATCAGTTGGTAGACTTCAAGTATGAACAAGTTTCAGACCATGAAACACCATACACAATTCCACAAAATTCATGCAATATTGAGAAAAAACTGAGAGAGTGGTATTTTGACTTTTTCTAAGAACCTTAACTTTTGACTTTTATGAAATTCTAAGACATCCTACTCATTTAAGATGTTATATCAAACTAAAATGGAACTGAGATTAGCTAAATCAAGGATTTATTCAAAGATTTGAGGGGTCATGGTTCATAAAAACCCAACAGTGAACTCACAACCAAGATTGAATAATAATTTTGACTTTCTATCCAATACCCTCTGGATTTTAAGGCTTGCCCATCCTCATGTGACCTAATGCGACCTGTAACAAATGCAAATGACCAATAAAGCTCACTATGGATCAGTGAAATTCACTGAGCCAAACACCCCCTTATGAACTGAATTGACAGATTTTGAAGGAAACAGATAAAATTATGCTATGAAACTGAAAAGATAAGCTTACACTAGTCCTAGGTAAACACAAATAAGCAAAAACAATAAGTAAAAAGCAATACACAGTGGAATGCAAGAATTATGAGAAGTGACTTACAATTTTCCAAACTGAGAATTCAAGATATAAAGGGTCCAAAATTACAACCTAAAGCCTCCCATGAGGCAACTAAACCTGAGTCATTCCACAATCATCCATACTTCAAGCTCCTTTTTCCCATTCTTCTGAATTTTTTATTTTTTCTATCTATTTTCTATTTTTTTTTTTTTGTATTTTTGATTTTTTTTTAAGCTGAAACTGATTTTAAAGTATTAAAAGCTCATAAAAGATTGTTAGTGGCTGAGGTAAGCTTAAACAACCATGAACTAACAACATTAACAACTTCAAATAAATTGGAGATTTTTAAGGAAAAGTTAATATAAACTGAAAATGACTGAGAACATAAACATTGTTATTCAAACTGACTTGGAAATATAATAAAAACACTTGAGGGTACAATGGAAATCGAGAATTTACAACTGGAAGTGAAATTATACTAAAAGCTACAAGCTAAACTAAGCTATCACTACTACTACACTACTAAGCTAGCTGCCCTTTCTTTCTCCTTTTTTTTCTTCATATATAAGGACTGAGGTGAGGTCCTGAGACTTTCCCACTTCTGTTGGACCCTTGGATTAGCTTCATGTGATCTCAACCGTTCAAAATGGTTTTGGCAGGAAAGGGAACTTTGGCAGATAATGGGTTTTGGTGAGCATTTATTGAGGAGGGGGGAAGGTGAGGGTGTAGGTGAGATAATAAATGAAGTTGGTGAGGTTTGGTGAGGAGGGGGGGCATGAGCCTGAGAATTAGGGTGTGTTAAGGGAGAAGGTGAACAGTAATCGGGTTTGTGGGTTTGACCGGAGTCAACGAGGGGGTGGAGTTATTAGTTTAGGTTTTGGGCCGGGTTTTGTGGTTGGGCTAGGGGTTGTGGACTTGGGTATTTGTTTGATCAGGTTTTGGTTTTTGGGTTAAAATAAGAATGGGGTCCATTTGGTTTATAACTACAATTCACAAGGACCATTTTTGTAATTTATGAAAAGTTGTGGGTTGGAATTGTAATTTTCACAAAGCAACAATAAGGACCATACTTGCATAATTTAAATAACCAAAATCCATTTTTGCATTTTTTGTATTTTTCTAAATTCCCGGGGACTAAAAATGATAATTTTCAAAGTCCGGGACTAAAATTGCCATTTTATGAAAATCTTTTATCCAAGGACCAATATTTAACATTTTGAATTTCCAAGGACTAAAAATGATTTTTCTCTCAAAAATACCCCACCAGGGACCAATTCTGCCAAAATCTGAAACTCCAGGGACTAAACTGTAAATTTCCAAAACTTTTCCAATTTTTCACCAAAGGACTAAATATGACAATTTATGATTTCAAAATGACCTTTGGTGATAATTTTCCTATATTTTGAATATCCAGGGACTAGTTTTGTCATTTTATAAAAGTTGGGGGACTGAAACTGCCAATTTTGCAAACTTTATACGTTTTTCGTCTGTTTTTGCTCATTTTGCATCTAAAACATATAAAACACAATTTTGAAATATTTTTAGTATTTTGATGCATTTCTGAGTGTTTTTGTATGTTTTGCAGTTCAGATTAGACCAAAAATGATGAGTGTTTGAGCACTCATCAGTAAACCACAACAAAGGTAATCAAAACAACAACATATCAAGAATAATAACACGAGGCGGCCACAAGGACCATTGCCGAGACCATAGGGTCTCGACTCACCTCAAACGAACCAAACCCACGGCCAATGGCCTTGTGGGTCTCGGCCAAAAATCCAAACACACCTAAAATGCATCAAACTCGCACCCAAACATATCCATAACATCAAGAAAGGATCAAGAGTCAAGCACAAGCATCAAACTTGTTCCAAAACAATGAAACCGATCAAATTCGTTGGTCTAATGCACGACCCAAATCCAAATCCAAACCAAACACACCCATTTTGATACCAAACTTGTTTGTTTCATGTTTTTATTAACCAAGAATCATAAATGTGAAAAACCATCAAGTTTGAACCCAAAATCACAAGAATCTTAAAAAATTGACTCAGGTTAAAATCAAACCCACAAGAAAAACTCATTTTCTCACCTTTTCTTCTTAGATTTACAAGATTAGAACAATAAGGATGCTGAGAGATGGTGTTTAGGCGGTGGTGGTGGTGCAAAAATGGTGTTGGAGGTCGTTCGGTGATGAGATAATTACACAAGAATGATAAGGAAGTGAGGGGGATGATGTGAAAGTGTTAGATGATAAGAAAATTATGATGATGGTGTCGGTGTTGATGGTGGCCGGCAGCAACAAGAGGAGAGCGAGGGAGGGAGGAGATGAAAATGATGAAGAAAATGATAAGGGTTAGTGTTTGTGGTGTTTTAGTGGTTATATTTGAGCAAATTGCAAATAGGTCCTTGTATTGTTAGTTATTTAACCAAAAGGGCTTGGTGTAGGGGCTTGTGATGAAATTGTAATAGTTTCTCCCGAAAATACTCATTTGTATTTGTGAAAAATATTAGATGTCATCGAATAAGTCTTTTAAACATCACCGTTAGTTTTAGAAATGTTTTTCTGTAAAGTTTGATAGTAAATACGTTTATAAAATGAAACGTAATATTTTCTAAATTTTTGTTGACGAAACTCAATCGAGACTAGAAAAATGTGTCACCACCACTCTCAGGTTCATTCAAGTTGTTTCATCGTTCGTTGTTCACAAATTCTCAAATGTTTGGATTATAATACGTTAGTCAAAGGCAATGTAACCGTTAATTGTTTATCTTGCATTTATTTAGGAGTTCTAATGCCAACGTCGCGTAGTGCCTAGATCGAGGTGTAAAGATAAACCAAATAGTACGTAAAGTGATAATTAAACGCATTAAACCAGTTCCAATATAAATCACGTGACTCGATAAAATCATCAATAGTTCCAATTTCACGTTTAAGAAAGATGGTAATGCGGTAAGTTTGAAAGGGGTCCCTAAATTACCAGTTATCACACTATAGCATACTTTGTAGTACTCCATCCGTCTCAAAATTATTGTTAGAAGACAAAAATCATAAAGTTTAATAAAAGTGAGGCCACTTTAATTTTCAACCACTCAAATAAAATATTGTTCCACTAAATTCTCCAGTTTTTACTTAAAAAATAAAGTAGACAATTATTTTAAGACATCCCGAAAAAGAAATATGGACTATAATTTTAAGACGGGGGGAGTAGTATATGTTGTTTACATATACACTTTTGGCAAATGATACTTGAGACTATATTTTGAGAATCATTTTTGGTACGATATTGGACAGTTTTGGAAAACTATGATGTACAATTTTTTTGTGAAACTCACAAACTATTTTATAGTTGACAGTTGTTATCATTCTTTTCAGGTGATCAGGTGAAAGTGGAATCTTAAGTGATTCATTTCATGGATTTTCATATAAGTCGAGTGTCGGACTAAAATCAATTACTATCTTCTAAACTCTTGTATTAAACAATGATGCTTTATCTTTTAAGAATTGTATTTTGAATTAACGATGTAATTGTTGGGATTATTTTTATATTATCATGTGTGGTGTTGTTCTATTATCTTTTGCGATGTATAATGGTTGCATCGCACCTCGCATTTCTGCCATTTGGCGGGGTGTGCCAACATGGCCTAGGAATGTGGCTGGTCTTATCAAGTCTGGATAATGGCTTTTATTAAGATGTTTATGATGGGCTTGATCTAGGCGTGTGATTAATGGGTTTGGGGCATTAATATTGATATGATATCATAATTACTAACATAATATTAAAATTCATCAATAAAACTTGTTCAATCTTCCACATTGATTACTTTTGCATCTCGTTTCCTCCATTCCTTCAAGTTTGTTGGATTGATTTTTTTTAATCTTTAGCAAAGGAAACATGGTTAAAGCAATTAAAAGAGCATGAAGTGAATAACAAAAACTGTTGAGAGTTGTACGGTTTCTTTGAAGTCATCCGATGAAACATACATTGAATGAAAACCAGTAAATGTCTTTATGTTGTCAAGGAAGTATGACACCTTTTAAGCCACATATTGTGACTAAGGCTTCCCTTGTAATATGATGTATCAAGCAAGGCTTTTCTTGCAGTAATTGATTGACTTTGTCAAAGAGATTGAAAATTTTGCACTTTACTTTAACTTTTTTGAAGAAACATCTTTAAAAGTACGTTAGTTGGGTAAATAATAACGGTGGTAACTTGAGAGAGAACGTGGAATAAAACATAAGTCTATGTTGGTAAAAGTTTAGATTGGATTATATAGTGTATAAAAATTTTTCATGCGTTACACACATGCTTCGCATTCAATGGTTGAGTTGATATGCACAATATCTATTTTGATATGTGCATACAATTGTACAAGCCTACAAAGAAGGATTTAAGTGTGGTACAACTATGTGATGAAGATGTATCTTATACATTTTGTGAATTGTCTCTTACTATTGTTAAGCATAGTTGAGCCTTCCGACGTTATTTGATTTTTTCCTTACCCATTTCTTTTCAAATAAGAAGTCTGGTGGTGTTTAACCACGAGCATGAGAAGATTTCCCTCTCTTTAAACGGTAAGATTCGCTATGTTGATATGTCTCTCTTTGAAAAGTTAAATTCGATTTTGTTCTAGTATGGATTAGTTGACTGAGCATTTTGATGCTAACTACTGTCATACTATGTCCCACATTGATATTTTGAATCATTCTGAACTCCTCACCATGTTTTCGATTATTAAACTTTGGTTTATCGTCAATGCTCTGGAGACTCGTACATTACTTTCGCAGATATGAAGTTTTGTTTGCACCTATTTTGTACGCCGAAGAATGAATCTCACCTTGATAGTTATTTTTTCAATCTCAGCTTTATTGACATGGTCCCTGAATGAATCCCAAGATTTCCATCAGGAAGTGAAGTTTAATTGAGATGATGCTAAGAGACTGTCTAGTCACCATGCGATGATGTTTTGAAAAGTTTTCTGAGATCTCACCAGCTGAATTGAGAGAACGGAAGGAGCAACAAACGAATACTAGGAAGTGAGTTTGCTTATTTGAGTATATCTTCTAGGCATGTGTCAGTTTTATTCGCGATGAAAAGGGATGCTAGGAGGAGATTACGCATCGACTTCTGGAGGTTGAACCATATTTCTGTTTGAAGACCATTGTTTTCCCTGCTTCGAATCGACTATGTATCTGTTTAGCTTTAGAACACGGAGTTTTATGATTTGAAGTTATTCCTGGATTTTTCCTTTCGTATTCGTACCGACCACTATGACTATTAATGATGCTAATAGTATTAGCTAATGCTTTGACTGTCGTATGAATTTGATAAGTTACACCTTTCGTGAGTAATTAGACATTGTCATTAAATGACATTCAGAGAAGAAGGAAGAACGTCATAATCATTTTCGTATTTTGTTAGGAATCTGAGGACCCTCTGCATACTCTGGAAGTTTGATAAGTATTAAGAACCTTTCTATGGATTCTGGGAGATTTGAAACCATCACCAAGCGACCAACACCGATAACAGTTATAGGAGCTGGAATCTCTTGAACTTTGCAAAAGGATGGTGGAAGATGGTTACGACTTGCGTTATTGCTGAAGGATTTTGTAAGAAGGAAGAAACAACTTAGTTTGAAGGAAAATGGATTTTCTGAAAAGCTGAAATAGAGATTTGCTTCCATACTTTCGGGCGGTACAAATTTGGGACGTTTCAAGAAGAGTTGGTTATGACCTCATACAGCACAGGAAGATTTTGCTTATGCATCAAGGCGATTAGAACAGTATGAAGAGGGCTATTCTACACATGACCTAGAGTTGACAGCAGCAGTGTTACCTTGATGATTGAAAGACATCTTCTTGCAAGGCAGAAGTAGTGGTGAACAGAGAAGAAGAGTCTAGTCAAGAGGGGGAACCTGGAGATGAGCTAGAAGTCCTGACGAAGACATGTAATTTCACTTCCCTATTCATCTTGGTTTTATTAAGATGAATTGAGAGCGGAAGCAGACTTGCCAACATAAGAGGATTTAATGATCGTGCCAGAAGTTCACATGACTCCACCAAAATTTCAAGAAGAAATGCAGAAGGCTTGAGGAACCAGACTCAAGTTTAGGATTTTTGTTTCACTCTCAGATTAATGATCAGACAATGACAGGCTACTCAGAGTTGAAAAGATTTGAGATCATGTGTTTTGAATGGACGACTTCTGAAGCAACATTTATATCTTTGATTTAGATTCTGTGGAAGATTTAGGATTTTGCATTTGCTGACGTATTTCATTTCTGTTTGACCTATTTAGATTTCCATTACCTTATGATATGATATGTTTTCCCTAGGTTCTTTCTGATGATGATGTTTGAGGTACCGTATGATAATTAAGAAGATTTTACTTTAGTTCTGATAGGTTGTTTATTCACGACTCGAGGTAAAGGATGGCCATCATGAGGGCATATTTATGTGATGCTGGTATTATTACGCCTGATCAACGGAATAATACTTTCATCATATAACGTGCACTTATTGTGGGCATATAATATCTTGAGAAGTGCCTAAGAAGCTTAGAATCTAATCCAGGTTAAAGATCATCCACGATTAGTGAGACTTTGGGTTCATTCTACCTATGCCTCTGCTTTACCTTCATTCGTTAGATATCTGGATGAGTTAAGTCCGCGACATGCGTTTTGACTTCTTTTGTGCATCTGTTTAGAACCTTCAGTTTCCTTTTAGAGCTTTCTACTGTTTGATATCGTCATTCAATCTGATTTCTGTCAATGTTTCCGTGTGTATATTCTGAGAAGATTCAGCTACCATCTGTTATATATGTTGCATTTACCCATTTTTAACAGATTCGACCTGATTTATCTCTTTGAGAAAACCGAAGCTATATTTTCTGTTTGGATCGAGTCATGAGAAACAAACTATCTCCGTTGGGAAGAATTCTTTTGGAAGGACCTCCTCGGGCGTGATGTTAATTGTGACGTCTTTTGTGATTTTCTGCATCTCTGTCTAACATTTGCGACTTCAAATTTCGCGGACGAAATTTTTCTTTTTAGAGGGGAAGAATTATAACACCCTAAAGTCTGGAATAACATTTAAATTTCTAATGTGGATTATAACCTAAAGTTTAAATGATACAAATACCTATGTTAATGAATACAATAAAATAAACTATAAGATATGAAAGTAAAAATACAAATGTTATAAATCTTGCTCCTTGCCTAATTAAATAAACGAGCCAACCAAATTCTTGTTAACTCTTTACACGTTTTTCTTTTTGATAAGAAGGACAAGATAAATAATTTGCAAATATTAGAAGATATGGGCGTCCCTCCTAGCTTATCTAAATGGGTAAATTACCTGAAAATGTATTTAACTTGTCACTTTTTAACATTGTATGTACCCTTTTTTTTCCCAATCTGTCAATGAACTTGCAAAATCTGTTCATTGCGTGTAGCGGTGACTTGTTTAACCTACTGGAGCAGGTTAAACTAACGATCGTTAGGTTTATCATAGCAATGTTAGTCCTTTAGACTAACGATCGTTTATCATGGCTACATACAATGACAAAAAGTAACCAGTTAGATTACTTTTATTATTTTTAAAATTTATGTACATTTTTATACGTTTTTGCACACATTTTTATACTTATTTTTATACACGTTTATACACACGTTTTTATACACGTTTTTATGCATGTTTTTATACGCATTTTTATACACACATTTGTATACACGTTTTTATACACACGTTTTTATGCATGGTTTTACACACGTTTTTAAAATATTTCAATACATACATTTTTATACGTTTTCGTCTTTTTTTTACGTTTTCGCCTGTTTTTTTCCGTTTTGATCCCTCTTTTTTACGTTTTTGCCCGTTTTTTACGTTTTCGTCTGTTTTTTACGTTTTCGCCCATTTCTTACGTTCCCGTTTTTTTATGTTTTCGTCAATTTTTTACGTTTTCTTACGTTTTTGTCAGTTTTTTACGTTTTCGTCTGTTTTTTACGTTTTCCCCCTTTTTTTTTGAAGTTTTCATCTGTTTTATACATTTTCATATGTTTTTTACGTTTTCGCCCATTTTTTTACGCTTTATCTCGTTTACGTACTTTTTTTATAAAAACAGATGAAAACGTAAAAAACAGACAAAAACGTAAATAAACAGATGTAAACATAAAAAAAACAAATGAAAACTTAAAAAGAATGGGTGAAAACGTAAAAAATCAGACGAAAACATAAAAACTGACGAAAACGTAATAAAACGGGCGAAAACGTAAAAAACTGACGAAAACATAAAAAAACGGGTGAAAACGTAAGAAACAGGCGAAAACGTAAAAAAACAGACGAAAACGTAAAAAAACGGGCGAAAACGTATAAAAATGTATGTGTTGAAATATTTTAAAAACGTGTGTAAAACCGTACATAAAAACATGTGTATAAAAACGTGTATACAAATGTGTGTATAAAAATCCGTATAAAAATATGCGTAAAAACGTGTATAAAAATGTGTGTACAAACGTATATAAAAATGTGTGTTGACATAAATAATGTGTGAAAACATTATTTATAACTTTCGATATCTCTATATTTTGACGATCACAAAATGTAAAATCGTCAATCGTATAATTACTACGTAAACAAGTATTAAGCTAGTTTATATCACTATATCCAACTTAATCACTTAAGGTATGGATAAACAAGTGTTTAATACATCTCATGATCAAAGGGGTATTTAATTAACTAACACAAAGTTTATTTAATTATATAAACATATTATATATTTTTGAAAAACACTTTTGGTAATAAAGAAAAATGTTTTATTCATACTAAATAATCCTTGTTTCAAGTGATTCAATTGTGTTGTGCTTTGATCATTTGTATATTAATCCTTGTTTCAAGTGATTCAATCCCTCATCATCCATTCTCATCCAAAGTGCAAAAGAAGAACATTCTTTCTACAACCAAGTTCAAGAAGTGTTGAAGAGTAGTTGTGCATAGTGTATATATATATTCATTTGTGAATATTGTGTTGTGCTTGTGATTAATTGGTTAGAAGATATAGAAGTTGTGTAGGAAATAGAAGTTGATAAGTAGTGAAGTAGGTTAGTTGTGAAGATAGGTGTGAAGTAGAAGATTGGTGTGTAGAAGATAGGTGTGTAGAAGATAGGTGTGAAGAAGATTGGTGTGTAGAATATTGGTGTGAAGAAGTTGTGTAGAAGTAGTGATCACGTTGTGAAGTTATTGTGGTGTGTAAATTGGTGTGTAAGGTTTTCTCCGCCAAAAGGGAGTTTGTTGACATAGTGAAGAAAACTCTCGAGTAGGTGACTCGGGGAGTGGAGTAGGAACAAGGAAGGTGTCCTTGTAGCCGAACCACTATAAATCCTTGTCTTGTGGTTTGATCTTTCCAACTCTTCTCATTACTCATTTACTTACCTTTACTATGTTATCTTTGTTAATTGTTCATATAGTGCAAGTATTGATTTCACATAAACAAGAATCGAATCTTTTTAAACAAACTTGTGTCTATAAATTTAAAAAGACGTAAAACTATTCAACCCCCCCCCCCCTTCTAGTTTTCCACAATTGGTATCAGGAGCCACGTCTAACAAGATCTTTAAAATATATTGTATTTTAAAACTTGTAACGATCTATGGAATCTGAAAAATATTTAGAAGGGCAATCTATGCAAAGACCACCACTATTTGAAAGTGATGGATTTTTATATTGGAAAAATCGATTCGAAACTTATGTGAAATCAAAAGATCTAGATCTTTGGCATATTATTACCAATGGTGATTTTCTACCTATTCAAAATAACCCTGAAACTAAGAAAGATGAAATCGTACCTTTTGAAAAACAAAATGATGATTTAAAAAGAAAACTTGCTAAAAATAATGAAGCAAAAATGGTTATTTACAATGCGCTACCACGTAAAGAGTACGAAAGGATCTTCATGTGTGAAACCGCAAAAGAAATTTGGAACTCTTTATTAATAACCCACCAAGGTAATAATCAAGTCAAAGATAACAAAATAGATCTACTTGTTCAACAATATGAGCAATTCACGATTCCGGAAGAGGAATCAATTGATAATGCTTTTGCTAGATTTAACACTATCATCACAAGTTTAAAAGCACTTGATGAGAATTTCTCTAGTAAGAGTTTTGTTAGGAAGTTTCTTAGAGCTCTTCACCCAAAATGGCGAGCTAAAGTGATGGCTATTGAAGAATCAAAGAATTTCTCAACACTACAACTTGATGAATCAATTGGTAATTTAAAAGTCTATGAAGCAATAATAAAGAAGGACTCCGAAATGGTTAAAGGGAAACGAGAGCAAAGCAAGTCAATCGCCTTGAAAGCTAGAAAGGAATCCAACAACGAAGATAGCTCATCTTCCGAAAGCGAAGACGAAGAATATGCCATGGCCGTAAGAGATTTCAAGAAATTCTTCAAAAGGCGAGGAAGATTCGTTAGACAACCACACGATGAAAGGAGAACACCTCAAAAGAATAATGATGACAAGTATAGCAAGAATGAGAGAAAATGTTTCAAGTGTGGTGATCCAAATCACCTTATTGGAAAATGTCCAATGATAACAAGAGATCAAAATCAAAGAGCGTTTGTTGGAGGAGCTTGGAGTGATAGCGATGAAGATGAGAAAGAAACAACAAAGGAAGAAAAGTGTCTCATGGCTAAAACGTCAAGTGAGGTACGTTCCGAAACCGAATATTTTAGTGATGAAAATCTATCATTAGATGAAAAAGATTTAGATAGTGAATACAATAGATTATGCACACTAGGACAACAAGTAATGGCTAAAAACAAATCACTAAAATACATAAACAACCAATTAGAAAATGAAGTACTTGAACTAAAAATTAAAATACATCAACTTGAAAAAGGTAAAGAAACTTTTGAAGAATGTAAATCATGTCAAGAACTTAGAAGTGAAAACAACAAACTTAAGGAAGAAATTTGTAAACTTGATAAATTTGAAAATAGTAGTAACTCACTTAGTAAAATTATAAGTATTCAAGGAATATCCAGAGACAAAACCGGTCTAGGTTTTAACTCAACCGAAGCCTCAACAAGTGAAGTTAAAAATGTTAAATTTGAAAGTGAACTCAAGGAACTAAAACCTTCAAAATCTAATCCTAAGTATATACTCATAAATGATAAGAAAATACCTCTAGCTAGTAATGAAGAAATAAAACCATTTTATAAACCATCTTTAAAAACCGAAGTAGAATCGTCTAAAACTAAAACAAGATCTAAAACTCCACCACCTAGGAAACCGAATAATTCTTACCCTAGACCTAAAACACCTCAACCAAGAGTAAACCAAAATAGACGAAACTTTAACAATAATCAACAAATGTGGAACTTCAATCCATGGGGAATGTTTCCACCATATATGCACCCAAGTCAAATACAAAACATGTTCGGGACAAATAACTTTGGTCAAATGAGACAATGGGGACCAACGTAAAAATTCTCGCCATTTAAACATGGAAATCTTTGATATCACCTCTTGTTCGGACTATCTCTTGAAGATTTTGAAGTTAAACGCATTGAATACGTAAGGTACACATTTCCTTTTATTTCCTTGTCAACAAATGCATGCTTAGTTTCGTATCTAGTTTTTATGTGATTTTGATTGGTTCATTATTCCCTCTCTTTTTTTTTTATACATATATATACTTATCTACTTATACTATATCTAAATAAATATATATATACATATATATACACTTAGATATATCTAGGATCTTATAACCTGGAAAATTCATTTGTTGATTTTCTAGAACTAGAAATTGTTCGTTTACGAACCTTTTCTTTTCCCCATTTGCCTTATCGAATTTTTTTTTTCAACGACACTCATACTGATGAAGAGAGATGAGTCGAAAAATCTATGGATGAAAGAAACTCCGGGCTTCCGTTGCATACGTCTCCCTCCTATATTCTCGACTTATAAGCCATTACTATATAAATATGTATATATATATATACTTATGAACCTTCCACAACTTTCTCGTTCACTTGACAACTTGATATATTTCATCCGAAATGATCAAGAAAAGTTTATTAACAATATGTCAAGTAAAAGTGTCAAGTAATTCCCTTCGTGCGTACACTCTCCAACGTATGTTTGATTAAATATAAATCTAATATATATATATATATATATATATATATATATATATATATATATATATATATATATATATATATATATATAAATATTTTCTTGTTTGTACCAGAAACCAAAACTTGAAAAATAAAATTTTTGATGGGCAGCCCCCTTAATGTTTAAGGGGACCGGCCATCTGATAACTCAAACCCGTTTTTCCCTTTGTTCCTTTTGCCAAACACTCCACTTTTTCATACTCCCCTTCCCCTGCTTCTACTGTGACGAAAACCAAAACCCAAAAACATCTCAAATCACTTCCAAATCACATAATTCGGGTTAATTCGCAAAGGGCAAATTCATCTAACACAATCACCATTACGTATTGTAAGTTTTTCATAACACATTTCATCTAATTTCATCTTATTTGGTCATACTCATGATTATGCATGTTTTATAAAACTCTTCAATTTCACAATCTCTTTCGAATTAAGTCTTAAAACTCCATAACCAAATGCTTCCCCTAGGATTAGAATGATTAATCAACACTAGAAACTAGTAATTATAAACTATCATGTCGAAATTTTTTGAAAAACTTCATACACTCCTTTTCAAAAATTTTAGTAAACTCATTGTTGAATAATGATTTGAAAACGTGTTAAAACTAATCACATTATACTTTTGTAACTTGTAAAACTTGAAATTACATTTTTCGACCAAGAAAAATTATATTGGTTCACAATATAGGGGTGTTTGGATTATGTCCAAATAATATCGAAACCTAGTCATTATAATTTTTATAAAACTTTGTTATAATTATAAACCTAAAAATTGCTAATCGGACTTGTCAAGATATATAATTCATATATATATTGACATACTAGTGGTATAAGTCACTAGTTAAGGAAGCGTTTGGTTTATTACTAAAAATAACATTTTAAGTAAAAAAACAAACCATTTTTTTCAAAAACAAATCACATGCATAAGAAACTCGCAAGAAATAGCTAGTTTTACAATCTAATGTAAATCTAGTAAATTTCATGATATATTAAGATGTTTAAAAGGGCGTTTGGATTTGTCCATAACTACTTATTAAACATCGTAAAGTATATCTAGAACGAGTTAAAAACAATATTAAGGAACATGGTAATCTACTTCTTAGGATTAGTAACGAAGTATGTTTACGTTCCAACATAAGCATTAACAATATACATATACTTTTATCTTTCTTTATATTTATTTTGGTCTTTTTGTATTGTTGATGTGTTTAGGTGAAAATGCCAAAAGCAACTACCGAAGATCTTTCTCACACTAAAAACTACATTCCTAAAGTTTCCCAACTCCCTACCACATATCCTTCCATTGGACTTATATATCGTCAAATTGAAGATAGAAATGTTCATGAAGGACGTGTAGTAGATCTTGCTTTTGCTCAATCCGACTTCATAAATCGCTTGTTTTCAAGCATCAACTTCAATTGTCTTTATGAAATAAATGAACCTATCATTCCTCGCTTCATAATGGATTTCTATAGCCAAGTCACCGTCCAAACCAATGATCTTGGTTTCATCACCATCTCTTTCATGATTCAAAATGAATTTATCACCCTAACTCTCGAACAATTTGGTCAAATCCTCCAAATTCCATTTAGAGGTCAAGCCGTTTTCACAAACAAGAGGGACCTCGAATCTCTTAATCGCTATCGACCAACCTTCGGTCCCTATCTCGACGAAATTCCTCATCCCGACGAAATTCGTCAAGTCCTTGGTGTGGAACGTGCCACCACAAGCCGAAAAATAAAATCCAAAAACGTTCAAATCTCTCCATACCAACTTCTCCTCAAGGAGTTAAGCCCCCACATGAAGTGTCACACCCCCAATTTACCTGAATGGCAGCGGAATGGAATACCTGGGGGTAACTGTCATAGCACCATAGTTACAGTTATATTGAACGACCTAAAGTGTCGTTTAGAAAATACAACGTTTGATCATTAAAACATTCAGAGTTTACAAAGCATAGGTCCCAAAAGAATTTGCCAAAATAGTTAAAATAAGTTCAACCAGATCAAACGTTTCATAAGTGCAGAAAATATGGTGAGACGCGTCGACTTCGCGACTCCATGAAGGTCCAAATGTATGCAACATGAGCTACCTTAATAACCTGAGAAATACATTGCGAAAAATGGTCAACATAAAGTTGGTGAATAATCATAGATTTATAAGTAAAATCTAGTGTACAAATTGCCATAAGTAATGCCAAGAAATAGGATGTCCGGAAAATATATATACATTGGCTCTTAAGCTCATGACCCCGAAGCTAGACGATACTTGGCTCCAATGAGTGTTTACCAGACACTCTAATAATAAAGACATGAAATGCATTCGTCCCATTTGGAGCAACCCAAACACGAATGGAGGCGTCACCCTCGATAGATCTATCCACTCACTCCCGCTTAGTACCAGAAATTAACGGTCCATGATAATAAAAGGGGACTTTTCAAGACGTGGTAATAAGGAAACTTAAGCAATGTATGAATTTTATACTTAGGCATGTACACAAAAATAAGTAATGCAATGTATTCTCCCCCGTGGGATTTGAAATCAAAATATAGAATTAAAATGGGGCTATGAAACTCACCTCGAAATGATGGTACAAAGATGGTGCAATGAGGTAAAAGTAGTCGGGACAATGAGGCGCGAGGACTAGCCGCAACCTAAATGAATAATCATGATCTAACTTAGATCAAGCCGAAATGAAATGAATGCACATGCACATGATACTCATACCACTCGTAATTTGGAAATACTAGTTAACGTCATGGTAAAATAGTTTCCATACTTAAGAAAAATAGGTCCATTTAGAGAAGTATATAACTTGTCAAATTAACTCGTACGAAAATGTTAGCGTTATAATCCTCGTATCGGAAACCTTAAAATGATGTCGTCTTGTCGTATAAATATTCCTTCGGGTCGTACGTATTCATTTGTTAAGAAAATAGTCATTAGTAACGTTTCTAGAAAAAAAAATGTACCACTTAGTACGTACGTTATTATTTTTATTTGTGACTATATATATATATATATATAGTTTTACGATGTTAAAATGGGTATAACTCGGTCGTTTTAAGCTCGTTTTCCTTGTTCTTTATGTCCACGGATTCGTCTTTTAGTATACTAGTATATTTTTGATAACTCGGCTTCTCTAGGTTACGTTTAATGCCTCTAATTACCCGTCGTATTCTGCCAAACAGCAAGCAGTTTTCTAAGAAATAGTTTTCGTCGTTAAATTTGCAAAAATCATATCTCCTTCGTTATAAACTCGTTTTAATCCGCTCTTTCGCCTAAAGTTTCGTTTTTGAATGTATTTTCTAAATCTTTGGTCAAAATTTAGCCATCATCTACTGATTTTCCCACGAAATTAAAATAGGGACAGTAGGTATATCAAAAGTTTCAAAAACCATTTTCAAGTCTCCAAACTAGTTCCATCCTCCATCAAACCACTTTCAAACACCACAAAGCTAATCTAATCCTACCATACACCTTCTTAGGGTGTCATGGGTCCTTAAACATCATCAATCCACTAGGTCTAACAAGGGTTTCATATGTGTCCCTTTCTAGGGCTTCAAAGTTACATATGTACAAAAATGGAGTGGTACAAGTTGATGCATGTATGAGATCTTGTAAGAAAAATGTATAAACATAATAATAACTTGTAAAAATCATAAAAATGAGTTTGTTTACTTACTTGATGGTTTAGAGAGTTTTGGTGATGAAAAACCTACTAATCCTTGAGTTTTTATTTCAAAACTCTAACAAGGATGATTATATAAACTAGTTTATGACAAGATCTTGTAAAATTTATACTCCTTGCTCCTTTACCACCCTAATTCGAACCAACCTCAAGAGAAATGAGAGAAAAGAGTTTTGCTTGAACTTGTAAAAATGATTTTTAGTGATAAAATGAATGAAAAAGTTTCTTATATAGTTAGGGACAAAAGTTTGGTGAACCATTAAGAGTGTTGGTGAGGTTTTTAATGTTTTAGGACTAAAGGGGGGGGGGGGGGGGTGGCCGGTCCTAAAAGGAGGGAAAAGGGGGGCTTTGTCCTTGGGTTTAAGTACAAAATTAGTATTAGTAGTTTGTAGTTAAGTTAGGTTTAGGTTTAAGGTTTAAATCGGGTACCGGGTTTGTTAGAAATAAATTTTATTGAAGTTATTCGGGACGTAATAAAGTCGTAAAAATTGTAAAAATATGTCGGGCATAAGTACGGAGAGTTTGGGTGATTATTGTTAAATTTTGGCGAAAACCGTCGTTATTAAGTTAGACGTACGATACGTAATAAATAAGTTTCCAAAATACCGGATAAATTAATATTATAATTTTTATATTATTAAAATGAATATAAAAATATATTGGGATAATAGTCGGAAGTGTCGGACGTGTTAGTTTCATTTATAGTTCGCGTATTAGTGTTTATTTAAAATAAACATACGTAAATCGTTAATTATATTAAAAATATAATTTGAATACCCTACGAGTGGAATAGTATGCAAGTGCCATAAAGATGATACGCAGACTATTTCTAGCCTGTATGAAATGTCCCAAATGATAATGCATGGATTCACTCCTGAACCAATACGGTTACGCGAATTTAAATACTCGTAAACTAAATTTACGATGACATGAGCAATGCACGTGAATAGTGATTTTCTTCCGGAAATGAATAGTGTCAAGTGAATAGTAAAATTTCTGAACGCTTCTCCGAATATCAAATTGACCTCGAAAACGATGAATAGTAAATGATGAATAGTAACTTGTGAATAGTAAATTGTCGAGGTTTGGAAAATGACCGGAAATTACGAGTTGTGACAGTCTTCCCTTCTAACAGGAACTTCGTCCCGAAGTTCAGTTTTGGTTGGTCTCTGAAGTATATTTGGTCAAAAAGACGTGGATACTTGAGTTGCATTCGGTCCTCTCGTTCCCAAGTAAATTCGGGTCCTTTTCAAGAATTCCAGCGAACTTTCACGATAGGAATTTGACTTTGCTTCAACCATTCGACCTCACGGTCCATGCTTTCTACTAGTTCTCTTACCCAGTTTACGTTTGTCTCAAGGTTGGATTCCCTTCCAAATGGGATTATGATTGACTAATCTGAAAGTCATTTCCTGGATTCAAATAGGTGAAACATAGTTGTGTAATCCGGCTGTTCTTTAACAAGGCTCAAGTCTGAAGGCTACTAGGCCTACTCTGTCTGAATTATTACATGGTCCAGTGTATATCGGTTTTAACTTTCCAAATCTTTCCGAATAATATCATGCCCTTCCTAGGCAGAACTTTCAACGTGATCTAGCTACCAACTTGAAGTTTTAATGGTTTACAACTTATAGAATTTGTAATTGATCCTTGACTTGTAGGAAAATAGTGAGTTTGGCTTTTTCCGAGTTCGGTTCGTCAATAGATGATCAGTGCTTTTTCAGGTTTATAATGTAATATGGGTAATATATGTTGCTGAACTCTGTCAGAACTCAAATCTTATATGTCAGCTGGTCGATTCTAACATGAATCTGAAATGGTCCAATATACTAAAGGTTAAATCCTTCGTGTTACTAAAATCGTATCATGCCTCTCCAAGGCAAAGCTTTCAATTTAGTTCGTTCTTTCACGTGAATCTAGTAAATTTGCTTGTTCAAGGATACCCAATCCGTATGATGTGCGTCATGTACCAACCTAACTTCTACCAGTTTCTCGTTGCTTGTAACTGGTTCTTGACTTGTGAAATTTCCTTTGTTGTTCCATGGTTTAGTTCTAGACCAGTGAATTTAACTTTCCGATTTCGGTTGGTAAACGGGTAATTGGTACTTCGACCATAAAGTGCCTCAATTGATGTAGTCTCTATGCTCGCGCGATAACTATGGTTGTAAAAGAATCCGATTTATGGTAAATGGTTAGTCCAACCATTTCTAGAGTCAATCACTCATACTCTGAGTATAACTTTCCTATGTTTGAATCGTTCTCCCGTTATGACCATCGATCTGAGGATGATAGGCGGTGTTCACATCTTTATGAGGTTCCGAAGGAAATCTTAAAATGATTGCTAGAAGTCCAAGGTGATTCAATCACCTTTATCAGGAATAATTGAAACGGTACGATAAATCTTGTGACTAATTCCACAACGTTACGTCTCTCGAACACGGCGTTATACGAAGAAGATAGAATACGGTTAACAATATTTGATTCTTTGGGTTTTGGTCTAATGGATTGCTAAGACATGTGTCATTCTTTGCCTACTGTGCTTGGTCTCCATTACTGACGTTTGTAATCGTTCTATGATGTTCCTCCTAATTTCCTTCATCACATATTCCAATATTCCTTATTGTCAAATCACAAAGCCCTAAATGCATAAGCGACGTAGCATGGTGATTGGTTTTCAAAATTTATCTCGCGATTTTTGAGTTTTTGGTCGAAATCTTTTTCTGAATAAACGAATTTAGAAAAATGGAGCAAATGGTTTACTAAATAATATCTTTCTTGATGATTCAAAATTTCATAGTTAGAAAAGGTGATTCGGTTTTCAAATAGGTTGTGAATAGGACTGTTTACCAAAGTGTGATGTTTATATGTTTCCCATTGTACAATGGTTTAGCTAAATATTGGTTAAAAGGGTCGTATTTGTTCAAAATAGGCAATTCAAAAATTATTTTCTACGAGATATGTGATTTGGATAAACACAGATTTTAAATCGACTTTACTTAAAGTGAAAATACTATCAAGGATAAAAGAGTAGGATAGGCAATGTTCGCATAATGCATAGATGTCTAACGTTCGGTTTCTGATATTGGACGGTACCTATTGGTGGTTATCTGGCAAAACTACAAGCCTAGGTATTCAACCAACTTAAGTCTTGAGATGGTTTATCGTTGAAATTGCCATCATGTTGGCAATATGAGGGTTTCAATTGATACCATGTCGATGAATTTCCGTATTGTCTTCACAGGTAGCTGGGGAGATATTCTTGAGTCTGATGCCTTTCTCGATGTATAGATGAGGTTATCCAGAAGTTATAGAGAACATAATGCTTTAGAGGAATCTATATCGATATCCATAATTCGAATCAATCATTCTTGTCGTAAACTCACTGCAGAGAAGTTTGCGTATGGATGAGACCATGTTAACTCAAAACACTTTACAGTATCGGTTAGGAGGCTTAGTTTATTCCCATGGTGTTGCTTAGCGTACCTTCACAATGTGTTCGATCCTATAGCTCAGTCTAGCTAGTAACTTTGAATAATAAATTGGACAACTAGGTCAGAGATGGTGGGTCGGATGGTCCAGTGGCATTTTAGAATTGTTGTTGAGTCATAAATTGTCTTGGTGTATACTTCTAGTCTAGGTTAGTAGTTTCGTAACCCTTTTATTGTTTTTCTTGTATCGAGGAATCCTCCTAGTACTTAATATGGGAAGTCTCTCCTAAAGAAGTCAATGGAAAGTCTAACTTAATGACTAAGTGTGTGACAGGTGGGGTAAGTATCCAGAGAAAATTTGTCAGAAGAAATATTCATAAAAGAGTTTATTTGTTTAAAACGTTTTTGGATGAAGATTGTTATTAACAATACTTTATAAAGTAACTATTTCCTTCATGGCATAATCTTTCCTGAAGTATACATAGGTGATCAGGCTATGTATAGTTGAGGACTAATGATGCGATGCTTGATTTAATCAAAATAATATTGTTTTTCCCAAAAGCTTTAGATGGTGTTCAACGTTTTGTTTCGAAGAATGGTATTCTAGTCATTTCCTTTCAAAGTAATATAAAAATTGTTTCGCGTAATAATAGTAAATATTTGGCGTAGTATCGGAAAAATCAGTTTATAGTACGGTAACAAAACGGCTTATTTTAGAAATTCGGTGAAAACAATTTCCCCATAAGGTAGTAAAATAGTTTGAAATAAAACTCGTTGAATGGTTTATTGGATACATGGGTAAATACTATGGATTGGTAATAATCTACTAATCCGTCAATTACGAAATCGGTCAAATCCTTAATAAGACAATGGTATTATGTTGCTAAATGATTGAAAATTGCGCAATTGCAATAGAAAATGGAATAAACAAAGGCTACGGTTATCACAGAGGTAACAAAAGATAGTCATTACATTGGATAGGAAAGTGCTTAATACAACTAGGTTACATCAACGTACTTATGGAAAGTACCAAAAGAAAGTACAACCCTAGAGGGCTCGAACTATGGTTTTAAAACATGAACTGCCTCCTCCAGTTCCGGTCTCTCAACACCGGGCATTCACTCTTGAAGTGTCCCACTACTCCACATTCACGGCAGATTACCGTGAGTTCCTGATGCTTTGTGAGGGTGGGAGTCTTGCAATCCTTGGCTTTGTGTCCGATCTTCTTACAGTTGCCACATGGTTCCGGGCAACGTCCTTTGTGATGAAACTGACACCTGTTGCACTCGGGTAATTTACCTACATATCCTTTCTTTTGGCTTGACCCAGCAGTAAAGGTCTCCACCACTTGTTGTATCTTAAATGGTCGTTGAGTAGCATTAGCATCCTGATTACCGACCCATTTTCTCTTGTTGTTATTATTGTCTCCCGATGTCTTGCCGCGAACTATGAGTTCCTTTGTTTCGATTGCCATCTGGATAGCTTCAGACATGGTATTGGGTTCACATGCGATGACCATCCTACGAATTTCAGGAGAAAGTCCTCCGATGTACCTTTCGAGTTTCTTGCTTTCCGGTTCATCCATTGCAGAGCCTAGTCGAGCAAAATCATAAAAATAAGCAGTATACTTGACAACATCATCTCCTCCCATGGTAAGGTTTAGTGTTTCTTGTTCAATTGCTTGTAATTCGCTTTTCACACAGAACTTCAAACTCATCATCCTTTTTAGTTTCTCCCAAGAGTGTGAGTAAGCAGCATCAACTCCTACTACCTGGACATACTTAGTCCACCATTTCTGGGCATGCTTCTGAAAAGTGCAAGTGGCGAACTTAACTTTGTCTTCCTTACGGCAGTCACCACTTTGAAAGATTGTTTCTAATTCTTCGAACCATTTGAGAAATTCTTTTGTGTCTACATTTCCGCTAAAGAAGGAGGGATTACAACCCATAAATTCTACGTGAGTAAGTTCCTTGGTGAGGGCGGTAGTTGCGTTCCTGGCAATGAATTGTCCAACAGCGGCTTGCGTCATGCTTGGAGTGGTTTGCTTAAATCTATTTCCATCAAATCATGAGAGTCCATGAGAATCTATAGGTAATAAAAATCATCATATTCATAACACACGAATATAATACATGAAGGTTTCGGTCTATATGGGCCAATATCATAGATAGCACAACCATTCCCCTATAGTAGAGTCAATACTTGGTGATTCCGTTTGTACATCAATCAAAATACTACAAGTTTCTTCGAACTATGCCACACCTCTCGTGGCTAGGAAAATAGTAACAGCTAGTAAAGATATAAGTCTAGTCTAAAGACTTCCTGTAGTCCTTCTAGGTGAAATCAGGTTTATGGCATCATAAGGTCGAGATAGTCCTGAAGTAGTGTCTGAAGTTGTGCATCGATCAAGTCCTAGATAGTGTAGATTCTAAGCCATTCTTGAGGAACCTGCAGATGTTCCTGTTGAGTCCGTAATCTTGGTATTATCCACAAGGTGTTATCTAATTCGTGGCAAGTGGAAATGGAAAAGGGAAATGACAATAGTGGTATTCCAAAGGATGAGAATAACATTGATGACAATGAGATCCTAGTGATGAGTTAGGAGATAATGGTGATAATAGTGAATGGAATACTACCCTCTTTCGCGCTATCTCGCGACATCTAAGAGGTAAAGTTAAAGTACGCACTATGGGACGACCAATAGTGAAATAAGTAACCAACGGTGGTGGTAGTACCTGAGTAGTAAGCGTCCTACTAGTGGAGGAAAGAAAACATGCTATCTCCCTTGTAATAAGCATCCTGATAAGTCCATTAAAATTAAGTCCGAATACTCTACCAAATGGTATTCTATGTATAGGCTGAATGATAGGAAAACCTTATTCCTATAACGATTCAATAGTGCTAACGGTGGTATACGTGCAACTGGTGGTATAATGGTAGTGGAAGATGACAAGGCATCTTCAATGTCGGAATCTGACGAAAGGATAACAGCGTGGGTATCTGAAGACATGTCACTAGTGAACCAGGTCAATATAATCATATATATATATGAGTATGGGTATGAATAACTTGCACAATGTGTGCGTAAAGCAACATGTATAGTGAATATGCACCTATGATGAAATGATGAGATGCTATGATGATGTGGTTATAGTCTAGGGTCCAAGATGCATCCTAGTTCGCTATAACCTTAGCTCTGGTACCAATCTGTCACACCCCCAATTTACCTGAATGGCAGCGGAATGGAATACCTGGGGGTAACTGTCATAGCACCATAGTTACAGTTATATTGAACGACCTAAAGTGTCGTTTAGAAAATATAGCGTTTGATCATTAAAACATTCAGAGTTTACAAAGCATAGGTCCCAAAAGAATTTGCCAAAATAGTTAAAATAAGTTCAACCAGATCAAACGTTTCATAAGTGCAGAAAATATGGTGAGACGCGTCGACTTCGCGACTCCATGAAGGTCCAAATGTATGCAACATGAGCTACCTTAATAACCTGAGAAATACATTGCGAAAAACGGTCAACATAAAGTTGGTGAATAATCATAGATTTATAAGTAAAATCTAGTGTACAAATTGCCATAAGTAATGCCAAGAAATAGGATGTCCGGAAAATATATATACATTGGCTCTTAAGCTCATGACCCCGAAGCTAGACGATACTTGGCCCCAATGAGTGTTTACCAGACACTCTAATAATAAAGACATGAAATGCATTCGTCCCATTTGGAGCAACCCAAACACGAATGGAGGCGTCACCCTCGATAGATCTATCCACTCACTCCCGCTTAGTACCAGAAATTAACGGTCCATGATAATAAAAGGGGACTTTTCAAGACGTGGTAATAAGGAAACTTAAGCAATGTATGAATTTTATACTTAGGCATGTACACAAAAATAAGTAATGCAATGTATTCTCCCCCGTGGGATTTGAAATCAAAATATAGAATTAAAATGGGGCTATGAAACTCACCTCGAAATGATGGTACAAAGATGGTGCAATGAGGTAAAAGTAGTCGGGACAATGAGGCGCGAGGACTAGCCGCAACCTAAATGAATAATCATGATCTAACTTAGATCAAGCCGAAATGAAATGAATGCACATGCACATGATACTCATACCACTCGTAATTTGGAAATACTAGTTAACGTCATGGTAAAATAGTTTCCATACTTAAGAAAAATAGGTCCATTTAGAGAAGTATATAACTTGTCATATTAACTCGTACGAAAATGTTAGCGTTATAATCCTCGTATCGGAAACCTTAAAATGATGTCGTCTTGTCGTATAAATATTCCTTCGGGTCGTACGTATTCATTTGTTAAGAAAATAGTCATTAGTAACGTTTCTAGAAAAAAAAATGTACCACTTAGTACGTACGTTATTATTTTTATTTGTGACTATATATATATATATAGTTTAACGATGTTAAAATGGGTATAACTCGGTCGTTTTAAGCTCGTTTTCCTTGTTCTTTATGTCCACGGATTCGTCTTTTAGTATACTAGTATATTTTTGATAACTCGGCTTCTCTAGGTTACGTTTAATGCCTCTAATTACCCGTCGTATTCTGCCAAACAGCAAGCAGTTTTCTAAGAAATAGTTTTCGTCGTTAAATTTGCAAAAATCATATCTCCTTCGTTATAAACTCGTTTTAATCCGCTCTTTCGCCTAAAGTTTCGTTTTTGAATGTATTTTCTAAATCTTTGGTCAAAATTTAGCCATCATCTACTGATTTTCCCACGAAATTAAAATAGGGACAGTAGGTATATCAAAAGTTTCAAAAACCATTTTCAAGTCTCCAAACTAGTTCCATCCTCCATCAAACCACTTTCAAACACCACAAAGCTAATCTAATCCTACCATACACCTTCTTAGGGTGTCATGGGTCCTTAAACATCATCAATCCACTAGGTCTAACAAGGGTTTCATATGTGTCCCTTTCTAGGGCTTCAAAGTTACATATGTACAAAAATGGAGTGGTACAAGTTGATGCATGTATGAGATCTTGTAAGAAAAATGTATAAACATAATAATAACTTGTAAAAATCATAAAAATGAGTTTGTTTACTTACTTGATGGTTTAGAGAGTTTTGGTGATGAAAAACCTACTAATCCTTGAGTTTTTATTTCAAAACTCTAACAAGGATGATTATATAAACTAGTTTATGACAAGATCTTGTAAAATTTATACTCCTTGCTCCTTTACCACCCTAATTCGAACCAACCTCAAGAGAAATGAGAGAAAAGAGTTTTGCTTGAACTTGTAAAAATGATTTTTAGTGATAAAATGAATGAAAAAGTTTCTTATATAGTTAGGGACAAAAGTTTGGTGAACCATTAAGAGTGTTGGTGAGGTTTTTAATGTTTTAGGACTAAAGGGGGGGGGGGGGGGGGTGGCCGGTCCTAAAAGGAGGGAAAAGGGGGGCTTTGTCCTTGGGTTTAAGTACAAAATTAGTATTAGTAGTTTGTAGTTAAGTTAGGTTTAGGTTTAAGGTTTAAATCGGGTACCGGGTTTGTTAGAAATAAATTTTATTGAAGTTATTCGGGACGTAATAAAGTCGTAAAAATTGTAAAAATATGTCGGGCATAAGTACGGAGAGTTTGGGTGATTATTGTTAAATTTTGGCGAAAACAGTCGTTATTAAGTTAGACGTACGATACGTAATAAATAAGTTTCCAAAATACCGGGTAAATTAATATTATAATTTTTATATTATTAAAATGAATATAAAAATATATTGGGATAATAGTCGGAAGTGTCGGACGTGTTAGTTTCATTTATAGTTCGCGTATTAGTGTTTATTTAAAATAAACATACGTAAATCGTTAATTATATTAAAAATATAATTTGAATACCCTACGAGTGGAATAGTATGCAAGTGCCATAAAGATGATACGCAGACTATTTCTAGCCTGTATGAAATGTCCCAAATGATAATGCATGGATTCGCTCCTGAACCAATACGGTTACGCGAATTTAAATACTCGTAAACTAAATTTACGATGACATGAGCAATGCACGTGAATAGTGATTTTCTTCCGGAAATGAATAGTGTCAAGTGAATAGTAAAATTTCTGAACGCTTCTCCGAATATCAAATTGACCTCGAAAACGATGAATAGTGATCGATGAATAGTAAATGATGAATAGTAACTTGTGAATAGTAAATTGTCGAGGTTTGGAAAATGACCGGAAATTACGAGTTGTGACATGAAGCGTTGGGAAGAACTCATTCGTGAGAATGCGTTTGGTACTGGAGGTCACCGGGACCATCTCCCGGCGTGCCTTGCTCACATGTTGTATTGTATAGCTGTCGAAAAGCCGTACAATTTGGCCTACTTCTTTATCAAACGGATTGAGTGTGCTAGAAAAACTCCCAAAGCCAATCTTCCATATGGAATGTTCCTCACTCGTCTATATCGTCATATTATCGAGTACTATCCCGATCTTGACAATAGTATCTATGAGTCCATCTACCCCACTTTACGTCATCTCGCTCTAAAACAAGCTCGACGAACTCGAAGTGACAAGGGTAAATCTCGTCGTCATAGCTTTCATGGATCATCTTCAAGACAAGACAATGACGATGAGGATGAAGACATCCATGATGCTAACACCCCTTCGTTCTCTGAGTTCGTTGACAATTTAGGGAATCTTGACTATCCCGACTATTCTACCCCATCTCCTAGTGATCAAAACGAAGAAGTGCTTCATGAACGAACTACCGAAATACTTAGAAGACAAAAGAGCTTACATGAAGAAGTTAGAGGTGGTTTCAAATCGATCGGGAAGACTTTGAAGGGTATCTTCGGGAAGAAAAAGAGATGATATGCTTGGATTATGCTTGTTGAACAATATTTAATTTTTATGTCTTGTGTGCTATTTGTCCGAAGTATATTCAGAAGTACTTGTTATTTTCTTGGATAATTGTTTTGTGCACTCGATTAGGTTGTTAACTTGCTTATTTATGTTTTATTTATGCTTATGCATGCATCCTTTAACTCTTAATCTATATATATACTTGCATGATTAGCTTATATATGTATATATATATATATATATATATATATATATATATATATATATATATATATATCATGTATGCTTATAATAGACCAAAACAAATATGAAATGTCCAAATGGTGCTTGCTGCAAATACAAAACAGAACACAACATTTTTCCAGAAAATTTTTTTGAAAAATTTTGGTTTCTGGGTCATCAGATGGGCGGCCCCCTTAAATCATAAGGGCGGCCCCCTTAAAATTAAGGGGACCGGCCTCTATTTAAGGGGACCGGCCATTTGAAACAGTTTTTACACTGTTTTCTTTTGCATCTTGTGATCCCTTTTGCTAGTCCCAGCTACCATTTCCCTTAAAAACTAAACTGATTTTGGAATATAACATTACAATTTCAAATTAATTCCACTTCTAAACATGTTTTCCCACTATATAATCCCCATGCATGTTTAATTCACATTCCATCATCCTCAAACATTCATCAAACATCATCATGTCATCACCAAGAACCACCTATTCAAACAATGCCAAGAAACAAAAACTTGTCATCATTCCACCCAAACAACTCTTCATTGATCTTACAAATGAAGACAACACCACTCCATCTCCACCACCTCAATGTTCATCTCCTAGTGCACCAAATGCACCCTCCAAAACACCTTCAACAAATGGAAACTCTACTTCCTCCATACCATCCACTTCATCCATTAATGACTACATTAACACCCACTTATCTCCTCCACCAATAGTTCAACCATCACAACCTACCAATGAAAACACAACCCTTGCATTAACTCTCTCTCTATCACCATTAACACCTCTTGATGCAC
The DNA here is from genome assembly GCA_030686995.1 of Artemisia argyi. Lineage (NCBI taxonomy): Eukaryota > Viridiplantae > Streptophyta > Magnoliopsida > Asterales > Asteraceae > Artemisia > Artemisia argyi. The sequence continues at coordinate 109,591,598 of CM060686.1, read as the reverse complement.
ACTTCTCATCATCCCCTATCAATCCACCAACCTATAACCCCGTCCCATGGAGCTTACTTGAAGCTCATAGTGACACTTGCCTTTGTTGCATCCACAACCGAACAATTATGTTCGGACTAAGAGATGAAATGCAATACATGTTTTCTCACATTGAAAACTTGTTGCATCCACCACCAACAACAAACTCAACTCCTCCACCACCATCAACCAACACTCCTCCTCCATCACCATCTCCATGTTCACCATCTATTCCTCCCAATTAAACATGCTTGGTGTCTCACAAATAAAATTATATTAAACCATTTTGGATGGCAAGCTCTAGAGAGGACTTTCATATTTGAGCTTTGGTTTATTATTTCAATGATGATTGTAAGCCTTTAAAGGCTTTTGTTAGTTGCATTACTTATTTCATTTGTTGATGTAATGCTTGATGAATTTATTTCACTTGATTAATGATATGGTTATGTTTAGTTTACACTTTTGCATGCTATATACATATATATGTTGCTTGCCACTAAATATTTTTGCAAGATATCCATATCTCGATTCCTTTTGGCCTCAAAACAAGGGGGAGTATACTTCAAGGGGGAGCTTCCATTAACACGGGATAACCTTTTTGATGCTAACAAAAAGGGGGAGAAGTGATATAAACTCACAATAATACTTGAATATATACTAATTTTCGATTAATGAGTTTAAATTTTGTAATCATCAAAAAGGGGGAGATTGTTGACATAAATAATGTGTGAAAACGTTATTTATATCTTTCGATATCTCTATATTTTGACGATCACAAAATGTAAAATCGTCAATCGTATAATTACTACGTAAAAAAGTATTAAGCTAGTTTATATCACTATATCCAACTTAATCACTTAAGGTATGGATAAACAAGTGCTTAATACATCTCATGATCAAAAGGGTATTTAATTAACTAACACAAAGTTTATTTAATTATATAAACATATTATATATTTTTGAAAAACACTTTTGGTAATAAAGAAAAATGTTTTATTCATACTAAATATATGAATTCAAATTTTTAACCAAAATCAGTTAGTTTTTCACCAAATAAACTTTCCCCACTAAACGACAAAGATTCTGGCCGTTTCAGCTGGGCGGCCCCCTTAATTATAAGGGGCGGTCCCCTTAAAATTAAGGGGTTCGGCCTTGATTTAAGGGGACCGGCCACGCTCCTCTGTCAGAATCTTTTGCCTATAAATACCACCTTAAACCTGGATTTTTTCCTCACCTTTTGCACGAAATTTTCAGATCTATAACTCTCTAAACATCCTCTAAAACCCTTTGATCATTTGTATATTAATCCTTGTTTCAAGTGATTCAATCCCTCATCATCCATTCTCATCCAAAGTGAAAAAGAAGAACACTCTTTCTACAACCAAGTTCAAGAAGTGTTGAAGAGTAGTTGTGCATAGTGTATATATATATATTCATTTGTGAATATTGTGTTGTGCTTGTGATTAATTGGTTAGAAGATATAGAAGTTGTGTAGGAAATAGAAGTTGATAAGTAGTGAAGTAGGTTAGTTGTGAAGATAGGTGTGAAGTAGAAGATTGGTGTGTAGAAGATAGGTGTGTAGAAGATTGGTGTGTAGAAGATAGGTGTGAAGAAGATTGGTGTGTAGAATATTGGTGTGAAGAAGTTGTGTAGAAGTAGTGATCAAGTTGTGAAGTTATTGTGGTGTGTAAATTGGTGTGTAAGGTTTTCTCCGTCAAAAGGGAGTTTGTTGACATAGTGAAGAAAACTCTCGAGTAGGTGACTCGGGGAGTGGAGTAGGAACAAGGAAGATGTCCTTGTAGCCGAACCACTATAAATCCTTGTGTTGTGGTTTGATCTTTCCAACTCTTCTCATTACTCATTTACTTACCTTTACTATATTATCTTTGTTAGTTAGTTATTGTACAATTGTTCATATAGTGCAAGTATTGAGTTCACATAAATAAGAATCGAATCTTTTTAAACAAACTTGTGTCTATAAATTTTAAAAGACGTAAAACTATTCAACCCCCCCTCTAGTTTTCCACAATGTGTATAAAAACGTGTATAAAAATGTGTGCAAAAACGTGTAAAAAATGTTCGTAAATTTTAAAAATAATAAAAGTCATCTAACTTGTTACTTTTTGTCATTGTATGTAGCCATGATAAACGATCGTTAGTCCAAAGGACTAACATTGCAATGATAAACCTAACGATCGTTAGTTTAACCTGCCCCAGCAGGTTAAACAAGTCACCGCTACACGCAATGAACGGATTTTGCAAGTTCATTGACAGATTGGGGGAAAAAAAAGAAGGCTACATAAAATGGTAAAAAGTGGCAAGTTAAATACATTTTTAGGTAATTTGACGTATCTAAATACACGACATTCCCTATATGATTCCCACGTTTGAATTGGTCCTCAAAATATTCGGTCCACACTATCCTCCTCCAAAATCTCCTATTAGTCGGGCAGTTAGTTATCATATGGCACGTTATCTTTCTCTCACAATCACAAAAACAAAACAAACAATTTCAAACAAAACTCTACACACAATATACATGGCACAAATTAAAACAAAACAAACCCTAATATCTAAACACTCCAAATGATGATTGTTATTCTTTTCTCCTTTCCTGATCAACCAAAAGGGTGCAATAAGCATGCTAGTGGTGGCTTGTTCCGGTTGACGTAAACGTGGTGTTTGTGTTGGGTTTTTATTCGACAAAAGGGTGGTGTAGACGTGAGTATATTATGCTCGAAAAGAGGTTTGTTTGCTCGTATACTTTTCTGGTTCGGCAAGGTACTAGACGCGGGAAATTTCTTCTGATTTGAGGGTGCCTTGGTTTTGTTTCGGTGAATGTTTGAGTTTGTGTTCGACCGTGGTTACCTTTCTTTCTTTTCTTCGACACAACTACGAGGGAACGTATAACACAACTTTGTTCGATTTCTTTTGACTATTTCTATTTCGATCACGTCTTGTTTTCATAATCGAATACATGTCACCTTCATAATCGGCTGTTAACATTTGTCGGAATCATTTAAAAGAAACTCACATAAAATCATGGAACTTCACACATAAAATAACGACTTGAAACATAATCGATTCGACTCATGTTTATCTACTTCGACACGTACATTTTCTGTTTTGATCTAGCTCATTCAATCCATAACCTGGTTAAACTAATCTGATTCGAGCAAAATATAAAGAATGCATGCATGTAACTGGGTGTCATTTTGATTCGAATTAATAAAAGAGAAAGGTATGCGTGTTAGTTCGAAATTGTTTTTGGATTCGTATTAAGAAGTAAAAGAAGGTGAACATGCATGATTCTGTATGTAATATGTTAAAGTTGTTATATATATATATATATATATATATATATATATATATATATATATATATATATATATATATATATATATATATATATATATATATATATATATAATTGTCATTTAACAAGAGACTCATTTAGAAAAATATATATGTAGGAACCGAATATATAATGTTATTTCGAGTCCGATTCCAGTTGTTTAATCTGATCTGAATTTCTCTATTATTTCCTAATCCTATAAAATAAATTTAAAAACTAAGTTAACATGTGTAAACCAAAACTATGATAGATGGACGCATTTAGCCTTAAACTTTGTTAATTGTCACCTAAAACCCTAAACTATAACATGGATCATTTTAAGCATTTAAACATATTTAAATTGTAATTATAATCTTATTTGTTTAAACTTACAAATATGGGAAAAACTTACTAAATTTGGAAACTTACTAATTCGGATACCTGCTAAAAATAGAAAGTTACTTAAAATGAATAAGTTACTATTTCTAGAAAGCTGCTATAAATGGAAAGTTACTAAAAATGAAAAGCCGACCAAAATGAGTAATCTGATTTAAAGTAAGTTATTAATAATAAGACGATCATGAATTCTTGTAGATTCGCTGAATGAAGGAGTTGTTTCCGATCTTTATGTTTCTGTTATGTTTGCACTTGCGGTCTAAGGTACAGATATTCTAACCTTTCAGTAAGGTTTCTCATGACTCGTGATCCGTTTCCTTTTACACTACTATGACTTCTAACCTTTGTATATTTGATATCTTTGGTTCATCTGTAATGATAATTTGATACAAAAACCTTTTGAAAATATAACTTCATGTTATGGAAGGAAACTGTTTTGAAATGACACTCTATGATTTTGATACGAAACCAGTTTTAAATGAAGGATTAATTGGCTTTTATGAAGAATGTTTTAAAAAGGGATATCTTTATGATAGAAATGGATAAATGATTTGTAAAGTTTTTAAATCTGTTTTCTCTTAACTCTTTCACGTTTTATTATGAACTTATGAAACTTGATAATGAATCTTTTGTAATGAACCTTCAGGAATGAACGTTGGATATTCTGAACCATTGATATGACTTCTGATATTATGACCTTTGATATTCTGAACCTTTGATATGACTTTTGATATTCTGAACCTTTGATATGAACCTTATGATATGAACTTCTTATTTAAACTCTGATTAAGAACCTTTGCCATATCTGAACCTTTGACTTGGACCTTTGTTATGCATCCTATATTGATGACCTTCTGATTCTGAATATTGTTATGGACCTTTGATTCTGACTCTGTTATGATGACCTTATACTCTGACCTTCTGTTTTGACCTACCCAGTTAGATACCCGAGCCATTTCACTAGGCATGGGGGTTCCATGTCCGTGTCATAGATGCACCTATGGCATGACTCTAGGGCAGTAGAGTGATGTTCTGCCACGTCTCCTTTCTGTTATATGATATACGCATTATGCTATTATGGCCACTATGATTTCTACGGGGGCGTATGGATGTATCCTAGATCTGTTTCTGTTATCTGTCATATATTATTATTTGTCTGGTGAATGTGGCGTATGTGCAATATACGTCCTTCACATTTCTGGGAGCTAGCTACTCCATGGTTACTATTATGCTGTAGGATATGTTTGAAGAATATGACATGATATTTCTGTTCTGGGCTCATTGGTAGATGACTGACCAAACCTTATTTGACCTAACCTTACCTTACTTTACCCTTTACTTCTCTTACCTTTGTTTATACCTTTTGATATTACCCAAATGCAACATATATTCTGTTATCTCTTTTCTGTTTCATATTACTTTGTTGTTATATCTGTTCACTGAGCTTTTTAAGCTCAACCGCATTTCTTTTTCGCGGCAGGTTTTAGAAGGAAGCTGGGTTATGGGTGAAGATTGCAAGTAGGAGGTTTAGAGAAGACTTTACCTTTGCTAGCTATCAAGGACTATAGTTGATTTGAAGACGTTTTGTATTAGATATTTTGTGCCTTAGTTTTGTTTTGTAATTCTTGGCCTTATAATTCCTTTGTAACCTTTGTATCTGATTGTATTATTGAAGTCTTATGCTTATGTATGTTCTGTTCGACACCATGAATGTGATATCTTAGCCCTTGTCGGGTTGGGGTGTTACAATGATCATCTTTTAGATATCTACTAAAGTTTTTAGTGGCAAAAAAAGGGACAACTATGATTAACAGTCACGTCATTTCAGTTAACTCCGTGTTGTTCTGTTATATAAACTAACAAACCGCCATTTCTCACTTTTAAAGATCATAACCGTCGTCCTCCTCCTCCTCTTGTTCCAACAAATTTAAGCAAACTTTAACCAATGATATCCTCCTACCTTTACCTCTTATTCGACCAAAAACACCATTACAAACAACAACAAAAGAAACAAAACTTCATCACAACCCCCATCAACATCAGTGGTGCCCTCATCATCCACACAAGCGCCAAATGTATGCCCATACGCAAGCGTCTCCCAAGAAACTTAGAAGTGAAACAAAGGGAAAATGACATAGAATTGCTTTTGATTGAGCAGTGTGGCAAATTGATAAATAGTCAAAAATAGAAGAAAAAAGGATGAAGATGTTATACGAATGTTGATCGAAGCAAAAGACAATCAGGAAGATGCTAAGAAGACTTAATCGAAGAAATAGAGCGAAGGAACAAGAAAATAGCAACATGGAAGGATCAAATAACCACATAGACAAAGAGGATTTATGATCTTTACTCTTAGATTACAAATCGCCTTTTGTAATCTTTATGAATATGTTGGGACAACATTGACTAGGTCTCCTTATGTTTTAATAATGACAAATAAATCTTTGAAACACATAAAATAACAAACGTTAGCCAAAATTCCCCGAATCCATATCTGCTCCTGGCGCGTTACCCGCGCTCCGACACGCAGGCGACGCGCCAGGCTACTGTATGGTTCGGGACGAATTTTGAAAGTCGATTTTCCCTTTACTAGACAATTGTGGATTTTTCAATACAGGTATGAATATGTTATCTGCTTAATTGAGAACACTCGAAACGAGTTTTAGAATTAGAGAGATCCAACTTTTCAAATACTCATTTTCGGCAAAAAGCCAACTCAAGTATTTTGACAAATGCCTCTAGCCAAGGCTCCTCTAAACCTAGGGGACTTATATACTTCACGTAACTTTAAGTGAAAGTATTCAAATGGCCATAACTCGTACTTATGTCTTCTCTAATTATGTAACGGGTTTACTCCCTTATTGGTCAAACTAAGTGTTGGGATCACTCATAATAGTTAAATGTGACAACATTATCGGAATTACATTAGTTATCCCATTTATCCAAAACACAATGACTAGTTATGTAATAGCGTAATAGTTTAGTTTGTGTTTGGCTATAAATACCCTCCTAAACTTCACTAGGAGGGTGAGACTTTGTTTGTATTTTCACTTTTTGTAGACGTATGGTCCGGACTGGACCCTACATGGGCCAGGCCCGGCAGACAGCGGCCCACTCTACGCCTAAACCCTAATCCATGCCTTATAAATATAGGGCTGGGGTTCCATTCACCACAGGATACAACAGGTTACCCTAAACCTAACTATTATATGCTACCACGCATCAATATTAACTTGACCGTCGGAGGTGGATCCTGGGGCTACGGCCTCGGGTCCACTCCTAACGGGTTCTCTTTGTTGACAGGTCTATTTAGGGCTTGAGAAGACGACTAACGGCCCAAGGAGAGTCGTTGAATCAGTCCGCGCCAGATTATGCATCAACAAGTGGCGCCATCCATGGGACATGGCTATGACAAGTGTCGTGCTCTCACATCACTAGAAAGCAACCATCGATATACAACTACACGTTGCATCGATATATAACTATGCGGTAACTTTAAAGCTATTTAATATTACTTTAAAAGCATCGCAATATTTTAATATCACTTTGCTCTCTGATTTTAATATCACTTTGAAAGCATCCGTGGTACTCATTGCATTTGCCATGCGTCAGATTAGATTTACTAAATCAGTAAGTATCATGTGATTTTAATTTCCCACATGGTACAAGTCTTTTGAATAGTATACTGTACTTACGTACCATGGACCAATATCTTCTAAAATTAAAAAAGATATCAACAATATTTTGTGTATATCTTTTAAATCGATAAGATTTGGTATCTTTTAAATATTCAAAAGATTTTATGTAAATCATTTTTAATTTGGTAAACACGATTTTACCTAAGTCGCATTAAGTCCGCACGATCGGACCTACTTTATCTTTTAGCCACGAACAACGCAGTCACGATAAATCTACCCGTGTTAGACCATGCTGTACCACCGTGGACAACACTGTACCACCGGGCGCGCCTAACCGAGAAAGGGCGCCCAACACTGAGGCAAACATTCTTGCAGCAACTGAGGACACACCTGACTTAACATTGGGAAATTTTGTATCCCAAAACTATGAAACTCTGACTGCTCTCATGCAAGAAGAAGCAAGAAGAAGGTCGAGTGCGAGCCTTCAAGCCCGGCTCAATTTTGGTCCTGAACGCGAACCATCACCACCGCGCCACCCATGAGGGAGACGCGCAGATAACGAAAAACGTACTACTATCCATGATAGGTTGGGTACGACGTCTGATTCACAGTACTCAGATGAATATGAAGAAAACGAAAGGCGCACCAATGTTCACTCCAGACTTGGCAGTCGAGGGATACAAGACCGATTAGGACCTCAGAATTCACCAAGCCAAGGGTCCTCTAAATCTGGGAGTAAGAGAATTTACGACAGGTTGGGGAAAAGAATGTCCCCAAGTGAAAGCCCCTCAAGCTCTTCTTCTGAAAGAAGCCGGCGCAAGCGCCGAAAAAGAAACTACTCATCCTCCAGTGACTCCTCGGACAACGAGGACAAAGAAACAGGACACTGGAAGTCAAGAGGCAGACGTCGCGAAGAAGAAAATGAAGACATGTCTCTTCCATGGCGTCGCCAGAAAGTTGATGCGTTTACACGACGCATCAGCGATTACTCCGACAACAAAAGGAGGCGCATGCCCACTAACGTAAAAACATATGATGGAACCGGAGATCCTGATGATCACCTAAAAGTTTTCGAATCAGCTGCCACTATCGAAAACTGGCCACAGCCTGTGTGGTGCCATATGTTTAATTCTACGTTGGTAGGGAACGCGCGCACATGGTTTAGCAAACTCCCACGACGGAGCATCGGTGGGTTTGAAGAATTACGGAAAGCATTCCGTCTCAACTTCACCCAAAGAAAGAAGTGCGCTAAGAACCCTGTTGAACTAGCCAAAGTAAAACAGCGCCAAGGGGAATCAACCAGCGCTTTTATGGAACGCTTCAAGGATGAGTGCATACAGGTCAAAGCATGTCCCGAAATTCTTAAAATTTCAGGGTTCATGAATGGAATTAACAACCCAGAACTTATCCGGAAGCTAAATGACAAGGTTCCCCAAACTTTCGATGAGCTAACAAAGCGCACCAGGTCCTTCATACAAGGAGAAGCAGCTGCTGCGGACAGCAAAAAGGGTTACTCGAATTATAGGCAACAAGAACAGCCTCGGAGACAATCCAATGATCAGAATAACAATCGCAGCAGGAATTACCGCAGCGGAAGAGACAATGATAAATATACCCCTCTCACAAAAACTCCGAGGGAAATATTTATAACAGAAGGCGCAAATTTTCCAAAACCTCCACCAATGCGCACCACAGAGGAAAAGCGCGTAGGGAATGGATACTGCGAGTATCACGGTCAAAAAGGCCATACAACTAACGAGTGCGTCCAACTAAGACAACTAATTGAGAAGTTAGTAAGGGAAGGCAGAATGGACCACCTTGTAAAAAACATCAAAGAGGGAAAAGACAAACAAAGGAACGGGGGTAAGAAAGAACCTCCCAAAGAAAAAGCTGATACCATATACATGATACAGTCATGGCAGCGTAAGATAAAGCAAAAAGTCAGCCAAAAATTCTCTCCAGAGAAAGAGATATCTTTCCCTACTCTAGCTGCGGACAACGCAGTGGTAGAACCTCTAACTATTGAAATACATACGGGGGGACATGATATCCACCGCATGTACATTGATGGAGGAGCATCCGCAGACATCCTGTATGATCATTGTTTCAAAAGACTGCGAACTGAAATCCAAAGTCAATTGATACCAGCAACAACGTCATTGACTGGATTCACAGGAGAAAAGATTTGGCCTATGGGGCAGTTACGCTTGCTGGTGGTCGTAGGAGATGAACAATACTCAACTGCAACATGGATAAACTTCATGGTAATAAAGTCTCCCTCACCATACAACGGCATCATTGGGAGACCTGAAATATCATCCATGCGCGCTGTACCATCCACAGCGCATGGAATGCTTAAATTTCCAGTGGAAGGAGGAGTTGTCACCCTCTATAACACAACAGTACCACCAAAGGAATGCAACGCGGTAACCGCTGAACTGGAGAATATTCCAGAACAGCGCACAGAATAAACACCAAACCTAAAGGTCGCTATTCATCCCGATTACCCGGACCAACATGTCTCGATTGGTGGATCTTTATCTGACAAAGGCAAAGCAGCCGTGTGCGCACTCTTGCAAAAGGACCTGGACACCTTCGCATGGGAACCAAAACATATGACAGGAGTGCCGCGCTCTATTACAGAACATAAGCTACAAATCCGACAAGGATATCCCCCAATACGACAGAAGAAGCGCGGCCAAGCCACAGATCGTGCAAAAGCTATTCTGGAAGAAGTACACAAACTCGTAGACGCAGGCATCATGCGCGAAGTGTACTATCATGACTGGCTCTCTAACCCAGTGATGGTAAAAAAGAGCGATGGCAGTTGGAGAATGTGCGTGGACTTCACAGACCTTAACAAAGCATGTCCACAAGACTGCTATCCACTGCCAGAAATAGACTGGAAGGTAGAATCCCTGTGCGGATACCCATTCAAATGCTTCCTAGACGCATACAAAGGTATCATCAAATTCAGATGGCGGCCGAAGATGAAGAAAAAACAGCTTTCCACACCAGTCAAGGAGTTTACTGCTACACAAAAATGCCTTTTGGCTTAAAAAACAAAGGCGCAACATACCAACGATTGGTGGACACAGCTTTCGAGAAACAAGTGGGTCGCAACTTGGAGGTCTACGTTGACGACCTTGTCATCAAAAGCCACACACAAGATGAATTGGTGCGCGACATTGAGGAGACGTTCAGAACATTGGGACAAATAAACATGAAGTTAAACCCCAAGAAGTGCACCTTTGGCGTAACCGAAGGTATGTTCCTTGGATACTTAATAGAACCTGATGGAATCAAGCCTTGTCTAAAAAAAACAAAAGCTGTTATTGATCTCCCCTCACCACGCACACTGAAAGAAGTCCAGTCATTAAACGGAAAGCTAGCAGGGCTAAACCGTTTCTTATCTAAGTCAGCAGACAAATCACTTCCTCTCTTTAAAACACTCACGAAGTGTACTAAAAAGGGAGACTTTCGCTGGACCGAAGAAGCAGAAGAAGCTTTCCAACAGCTAAAACACCATCTGGCATCTCTTCCCAAACTTGTCGCACCGCGACCAGGGGAAGAGCTAATCATGTACTTATCGGCAACTCATGGAGCAGTCAGCGCAGTGCTATTGACAGATATGAATTCCATCCAGACACCCATATACTTTGTAAGCAAAGCATTGAAGAAAACAGAGACTAACTACAGCTCTATGGAAAAGCTGGTCTTAGCTCTAGTATTCGCAGCCAAAAGACTGTGTAGATACTATCAAGCGCACCCAATAGCGGTGATCACAGATCAGCCAATCAAACAAGTCATCTCTAAACCTGACGCATCAAGGCGGCAACAAAAGTGGAGTGTACTGTTAAGTGAATACAACATATCATATAGACCGCGCACTGCAATCAAAGGACAAATATTAGCCGATTTTATTATTGAGAAGCCAGATAGTGATAGCCCAACGTTGGCAACCAAAACAGATCTGTAAGAACCCTGGATTCTGTTCACAGATGGGTCTTCATGCGTAGATGGATCAGGCGCAGGCCTTATCCTATCAAATCCAAAAGGTATGGAATTCACCTACGCGCTACGCTTCGAATTCACAGCCACAAACAATGAGGCAGAATACGAAGCCCTACTAGCTGGACTACACATCGCAATCCAAATGGGTGTACGCAACTTGGAAGCAAACGTAGATTCCCGGCTCGTCGCTAACCATGTGCTAGGTGAATATGAAGCTGATTGGTGCTAAACAGTCAACCTAAATTGACCAAGGATATGGTCAACAAATTCAAACTACCTAGATCAATGCTTCCGGGTAATATAGAGTATCACCAGGTCGTTATGTCCCGACGAGGTGTGGATTGTGCTTTAGCGTACTTGTGATCGGGTGATTATTCACAGAAAAGGGTTGTGATAAGAATTATTTGGAAATTATTAACAGATATAGCTTAGGAAAGCTACGTGATTGATTACGGGAATTGAGATTAAGAAGATTTGAGCTAAAACCTAAAAACGTACGTTTTAATTAAAAACGTACACAGACGAACGAAACAGAAAGTACAACTGATGAACGGAAAAGGTTACAAGTGTAAAATTATTATTTTTACAATCCTAATAAATAAAGAAAATTATTATTTTATGTATTTTTAAACTAATTTACTAATTATTAATATAATTATTAATTAATTACCAATTAAACTACTTATATTATAAAAAATAGAAAATGATCAGTATAAATTCTAGAAAAATTTATAAAAATGTTTTAACTTAAATAAAAGCTAGAAAAATTATAAAAACTCGGTTGTACTTTATAAAATCTAATTATGCTATTTAATTACTTAATATTAATTATTAATTAATTAAACTAAAATTAATTCTAAAAACCACTAAAAGACAAAAGAAAATCTGGAAAAATTTCTAGAATTACTTTAACCTAAAAGAGAATTAATAAAAATATAAAAATGATATATTGCTTATAAATAAGCTAAAAAGAAAATGAAAATGATAATTCCTATTAAATAGAAGCTATCACTATAATTAAAGTTGGTTTTTGGTGTTTTTTCTTTTTCCAAACTAATTATACACTAAAAACTAAAACTTTTTATGAAAACACTTTTGATGTAACCCAGAAATAAGCACTTGAGAGCTTATTTATCCACACAGTTGACTTTTGTTGACTGAGAATGAAATTAAGCTCAAATGGAGTAATGTGGGGTCCACAATGATTAAAATTGGTTTCTCTGAGTTGTTTGATCAATATTTAGCAAGATTCAACCAAATAAGCAGCTTAAATAAGCCACAAAACACAAATAAGCACTTTGCTTATTGTGATTCTGAGACAGATGTGGAGTCCACTGGTCCAATGGTCAAACTAAAGGTCAACATATGATCCCTGGCAGGAGGGGGGTTGTAAGGAACCAAATGTGGGTTGTGGGACCCACTGGGGTGGCCACAAACTACCACCAAAGATGGTGGGGTGAGAGGGTCTACTGAAGCAGGGCACACAGCTTGCCCTGCAGCTATGTTCCAGGGGCAATTTGGTCCTTAATAAAAATTCAAAAAATCACTAATTTAGCTGATATATTAAACTCACAACAAGTTTCAAACCTCAAATCCAAACACAAAAATCAGTAAAATTCATCCCATTTTTGCAAAAATCTGAGATTGCACTTTTTGACTTTTTGAGAAAACTTGCAAAGTTGACTTGGATGAGTTTAGATCTTGATTTAATGACTTAAAATACACTAATGAGCTTAAATAAAGTTAAACTAATGAAAATCAACAATAGTCAAACCAATGTGAATGCTTTATGAACTACAAAACCCACACAGTTAACTGTGTGGGTAGGATTTGTGTGATTTTGACTTTGGGCTAATTGTAGACTTGATTTCTTGATTACTTTGACCTAATTTAACCTAAGTGAGACTGTTTTGAGCACAAGGAACAACAAAATCTTATTGAAACACAGTGATCTCTCTAAAACCAAACACCCCTTAAATCAAGTTTACAAAAAGGTTTTTCAAGTAAAATTATAATCTAAGCTTCAAAACCTATCCATAGTAATTACTTATGATATAAAAAACTAGTTTGGACACAAGAATACCAAGAACAACAACTGAATACCACAAACTCTCCCACAAACTATTTCCACAGTAGAAAAAAAATAAAATACTAAGCAACTAAGAAACTAATTAACAATCATGCTATTCAAGACTATGATTTCACTAGAAAACTTAAAGTAAACACAAACAAGACAGATTTAAACTAGTATGAGCATATTTATGATAAAAGAACTTGAAATGGGTATAAAGCTTACAATGTAAAACAGTGAGCACCAAAGAACAAGAACCAAGAGAACCACAAGATTCCTAATTCCTCCCTGAGGATCTAAACCAACATTCCAAAGTCTCCTTGCATCCAATTCACCTCTGAATCCAGATTTCAAAGCCACACCAACACAGTTTGACTTTTATTGACCAAATTGTATATTTGTGAATATTTTAAACCAGATTAAGTTTTAAGTTACTAAAAGCTCTTATAAGCTTCTTGGGAGCATAAGTGACCTAGTCTAGTCCATAACAACAACTGTAACTATCATTTGAACCATGCTTAAGATTTTAATGAAAATTGAACAAAATGGAATTCAAAATGAAACACTGAAATTCATTAATAAAAAAGGTTCACATTACACTGATATCACTGAATTTGATAATAAAAAGCTTAAAATTACAATTACAAACTTAAAAAATATTACAAACGACCTAAATTTTGCTAAGTTATATTATATCCCTCTCACTAATGCTTCTCCTCTCTTTATATGGCTGCCTTTGACTTCTTTTCACTTTTCTGAGTAAATCCCACCCATTGGATTGGGTGGGAATGATCCAAGCCATTGAAACCACTTTTGGCGCCTTTTTTCCTTTTTGTCAGTATTGTTTGAGTGTGAGAGATATATGGACAATTAAAGAAGTTTGGATGTTTGTGGGAGTTGGAGAGGGCAGGGAGTGGTTTTGCTGAGGTGGAGGAGGGGGGAGGTTGAGTCTTGTTTTGGTTTTACAGGCTGGGGAGGAGGAGAAGGTCAATGTTTGACCTGCGTTGACTGGTTATTTGAAATGGGGGGAAGTATTATTTGATTGGTGGGCTGGGTGAGTGGTGGGCTGAGGGAGTTATAAGGGTGCATGGGCCTGGTGGATTGGAGTATGGAGTGATAAGGTGGATGGATGGGCTTGGATTGGTTTTTGGGTTTAGATTATTAAGGGTCCGATTGGAATTGTATAAAACACAAGGACCAAAAATGAGATTTCCACCAAACCAAGGGACTGAAAGTGTAATTATCCCATAGTACCACCAAGGACCAAAGATGCAAAGTTTAATATTCCCAAAAACCATTTTTGCAATATTTTAATTTTCTAAAATTCCCAGGGACTATATTTGCAAATTTCCAAACTCCAGGGACCAAACATGTAAATTTTCCAAATTTTTCACCCAAAGTCCGTTTTTGATAACTTTTGAATTTTTAAGGACTTGGGTTGACTTTTCTTTCAAAATAAATGCATAGGGACTATTTTTGACAAATTTTGAAACTTGGGGGACTGAAACTGCCAATATTGGACTACCAAAAGCCGTTTGCTTCTGGACTAGCCAGCTCTTGATGGAATAGTCAACATCTTGGTGAGCTGATTACCAATTATGGTTTTTCCACGGCCTTTACCACAAGCCATAATCTTGCGGGCTAGCCAACTCATTTGCTTTTGAGGATATGGGGAGTTGAGGAACCATACAATTTTGGGCAAATTGCAAGCCGTAAACGGATTTGAGTTATCTTTACCAAGAGCCGTTTGCTCCTGGATTAGCCAATCCCTTTGTCGGTTAGACATGGCGGACTGATTACCACAAAAATTTTGAAATAAAGTGAAAAATTTTTGAAAATTTTGGCCAAAAACGGGGGTACTTGAAAGTATTTTGCGATAAAATTCGCTAGAATTTCCCCCCACACTTAAAAATGAATATTGTCCTCAATATTCAAAGTCCCGATGATTATGCCGACTCTTTGAACGTAAAAAGCCAAGATTCGAATCTAACTGTGGAAACACCATATTTCACTTTATTTCTATATATACACAGTTTTTTTTCAACTTATATACATATATACATTTTCAAATAGCGGGGGGTTGGCCATTCCCCCACACTAGGGTGGTAGAAAGTAGAAAGAAATCAGAGATACGGGTGAAAACCCGTATTGTGCTATTGTTTTTGTTCATCGAGTCGCTAGCTTGACTCGATCCCCGAATTCAATTGTCCTTGGGGAAAGTTTGGAGATCCGGGACAACCATGGATGGTATGTCCTCTCCAAAGTAATGTTTCAAACGATGTCCGTTCACTTTGAAATTTGGACCGGCATTATGAGATAATTCGACGGTGCCATAAGGATAACCCTTAGCGATAGTGAATGGACCAGTCCATTGGGTCCTAAGCTTTCCCGAGAAGATCTTGAGTCTAGAGTTGAAAAGAAGGACTCGATCACCAATGTTGAAAACGCGGTTCTTGATTTTTGAGTCATGGATCTTCTTTATCTTTTCTTTATAGATCAAAGAGTTCTCGTAAGCTTGATCACGAAGTTCGTTTAATTCATTTAGTTGAACTTTCCTATGATCACCCGCAGTTTTGAGGTCAAAATTGGCATGCTTGAGAGCCCAATAGGCTTTGTGGTCAAGCTCGATCGGAAGATGGCACGCTTTCCCGTACACAAGTTTGTAAGGCGTACACCCAATGGGTGTTTTGTAAGCCGTACGGAAAGCCCAAAGTGCATCATCTAATTTGTCCGACCACGATGCACGATTTTCACCTACAGTTCTTTCCAAAATTCTCTTAATTCCTTGATTGGAAACTTCTACTTGTCCACTTGTTTGTGGGTGGTACACAGTAGAAAGATGGTGAGTTACACCGTACTTTTGCATGACTTTATCGAATTTGTCATTACAGAAGTGCGTACCACGATCACTGATAATAGCACGTGGAGTTCCAAATCGAGCGAAAAGAGCTTTCAAGAATTTTACAACAACTCGGGCATCATTAGTGGGTAAAGCTTTCGCTTCAACCCATTTTGACAAGTAGTCAACAGCCACGAGTATGTATTTATTGCCATGAGAAGAAGGAAATGGCCCCATAAAGTCGATGCCCCAAACGTCAAAAATTTCACAAACTTGAATTGCATTCTGAGGCATTTCATTCTTTTGTGAAATATTCCTGTGACGTTGACAAGCATCACAGGATTTGACTAATTCCTGGGCATCCTTGTAGATCGTGGGCCAAAAGAAACCGGAGTCAAACACCTTTTTGGCGGTGTAGTTTGGATTGTGGTGGCCCCCCGTGGGACCAGCATGGCAAGCCTTAAGAATTTCAGAGGCTTCTTGGCCATAAACACACCGCCGGATGACTTGATCCGCACATATTTTGAACAAGTAGAGGTCGTCCCAGAAGTAATGTTTTACATCTTTGAAGAATTTATTTTTTTGTTGGGACGACATCCCTTTCACCACAAAGTTACCCGCAAGGTAGTTTGCAAAGTCGGTAAACCACGGGGTAATAGAGTCTCCACGAAAGGTAACCGCATTGAGGGTCTCGAGAGGGAATGGTTCATTAATTTCTTTCCTCTCGAAGACATCTTGGTGGGGGTTTTCCAATCGGGAGAGATGATCAGCAGCTAGGTTCTCAGCTCCTTTTTTATCACGAATAATGATATCAAATTCCTGTAGGAGGAGAACCCAACGGAGAAGTCTCGGATTTGCATCTTGTTTTGCAAAAAGGTACTTCAAAGCCGAGTGATCCGTATACACTATGCTTTTGGTCAGTATCAAGTATGGCCGGAATTTTTCAAAAGCATACACCACAGCTAATAATTCTTTTTCGGTAGTGGTGTAATGGCTTTGAGCCTCGGTCATAGTTTTACTGGCATAGTGTATAGGCTGAATTGTTTTGTTTTTCGTTGCCCCAAGACTGCCCCTATAGCATAATCACTAGCATCACACATGAGCTCGAAGGGTAAGTCCCAATCGGGGGCAACAAGAATCGGTGCTTCGGTAAGCTTTTTCTTAAGTGTTTCAAAAGCTTCGATGCACTCGAGGGAGAAGATAAAAGGAGCATCCTTTTCGAGGAGATGAGTCATAGGCCGGGCGATTTTAGAAAAATCTTGAATAAACCTACGATAGAAACCGGCATGACCCAAAAAGCTCCTAACACCTTTTACAGTTGTGGGATGAGGTAATTTTGCAATGACATCCACTTTGGTTTTGTCAACCTCAATCCCGTTCTTTGAAATTTTATGGCCGAGGACAATGCCCTCTTTGACCATAAAGTGACTCTTCTCCCAATTTAGACATAACTTTGTGTCTTCACAACGTTTTAGCATATCGTCTAAATAGGAGAGGCATGATTGAAACGAATCCCCAATGACCGAAAAATCGTCCATGAAGACCTCCATAGTTTTCCCGATCATGTTGGAAAATATGGACATCATACATCTTTGAAACATGCCCGGAGCATTACATAAGCAGAATGGCATACGTTTATAGGCAAATGTTCCATAGGGGCACGTAAAAGTGGTCTTTTCCTGATCTTGCGGATCAATGGGAATCTGAAAGTAACCCGAGAAACCATCGAGGAAGCAATAGCACTCATTCCCCACTAATCTCTTGAGCATCTGATCCATAAAGGGCAGAGGAAAATGATCTTTACGGGTGGCGTCATTTAACTTACGATAGTCAATGCAGACACGTCATCCCGTAACCAAACGAGTTGGAATTAACTCATTTTCCTCGTTTGTGACAACAGTAATGCCACCCTTTTTTGGAACACAATGAATTGGGCTGACCCAAGGACTGTCCGAGATAGGGTAAATCAATCCGGCATCAAGAAGTTTTAAAACCTCTTGTTTGATAACCTCGTGAATTTTTGGATTCACCCTTCTTTGTTGTTGGACTGCAGATTTGAAGTCGTCCTCCATTAAAATCTTGTGAGTACAAAATTCAGGGTCAATGCCCTTGATGTCGGAGAGTCGCCAAGTGATTCGCCTGAAACGGTCAGATGATTATTATTCAACCACTTGTGAATGGTCAACGATAAAAGTCAAACAGCTTAGGCAAATGCTTCCGGGTAATACAGAGTTTCCCCGGGTCGTTATGTCCCGACGAGGTGTGGATGGTTAACAAATGATTTCGTGATCGGGTGAATTTGGATGGAAAAAGGTTTGTGAGTGATTGAACTAAGGAATCTACAAAGAAATAGCTTAAACAAGCTATATAAACAAGACTAGAAAGTTTGAAAACCCAGAAACGTTTAAAACTTAAAACGCGTACGTTACGTTTAAATAAAACGTAAACGTACGAAATAAAAAGTGAAAACGGAAATCTGAAAACACCCAGGGGGTGAAAGTGACTTTTTTACAAACTAAAAGGTAAAAGAAAATTTTTAGAAAAAGAAAATAAATTTTAACCCTAATTAATTATTTATTATTAATTAAATACTAATTAATACTTAATTAAACAACTTAAATATGATACAATATTGATTAAATACTAAAAAGGTGAAAATAAAATTTCTAAAATTATAAAAGAACTAAAAATAAGTTTTAAAATTAAAAATAAGTATTTTTGTCTTTTTGTGATTTTTATATTAATTAATTACTAATTAATTACTAATTATCTAATTAAACTATTTTAAATTAAGAAAAATAGAAAATGAACAGTAAAAATTACAAGAAAATTTCTAAAATTATTTTATAACATATAAAAGCTATAAAAAATATAAAAACTAGGTTTCACTTAATAAAAACTAACTATGCTATTTAAAACTAATTATTACTTAATTATTAATAAAACTAAGATTAAATCTAATAAATACTTAATGACAAAATAAAAATCTCAAAAAATTATTATAAATACTTTAATATATGGGGAATTTAATAAAAATATAAAATAGCTAAGTTCTTAATAAAAATATAAAAATTAAAATTAAAATTAAATTACATTAAATAGAAACTATCACTTAATATTAAATTGTTTTTTTGGAAATTTTCATTTGCCAATCTATTTTATAACTAAAAACAACAAAATTTTGTGAAAACAAGTTTTTTAGAAATCAAAAATAAGCAAATTACAAGCTATTTAGGTCAACAGTTGACTTTTGTTGACCAAAGGGCAAAATAAGCTAAAATCAGCTTAGGTGGGACCCACAATGGGTTTTTCTAATCCAAATAACTTGTTTGAACTTGTTAGAGCAGGAATAAGCAATAGTGGACCACAAAATAAGCTATAAGCTACAATAAGCACTTTGGAAACTTGATTTGAAACTGAAAATGGGGACAAATTTTGGGGACTAAATTAGGTGGGGTCCACAGAGTTTTAGATCAAAGGATTGGTCAATCCTTGAAGCCTACCATGGGGGGGTTGAGATGAACAAGTTTGGGCCATGGGACCCACTGGGGTGATCAGAAAACCACCACCAAGTGGTGGTGGTGGACGGTGGTTCTGCTGTGCAGGGGAGCAGCTTGCCCTGCAAGCATGTTTGGGGCAAAGTGGGGCCCAGTAGAAAATTCCTAAAAATCAAATGAAGCTTGGAACTTAAAGATGTGCTGATGGACAACACATGTAAACAAGTTTCAATCCATAAAATCAAACACAAAATTCTATTTAAATCTTTGAAGTTTGGTAAAAATCTGAAATGCATGCAAATTAACTTTTGTAAAAAACTTAAGAACTTGACTTTTTTGAACTTGGATCACATCTAACTGATTGAACTTGTTATGTTAAGCTACAACAAGGCTAATTTGAGCTAAAAAGTTTAATTTTGAGTTGAAGTGATGAGATTTCCACTTCAAAATTCCAACAGTGAACAGCCAAAATGGATTGGAAGATGAATTTGACTATTGGCTGTTGAGGCTAGGTTTTAAACTTTCTTAGACCTAAAATTAACTAATGCAATTTACTTATGCAAGAATATCAACTATATAGCAACAAACAACCTCACAACAATGCAATGCCAAACACCCCTAAATTGTAACTCTGTTGTGATTTGATGATGTAAATGATAAAATGGGACAAACCTACTGCTACAAACCTATGAGATAAGCTATATTGACAATATATAAGCTATGTCAAACAGGAGTTGAGCACAATATCAAGTACAAACTAGAAATGGAAATTGATATATATATATGAACCAAAACAATAATCTATGATAGAACTTAAATTACAAACCTCAAACCAGAAACTTAAAGCTCATGGGAGCTTGATACCAAGCTGAATGAAACAAGAAACAATCCCAAACACCCTGCTGGTGCCCTTTGCCACAATGATACCCTAGAGTTGACTTTCCTTGACTTTTTTAACTTATTGAAATAGAACAGAATTTAGACACAACTGAGTTCACAAAAAGATATACTTAGCTTGAATGAACTCAGTATAGAGAGGGTGAGGCATATGAAAGCTTGTTTAAGCAAAATGTAATTTTAGATTTTATAATAAAATGTAACTGTGAACAACATATAACTAGAACTGATTTGCTTTGATTAAGAAGATAATTTCAATACTACAACAGAGATTACAACACTAAATTAGAAAATGATTAACTAAACTAAATTACATTCAACCTAAATTACACTAAGAAAATTAAAACCTAACTACTAACTGCTTCTGCTTCTCTTTCTTCTTTTTATAGGACCTGGAGCATTCCACTATCTTTCCCACTTCTTTTGTAAGCCATTGGATGGCTTTGTTTTAATCCTAGCCTTTGAATCTCTTTTGGCGGGAAAAATGGTAAAGGCAGGGTAGAGTGGTGTTTGGTGTGGTAATAAATGAGGGTTGGTGTAATAAATGGAGGGGGAAGTATTGGTGTAGGTTTGGTGAGGGATTTGTGGAAAAGAGAGGAGGGGGAGGGAACACAGTAGCATATAATCAGGGAAGGCGGAAGATGAACAGTGTTTGGTGTTGGGGTTTGACTGCTTGTTGACCCTGCTTCATTGACTCTTTGACCGGGGGTTATTATAAAAGGGTAATGGGCTTTAGGTGGGAATGGTCTTGGGGTTATGTTGTGGGCTGGTGTTGGATCAGGGGTGCGTTTTAAATTTGGGTAATAATATGGAAGGGTCCGTTTGGTTTGTTACCAAAGACACCACAAGGACCTTACATGTAATTTAGTGAAAGATGGTGGACTGAAATTGTAATTTTCACATAGTATTCACAAGGACTAATTTTGACATCTTTTGAAGATTACAAGGATGAAAATTAATATTTTCCAAAATAAAATACCCGGGGACTAATTTTGCAAATTTCCAAACTCCGGTGACTAAACTTGTAATTTTCTCAAAATTTTCATCCAGGGATTAAAAGTGACACATGTGAATTCCCAAAGTCCCAAAATGATTTTTCTTTCAAAAATATCCCACCAGGGACCAAATCTGCCAAAATCTGAAACTCCAGGGACCAAAACTGTAAATTTCCAAAACTTTTAAGATTTTTCACCAAAGGACTAAATATGACAACTTATGATTTCAAAAGGACCTTTGGTGATAATTTTCCATATTTTGAATATCCAGGGACTAGTTTTGTAATTTTATGAAAGTTGGGGGACTGAAACTGCCAATTTTGCAAACTTTGTGCGTTTTTCATTTGTTTTTTCTCATTTTGTATCTAAAACATATAAAACACAATTTTGAAATATTTTTAGCATTTTGATGCATTTCTGAGTGTTTTTGTATGTTTTGCAGTTCAGATTAGACCAAAAATGATGAGTGTTTGAGCACTCATCAATCCCCCACACTAAACTATTGCTAGTCCCTAGCAATACTGTTTTGAAAACTTGATGGATTTTAAACTCTTTACCAAAAGTCATCACTTCTGGAGTAGCCAGGTGTAAGAACTGTGGCACACCTAATAACCGTGTGATTTTGAGCAAACCACCAGCTGTCAACGGATTTGATTAGTCTTTACCAGAAGCCGTTTGCTTCTGGACTAGCCAGCTCTTGATGGAATAGTCAACATCTTGGTGAGCTGATTACCAACTATGGATTTTCCACTGCCTTTACCACAAGCCATAATCTTGCGGGCTATCCAACTCATTCGCTTAGTGGGATATGGGGAGTTGAGGAACCATACAATTTTGGGCAAATTGCAAGCCGTAAACGGATTTGAGATGTCTTTACCAAGAGCCGTTTGCTCCTGGACTAGCCAATCCCTTTTGTCGGTTAGACAAGGCGGACTGATTACCACAAAAATTTTGAATCACCAGTGAAAATTTTTAAAAAATTTTTGAAATTTTGGCTAAAAACGGGGGTATTATATAGTAAAATGTGATAAAATTCGCTAGAATAGCGAATACCCCCCGCACTTAGCATGAATATTGTCCTCAATATTCAAAATCCCGGCTATTATGCCGACATTTTGAACGTAAAAGGGCAGCATTACAATCTAAGCGTGGAAAACACCATTTTGTATTTTCACTTCTGTAATCATAGCATGGGGGACTCCGCCACACTTAGGGTGAAAACCCTATAAGCATGCTACTGTTTTTGTTTACCGAGTCGCTAGCTTGACTCGACCCCGAATTCATTTGTCCTTGGGGAAGCATGATGTGGAAAAAACAATCTCAATCGGACTTTCATTCAAAATGTTTGGATAAACATATGAAGCACATGAAAGTTCCACACCGATGAGATAAGTATCCGGCTCAAGATAATGATACATGAGAATGCCGGGATCAAAGATGGTGTCCTCACTCCCGAAGGAGTGAAGAAGAGAAGAAGTCACCTTATAGGTGAAGAAAAGGAAGAAAATCATGATGAAAATCATGAGTTGATCTTCTTCCTCAAGAGGAGGCTCAATAGCCTGAGTTTGGATTTCAAAGGTTAAGCTCTTAGGTTTGGAAAACATATCGGGAGGGAGGGTGGGAAAATTTGTCGTAGAAATACAAACTCTCATGATTGAGACTCTATCCCCCCGATCATGGTTTTTCTTGTCATCCAAGTAATCACACTCCGGAGGAGTCATGATATGAGTGAGTTCACTAGAGAACTCATGAAGGATATACGGAGGTGGGACATGTGCGGTACTTTGTGGGCTATGATCATGCACCTTGTCCATTATAGTCTCCATTTCAGACTCATCACTATCAAAGATTGGATTAACTGAATTTAGAGTAAATTCAGAATCGAATTCAAACAAGGGATTTGTGATAGTCGTATTGAATGTTGTGGAAACAAAGTGGTTAACATCCTCTTCTAGGTTGACAATCTCGGAACGGGGAAGTGATGCATCAATAAATTCGATGTCTTTAGGATATAAAGAATCGACATCACTATAATCACTGTCAGAATCGGAGAAAGTCTTAACAATATCATTTGGAAAGACAAGAGGAGGAGGGATATCACACACATGATCAAAAATACCCTCGGACTCACTTGGGATTGGGATAAGGTTCTCAACACTAGACTTTATGGATTCGTCCAATTCCTTTTTAGGAATAGTGTCAAGATGCTCATCCCCCATTATGGGAGAGTCTGTGGAATATTCGGGTATGAGTTGAGGGAGATGAGAAGGACTAGCATTCACGGATTGTACGAGCTCCATTTGATCTTCTGCTAGTGACTCCGTTACATTATTTTCTCCCTGTGTTTCCACTGAAGCAGTTTCAACTGAAGTTGAATCAGAAGGCTTCTCAGATACCTTTGGGATTGGAACAAGGTCATTTATTTCCTCAAGAGGATTGACTTGGACTTCCTTGTCCCCCATTATCAAGATATCTGAAGGTTCCTTTGAGATTTCTTCTTCAAAGGGTTCATCCTCATCACTTTCATCCTCAAGATAAAATGAGTTAACAGGAGGATTTTGTCTCATGTGAATCAGATCTTTAAGACAGTTTATTTCCTCTTGAATGTTCTGGTTGAATTGAGTTTGATTGATAATCATTTTATTAATCAATTCAGCTCTAGATAACTCGTATTGAGGAGGTGGTTGAGGGGTTGTGTATTGTGAAGGCGGGTTAAAACCAAATTCATGATTGTTACAAGGAACCTGTTCATAGACAAACTGATTCCTCGTTTGACAATCAGAGCTGTAGTGAGGGCCTCCACAATAATCACATGAATATGTGTTCATCTCGGGGTATGGGGGCTGGTTAAAGAAGCTGGTTGTTTCATTGTAGGGATTTTGGTCATAGACAAACCCGTTTCCCGAACTCACAATGCTACAACTGGGGCAATTTCCACCGTTATAAGGACCACCACACCATCGACAAACAAGAAGGTTGTAACAATTCGCATTTTCAGATTTATTTCTATTCCCGAAAATTTTACTATTCACTTTTACTATTCATTTTTCCTGAAATTTTCCCGAAAGTTGATTTTTATTTCATATTCTCGAGTGATAAATCATTCCCATGACAAATTAAATGTTTGACATTCGTTAGATCATTTTCGTGAAAGTTATTAAGGAATTACACGGAATTATACGTTTTAGGGTAAAACGTCATTCAAAAATTCTACGTACAACGAAACTCGACCGCGTTAAGTGACCCCGCATCAGAAAAATGTTTAGTACTCTCATGATTAATTAGAGAATTAATCGTGACTGAGAAAAACATGACCAAAACTTCCCAGCAGGTCACCCATGTCGGTACTATTCTCATATGAGCACGCTTAACCGAATGGGCGATTAACCGTTAGACCACGAAACGAGTTTCTAAGAAGTTTTGAGTTTTCAAACTTATTAGAAAAAGTCAACATAATTTTTCCCTCCTCCTTTGACCAAAAGTCATTTCTTGATTTGTAGGCTTACGGTTTGATGTCTAAAAGACATTTAACACCAACCGACACTAGACTGAGCCCAGCCTAGACATTATAAGTCATTTTAAGTCATTATTATCACATTAGAAAAGTAACATTTTACTTTTCTCAATTTTACGCAATATTCGTACATTTTACGTATTACGCGTTTTAGACCCGTGTTTCCAGTTTTTAGCAGGGTTTTAGCACCCGATGGATCCTACCACTCATTTTATATTTTATTATGGACTATATTGACATGTTTAACAATACTTTCAAGTTTCATATTTTTACGATACCCGGTTTTACGTTTTGAGGCTTAATCATTTACGGTTAGCATTTTACGGAGTCAAAATGCACAAACAAAGCAAGATAACACCAAGACTCATCATCTAGTCATCTTATCTCCATGAAACCGCCAATGTGGGGGGGGGGGGGGAGTCACCATGGGTGGTCAAATCTTGACCATTGATCTCTAGGATGTTTACAAGTGTCTAAATTAACCATGGTTACTTTCTAACCCAATATATAGTTAACTATTTTTCTCATCCTATAAATAGCCAACTAATAACACATAGAAATCTTGCACCACACCTTCTTATAACCTTCAAGTCCTAAAACCTAAGGCACTTCTCTTATATTTTGTAAGAAAGTTAACTAGTTTTTGAAAGAAAACTAGTGTTTGATCTTCAATCTTGGAAATTTTCTAAGAAAAGTTGTTATAACTTTAAAGTCTCCAAAAAGACGTCGTTATAATCTTCAAATAGCTTTGGACTTCAAGAAGGCGTCGTTATAATCTTCAAATAACCTCGGTTTATCATAGGTTGCAAAGGAAGAAAGCTTATTCAATCAAAGTCCTAGTTCTTGTCCTAGTTTCCCTTTTCATTAAGGCCAAAAGTTGTAAGCAAACCCTAACATACTTTCTTGCTTAATTATCATTTTCATGCTCTTTGTGTTCCTTTCATGCTATATATGTTCTTGTTATTGTGTTCATGATGTTTAAAAATGGATAAAACAAGTATTGATATACATATGTTAACTTATGACAAGTAAACAAGCAAACTAGTGATTTTTATGGAGAACCACGACCAAAATAGTATAACTTTGATATTTGACACTTACTTAATGTTAAAGAGGACTTAAAAAGGAAAACATAGCAATTTGAACCACCCAAAACGAGTATACGAGTCAAAAGTTATGGCGATTTGAAATTACCAAAGATTTCCGGCAAAACTGCCAAATAGCTTCCTGATCAAATTTGGGTTTTTAAAGTCCTACTTCTGGTCCGATTCATCAAAAAGTTAAAACACGAAAGTTGTCCGGAACGACGTTTTCGTTCAGGAACAAAGAAGCTCGAGACCTAAAAATGCTTTCCGAGTGATAAAATTTTTCAAAATCTTAACAGCCCATTTTAGACCAAAGTCACTATATTATAGTTATGATTTACTAAGACCAAGAGGTCTTATGACCTATAATCAAGACCACAACCATGGCTAGAGCCAAGGTTGTGTCTCATGACCTTGGAACAAAGACCAAAGGTCATGGCTAGGCCATGACGAAATGACCATGTAAGATTACTTAGGCGAAAACATGAAACAAGGAATTAGGCGATAACTTGAACAAGCAATTTGGATCTACTTCACTTAAAAGGGAACCATGAGATTTTACCAAGAGAAAATGGTCATTCAAGACTTATGAAACTACCCCTAATAACAATCTTCATGTACTAATAAACTTTCCTAAGTTTATTCAAATATTGGACATATAACTTTTCGGATCAAAACTTATACATTTGTTATCAAATACTACAATAGTAGGGAGCCTCATGTGAGGAGTTCATTGAGTAAGCCGTCGAGATGAGTTGTGGATTTACGAGTTAAAGTGTCCTGGCTCCTCGAACGTTTACTCCATGACTTCTGAATTATGTCGGCCCGAACGGTAGTAAACGATATACCAAAACATACATGTTTCATAAACTATTTATATTCGACGACTTACGCTATATACTAAGTACTACATCATGAACATTATGCAAGACATATATAGGCAATTCTTCGTATTCTTAGACGTTACTCCAAACCTAAGTCGCAACGTTCTATTATAGGCTGCTCTTAGAGACTTTCACGATTCGACTACCACTTTGATTTCACATCACTTAAGCTTAAGGTGAGTCATAGCCCCTACTTTTTCATAATTGTTTTAACTCTTGGGGGGGATACATGCTCAACTACTTGCTTACTTGTACAAATACTTGATCGCATTATACTTGATTGTTCTATACTTGATTGTCTTATACTTGATCGCATTATACTTGATGTCATATATACATGACTGCGTTATACTTGATTATGTTACTGCCAGTGGCTCCAGATTAAGTTGCTGGATGACCATTGAGACTTCCGGTGGCTCCACATTAAGTTGTTGGATGACCATTGAGGCTATTGATACATCCTAACATTTGCGAATGTTGGATACATCATAAACGTGAGGTCTTCGGAGATGAAGTGTAAACTCACGACTAATTGCTAAAATGTTTTGATGAACTTATACATGTCTTTATTATACCATATATATTAGCAGTGGGTTGTGAACACACAGGTTACAAGTCTCTTATGGCGGGACTTGTAACTGAGTGGATTCACGATGCCTTTGCTGTGTGAACATTCTTTAAGGCTTTTCAACTATTTTAAGACAAACTCTATGAACTCACCAACCATTGTGTTGACACTTTAGCATGTTTATCTCAGGTCTATAAGGTGATAGCTGTTGCATGGAGCATAGAGTCGCTTGGCATGTTTTGAAGACTTATGCTTTTATCTTTACCATTCGATTTGTCTTAAAACTCTTATGTATTGTATTATGGAACTCAAGTTTGTATTTCGGAATTTATTAATCGAATGGTCACTTTTCAAAACGTCTCATTTAGAGTTCGTTTTCTATACCTTGTTCTTTGTATTATGAAGTAGCACCCTTATGACACAGTCTTCCGCTGCGGTATTTTGGGGGTGTTACAAAGGTGAGGATGAGACATAGAAAGAATCAAAGGGTTTTGGAGGGTGAGAAATGTAGAATCAAAAATATAGGAGGGTAGAGATGGATATTTTTGAGATTTTGGAAAGACATTTTATATACAAATGATAGAGAAGAATATTTATGAAAAGATATGAACAAGGATGGATAAATATACAATGGAATGAATTCCAAAGTCATTAATCAGAAAACCGTTTAGAATAGCGCGCACACCTCCCCGGCAACGGCGCCAAATTTTGATTCGCCTGAAACGGTCAGACGATTATTAGTCAACCACTTGTGAATGGTCAATGATAAAAGTCAAACAGCTTAGGCAAATGCTTCCGGGTAATACAGTGTTTCCCCGGGTCGTTATGTCCCGACGAGGTGTGGATGGTTAACAAACGATTTCGTGATCGGGTGAATTTGGATGGAAAAAGGTTTGTGAGTGATTAACTAAGGAATCTACAAAGAAATAGCGTAAACAAGCTATATAAACAAGACTGGAAAGTTTGAAAACCCTGAAACGTTTAAAACTTAAAACGCGTACGTTACGTTTAAATAAAACGTAAACGTACGAAATAAAAAGTGAAAACGGAAATCTGAAAACACCCAGGGGGTGAAAGTGACTTTTTTACAAACTAAAAGGTAAAAGAAAATTTTTAGAAAAGGAAAATAAATTTTAACCCTAATTAATTATTTATTATTAATTAAATACTAATTAATACTTAATTATTAATATTTAAACAACTTAAATATGATACAATATTGATTAAATACTAAAAAGGTGAAAATAAAATTTCTAAAATTATAAAATAACTAAAAATAAGTTTTAAAATTAAAAATAAGTATTTTTGTCTTTTTGTGATTTTTATATTAATTAATTACTAATTAATTACTAATTATCTAATTAAATTATTTTAAATTAAAAAAAATAGAAAATGAACAGTAAAAATTACAAGAAAATTTCTAAAATTATTTTATAACATATAAAAGCTATAAAAAATATAAAAACTAGGTTTCACTTAATAAAAACTAATTATGCTATTTAAAACTAATTATTACTTAATTATTAATAAAACTAAGATTAAATCTAATAAATACTTAATGACAAAATAAAAATCTGAAAAAATTATTATAAATACTTTAATATATGAGGAATTTAATAAAAATATAAAATAGCTAAATTCTTAATAAAAATATAAAAATGAAAATTAAAATTAAATTACATTAAATATAAACTATCACTTAATATTAAATTGTTTTTTTTGGAAATTTTCTTTTACCAATCTATTTTATAACTAAAAACAACAAACTTTTGTGAAAACAAGTTTTTTAGAAATCAAAAATAAGCAAATTACAAGCTATTTAGGTCAACAGTTGACTTTTGTTGACCAAAGGGCAAAATAAGCTAAAATCAGCTTAGGTGGGACCCACGATGGGTTTTTCTAATCCAAATAACTTGTTTGAACTTGTTAGAGCAGAAATAAGCAATAGTGGACCACAAAATAAGCTATAAGCTACAATAAGCACTTTGGAAACTTGATTTGAAACTGAAAATGGGGACAGATTTTGGGGACTAAATTAGGTGGGGTCCACAGAGTTTTAGGTCAAAGGATTGGTCAATCCTTGAAGCCTACCATGGGGGGGTTGAGATGAACAAGGTTGGGGCCATGGGACCCACTGGGGTGATCAGAAAACCACCACCAAGTGGTGGTGGTGGACGGTGGTTCTGCTGTGCAGGGGAGCAGCTTGCCCTGCAAGCATGTTTGGGGCAAAGTGGGGCCCAGTAGAAAATTCCTAAAAATCAAATGAAGCTTGGAACTTAAAGATGAGCTGACGGACAACACATGTAAACAAGTTTCAATCCATAAAATCAAACACAAAATTCTATTTAAATCTTTGAAGTTTGGTAAAAATCTGAAATGCATGCAAATTGACTTTTGTAAAAAACTTAAGAACTTGACTTTTTTGAACTTGGATCACATCTAACTGATTGAACTTGTTATGTTAAGCTACAACAAGGCTAATTTGAGCTAAAAAGTTTAATTTTGAGTTGAAGTGATGAGATTTCCACTTCAAAATTCCAACAGTGAACAGCCAAAATGGATTGGAAGATGAATTTGACTATTGGCTGTTGAGGCTAGGTTTTTTAACTTTCTTAGACCTAAAATTAACTAATGCAATTTACTTATGCAAGAATATCAACTATATAGCAACAAACAACCTCACAACAATGCAATGCCAAACACCCCTAAATTGTAACTGTGTTGTGATTTGATGATGTAAATGGTAAAACGGGACAAACCTACTGCTACAAACCTATGAGATAAGCTATATTGACAATATATAAGCTATGTCAAACAGGAGTTGAGCACAATATCAAGTACAAACTAGAAATGGAAATTGATATATATATATATATATATATATATATATATATATATATATATATATATATATATATGAACCAAAACAATAATCTATGATAGAACTTAAATTACAAACCTCAAACCAGAAACTTAAAGCTCATGGGAGCTTGATACCAAGCTGAATGAAACAAGAAACAATCCCAAACACCCTGCTGGTGCCCTTTGCCACAATGATACCCTTGAGTTGACTTTCCTTGACTTTTTTAACTTATTGAAATAGAACAGAATTTAGACACAACTGAGTTCACAAAAAGCTATACTTAGCTTGAATGAACTCAGTATAGAGAGGGTGAGGCTTATGAAAGCTTGTTTAAGCAAAATGTAATTTTAGATTTTATAATAAAATGTAATTGTGAACAACATATAACTAGAACTGATTTGCTTTGATTAAAAAGATAATTTCAATACTACAACAGAGATTACAACACTAAATTAGAAAATGATTAACTAAACAAAATTACATTCAACCTAAATTACACTAAGAAAATCAAAACCTAACTACTAACTGCTTCTGCTTCTCTTTCTTCTGTTTATAGGACCTGGAGCATTCCACTATCTTTCCCACTTCTTTTGTAAGCCATTGGATGGCTTTGTTTTAATCCTAGCCTTTGAATCTCTTTTGGCGGGAAAAATGGTAAAGGCAGGGTAGAGTGGTGTTTGGTATGGTAATAAATGAGGGTTGGTGTAATAAATGGAGGGGGAAGTATTGGTGAAGGTTTGGTGAGGGATTTGTGGAAAGGAGAGGAGGGGGGAGGGAACACAGAAGCATATAATCAGGGAAGGGGGAAGATGAACAGTGTTTAGTGTTGGGGTTTGACTGCTTGTTGACCCTGCTTCATTGACTCTTTGACCGGGGGTTATTATAAAAGGGTAATGGGCTTTAGGTGGGAATGGGCTTGGGGTTATGTTGTGGGCTGGTGTTGGATCAGGGGTGCGTTTTGGATTTGGGTAATAATATGGAAGGGTCCGTTTGGTTTGTTACCAAAGACACCACAAGGACCTTACATGTAATTTAGTGAAAGATGGTGGACTGAAATTGTAATTTTCACATAGTATTCGCAAGGACTAATTTTGACATCTTTTGAAGATTACAAGGATGAAAATTAATATTTTCCAAAATAAAATACCCGGGGACTAATTTTGCAAATTTCCAAACTCCGGGGACTAAACTTGTAAATTTCTCAAAATTTTCATCCAGAGATTAAAAGTGACACATGTGAATTCCCAAAGTCCCAAAATGATTTTTCTTTCAAAAATATCCCACCAGGGACCAAATCTGCCAAAATCTGAAACTCCAGGGACCAAAACTGTAAATTTCCAAAACTTTTGAGATTTTCACCAAAGGACTAAATATGACAACTTATGATTTCAAAAGGACCTTTGGTGATAATTTTCCATATTTTGAATATCCAGGGACTAGTTTTGTAATTTTATGAAAGTTGGGGGACTGAAACTGCCAATTTTGCAAACTTTGTGCGTTTTTCATTTGTTTTTGCTCATTTTGCATCTAAAACATATAAAACACAATTTTGAAATATTTTTAGTATTTTGATGCATTTTTTAGTGTTTTTGTATGTTTTGCAGTTCAGATTAGACCAAAAATGATGAGTGTTTGAGCACTCATCACCAAGCAATTGCTTGTTTATGAGACTTCAAAACCTTTATGAGAGCAGCCTTTTCCTCATCACTTAAGTCTTTGGCAATTATGACGGGTAATTTATCATCACCCTCCAGAAATGCATATTCAAGATGAGGCGGCAAGTCCTTAAGTTCAACGTCAGGGAAGTCATCAGTTTTCTCAACATTTTTGACCTCCTTTTTATGAAGTGTTTGTGGTAGAACTGGAAGAGGAGAGGGATCTTCATTTAATAATTTCTCAAGTATGAGAATATCCCTCTTGGGGTCAATCTCTTGGTTATCGATTCCATCGGGAATCGAGTCTGATGTGTGGGAATTGCACCAGGCTTTACCTCTTGAGGGATCTCGAGAAGCTTACAACCCCCACCAGGCAGTGTACCTGATCGTTGTAGTATAGTATAGTGACAAGTACCGGGGAATTGATCGTTCAGCTAGGAATAGTGTCGTTAGGATTGAAATTAATCTAACTAGGTCTAAAGGTGAAGGATGATTCTTTTTATGTTTTTATATTTTATGAAAAGCAAGTAAAAATCTCGGATATTGGAAGGAGGGGCGGAATTAGTTGCTAATCAACTAACCAAAAAGCTACTAATTAAACTAATGTGCAAGAAAAGTAAACTAGGGTTCTACAAGATAAGTGAAGCATGTCTACCCATGATATGTTACTCCTTGCTAGCTACCAATTCTACCTATTGAATTATACACCTTGTTTTAATTGACGGGTTGTATTCCTTAACACCATTCATGGGGTGGCATACTTACTTCCCCAATCCTATAAGCACCTACTTCACTCCTATGTCGAGCCGGCTAAGAAGCTCCTAACATGGGATCACTAGAATTCGCTCATGCATTAAATACAACCATAAAAACCTAGTACACATCGGTTCATGTTTCTTAAGACGTTCAAGCATGTTACCCTATGGAAGTCTGCCAGTTTTCTTAAGCCTAACATCGAATTCATTCAATCAAGACAAGAATCAATAGGAAACAAGAATTATAAACTAAACCAACTAGATCTATTGAAGTTGTCACGCCTTAATTGATGGAGATAGACACACACATCAACAAGCCCCTCATTGATGGAGATAGATACAACATCTACAAGAAATCAATGAGATCTAATCAATTATATACAAGTTTTACATAATCATAAGTAGACACAAGGTGAATTAGCAAATCATCATCAAAGAAGAGCAAACAACAATGATAATGGAAAACATAATTAAGATAGAATCATCAAACCAATACATGATGTTTATGGAGTGATTGAAACCCTCTAAGTTGCTGGAAAAACACCCACCTAAACCCAGGAATCGACCTTAGGGTTTAGGGCTTACAAAAAGTGAAGTTATGATGTTATATTTATAGGCATGTTTTCTGTCGGCCCTTCTTGACGGCGTCAGCCCGTTACTCTTGACGCCGTCACGACCATTTTTTTACCAAATTGTAGATCTCTTCGTCCTCTTCGCGTGGGCTTTTGAATCACCTAAATCCGAGTTCGTATGCAAAAGTTATGACCAAAACAATATCAGCTACTCCGCGCGCAAGTTTTGACAAGTTAACACGTGAAGGCCTTGGGTGACGCCTTCACGTTTCTTCTGGGCCGTCACCACTTTTACTCTTGACGCCGTCACCAAAATGCTCTTGACGCCGTCAGGTACTGTTCCCAGCAAGGAAAATTAAGACTTTGGCGTTTTCTTCACTTTTATGCTCCAAAAACGTCTGAATTGCTTCCTTTTCCAGATTTCACTCCCAAAGTACCTAAAATCACAAAAGGAACGATTTAGGGCAATATTTGATCAAATAAATTCAATTCCGGGCTTAAATGACCCCCTAAAAGTGGTTTATTTTTCGCCTCATCATATACCCTTACACTTGAGATTTGCTTGTCCCCAAGCAAATGCGCTTTTATTCTACTCAAAATACAAGTTAGGGGTCATTTAACACTAATATAAAAGTAATTACAACAAATAATCGTTCCACTAAAGACCAATAGACAAGCACGGAGGTCATACACAAGCACCTCACAAATAGTGTTTAGATACTCACATCTCTCGGGTGTAATAAAGTATAAATTACAATATGGAAACGGAAGATATCTCTCACTACCTGTCATAGAAAAATAGATTACCATAGGCTTGGAAAAGGATCAAACCTCCACCACATGGCGTAAGCACCTAGGATAAACTATCAAAGAGGTCTTTTAAAGGGTTGTAACGTTAGGTGTAGGGATATGAAATACACGGTTTTGTTGGATATAGGCAGTCTTTACTGGTGGCGAGTTAACAATCTTGGTTAATTACATGTACAATATGGCGTTGCTAAGCCAAGACTAGACTCGACTTAAGCTAATAAATGAAAAATAACAAAAACATAAAAAATGAACATAGAATAAAAAGGGATGGTAGTCCGTATGTTTTTTCTCTTTTTCTTTTTCTATTTTTTTCTTTTCTTTTTTTTTTTTTTTTTTGATTTTTCGATTTTTTTTTTTTTTTTTTTGCATACACTCTTACCCTACCATCCAAAATAATACATCATAGGGAATGAAAATTCCCCTTACACTTGAATTTTTACATACTTTACAATAAACTAATCTAATGACTCGAATTAAGAAAATCAAAATACTTGGAGTACTTTTAAGATTAGCGTACATATGGGGATAATATATGATGTTCTTCCCCATTACTCCATAAATAAGTACTTTACCCATGAGTCCCAATCGTCCCAAAACAATATGTACAAGGATATGACTCGACTTAGCAACCATGTAATCAATTAGATAGTTAACTTAGGGTTTAACAAATAACAATAATGCACTAAAAATGAGCGCATACATGGAAGGCTAAGGCGATTTAGTTGTACATTTAAGTGGGGTGTAACAAATTCTTCCTTTAAGTAAGATGCTTAAAGTTAGAAACGAAAAGATAGGCTCGGAGGGGTGTACTAGGGGTTTCGTGTACTAAAAATGAGTACAACGCTAAGGTGTGGGAAAAATTAGTTGACTTAACTAGCCAAGTAATATGACTTAAATGGTCAAGTAATTATGATACGGGTTTAACACAAGGGTGATCCTAATGCCTCTTATCATGTAGTAAATCCTACTACACGAATGTAGTCTCACTAGCGGTCCCGGGATGCATCACTAACGCAAGTTCTAGAATCTAAATGCTACCGGTACACTCATAAGCACTAATAGTAAATGCTTTTCCAATCAAATCTAAAGGCGAACCTCACATATTTGGGTGGAAAATTTTTCTGAATATACGGTTTTGTGCTAGTCATACAATCTCCTATCCATGAGACGCTTGCTATGGCTAAAGTTTCACTCCTAAATGTTGTAAAAAAAATTTAAATTTGGCGCTAAAATTGCACTAACAAGTATTTCTCATAGTTTTATTACACATCTACTATCAAACAAACAAACTCAAGCGAAAGTGTATCTGTAAGGTATCATCATTTTACCCTCCCCTTACACTTAAGATGAACATTGTCCCCAATGTTCAAGTAAAGAATGTAAAAGTGAAAAAGTAAAAAGAATGAAGTCAAATACTCCCCTGATTCGCTCGGTATGGATAATTAGGTGGCCAGGTTAAATCTTCCTCCAAGAAAATGAACAATCAAAGCTTCCCTTCCAGAATATAAATCATCTTCTTGTCATACATAACCTGTAAATCCTGAGAAAACAAACAAAGCAACCTCGCATAAAATCGGCGGCAATCTATATAAGTTACTAAATCCTAAAAAACAATATAAGATATAATGCTTGTGGAATGAAGTTTCCAGATTTCCTGGAGATTATAAAACTTAATAATTCAATAAAAACTTTAAGACTCCGTTAGAAAAACAAAACTGGTAAAATTTCCAGGTTTTTACACGTGACGCCGTCAGAAGGGACCTGCAGAAATTCTTATGTTAAGTTTCCGGAAAATTTCTGGAAAAACTTCGTCCTACTTCCTGGAAAATCCTGCAAAACATCATTATGACTCGATACAAGCATTTGACTCTAACAAGTACTAATACACATGTCCATTTATTATTGTTGTGGTTCATGCTCAATTTCGTTCTTATAAACAAATTTGGATCTCCCTTACACTTATCTTTTGCAAAATACCTTTATATGCAATTAAGACGAAGTTAAAAACAAAATAAAGCATTTTCACAATTTACTTTGAAACATGAGCCACAAACAATAAAAATAAAACATACATACGGAAACAAATAAAATCAAACAAACAAACAAACAAACAAACAAATAAAAACACACAAAATATGGGTTGCCTCCCAAGAAGAGCTTGTTTTTGTTCGAGTCACGAGCCTGACTCTACCCTTATTTAACAGAAATAGGGGAGGTTTTCCCTACACATAGGATTAAGTATGGGTGAAAGTAGCGATACACACCCTTAGGGTGTGAATATGCCATGTGAGGTGAAGGGGGTGAGTGAATGGCTTCCTTCATCCTAAAACTACCCGGATAATATTGGTTGATGGGTGGGTCGGTTCCTCTTTTGTCTCCTAGAAATATATCTAAGGATGGAAAGTTGTGTAAAGGTTGAGGTTCCGGTTCATCAACATTAGGAAATTCCCTAGAACTAGGAGTAAGGTTATAACTACAAGTATTCAAACCTATATCCTCTAGTGGTGCCTGGTCCAAGGGTTCTACCTCCATCGGGATTCCTAAAGTTTCTTCTACTTCTTCCGGGTAAGTCACGGGCAGTGTGTGTGCCTCAAATGATGGTTGAGTATTTTGTGGGCTTATGTTATTTACCTCATCACTCCATGTGTTAATATCACCTATATCCTCAACATGTGTTTTATTATAATCTAGCCCTAACATTCTCCCAAGTATCTCACGTGCTTCTCTAGGCATCTCAACTTCTATGTCCGAATCATAAGGATCATCTTTAATATTCTGACTGCTATATACAAATTGCCCAAGAGATTCATCATCTGTTTCTTGAGATTCGTCATCATCGATCATAAAACCTAGGTCTTTTTGATCAATGTGATCATGCTCGGCTAAATCTTCCTCAATTGTTTTCTTAGGTAGTGATAAAAGCAAACCTAGTGCTTCATCCAACTTATGATTTGTTGCAATGGCTCTGTCCATAATTCCTTGGCAAACTAGGTCGCATTTCCTATTGGCCTCACTAAAACTAGATCTTAAACATGGAGGTTGTTCATAAGAATCTATCCTAGGTGAAGGCTCATATGATTCATAGGTGTCTCTAAATGAGGTATTTTGAACTCTTTGGTGTGTTAGCCGTTCAACCCTATCTTGCAATCTTAGAAGTCTAAGTGTAAAGTCCATTTGAAGTAAATTACAATCAAAATCACAAAGAAAAGATAGACTACGAGAAAGCTACAAAGTAAAAAGAAAAAATCTCACTTGATAGGAATCTAATGAGTAGACCTAATAAAAATCAAATTCAACCTAAACAATAACTATTCCCCAGGCGGCGGAGCCAAAAACTTGATGCGTGGGAATTGCACCAGGCTTTACCTCTCGAGGGATCTCGAGAAGCTTACAACCCCCACCAGGCAGTGTACCTGATCGTTGTAGTATAGTATAGTGACAAGTACCGGGGAATTGATCGTTCAGCTAGGAATAGTGTCGTTAGGATTGAAATTAATCTAACTAGGTCTAAAGGTGAAGGATGATTCGTTTTATGTTTTTATATTTTATGAAAAGCAAGTAAAAATCTTGGGTATTGGAAGGAGGGGCGGAATTAGTTGCTAATCAACTAACCCAAAAGCTACTAATTAAACTAATGTGCAAGAAAAGTAAACTAGGGTTCTACAAGATAAGTGAAGCATATCTACCCATGATATGTTACTCCTTGCTAGCTATCCAATTCTACCTATTGAATTATACACCTTGTTTTAATTGACGGGTTGTATTCCTTAACACCATTCATGGGGTGGCGTACTTACTTCCCCAATCCTATAAGCTCCTACTTCACTCCTATGTCGAGCCGGCTAAGAAGCTCCTAACATGGGATCACTAGAATTCGTTCATGCATTAAATACAACCATAAAAACCTAGTACACATCGGTTCATGTTTCTTAAGACGTTCAAGCATGTTACCCTATGGAAGTCTGCCATTTTTCTTAAGCCTAACATCGAATTCATTCAATCAAAACAAGAATCAATAGGAAACAAGAATTATAAACTAAACCAACTAGATCTATTGAAGTTGTCACGCCTTAATTGATGGAGATAGACACATACATCAACAAGCCCCTCATTGATGGAGATAGACACAACATCAACAAGAAATCAATGAGATCTAATCAATTATATACAAGTTTCACATAAACATAAGTAGACACAAGGTGAATTAGCAAATCATCATCAAAGAAGAGCAAACAACAATGATAATGGAAAACATAATTAAGATAGAATCATCAAACCAATACATGATGTTTATTGAGTGATTGAAACCGTCTAAGTTGCTAGAAAAACACCCACCTAAACCCAGGAATCGACCTTAGGGTTTAGGGCTTACAAAAAGTGAAGTTATGATGTTATATTTATAGGCATGTTTTCTGTCGGCCCTTCTTGACGGCGTCAGCCTGTTACTCTTGACGCCGTCACGACCATTTTTTCACCAAATTGTAGATCTCTTCGTCCTCTTTGCGTGGGCTTTTGAATCACCGAAATCCGAGTTCATATGCAAAAGTTATGACCAAAACAATATCAGCTACTCCGCGCGCAAGTTTTGACCAGTTAACATGTGACGGCCTTGGGTGACGCCTTCACGTTTCTTCTGGGCCGTCACCACTTTTACTCTTGACGCCGTCACCAAAATGCTCTTGACGCCGTCAGGTACTATTCCCAGCAAGAAAAATTAAGACTTTGGCGTTTTCTTCACTTTTATGCTCCAAAAACATCTGAATTGCTTCCTTTTCCAGATTTCACTCCCAAAGTACCTAAAATCACAAAAGGAACGATTTAGGGCAATATTTGACCAAATAAATTCAATTCCAGGCTTAAATGACCCCCTAAAAGTGGTTCATTTTTTGCCTCATCAGAGTTACTTTTGAGAAAGGCCTCAATTTCTTCTAAGATGAAGTCACTTCCCTCAAACGGAGTGAGGGAAGGAGAAGAATTGGCTATGATGGGGTGAGAAGACTGAGTGAGGTTTTCACTCGAAGAATCATCAATGAAACCTAAAATCTCTTGAGCATACTCCTCAGCAGCAACATCGATGACATCAATTTGATTCACCGATTCACAGTCATAATTGGAGGAGTATCTCGAAGTTTGATTTAGGTTGAAGGTTATGGCTTCCGTTCCAACACGTAATGTGATCTCATGCTCAAATACATCGATAAGAGCTGGCCCAATTCTAAGAAATTCCCTTCCAAGAATGAGAGGGACCCTAGAATCGGCATCAAAGTCAACAATCACAAAATCTGCCGGAAAATGGAACTTTCCCACTTTAACAAACACGTCCTCGGCAATGCCAATGGGACGAGAAATCGAACGATCGGCAAGCTCTAAAGTCATGCACGTGGGAGTAAGTTCGGGAATAGAGAGTTTCTTCCACATAGAATATGGCATCAGGTTAATGCTAGCACCTAGATCGGCCAAGGCGAAGCATTCAACCATACCCGGGAAAGTACAAGGAATGAGAAATTTCCCGGGGTCTCCAAGATTTTCAGGAAGCTTTTTCAAAAGAACTGCAGAGCAGTTCTTATTCAGAAGAGTTCTTGCCATCTCAAAGAGTTTCTCTTTATTACTAAACAGATTTTTGATTGTCGACGCAAACTTGGGCATCAAGAGAATAGCGTCCGCGAAGCTGATATCAAAATGCAAATCTTGGAAGATTTGGAAAAATTAATCCATTTGGTGATTAGCTTTTTCGCGAAGCTTTTGTTCACTGAGACGTGATGGATAGGGAATAGAAGTTTTGGATTTAGGGTTGTCCACTGGTGGTTCAAAGACAACTCCAGGCTTACATCTGGTTTCAGGAATAACTTGAGGTTGGACGTGTGTTGTACTTCGTGGGCTAGGAGTTTGCACATTGTCCTTTGTCACCTCAGGTTCACGATCCACTACCTTTGGAGGAGAGGAAGAAGAGGTAGTAGGAATCGCGGGTTCATCATATGAAGCACCACTTCGTGTTGTGATCGCCTTAGCATCGCCCCTCGGGTTAGCGATCGTGTTGCTCGGTAAAGTAGTACCTGAGCCCGAGGGTCGATCATTTAAAGACTTCTTGATGTCAGAAATCTGGCTGACCAGCAACTTGTTCAACTCTTCTTGGGACTTCATGAATTGTTTCAACAACTCGTCAGATGAAGGCCCTGTTGGAACAATGGCTTGATTCGGATTAGGAATATTTGGAGCTCGATTGTTCGGGTTGGGACCTTGATTTTGAAAATTACCCTAATTAGGGTTGTTATTTCCATGAAAATATCCCGGATTGAAATTACCCTGACCTTGGTTCCGATTAAAGTTTCCTTGATTTTGATGTTGGAAACCTTGATTTTGGAAACCTTGGTTTTGATTGTGAAAACCGTGACCCTGATTGAAGTTACCTTGGTTTTGAAAACCTTGGTTCACTCTATTTTGATTTTGGCCGCGGTTTTGGACATTTTGGTTTTGATTAAAACCAGGAGGTCTAGGATAATGATGATGAGGACGATAGCTAGGGTCCATAGGAGGGCGATATTGATTGCCTCCTTAATTTTGGGACCCGGCTACAGCATGAGCTTCATATGGAGTACCATCAGTAGTTGTGCAATTGTAGTAGGCATGCGGCCCACCACAAGTCACACAGACTTATACTTTTTTAACCTCAGCAGGTGGAGGATGTTGTGGAAATGAAACTTTCTTTGTTTGGGCGAGAACCAAAGCTTGGATCGCTTCAGTGAGCTTGTCAATCTTAGCATCCGTGCTAGATTGACTCACAGAAGATGAAGTGGAAGGACCCGCATTGATTTGAGAAACAATCGGTTTGCTTCGTGTAGAGCGGACCTTGGACTTGTTTTCTATGATTTGCAAAGCTTCTTTTGTGGTTCTACTCAAGAAATTACCTCCCGCGGAGGCATTGAGAGAATCCTGATCAGCTTGGCTCACGCCATTGTAAAAAGTATCGAGTTGCATCAACTCAGAGAAACCATGATGTGGACACTTGCGAAGTAATTCTTTGAAACGATCCCACGCTTCACCAAAAGATTCATCATATTTTTGAGTGAACTTGGTGATTTCGTTCTTAAGACTCGTGGTCTTGGAAGGTGGGAATAATTCATTCACAAATTTTTTGACAAGATCTTCCCATGTCTCAATAGATCAAGGAGGTTGTTTTTCAAGCCAAATCCGGGCTTGTCCCTCCAAGGAGAATGGGAAGAGAAGAAGTTTTATTGCTTCACAAGGGACATTCTTGTACTTGATGGTCGATGTGATTTTATTGAACCATCGAATGTGAGCATGAGGATCGTCCCTCTCAAAACCGTAGAACTGACTTGAGGTTACAAGATTGAGTAACCCGGTTTTGAGCTCAAAATTATCCGACTGTTGGTGCTGAACGTCGACGAGGTCTTTGAGGTTTCCGAAAAAGCTCACGTAATGGGCTCGCGGACCTTGAAGAACGAGTGTGCATGCACTAGAGATAAAACCAATCAAAACAAAATCGAGGCAAATCAACAGTGAACTTAAACCAATAATCACAAGTAAGTGGCTTCTTTAAGAAAGGTACACCACTCACAGGGATACAAAGGCAAGTTTTATATCTTTGGTTTGGGAACTTATTATGTTCACACCCCCAGTTGGTAGGTGTTCTGTCTTGGTTTGCGACGGTTGGTTTTTATGTATTTATTATTATTCACAAGAAAAGACGGATGTTTTTGTGTTTTGTGTATGGGTTTAAAAGCTTTTGGACAATATTTTTGGTATCGTCTCGTTATCTAAAATCGTTTCTCTTTAAGAATCACCTTAAAAGAAAACCGATTCAGAAAACGTTACGATCTGTTTTGTTGTTTTTAATTTTTTTGGCGTTTTAACACTTTAGGAAAAGTGTTAATGACCTTTTTATGTTTTGATTTGAAATTTACAAAAGTGGTGATATTTGTACAGTGATTGAGGTGAAATAACACTAATCTCAAATGACGCTATAGAAACGCGCACACCTCCCCGGCAGCGGCGCCAAAAATTGATTGGTGCTAAACAGTCAACCTAAATTGACCAAGGATATGGTAAACAAAGTCAAACTACCTAGATCAATGCTTCCGGGTAATATAGAGTATCACCAGGTCGTTATGTCCCGACGAGGTGTGGATTGTGCTTTAGCGTACTTGTGATCGGGTGATTATTCACAGAAAAGGGTTGTGATAAGAATTATTTGGAAATTATTAACAGATATAGCTTAGGAAAGCTACGTGATTGATTACGGGAATTGAGATTAAGAAGATTTGAGCTAAAACCTAAAAACGTACGTTTTAATTAAAAACGTACACAAACGAACGAAACAGAAAGTACAACTGATGAACGGAAAAGGTTACAAGTGTAAAATTATTATTTTTACAATCCTAATAAATAAAGAAAATTTTAAGAAAAATAAAAATTATTTTTACACTAATTAATTATTAATTATTAATTAATTACTAATTGTCTATTTATTAACTAATTAAATTAATTAGAATTATTAAAAATACTAAAAAGGCTTAGAAAATTAAGAAAAATTTTACAAATCTAATTAACCATCATGGGAATCCTAAAAAATTATAAAAAGTTGATTTTATGTATTTTTAAACTAATTTACTAATTATTAATATAATTATTAATTAATTACCAATTAAACTATTTATATTATAAAAAATAGAAAATGAACAGTATAAATTCTAGAAAAATTTATAAAAATGTTTTAACTTAAATAAAAGATAGAAAAATTATAAAAACTAGGTTGTACTTTATAAAATCTAATTATGCTATTTAATTACTTAATATTAATTATTAATTAATTAAACTAAAATTAATTCTAAAAACCACTAAAAGACAAAAGAAAAATCTGGAAAAATTTCTAGAATTACTTTAACCTAAAAGAGAATTAATAAAAATATAAAAATGATATTTTGCTTATAAATAAGCAAAAAAGAAAATTAAAATGATAATTCCTATTTAATAGAAGCTATCACTATAATTAAAGTTGGTTTCTGGTGTTTTTTCTTTTTCCAAACTAATTATACACTAAAAACTAAAACTTTTTATGAAAACACTTTCGATGTAACCCAGAAATAAGCACTTGAGAGCTTATTTATCCACACAGTTGACTTTTGTTGACTGAGAATGGAATTAAGCTCAAATGGAGTAATGTGGGGTCCACAATGATTAAAATTGGTTTCTCTGAGTTGTTTGATCAATATTTAGCAAGATTCAACCAAATAAGCAGCTTAAATAAGCCACAAAACACAAATAAGCACTTTGCTTATTGTGATTCTGAGACAGATTTGGGACAGAAATGGGAAGCAAAACAAGTGGGGTCCACTGGTCCAATGGTCAAACTAAAGGTCAACTTATGATCCCTGGCAGGAGGGGGGTTGTAAGGAACCAAATGTGGGTTGTGGGACCCACTGGGGTGGCCACAAACTACCACCAAAGATGGTGGGGTGAGAGGGTCTACTGAAGCAGGGCACACAGCTTGCCCTGCAGCTGTGTTCCAGGGGCAATTTGGTCCTTAATAAAAATTTACAAAAATATACCCAACATGGGAATCACTAATTTAGCTGATATATTAAACTCACAACAAGTTTCAAACCTCAAATCCAAACACAAAAATCAGTAAAATTCATCCCATTTTTGCAAAAATCTGAGATTGCACTTTTTGACTTTTTGAGAAAACTTGCAAAGTTGACTTGGATGAGTTTAGATCTTGATTTAATGACTTAAAATACACTAATGAGCTTAAATAAAGTTAAACTAATGAAAATCAACAATATTCAAACCAATGTGAATGCTTTATGAACTACAAATCCCACACAGTTAACTGTGTGGGTAGGATTTGTGTGATTTGACTTTGGGCTAATTGTAGACTTGATTTCTTGA
This sequence comes from Artemisia argyi, assembly GCA_030686995.1. Classification (NCBI taxonomy): domain Eukaryota; kingdom Viridiplantae; phylum Streptophyta; class Magnoliopsida; order Asterales; family Asteraceae; genus Artemisia; species Artemisia argyi. The sequence goes on along the minus strand of CM060686.1, from coordinate 109,547,284 downwards.
TTACTTTGACCTAATTTAACCGAAGTGAGACTGTTTTGAGCACAAGGAACAACAAAATCTTATTGAAACACAGTGATCTCTCTAAAACCAAACACCCCTTAAATCAAGTTTACAAAAAGGTTTTTCAAGTAAAACTATAATCTAAGCTTCAAAACCTATCCATAGTAATTACTTATGATATAAAAAACTAGTTTGGACACAAGAATACCATGAACAACAACTGAATACCACAAACTCTCCCACAAACTATTTCCACAGTAAAAAAAAATACTAAGCAACTAAGAAACTAATTAACAATCATGCTATTCAAGACTATGATATCACTAGAAAACTTAAAGTAAACACAAACAAGACAGATTTAAACTAGTATGAGCATATTTATGATAAAAGAACTTGAAATGGGTATAAAGTTTACAATGTGAAACAGTGAGCACCAAAGAACAAGAACCAAGAGAACCACAAGATTCCTAATTCCTCCCTGAGGATCTAAACCAACATTCCAAAGCCTCCTTGCATCTAATTCACCTCTGAATCCAGATTTCAAAGCCACACCAACACAGTTTGACTTTTATTGACCAAATTGTATATTTGTGAATTTTTTAAACCAGATTAAGTTTTAAGTTACTAGAAGCTCTTATAAGCTTCTTGGGAGCTTAAGTGACCTAGTCTAGTCCATAACAACAACTGTAACTATCATTTGAACCATGCTTAAGATTTTAATGAAAATTGAACAAAATGGAATTCAAAATGAAACACTGAAATTCATTAATAAAAAAGGTTCACATTACACTGATATCACTGAATTTGATAATAAAAAGCTTAAAATTACAATTATAAACTTAAAAAATATTACAAACGACCTAAATTTTGCTAAGTTATATTATATCCCTCTCACGAATGCTTCTCCTCTCTTTATATGGCTGCCTTTGACTTCTTTTCACTTTTCTGAGTAAATCTCACCCATTGGATTGGGTGGGAATGATCCAAGCCATTGAAACCACTTTTGGCGCCTTTTTTCCTTTTTGTCAGTATTGTTTGAGTGTGAGAGATATATGGACAATTAAAGAAGTTTGGATGTTTGTGGGGGTTGGAGAGGGCAAGGAGTTGGTTTGCTGAGGTGGAGAAGGGGGGAGGTTGAGTCTTGTTTTGGTTTTACAGGCTGGGGAGGAGGAGAAGGTCAATGTTTGACCTGCGTTGACTGGTTATTTGAAACGGGGGGAAGTAGTATTTGATTGGTGGGCTAGGTGAGTGGTGGGCTGAGGGAGTTATAAGGGTGCATGGGCCTGGTGGATTGGAGTATGGAGTGATAAGGTGGATGGATGGGCTTGGATTGGTTTTTGGGTTTAGATTATTAAGGCTCTGGTTGGAATTGTATAAAACACAAGGACCAAAAATGAGATTTCCACCAAACCAAGGGACTAAAAGTGTAATTATCCCATAGTACCACCAAGGACCAAAGATGCAAAGTTTAATATTCCCAAAAACCATTTTTGCAATATTTTAATTTTCAAAAATTCCCAGGGACTATATTTGCAAATTTCCAAACTCCAGGGACCAAACATGTAAATTTTCCAAATTTTTCACCCAAAGTCCGTTTTTGATAACTTTTGAATTTTTAAGGACTTGGGTTGACTTTTGTTTCAAAATAAATGCATAGGGACTATTTTTGACAAATTTTGAAACTTGGGGGACTGAAACTGCCAATATTGCAAACTTTGATCGTTTTTCATTTGTTTTTGCTCATTTTGCATTTAAAACACATAAAACACAATCCCTGGGATAATTTAAGTATTTTGATGACTTTTCGATTGTTTTTGTATGTTTTGGCAGTTTAAATACGATAAAAATGATGAGTATTTGCGCACTCATCAGAAGCCAAAGATGAACACATGATCCAATACCTGGAAAAGACCAAGTCCTTAATTAAAAACTTTGACAGGTTCACAATAAAACAGGTGCCCAGAGGGGACAACAGGAAGGCTAATGCGCTCAGCAAGATCGCATCCACAAGCTTTGCACACCTATCCAAACAGGTATTGGTAGAAACCCTACAAAACAAGTCAATCTTGGAGATGGAAGTATCCACAGTGATAGAAGAACAAGATCCTACATGGATGACACCTATCATTGAATTCATTAGCAAGGGAATTTTGCCACAAGACCATAAGGACGCTCGAAGAGTGCGGCGCACAGCGCAGCGATTTGAACTACGAGACAACATACTCTATCGACGCTCTTTCTTACAACCTTGGCTCAGATGTGTTGGACCTCTTCAAGCAGACTATGTACTCCGAGAAATCCATGCTGGATCATGTAGCATGCACTCAGGACCGCGATCTGTGGTAGCAAGCGCTTTGCGGTCGGGGTATTATTGGCCAACTATGCACCGCGATGCACGCGATCTGATAAAGAAATGCAGCAATTGTCAAGTACATAGGCTAATTCTGCGCCGACCACAACAAGAGCTAACACCCATTACCTCACCATGGCCATTTTACAAATGGGGCATTGACATCGCAGGACCCTTTCCAGTTGCAGCAGGAGGACTAAAGTTCCTCATCGTAGCCATAGATTACTTCACGAAGTGGATTGAAGCAAAGGCGGGTAGCGAGCATCACGGGAAACCAAGTTAAACGCTTTGTCTGGGACAACATTGTCTGTCGCTTCGGACTACCCGAAGAGATTATATCAGACAATGGGAAACAGTTCTGCGACAATCCATTCAAAGATTGGTGCGCACAATTGAACATCACGCAACACTTCGCTTCAGTAAAACACCCACAAACCAATGGCTTAGTTGAGCGCGCAAACCGCAGTCTAGGTGAAGGAATAAAAGCGCGCCTTGACAGACACAAAGGAAGGTGGGTGGACGAGCTCTCACATGTCTTATGGGCGCATCGCACCACAATCAAAACCAGTACTGGCGACACGCCATTCTCCCTTGTCTACGGAACAGAGGCCGTCATACCAGCTGAGATAGGAATGCCAACTATACGCACAGCAGAGGTCAACATCACAACAAATGACGAGGAGTGGCGCATAGACTTGGACTTACTGGAAGAAAGACGTGAACGCGCAGCAATACGCGAAGCAAAGGCTAAAGCAAAAATGAAGTATTATGATGAAAAGGTCAAACACACTTCCTTCAGGCCAGGAGACTTTGTATACCGCGCCAATGATGCGAGCCACGCAGAAGACACAGGCAAGCTCGGACCTAAATGGGAGGGACCCTACGAGGTCACTGATGCGCTCGGCAACGGTGCATACAGGCTGCGCGATAGGGAAGGTCACGACCTAGCGCGCACTTGGAACATCTGCAATCTTAAAAGATGTTATTTTTAAGCAAGGCTACGGCCATCACACAGACACCTCTGCACTTTAGGATGTGCCCAATAAGTGTTTGTTTTTTCTTTCTTTCTTAGGAATTGTATTTTTACTTTTTTCAAAAAACTTGCAAATATCAATAAACTGTTATGGTTTCTAGCTAACTCCATAACGTATTTCACTTTATTGCATACATACTTATATATGTCAATATTGTTATCTTATATATTTTCCTACATGGCATGCATGCACTAATTAAGACCCACGAAGGCATAAAGGATGAGTAAACCTACTAATTCACTCGTTGAGTAAGAGGGTTGCAAACCCATCAACATTGGATCACACATCCTTGCTAAGCACCTTACTTTTGAGACGTCGAGGTAAGTGTTACAAACGCATCCCACGAAGGGTACGCAAACATTAAGTACACCATACAAAGCTTAGCAAATAATGAGCCAAGACACTTGGTCAAATAATAAAAACTTAGCAACACATTAATGCAAGTATATCTCTAAGTCATACACTTAATTTATACACAACAAGTTATCTTATTCCATCTTTTTACATAAAAGAATAAGACAACTACGAAATCACAAAAAATATACACCTCGTTATTTACACGGTAAATATACAAGCTACAACAAGAAAGCCTATATGCTATGCCGGTGCTCAGGGCTATCTTCTGGTGCAGCAGAACTCCCCGCCTCTTGAAGCTTTCTCAAAATCAAGGCATCCTTGGGAGATATGGTGGGAACACTCACAGGAACCCCATCAGACCTGGGGATGTGTGCAGCACCCACACCGCACAATACTGCCTTGCCCTGAATGCCTCTCTTCTGGGCTGCCCTCTGCGCATGACGCTCCAGCACCTCTTTCAGTAGAATTTCCCTCTCAAGGGCAAAAGGGTTGAGCATGTGGCGAGGCTGCGCAAACACGGGAACCTGCAGCTGCGACTCATCTGGCTTAAGGAAGTAATTCGGCTGCGCCTCTGCATCCTCCAAAATGTGGCGCTCCAAGGTCAACCCCGCCATAATTACCTTTATGGGGTTGTCTTGGTCGCGCTCCAACCGGGCAATATGAGGCAACTCAAGAACTTTCAACCCCTCCATAGCCTGCATCAGCTCATCATACGCAGCCGCGTTGTAGCCAGGAACCTCAGCCAAGTCCTTGCTCAACAGCTTAGACTCATGGAGATCCTCCATAGCCTGCGACTTCCCACGTGCCACCGCACAATGAACCACCTTCCCAAAGGCATCCAACACCTCTTGGGACTCCAAAGTGCCCATAACTGCCAGGCGCAGCCCGTGACTGATCAACCACCTACATCAACAAAGACAACTTGCGTTAAGGAAAGGCATAGCAACAAAATATAATAAAAAGAAAAAGGCTAAAAAGGAAGTACCTGCGCTCAGCAGTGGTCGACATCAAATGAGGGTATAACTCCTCATCGTACTCGATACTCAGGCCGTGCAGCTTGTTCTCCTGCACCTGAACAATCTCCTCCATGCGCTCCTTGAACTTAGCAATGCTCGCGAAGTGCTCCTCCTTCTTCTCCTCCAAATATCTTACCGCCCAAGTCATGTTGGCCTTGTACTGATGAAGTTGTCCGCGCGCCTGCTCCGGCTCAGCCATTGCGGTCAACTTCTCATGGGTGACTTTCTCAGTGTGCACCCTGGAGGATCCCACTTCCGCTTGTGCTTCAGCCAGCTGCGCGCGGAGCATAGCTATCTCCTCATCCTTCTAGGCGAGAGTACTGCTCTCCCCGACATACCTAGTCTTCAACTGAGCCACCAGCTCAGTCTGACGTACAGCAGTCGCAGCCAACTCATCCATCAGTTGCTGCGCTAATACGCCCTCATCAACCTTCACTTCCCCCTCCTTGTTTTCATTCTGCGGAGGGGACGTGGTCTCCGCGAAGGCTCCATCATCCTTCGTGGCATCATCTCTACAAGACATGAAGAAAACAATTGGAACATATTACGACAAGTAATACAAAAAAAATACAAAAAAAAAAAAAAAAAAAAAAAAAAAAAAAAAAACAAACAAAAATAATATTTGAGACGCAGATACTTACAGAAAGGGAGAAGCCTCTTCAGCCTTCTTATCCGCGTCAGGAGCAGATGTCTCTTCTTCCGCGGACGACTCCGCATCCCCAATAAGGTAGCGTCGTCTCTTCGTAGTGCCACTGCTCCCAGCCTCCCCTTTACGCTTAAGATTCTGCGCCACCTCCTCCTTCAGCACCTCCTCAGGCTTTAGGATTTCCACGCTATCATATGATTCAGCGTGCGCCTCCTCCTCCTGCGCCATCTCCACATCTGGCGCCACACTCTGAACGGGTGTTACTTGGAGCGGCGGCATATCTTTATGGCCAACATCCGGCAGCACAGTCAAACGACCCTGGGTCGCTTCCAAAAGTGGCTGCTCACCCTCCCTCAGAGGGCGCACTCCCACAGTCACCTGCTTTAGCTTTTCCAGCTTAACCACAGCGAATAGATCCATCTCTGTGCACATAAACAAACAGCCAAAAAAAAAAGAAATGATTAGTTACTAAATGTGCGCATATAAAAAGACTTACATATTTGAAGTAGAAGGGACGAACACCCACCCCGGCCTTCCTCATCTATGAAGGTTGGCACCTCGTCAACACCACCGAAGTAGTTACGACTCAACCCCATGTGCACCAAAAACTCCTCCGGATAAGGGTTAATGGGAATGCGGTTGGCATCAAGGGTCTGCGCATCAGTCAACCTATAGGAACCGGGTGCGGGGCGCCCATCCCTTGGCAGCGTATCTTGAGTATAAAACTCAAAGGGTGACGGAAAAACCACGTCATCAACCCAGAAAAAATGCTCCCTCCAATGCCTCAGGGAGTCCACCTTCTCAGTATAGCACTGAAGCGCCCCAGGGCGCTTCGCAAAGGACACCCACCCATTTGACCACGTTGTGTGGTAGAAGACACGGAACAAGGCAATGGTCGGCTCTATCGCAAGTAAACGGCAGTTTACTTCAAAATTCGACACCTTAGCCGCACCTATACAGTGCAGCTGTGAGATGTGGAGGCGATAGTGATTGAGCAAATCGCTCAGAAAAATGGATATCGGTACGCGGTAATTCGCGTACTCGAAAAAACACGTGTATAATCCTATTTTCCCTTCGGGGAAATCGGCCATACACGCGTCAACATCTGGAGCCTCTGGATGCACATCCAGAGAAATGAAGTAGTCAGATGTAAACTGACGCACATCAGTCTCAGTCATCGCAGAGCGAAAATCTTCTAATTGGGCAACCATTTTCTTAAAATTACTGAGAAACGCACACAAAATTACCTAATAAAACAGTTACTTTCTTTGCAAAAATACGCTTTCAAGAAAGTGGGCAAGGGTGAGTATGTGTTTTACTGTGTGTTTTTGTTACAATGGGGGCGGTAACTCTTATATAAGGGGACCAAAAACCCTAGATGATGTCCACGTGGATCCCACTCACAAAAACGTGTGGCTAGAACCGAAACGGTACATGCACTTTTTCCCGATCTACGAGGGACACGTGGACACAACCCCCGATTTTTGAGGTACTTTTTTGAAATATCTAAGACTAGGTACATTGTACTCCAAATTGGGCGGCAATATTCCAATGTTCTCCCGCCACGCTTACCGCTGCTGTGATTAGTCTAGCATCCGCGGCTACGAGCCGCGCACACTAGACTGGGGGGACATGATGACGTATAGTCTATATATGGGCCACGAGCCCAAATGATAAACATTACTAAGGCCCAAAGCCACCATGTGTGGGCTATTATGACTTAGGCCGCACCAATAAAGGGAATGGGCTCACATAAGCCCAACTAAACTACATATATGGTTTAGGTAAGGATCTTCTATCTATGGAATAGATATCCTTACCCGGATAAGCACCATGTGTGCGAAACATAAGGAGCACGAACCCTACAAGGATTCTGCACCTATATAAGGAATGACACAACTCTCATTCAAGGTACGATTCACAAAACCCTAAACTCTTTATGAGAACCCTAAATCGATTACTTACTCTCACGCCGGAGTCTAATCGTGGGAGACAATCCCACGATAAGCCTAACGGTGTTGTTTATTTTCTTAGTGTGCAGGTTACAAGCATTAAGAAGCGAATTGGTACGAGAGCAAGAGCCCATAATCAGGAACGCCCAACTTTTGTATCAACACTTTTCATTTTAATCAATAAAACACAAGTTTCCCTATACTCTTTACTCTCTCTCTCTCTCTCTCTCTCTCTCTCTCTCTCTCACTCTCTCTCTCTCTCTCTCTCTCTCTCTCTCTCTCTCTCTCTCTCTCTCTCTCTCTCTCTCTCTCTCTCTAACCATGAAAGCTTTATTCTTTCATCAAACTCGACCTCCCGATTCACAATAATCAATCAATAACACGATCCTACAAGTGGCATCAGAGCCTTCATTTTTTATTATCTGTTGATTTGTAATTTTCATCTTGCCAAATCTTGTCCAAAACATAACATTTTTAAGCATTTTTACAAAGTTGTTCAATTTTAACATATTTTCTACTTATTGCTATGTGTGACAGATTTTATTGTATCCAAATGGTCAAACTTGTCTACTTTTTCATTTCACAGTTTTACATATGTCTTTGTGTCTATTTGGTCCAAATACTGTTTTGTATGTCCATTTTGTTAAACTGATTTATGTGACAGTTTTGTACCATCCCCGTGAAGATTTTGCGGTCGGAAACTTGGTCAAAAAAAACTGGTCAAAACAATCTATGGTCAAAAAGAGGTCGGAATCTAACTGGAAAATGGTCAAAACCCTCGTTTTACAAGTAAGTTTTGGCAAAAAAAAACCCTCTTTTTACGCGTAAGACCCTACTCTTACGCGTAACTCGTCTTTAGTTGTATTTATGCATAACTTGGAAAGTTATGCGTAAGGTATTTAAGGCGTAAAAACCTAAACTTACAGGTAAGAATACGTTTACGCGTAATGTTGTTTACGCATAAGATCTGTTTACGCTTAAGATTTACGCAAAAGGTTTTAAGAAGAATGAAGTGAAGATGAAGAAAGACCCGTTGACAAACCAAATAACTCGTATATTTGACCTAAGAACCATATCTTAAACAGTAATTATAACCTTTGATCTATTCATCCCCACTGGTCAAAACTGATAATGATAAAAAAAAAAAAAAAAAAAAAAAAAAAAAAAAAAAAAGAGGAAGGTGTAACCTTTCTCAAAATTTGACATCACCATTCAAATTAGTACGTCATTTAAATATTTCAATTAGTAAATATTTTACGAGTTACATTTTTCTTTTTCCATTTTATGGAAACATTGTACGAATTATATTTCTACGATTGCTACAACAACCACTCGTTTGGTGAAATTTATCACCTAATTAATAAACTAAGATTTAGTGTATTAATCAAGTTATGACATTTTCATGCGTCTTATATTTTTACCTCAACCGGTTTTAAGTTCGTAATTATTTACTAAACGTTAACAATTACCAAGATCAAATTATACCATAACCCTTCATAAAATACACACCAAATAATTGAAACATTTATTTTCCCCTCCTCCTCCAATTTTTGGTGTCACCATGGAAAACCACCAGGACATAATGTCTTGGTGATATATTTACTACACACTTGTCCATCATAACACTTGTCCTAAATCCTAGCATATCTGATTGGTCCGAAACATTCAGATAATATCAACCAAGTAATGGTCAACAAGTCAAACAGCCTAAACCAATACTCCGGTGAGTTTAGTGTTTCCCCGGATCGTTAGATCCCAACGAGATGTGAAATCTGAAATAAAACGACTTTGAGATCAGGTGAATTGAACAGGAAAAGGGTTTAAGTGATTGTACTACTGAAAAATAAGAGTGAATAACTTTAATAAGCTATATCAATCAATACGTGAAATCAGATACGTACAAATCAAAAAGGGACTGAAAACGTAAACGTTTATTAATTAAACGTAAACAAAAACAAATTTAACTTATAGTAGGATTTTATAAGCCTTAGGGGCTTAAATGCAAATTAAATAAATTTAAAATATTTATTTATTAATTAAAAACTATTTAATTAATTATTTATATTTAATAACTATTATTAATTATTTAACAATTAACTATTAACTATAAAAATGTAAATTAAGTCTAGAAATTTAAAATTAAAATTTCTAAAAATCTAAAATATTATAAAACTTATTTTAAAATTAAAATTATATTTTTCACACTATTTATCTATCTATTATTAATTATTTATTATTTATTTATTATTTAACTAATTATATTGATTAACTTATTTATAATTACTAAAAAGACTTAGATAATTATGAAAAATTTTATATATCTAATTAACCATCATAGGAATCCTAAAAAATTATAAAAAGTTTATATTATGTATTTTTAATTTAATTCACTAATTATTATTCTATTTATTGATTAATATCTAATTAAACTAATTAAATTATGAAAACTAGTAAATGAACAGTATAAATCACAAGAAAATTTCTAAAATTATTTTATGACTTATAAAAGCTAGGAAAAATATAAAATATAGGTGTTACCTTATAAAAATTAATTATGCTATTTAATTCTTATTTATTATTTAATTATTAATAAAACTATTATTAATTATTATAAATACTAAATTACAAAATAAAAATCTGAGAAAATTATTAAAAATACTTTAACCAAAAAGGAAATTAATAAAAATATAAAATTACAAATTACTTAATAAAAATCTAAAAATGAAAATTAAAATTAAATTTAATTAAATAGAAACTATCACTTAATTTTATATTGTTTTTTCTTGATTTTTTTCTTTTACCAACCTATTTTATACCTAAAAATAACTAACTTTTGTAAAAACAATAATTTTATTACTTAATAATAAGCTAAATATAAGCTACTAAGCTTATCAGTTGACTTTAGTTGACCAGTTGAGAGATTAAGCTCACAAGAGCTTATGTGGGGTCTACCTTGGCAAAACTTGATTCCTCAGAGTTTATTGAACATGTATAAGCAAGAAAAAGCACAAGGGGTTGGCTGAATAAGCCAAAAAGCCACAATAAGCTTATGCTTATTTGTTTTCTGAGACAGATTGTGGGACAGACTTGAGAGCTTATTCTAGGTAGGGTCCAGTGGGTTAGAGGTCAAACAAAAGGTCAAGGGTTCAAGCCTGGTAGGAGGGGGTTGTAAGAACCTATTTATGGGGTGTGGGACCCACTAGTGAGCTCAGAAAGAGCTTGTGAAATGAGGGGTCCTATCTGATTCACTCAGTTAACTGAGTAAGTGAAACAAGCTTGAGAGCTTGGTAAAAGCTTTAAAACAAGCTTAAGGAAAGAAATAAAATATAAGTACTATATATATATAGTATATTAACAAATATGAACAAGTATGTTCACTGGATTTGGCTAATAAGCTTGTAATAAGCTTATAAGCACTTCCAATAAAACTGAGATCCAAACACCCTAGACAGGCAACCAAAGTGGTCAAATTGAGCTTATGAAATAAGCTCAAAAGAACTTATTGAATGCTGAACTATTGAGTTGGGCAGGTAAGGATTCCAAAATGCCAAAGCTTGACCAATGGGGACCACTGGGTAGCTTTTGCAGGGCTTAGGAAGTTGGGTGGGTTGACTGAGTCACTCAGTGAACTGAGTGAATGGACAAGTTTAAGCTGAGATGCAGCCCTAGTAAAAGGGCATGTGAGTGAAAATTAAAGCTTGAACTTGATAGATGAGCTGCTTAGCTTCTTAAAGAGCTAAAGATCACAAGCCAAAACTCATTAATGAGCTTATGATGAGCTTGTGAAATTACTTGTTTACACTGAGTGATCAGTGATTAGGTTTATTTGATAGCACAAGTTAAAGCAAGATAAGCAGATAAAAGCAAATAAGCACTTAGTTCAGATAACTAGCCATAAGGGCATCACAAAGATCCAATTTACACAGAGTAACAAGCACTAATGAAGCTTATGCAAGCTTCCAAAGTTAGCTTGTGAATCTGTGTTCAGGGGAGGCTTATGAAGAATCACCAAAAGTTAAGCACAAATTAAGCTCTATAATCAGCTAGATAAAAATTAATAAAAATAGTAACAAGGAGATCAGCAACAAGACTTTATAATCCTACAAGCTCAAGTCCTAATATCAATTAACAAGTTCACAATGAAATTCCAAAGTTTATTCAAAAAACATGTAAGCTGCAAATTGACTTTTTATATTAACACTAAGTTTGACTAAAGTGAGCTTTGATCCTAATTTACTGATTACTTAAGTTAAGTTAAGCTATAATAAGTTGAAATTAAGCTAGGTTATCTAATTCTAAGCTAATATGTGGAATATGAGACTTATTACACTAACAGTTAACAGATAGGGTAGAATTACAACCTATTTTGACTTTTTAACTAATAAGACCTACTTATTATGACAGAACTGAGCTAATGTGATCTAAATAAACATGCAGTAACAAGAATTAAGCACAATAATATGCATATACCTAGTGAAACAGCTTGATCCAAACACACCTTAGCAAGGGTATTCTTTTGATTAGTGTTGTATAACACTGATTTAAACCATGAAATTTAATTCTAACACTTGATTATGATGATATGAGATCAGATAAACACAATTACACAGTAATTAACAACTATAACTATGAATCACTACTAAGCTAATTTTAACTGTCTAATGAAATTATTAGCAACTAAGATTTTCAACAAACAAACTACCAATATTAATCTATCTTATCACTAACTAACAACACAGGAACCTAAATTAACAAGATCTAAGCTATTTAAGTAGTGAAACAGTAAAATGCTAAAAATAATGAAAATGCTTACAATTTGGAACTTGAATGAAAACTCAGAACCAAGGACCAAATAACACTCCTAAATGCTCTCCACAGAGCTCTAATACCAAATCAATCCAGAATACACTTTGCTCCAAGCTTTGATCATCATTGCACACTAATTTTTTATTTTCACTCTATTTATTTTGATTTTTTAGTATTTTTATTTATTAACTATAAACTGATTTTTAAGGTTTCTAATAGCTTACACAAGCTATGTGAGGAGCTTATGTGAGCTTATTTGTCTATAACAACAACAACTAACAATATTTAAACAAACATGGAAATTTAGTACAAATTTCTCATAACATAAAATTGATACTTGGAACTGAAATTGGAACTTGAAAAAGATTTATTTATCACTGATAATACAAAATACAGTACTTGAAAGCTTAGAACAACATTGGAAATTAAAAACTTAATTAGTCGACATACATTATTAAAAAAAACTAGATATTGTTCCACACTGCTTTTCTTCTCTATATAGATGACCCAAATGTATCTCTCCACGTTCCTTGCTCTTTCCCAAGTCTTTTTAGGACCATTTATGCAGTCAAAGTGATCCTACCCGTTTAAATGTATTTGGCGGGAAAAAAGGAAAAGGTTACTTGCAGCCTCCATTTTACAATTAAGGAACTTTGTATGGTAGTATGAGGTGGAGGGACAAGTTTGGGAGATATTTGAGCAAGTTGGGGTGATAAGGAAGAAAACAAAGGTATTGAACTAGTTTGGAGGGAAAATTGGGTGGAGATGGTATTAAATGAAGATGGGATAGGTGTAGGGTGGTGGAAGGGAGTGGGTAGTGAGCTGTAGTGGTGAGGTGGAGGTGCAAGGTGGCAAAATACCACCTGGTATGGTGGTCTATGTGGAGGTGGTGGTACTGGGAGGGATGGTGAATAGTGCCTAGTGTTTGACCCGGGTCAACGCCCGTTTTAAATAAAAGGTGTGGACTGGGCTGGAGGGTTGGGCCAAGAAATGGGCTAGGGGTGTAAAGGGTTATGGATTGGATTTTGGTTTAAAGAATAATAAGGATCCGGTTGGTTTTTTAGTTAATAAATCACAAGGACCAAATGTGTAATATAGGTAAAGTTGAGGGTTGTTTGTGATTTTTCCAAACTTCAAATAAGGACTGAACCTGCAATTAACCATTAGTACAAGGACCACAAGTATAAATTTCATTATTTTAAACCTCAGGGACCAAATCTGCCAATTCCACAAACTCCAGGGACCAAACCTGTAATTTTCTGATTTTTGAAGGGTTTAATTTGTAACTTCTCAAAAGTTATCATAAGGACCAATTTTGTCAATTTAGAATAGTGCAAGGTTTATTTTTCACATTTTCCATTTTTCAAAACCTTAGGGACTATTTTTGACACTTTTCAAAGTTGAGGGACCAAAGTTGTAAATATGTGATTTTAAACTTTAAAGGACTATTTCTTACAACTTATGAATCCCAAGGACCTTTTATGACATTTGTACAATTTTTGATTTACCAGGGACTAGTTTTGCCAATTTTTCAAAGTTCACGGACTGAAACTGTAAATTATGTGAAATGTTTTGTTTTTCATCAGTTTTCAATCCTTATGCATAAAAACACAATCCAGGGATAATTTTATGTATTTCAAGGCATTCCTGTGTGTTTTCATATGTTTTTACAGCTTAAATGTAACAGAAATGATGAGTATTTACACACTCATCAATATCCTTAATCCCTAAGTTACTAACTTACCTAAGTAGAAGTAATCAACTTGAGTTTCTCTTACACATATTGAGTCACTATAACACATGTCAATCTCTTGCATTTTTACATAATCCTTCAACACATGTCCTAACCCTTAGTCATTAAGTTACAACATACATGTAACACTTATTCCCTAAGTTTCCCAGATAACTATCAAAGAACACATTTCACCTCCTTATTAAGTCATCCCATGACTCACTAGTACACATGGTGCTCTTAGGTTCAATCTTGTCTAAGATTAAAACACATATACATAACTTAGCCATTAAGGATGGTGACTAACCTTCTTTGACCACCTTTACACCTCCTCAAAGCCCTATATAAACCCCCTCCCCTACCCTCTTTAATAAACAAACACAAACACACTCATAATTTAGTCTTCACTTCAAGTATTCAAGCTACAAGTAAACTACATCAAATTCCCTGCAATATTTTGTGATTCTCTTGAGTTTAAATCCACTTAAGTCACCAAGATTCTATCACAAGTCTTGCAAGACCACAAGAAGAGTTGAACGATTCTAAAGGAGTGAAAAGAGTTCTAGTCCTTGTCTTTGTTCTTGTTTCACTTGTATAAAGGCAAAAAGTTGTAAGCCCTAGCTTATACTCATCATCCTTATTATAGTTTCATAATCTCTATATAGTATATATGTTCTCTCTATTGGATCATGATGTACAAGTTTATTAAAACAAGTCTAAAACTTATGACTTACATGTTAAATTTAAGATAAAAATTGTTGGAATCTTAGTTGAAGTAACTAGTTAAAATACTTGTAGTACATTGAGTTTTAACATTAAGCTATTGATTATGAGCATATATAAACTTAAAAATCAGTTAGAATAAATAAAAATGAGAATCTAGGCTTTTGAATCACCCAAAATGAATACACGAGTCAAAAGATATGGTCAAATGAAGTTACCAAAACTTTGCCGGAAAGCTGTCAAACTTTCTGTGACAGAAACTAAAAAAGAAAAACGAGGCACTTCTGGTCCGATTTATCAAAACGTTTAAACACGAAAATTGTCCATAACGATGATTTCTTCAAAAACTCAGGAGCACGGGTCCGAAAAACACACGACAAGGGCTGTACGTGCGGACTGTTTTAGACCCGAGACTTAAACTTTCCAAAAATCTTTTCTTAAACAACCTAGCTCCCGAACTTGATAATTTTCCAAACTTACCAAACTTCACTACTAACCTATAAGCATCATTTACATAAAATAAAATCATACACATGACCTTCAGAATAGTATTTTCTTAAATGACTTGGAATAATGACCGTTTTACCCTTTTCCACAACTTATAACCAAACACCATTTTTGACCATATTCATAAAGTATAAACTCTTGTAATCGACTAGAACTTGTAAAACCATTTAAGTTACTTACCATAACCCAAGGGCTATATAACCTTCGTTATACTTTGAAAATGGACAAAGACTCATTTGCAAATTAAGTAACCACTTAAACTATATGTCACATAACGACCAAACACAAATATTTTCTATGTTAATCACTACAATACTAGGGAGCTTCATGTGAGGGGTTTCATTTGGGTAAATGGATCGACGAGTTGCTGGATTTACGAATTAAAGTGTCCTAGCTCCTCGAACGTTTACTACATGACCTCTGAATTATGATGTCCCGAACAGTAATGCAAGATATATGAACTCAACATGTTTCATAAACCGTTTTAGTGAAACAATATACACAACCTACCAAGTACTACAACATGATCAATATAAAGACATATATAGGCACATTTATGTTTTCTTATACATTATTCCAAACCTAAGTTGCAACAATTATTCTAGGTTGCGCGTAGAGGTTTTCCCGGCTTATTCAGCTATTTCGTTATATCCTTAAACATCATCCAACTCACCGTGAGTCATAACCCCTCTTTTACTTGTTTTGAACTATTTTGGGGGAGATACATGCTACAAATTTTATAAACAAATCACAAGTACTTGAAAACTATACTATGTACTTGAAAATATGTGTTATATCAATCTTTATACGTATTAGGAACTATGTGCTTGAAACTATGTGCTATATCAATTTCTGTTGATATCCGACTATTATATCAATTTTTGTTGATATCCTACTATTACATCAAAATTCTGTTGATATCCGACTATTATATCAATTTCTGTTGATATCCTACTATTATATCAATTTCTGTTGATATCCGACTATTATATCAATTTCTGTTGATATCCGAATATTATATCAATCTCTGTTGATATCTGACTATTATATCAATTTCTGTTGATATCCTACTATTATATCAATTTCTGTTGACATCCGACTATTATATCAATTTCTATTGATATCCGACTATTATATCAATTTATGTTGATATCCGACTATTATATCAATTTCTGTTGATACCCGACTATTATATCAATCTCTGTTGATATCCGATTATAATATCAGTTTCTGTTGATACTTTGTTAAACGCTTTGAGAGTCATAAGCCTCGTACGTTAAAAACTATATTTACCATTAATTGTATTCATTACAATTGTTACTACCCCTTTGAAATCTTGTTGTCCATACTTTTAATTACAAACTCTATGAACTCACCAACCTTTGTGTTGACACTTTAGCATGTTTATCTTAGGTCCATAATGATCGAGGGTGGCACGGAGGAGCATGGATACTCAAGAAGGCTATAAATTTAATTATCATTCGAAAACTCTTCTAATGTAATTTGTAAACCGTGAAATTACTAGGACCTCATTTTGTAAACTCTGATATTTATACAATTCGAATGATAAATCTTTTAAAACAACTCAATTAGAGTTCATTTTCTATTGTTATAACTATTGTGCCATCGAGTAACACCCAGTTTGAATTCCGTTGCGTATCACGAAATTCGGGGTGTAACAGAAGGTATACGAGTACTAGACAAGTAACATACAACTCAAACCATAACAAACAAATCTAATAACTATTCCTAACCATCTTCTACCCTAAACCCTTAAACAAACTTCAGTAGTCCACACCCATCTCCAACTACAACAACTCATCATAATCCCGTCTCCAACAAGCCTCAACAGGACTCAAAACACAAAAGTAAATCTATTCATGATCTCAGTCCTTTTCTTTTCATGTATCAACATAAATTTTTAGAACTCAAAAGTCCAAAAACACGAATAGATAAACATCACAGATCAATTTTGAAGACTCAGCTTCATAAATATCTGAATCTAAAAGAAAAGATTAATAACAAACTTGTTATAATCTTATCTTTAATTCATTCAAATCAAATGATAACATCAAATCACAATAGTTGGACCTACCCGAGACCCTCAGTGGGATCTAGAAGCCTTGGTCTTTGTGCTTATGGACTTCTTGTAACCTCGAAGTCGAACCGTGTATAACAAATTAAGAGGTGCTTGGATTGGAAGTTGTTGGATGAAGGCGTTTATGGTGTGATTTGGATAGATGGTGATGATTGTGATTGATGATGATGGTGTGGATTCATAATGGTGACTAAGATGAAATTAGATGAGATAAGTGTTTTAGAAAGGAGATGAGATGAGTGTTTGACTGCGTTTGTGCGCACAGATGTGAGAGGAAAAGGAGGATGGGGGCAGAATTGTTTATGTGTGTGATATTAGGGTTTAGATAAAATGAGATTGATTTAGGGTATCAATATACTTAACCGGTTATAAGTATGTCTATGATTGGTTTGCGCATGAGTTGCATTTTGGACTGGGTTATAATTCATAGTTGTTTGGGCTTTGATATCCTGTTATTGGGCTGAACAAAATTATCACTAATTTTCTTGGGCTTAATGCATATTTAAACTACTAAATTGGATTTGCATACATGAATCCGAAAATAGTTTAATTATTGAGCTGAAATTTTTTTGATCATACAAATGTATTTTTATACATTATGTTACTTTCTTGGTACAATATTTGGTAAAAGAAGAGTGGTATTTTGGTGATTACAAATTTTCACGGGGATACGTATCTGACAAGATCGGGAACCATTATCAAGATTTGTTTAAACCGTAAAAAAGGCTAGATTTTAGGCATTTAACCTCAAGATGTAACTACGGTGTTAATTCATTATTATTAATTTGAGTTTGAAGTGGGATTTCACGGGTGCGTGTACTTAGTATCTCAAGATATCGGGGTTGGTTGGATGCATGATTCTTTGAGATCCTTGTTCGAGCTTTTATCCGAACACATGACCAAGACTTGAGTTGTCTAGTTATACCTGATGTAAGGAGTTACGTTTTTGTGCTCACATTGTATAGCTATCACTTTAAAGGAGTTACGTTGTAGTGCTCAAGTGTCACCAAAAGATGTGGATAATTCAAGAGATGTTCATATACAATAAAGGATGGTTGGATGGGTATATGATTTCCTACCATTATTGAAATTCTCAGTATTGGTTCTTAGTCAGACAATAGTGCAAGTTTAAGTCACAAGTTCGGGTTATTTTACTTCAGTCTCAAGTTCATCATATTGGGTTTTCTCCATCAGTAGTCACTACAAAAAGCCGTCAAAATGATAATGGGGTCGGTAAAGAGTTAGTTGAGAGGAGTATAAAAGAGTAGAGATGTCATCAACAGTTGATTCTCACGGGATATTTATGGTACTTCACACATATTCGGTTAATTGGACATATGGGGTTACGCTGCCTCCGTTTTCCATCGTAAACATAGTGTGTATTCTTCCGATTCTGCGAAGACATCGTGGGGGAAGAGAGAACAGGTGTTCTTTAGCTTTCTTTGAATTCTTTGCGAAAACACTCTTTTTCCACGAGGATCTACAATCAGGGGGAAGAAATGAGACGGTCAGTGGTTCAAATGTCTTACTTTGGTGTTGTCGACTCAACTTTCACGGGTTGTTTTCTGTAAAGTTACCTACACATGATGTTTTTAACTGCATTATGATGCCTCACACATGGTCATATTATCGAGTATTCGTACATACACAGGTGATTATTATTCTGATAGACCACAACAATCATAGGGAAGAAGTATTATTTCGTGTTTCGTGGTTTGTTTGGTGTGAAGCATCTACATACATGAGAAGATCTTGTTGATTTCTTGCTATTACCCCCGAACGTAGTTTCCACATTGAGTATAACTGTGATTAAGTGTTTGTCAGATTTGCTTCGTGTGGTTTACGGTGTCATCTACAAATTCCGTTGCGTACTTAAAACTTCAATAGTTAGAAGACATGTTAACTGCATCAAAGCTTCGAATCTGCTGAAGACGATTGTCAGTATGGGGGAAGTTGATTCAGAAACTTCCCCAAAAAAAGTGTACAAAGAAGCCGCTAAAGACATGCAGCATGAATTGGGGGGAAGTTAATCTATTTCATGCATATTACATCATTTGCCTACAAGTGAATATAAAGTTCTCAAGTCGAGGTACAGGATAAAGACAAAGAGCGTCAACTGTCGTCATCCACAGCATTTGAAGAGTCTATGAAGATCTTTCTTTATTTGTATTTTTACTTGTAGGAAATGTTGTAAGTAATCCCATATGTTGCCATATTGGGGGAAGATTGTTGGGATCACTCCTAACAGTTAAATGTGACAACATTATCGGGATTACATTAGTTATCCCATTTAGCCAAAACACAAGGACTAGTTATGTAATAGTGTAATAGTTTAGTTTGTGTTTGGCTATAAATACCCTCCTAGACTTCACAAGGAGGGTGAGACTTTGTTTGTATTTTCACCTTTAATTTTAATCAATAAAATACAAGTTTCCCTTTACTCTTTACTCTCTCTCTCTCTAACCATGAAAGCTTTATTCTTTCATCAAACCCGACCTCCCGATTCACAATAATCAATCAATAACACTATCCTACACTAAGTCAAAGGTCCCTTTACGTAAACACATCCTTTCCCGTATGGGATATGCTTTACAATGATGCAAAACACTTAGCTTATGTTGCATCAAGGTGATTATTGAATTCGTCGAGTCGTGGAAATACATGAGTTATGAGATTATGAATACTCGACATTGAGTTACTTGAGATTATAAGTAACCTTTGATTTTCTAATCCTCTTCTCAACCCATAATCATAATTTTCAATTCTTTTCTTCCTTAATGACATTATGATTGTTTCTTAATCACTTCTTTGATTATCCTCCTCACCAAACAAATCCTCCAACCATTTCAAAATCCTTCTAAATCTTATCCCCAACATTCTCTTATATTCCTTGTACTTTCATGTACTTCTTGTCCCCTACATTCCCACACCAAATCTCCAAAACATTCTCTTTACAACATTCCATTTCAACCACTAGGATTTCAACACATCTTCATCTTCTTCATCCAGCCATCCATTTCGAAACCAAATAAACCTTACTCACAAAACACCTCACTTCCCACACCCTTCTCATTTCATCACATGGGTATTTCAATTTTGAAATCAAACCATAGGCTCCCCATCACTTCACTATCCAACTTATCCTTACAAATTCCAACTCATCCATTATACCTCCAACAACTATATTTTTAAATTACACACACTCTCCTCACATCCTTCTCCTCCCTCACACACTAGCCAACTCACTCCCTATTTCTACCACATGCCTATTTCAAATTTGAATTCAAAGGGAAGGCTCTCCATCACATCCCTATCTCATCACTGTTACACAAATCCAACTCATATCCAACCTTATCTTTTTCTCCCTCTCACATTCTAATTCAAATTTGAATTCCCTCTTTAGGCTCCCTTTCATCTCAACCACCCAATCCTTCCAAACTCATCTCAACCCTTCATCTAACCCTTTCTCTTCAAGGATGGAATATTCCCTTAGATGTCCACTTAAACTCAACCATGGCTTCTCTTCTAACCCAACCATGGTTTGTTCTCAACACACTCCCTTCTTAATCTAACCATGCTTTCACTTCTAACCCTACCATGGTTTATAGAACCCTGTAAAAATTTCTTGTAATTAAATCGTTAATAAATAAATAATCCTTCGTTATCGTTTCTAATTCCCATTTTCTCGGAAAAATTTAAAATTTTTCTTATTATATTATTTTGGCGATTTTCACAAAATAATATAAATCACGAAATGACGGAATTAATCCTCGACACGTTACACGAAACTTAAACTTTTCATTTAATCCTAATCCTAATTATATTTATAAAATATAATTAAAATTCACTAATTACCAAATTAACTCAACCGGACCCTTAATTATTTCGGCCCACGCCTATTCTACTATTCATAAGCCCACCAAATCAAGGCCCAACTTCCAAATCTAATTAGTTTTCATCCGATCGACCAAGACCAAAACCCCTCCAAATCACATTGTTTATTTCTAAAACTTACACACGACCCATATATTTTATTTTCTCATCTCGTTAACCTACTAGCCAACAATTAGTGTGTCAAGTCTCACGTTCCTACGTTGAGTGTTGATACGTTTTTAAGAGGCAAAGTATTCGACTCTAGCAAACCCAAATCGATTTAGACTATATTCAAAACTTAACCGTTTTGAATCTAGTTTGTTTCTAATCGTTCCTAATATTATTCCTAAGATGATTCTAAGCTCAAATATTAAAGATGATCATGTATGTTCAAGTATTATACGATTTTGTAAATCGTATATATGGAAAATGGCATGGTCGACATCCATATGAATCATCCCAACATTTCCCCTCTTTTATGCACTCACAAACCACTCTAAACTAATATAATATGTCCATCTATGAGCCTAGTTACTGACATGCAATAGTACGAAGAAGTTACATTGAATTTCTCTACTAAAACGTTATATATTAGTATATATATGTACGTCCTTGCATGCATACTACTCTCATTCACTTCCAATCTTTTTCACTGCAATAATTCGACCTCCAACTCATTCTTACAAGACTTACAAGTAGAGTGGTATTGTATTGGAAGCAAAGAAAGACAATCGGGTTGAAAATATATATATAACGTTTGGGTTATATAGCTTTGACGTGATTTTCTTGTGTTCTTTTCTACCTATCTCGACTCTAGATCACCTCTAAGGTGTTTGTAAGTTTCCTACACTTGTTTTTGATCCATTTCACATGTTAATATATAGTCATGCACATTGTATATTTTGTTTCGAACGTCTACACTTTGCACATGAATCACACGTATATATTTATTTTTAGTACACGAAACGTGGTTAGCCTCTATTTTGGAAGGCCTAGGAATCACGTAGCACACACCATTCACTTTAGTTGTAACGTTTCAAGCATATCACGCATTCATTTTAATTTGTATCCATCGTATGAAATTTAGTATAAAACTTAGTAAATAATTCTAAATTTTCAAGATATAAAACCGACCCAACCATGTCACAAAACCAACGTATAACTTAAAATTTCATTTAACGATAGTACTATATTATTTCACGACGCCATAGACCACCTAGCAAACTAACATTTTCGTGTAAACAACTTGTAAAAATAATCACGTTTTGATATCCTAATCGAACCATTTTGAAATGACATGAACCGGTTTCAAACCAAAACTTGAAACTAAAAATATTAGTTTTGTCGAGTGGGCTAAACTCAAGCCCATTAAGAAATTAAAATCCGTAAGCCCACTGGGCCTATAAGAAATGTTTTTAGAATCATAAAAATGACCCAAAGTCAAGCCCAAAACTTTTTCTATGCCCTCGCCTCCAAAACTCTTAACGGGCCTTTAATTGAAACGTTAATCGGCCCATAAGCTAAAAATTAAGCTTTTGAATAAATAAGCAGTTAAAATAAGCTTGTTATTTAATAAATAAGCTTCGGAAAATTTTTGGAAAGTTTCATAAACATTTTTGCAAAATTGGACTAAAAATGTAACGCGACGACACCTAGAAGGACTAAATGTGTAAATATTGAAAATCAAGGACTAAACCTGTAAATACAGAAATCTAAGGTTAAAATGTGATAAAAATTAATATTAGAAGGTTAGTATTGATTATTGGACAAAGTAGAGGACTATAGTTGAAAAATATATAAAAAGGACTAACGGTGTAACGCAAGTATCGTTAGTGTAAAAATAGTAAAATTGGAAAAGGAGACAAAGACTAAACGTAACTTATTTTTCATTCTTATTTATTTTCTATTTTCGTCAATTTATTTCATATCATGTTTAAACTTTATTTTATTTATATATATATTATTAACTTAACGTTAATAATATATATAACGATATTTTAAAAAGGTTAAGATTTTACTTACGATTAAAAAGGAAAAACTTCGATGGATAATTTTAAAAATCATATTTTGTCATATCATGCATATCACAATATTTTCACTGCACATCATTTTTCGTCATAACGAATATCTAATATTCGTTATTTTCTTTGTAATTACCGAATAGTTTTTGGTCAAGTTCTTAGATAAATTTATTTATCAGGTTGTATTTCGAAGCCGTTTTCATAAATTCGTCCGACTTTATTTTCTTCGTTTTCAGTAATAATCAAGGTGAGTCATAGCCTCACATTTAATTATTTTCAAAACTCCGTGAGGGGGATACATGTTATAAATAGATCGCAAGTATTTTTCTGTATGCTTTCCTGACTGATATATGCCTAAGTTAGCTATTGCCAAAAGACCCTTATTCATGAGCCATTAATCACTGCGGTGAATGCGAATATAATGAATAGATCTATTTAAGGTTTGACAACCTGTCCCATTAATACTTGACGGAATGCCATTACGCATGTGGTTAGTCGTATTAGTCGTGATAATTATATTTGAGTAAAAATAGGAACTGGCAAATCACTTATTACACGAGGGCAAATTTATCATTGATTTGATAAACACCCGCCGTTTACGGTATTTGTTAACGTTTGCGTGTCATGAGACTTAGTGCAATATATGAACTGCAATATCAATGTTTTCAAACTGATTGTATTTTCCAATACAATCTTACTTGTGTATCAAAATGATTATTAAATTCAAACTCTATGATTTCACTTAACAATTTTGTTGACTTTTAAGCATGTATCTCAGGTATTTAGCAGGGGAAGCAAGCATGGAACGGGCGGCAAAAATCTTCAAATCATGTTTACTTTATTTCAATAATGATGTAAAATAAATGATGTTTGATTTAGTTCAAAACATCGAGCTTTTATAATACTCTGATAAGGACCTATTGTATTTCAAATATTTATAAATGAAATTATGTTTTAAAACGTCTCTTCGAGCCGTTTTCTATCATTATGACTTCGATCCTCACCGTAACACCCTAATTTCTATTCCGCTGCCGCATTTCAAATTAGGGGGTGTTACAGATTGGTATCAGAGCCATAGTTATAGAGAACCAAATGTTTTCAAACATTGAACTATAACCGCACTTTCAAATAAATTAAATTTTCATCATATAAATTTTGCCCACCGTGCCTGCTTGCTACAGTACTCTGTAAGTTAATCATTAAGCTATGATATTTTGATTGTGATATGTTAAAATTTTATGATAATAAATGCTTATTCTGCGCTATTTATGAATTGTTACAGTATTGTTTCAATATGAGTATGTTCGACTCCGACTCTGATATTTACGTCGCGTCCGTTACTTCGTCTGTTTATCGTTCTACTTTTGTACCTGACGCTGTTTCCCAAGAAACAGAACCCTTCGAGCAAGACGAAATTGCTACAACGCCTGAAAATCTCGATACTTTTGTTTTATCGACACCATTACCACGTCATGATTTTGATTCATATGCACCCGATCACCTACTCAATCTTTTTAGCCAAACTTACCCATATATTTTTCACCAAAGAGAACCAATCCCTGAGGAAGATATACCTACATCCAGCCGCCTTCGTATTTCTGATTCTATTTCTCCACTTTCACCATCACTACCCTATCCGCCTGGTTTTACTCCCCCAGCTCATATTAATGAAACTGGCGAGAGTGCTAGGATGGAAATTCCCTCTACCCTTTCACCTTCTGTAGTAGTGACGCGATTGGAGCATCACGAAGATCAGATAGACTCACTTCTTCAGATGATTGATTTTTCATCTTTCGATCATTCAGATACTACCCACAACACCTTACATAACCTTATAGCCGATAGGATAGAGTTGCAGCAAGGGTTAGCTCAGATACATTCGGATATCTCTGAGACACGTTCTTTCGCGATATCGTTGCAAAGAGAGGGACAGAACCGTACTTGGGAAGCCCAGCTTGCACACCGAAGAGCAGATACATTGGAAAACATCGTAGGAGATATGAAGATACAACATCATACCGAGATGCAAGAGCTCCGAACTCAGATCTTAGAGATGGGAGGACATGTGAACATACCTAATCATTAGAGGCAGTTAGTATTTGTACTAGTAATAAGGCATTCAAGCTTGCCGCATGTGGCATTTAATAAGCTTGTATCGTTTTGTTATAACAACTCAACTGATTAAGTTATTAATGTTATGCTGTTGGTTTTGATATTACTATATACAAATGTTAACTTATGCTTATGGTTGTTCATGTGTATTATAATTGCATCTAACATATCGGAATGATTATGACTGTTGTATCAAAATAAAAACTACATATGGTGCCCAATTATTATTAAGACTCATAAATATTCTTTTCCCTACTTCACAAGAACCTTTATACAAGTTGTTGTTTAAAATTCTAAATGCTATATTTTTGTATTATTAATAGAAAAATGGAGCATGCAAGTAGCGAAAACTCTAATCCGGAAGTGATCATGACCCCCACTGAGGTTCAAAGAATGATTGCTGAGGGAATATCTGCAGCTCGTGAAGCGGATCGTTTGAATAATACCAATGGTGCAAATCATGAAGCGAATACAATTACTCCACGTAATTGTACTTACAAGGATTTCATGACTTGCAAGCCAACAAACTTCAAAGGAATTAAAGGAGTGACTGAAATGGCACATTGGTTTGAGCATACTGAGACAGTCTTCAAGAGGAGTGGTTGTCCTGAGAATAGCAAAGTTACCTTTGCTACAGGAACTCTTCAAGGAGAAGCACTATCGTAGTGGAACACTACTGTGAATGCTATGGGTCCAGATGAAGCTTTCAGACTTTCGTGGAATGAGTTGAAGAATAAAATGTTGAAGAAGTATTGTCCAAGGATAGAGATTCGAAAACTGGAGGATGAATTTCATCAGCTAGTTGTAAGGTACAATGACTTGAAGACATACGACAGAAAGTTTCTGGAGTTTTCGGTGTTGTGTCCAACTATAGTACCCGATGTTGAACAAGCATTGGAGAAATACGTGGAGGGACTACCACCATCCATTGAAGGAGATGTTACCTCATCGAATCCAAAGATAGTAGAAGAAGCTATGGAGCTTGCACAGAGATTGTTAACCCGGGTGATCAAAAGAGGTTCTACTTTTGTGATCAATGAGCATAAGAGAAGTGCTGACAACCGTGGGAGCAACAATAGCAACAACCGCAGCTACAACAACAGTTACAGTGGTAACCGTAGCTACAGCAACAACAACAATCAAAGCAGAAATCGCAACAGAGATCAACAGCAGAACCGTAGTAATCATCATCAGCAACAAAATCGTCGACAAGAAGCTACCCGAGCTTATGCAGCAGTGCCTGCAGAAAGTAAAGGTTATTCTGGAACTCTACCCCCATGTAACAAGTGCAACATGCATCATAATGGAGCATGTAGGGCTGTTTGTGGCAACTGTAAAAGAATTGGTCATATGACAAGGGACTGTCGAGCGACTGGAGCCAACACACAACCGATAGCAGTAAAGTGCCATGGTTGTGGAGAAGTTGGACATTACAGACCTCAATGTCTGAAATTTACCAATAATGTTGCCAGAGGAAGAGCGTATGTACTTGGTGATGGGAACACAACGCAGAATTCTGATGTTGTTACTGGTACGTTCCTATTAAATCAACAAGATGCTAAGATATTATTTAATTCAGGAGCAGATAAAAGTTTTGTGTCTACTTCGTTTGCCGCAAATCTAAATATTATTCCTGTAGAATTAGATACTATCTATGAAATAGAATTAGCAGATGGAAATATTTTAAGTACCAATACCCTAATCGAAAACTGCACCTTAACCCTTCTAAATAAATCTTTCCCTATCAATATTATGCCCATCCAATTGGGAAGTTTTGATGTCATCATTGGTATGGATTGGTTATCTAAACACCGTGCCATAATAATTTGCGACGAGAAAATCATCCAAATTCCATTCGACGGTGAAACCTTAATCATCCAAGGTGATAAACCTAAAACTTCTTTCAATATCATTTCGTACGCCAAGACGATGAAATACATAAGCAAAGGATGCCATGTATTTCAAATCCAAGTAACGGGAGGAGAAACAAAAGAAAAGAAGAAACAACTTGATGAAGAGCCAGTTGTAAGAGAATTTTCTGATGTATTTCCCGAAGACTTACCTGGAATCCCACCAACTCGTCAAGTAGAATTCCGAATCGATTTAGTGCCTGGAGCAGCACCCGTTACAAAAGCACCATATCGATTAGCACCCTCCGAAATGAAAGAATTATCTGAACAGTTAAAAGAACTATCAGATAAAGGTTTCATTCAACCAAGTTCATCCCCTTGGGGAGCACCAATCCTATTTGTTAAAAAGAAAGATGGAACGTTCCAAATGTGTATCGATTACAGAGAGTTGAACAAACTCACGGTGAAGAATCGATATCCATTGCCAAGGATCGATGATCTATTTGACCAATTACAAGGATCGAGTGTTTACTCAAAAATCGATCTAAGATCAGGATATCATCAATTAAGAGTTAGGGAAGAGGACATTCCCAAGACAGCTTTTCGAACACGATACGGACATTATGAATTTCAGGTGATGCCATTTGGTCTTACCAATGCACCAGCTGTATTCATGGATTTAATGAACCGAGTATGCAAACCATACTTGGATAAATTCGTTATTGTGTTCATTGATGATATTTTAATCTATTCGCGCAATAAAGAAGAGCATGCCGAACACTTAAGGAAAAGTTGTACGCCAAGTTTTCCAAATGTGATTTTTGGATTTCTACCATTCAATTTTTAGGCCATATCATCAACAACAAAGGTATCCATGTAGATCCTGTGAAGATAGAAGCAGTTAAAGGTTGGACGTCACCCACCTCCCCAACCGAGATTCGTCAATTCTTAGGTCTTGCTGGTTATTACCGGAGATTTATAGAAGGTTTTTCAAAGATTGCAAAACCATTGACGGAACTAACCCAGAAAAACAAGAAGTATAACTGGGAAGAGAAGCAAGAGTCAGCATTTCAACTGCTGAAACAGAAGCTTTGTGAAGCACCAATATTAGCATTACCAGAAGGCAATGAGGACTTTGTAGTGTATTGTGACGCATCTCATCATGGTTTAGGTGCGGTACTAATGCAAAGAGACAAAGTTATAGCCTATGCTTCACGACAGCTGAAGAAGAATGAAGAAAACTATACCACTCATGATCTAGAATTAGGAGCAGTAGTTTTTGCTCTTAAGATATGGAGACATTACCTATATGGTACAAAGTGTACGGTTTTCACCGATCACAAGAGTCTACAGCATATACTAGATCAGAAAGAGCTGAACATGAGACAAAGGAGATGGTTAGAATTACTCAATGACTACGACTGTGAAATTCGTTACCATCCAGGTAAAGCGAATGTAGTAGCCGATGCATTGAGTAGAAAAGATAGAATTAAACCTCTTAGAGTTCGATCTCTAGGAACAACAATTCATTCGCCACTCCCCTGCTCAAATCATCAAAGCTCAAATGGAAGCTCTACAAGAAGAAAACTGGAAATATGAGAAAATTGATGGAAGGTCAAACCTGGAAGATCAGGTTGACAGAATGCCAAATAATGAAAAAGAATTTGTGAGAAGAAATGATGGAATGTTATGTTTTAAGGAAAGATATTGGATTCCTCTCTTTGGAGGTATTCGAGACCTTATCATGCATGAATCACATAAATCCAAATATTCTATTCATCCCGGTTCCAATAAAATGTACCAAGATATTAAGAAGAATTATTGGTGGCCAAATATGAAAGCTGATATCGCCGAGTACGTTGGTAAATGTTTAACCTGCTCTAGAGTAAAAGCAGAGACTCAGAAACCATCAGGATTACTCGTGCAACCAGAAATTCCGGTCTGGAAATGGGAACGAATCACAATGGATTTTATTACCAAATTACCAAAGACTTCGACCGGATTAGACACAATCTGGGTTATCATCGATCGATTAACCAAGTCTGCACATTTTCTACCAATCAAGGAAACTGACGAGATGGAAACACTCGGTCAGTTGTATTTTAAGGAAATTGTGATTAGACATGGGGTACCAATATCTATTATTTCTGATAGAGATAGCCGATTCACCTCAAGATTTTGGGAATCGCTACAGAAATCTCTTGGTACTAGGTTAGATATGAGCACCGCCTATCATCCGCAAACCGATGGACAAAGTGAGAGAACAATCCAAACCTTGGAAGACATGCTCCGAGCATGTGTGATTGATTTCGGAAAAGGTTGGGATAGACACTTGCCATTAGTTGAATTCTCGTACAATAACAGCTACCATGCCAGCACAAAGGTTGCACCTTTTGAGGCACTGTACGGAAGAAAGTGCAGATCACCAATCTGTTGGACAGAAGTTGGTGATATGCAACTCACCGGACCAGAGCTAATACATGATACTACTGAGAAGATAGTCCAAATCAAGCAACGCTTGCAAGCTGCTCGTGACAGACAGAAAAGTTATGCTGATGTCAGGAGAAAGCCTATGGAATTTCAAGTAGGAGACAAAGTCATGTTGAATGTTTCGCCATGGAAAGGAATGATTCGTTTTGGAAAACGTGGAAAGTTAAATCCGAGGTATATTGGACCTTTCAAAATTCTGGAGAGAATTGGTTCAGTTGCTTATAAGTTAGAACTTCCGGAAGAACTCAGTAGGGTACACCCTACGTTTCATGTATCCCAACTCAAGAAATGTTTGTCAGACGAAACTCTCGTCATTCCACTAAAAGAGATTAGATTGGACGACCAACTAGTGTTCACAGAAGAGCCTGTGGAAATAATGGATAGAAAGATAAAACAACTCAAACAGAATCGTATCCCCATTGTGAAAGTAAGATGGGACTCTAAGCGAGGACCGACTTACACATGGGAAAGAGAAGATAGATTCCGTGAGAAATATCCACACTTATTTTCATAGAACGCACTTGTTAGATTTCTTAAAATCGAATTTCAGGACGAAATTCAGAATGACAAGTGGGTACTGTAGAACCCTGTAAAAATTTCTTGTAATTAAATCGTTAATAAATAAATAATCCTTCGTTCTCGTTTCTAATTCCCATTTTCTCGGAAAAATTTAAAATTTTTCTTATTATATTATTTTGGCGATTTTCACAAAATATTATAAATCACGAAATGACGGAATTAATCCTCGACACGTTACACGAAACTTAAACTTTTCATTTAATCCTAAACCTAAATCCTAATCCTAATTATATTTATAAAATATAATTAAAATTCACTAATTACCAAATTAACTCAACCGGACCCTTAATTATTTCGGCCCACGCCTATTCTACTATTCATAAGCCGACCAAATCAAGGCCCAACTTCCAAATCTAATTAGTTTTCATCCGATCGACCAAGACCAAAACCCCTCCAAATCACATCGTTTATTTCTAAAACTTACACACGACCCATATATTTTATGTTCTCATCTTGTTAACCTACTAGCCAACAATTAGTGTGTCAAGTCTCACGTTCCTACGTTGAGTGTTGATACGTTTTTAGGAGGCAAAGTATTCGACTCTAGCAAACCCAAATCGATTTAGACTATATTCAAAACTTAACCGTTTTGAATCTAATTTGTTTCTAATCGTTCCTAATATTATTCCTAAGATGATTCTAAGCTCAAATGTTAAAGATGATCATGTATGTTCAAGTATTATACGATTTTGTAAATCGTATATATGGAAAATGGCATGGTCGACATCCATATGAATCATCCCAACATTTCCCCTCTTTTATGCACTCACAAACCACTCTAAACTAATATAATATGTCCATCTATGTGCCTAGTTACTGACATGCAATAGTACGAAGAAGTTACATTGAATTTCTCTACTAAAACGTTATATATTAGTATATATATGTACGTCCTTGCATGCATACTACTCTCATTCACTTCCAATCTTTTTCACTGCAATAATTCGACCTCCAACTCATTCTTACAAGACTTACAAGTCGAGTGGTATTGTATTGGAAGCAAAGAAAGACAATCGGGTTGAAAATATATATATAACGTTTGGGTTATATAGCTTTGACGTGATTTTCAAACCAAAACTTGAAACTAAAAATATTAGTTTTGTCGAGTGGGCTAAACTCAAGCCCATTAAGAAATTAAAATCCGTAAGCCCACTGGGCCTATAAGAAATGTTTTTAGAATCATAAAAATGACCCAAAGTCAAGCCCAAAACTTTTTCTATGCCCTCGCCTCCAAAACTCTTAACGGGCCTTTAATTGAAACGTTAATCGGCCCATAAGCTAAAAATTAAGCTTTTGAATAAATAAGCAGTTAAAATAAGCTTCGGAAAATTTTTGGAAAGTTTCATAAACATTTTTACAAAATTGGACTAAAAATGTAACGCGACGACACCTAGAAGGACTAAATGTGTAAATATTGAAAATCAAGGACTAAACCTGTAAATACAGAAATCTAAGGTTAAAATGTGATAAAAATTAATATTAGAAGGTTAGTATTGATTATTGGACAAAGTAGAGGACTATAGTTGAAAAATATATAAAAAGGACTAACGGTGTAACGCAAGTATCGTTAGTGTAAAAATGGTAAAATTGGAAAAGGAGACAAAGACTAAACGTAACTTATTTGCCATTCTTATTTATTTTCTATTTTCGTCAATTTATTTCATATCATGTTTAAACTTTATTTTATTTATATATATATTATTAACTTAACGTTAATAATATATATAACGATATTTTAAAAAGGTTAAGATTTTACTTACGATTAAAAAGGAAAAACTTCGATGGATAATTTTAAAAATCATATTTTGTCATATCATGCATATCACAATATTTTCACTGCACATCATTTTTCGTCATAACGAATATCTAATATTCGTTATTTTCTTTGTAATTACCGAATAGTTTTTGATCAAGTTCTTAGATAAATTATTTATCAGGTTGTATTTCGAAGCCGTTTTCATAAATTCGTCCGACTTTATTTTCTTCGTTTTCAGTAATAATCAAGGTGAGTCATAGCCTCACATTTAATTATTTTCAAAACTCCGTGAGGGGGATACATGTTATAAATAGATCTCAAGTATTTTTCTGTATGCTTTCCTGACTGATATATGCCTAAGTTAGCTATTGCCAAAAGACCCTTATTCATGAGCCATTAATCACTGCGATGAACGCGAATATAATGAATAGATCTATTTAAGGTTTGACAGCATGTCCCATTAATACTTGACGGAATGCCATTATGCATGTGGTTAGTCGTATTAGTCGTGATAATTATATTTGAGTAAAAATAGGAACTGGCAAATCACCTATTACACGAGGGCAAATTTATCATTGATTTGATAAACACCCGCCGTTTACGGTATTTGTTAACGTTTGCGTGTCATGAGACTTAGTGCAATATATGAACTGCAATATCAATGTTTTCAAACTGATTGTATTTTCTAATACAATCTTACTTGTGTATCAAAATGATTATTAAATTCAAACTCTATGATTTCACTTAACAATTTTGTTGACTTTTAAGCATGTATCTCAGGTATTTAGCAGGGGAAGCAAGCATGGAACGGGCGGCAAAAATCTTCAAATCATGTTTACTTTATTTCAATAATGATGTAAAATAAATGATGTTTGATTTAGTTCAAAACATCAAGCTTTTATAATACTCTGATAAGGACCTATTGTATTTCAAATATTTATAAATAAAATTATGTTTTAAAACGTCTCTTCGAGCCGTTTTCTATCATTATGACTTCGATCCTCACCGTAACACCCTAATTTCTATTCCGCTGCCGCATTTCAAATTAGGGGGTGTTACATGGTTCAACCTTAACCCAACCTCACTCTCCCACTTCCCTCTCACATCATTTGAATTCCAAATTCAAATCTTCCGTCTTTAACATCCACACTTCCTTTCCAAGCAAAGGAATATCCCATAGCATATTCTTTATCTCTTCTCTATGCCATGTGAGGAATACCCATTCTACCCCTATCCAATTATCCTTTCTACTCTTCTTTCTTTGATAATTGGTTTCTTTTAAACACTTCACAAAACATTTTTACAAAATGGCTATTTGAGTTGGTAGACCTTAAGAATGAATAATGATAAGGTCTAAATGTGTGAAGTACAATTGTGGGTTAAACAAGGTTGGTTATTTGCAAGACCAAGGTCCTTTAAGTAAGAATTCACCAGATATGCTGGCGCGCTGCTGGCGCTCTGACGCGCCAGCCTCGGTAAATTTTTACCAACTTGGGATCTTGGCCTATAAATACCCACCCTTTCCTCTTGTATTCCTCACCCATTGCCATTATTCTTTCTCTCTATATTCTTTCTCTCTAATCCTCTAATTCCTTCTTGTGTTCTTGATCTTTCACATAACATTCTTGAAAGAACACATCTCCTTGCAAGGGAAGAATCACAAGAACCTAATCCACTCTTGTGATTGTGTCGAGGGTGTTCTATCTCTGTACCCTTTCTACTAGAATCGACACTAGGTTAGGTTAGGGCTTGATTAAACAAACAAACACTTATTCTTTCAATTTGTTTGTAGGGAAAGTCTTGTGTCTTAGTGACCAAGCCTAGATCATTGGGGATCTAGTTGGGGTTTGATACTTCCGGTGGGAAGTCATTATAGTGGTCTTAGTGACCTTAGTGGAAGTCGAATCGCGAGATTCTTTTGGGTGGTTTCTGAGGGCGGAATACCGTCGGGAGTAGCTCCTTCTTTGTGAGCATCGATATTAGAGAATATCGGTGGAGTGAAGTTGTAACGGTTTATAGTCTACTGAAAGAATAATACTTAGTGAATATTATCGGTGTCGTGGTTTTGCTACTGAACGTACGGATGATATAAACCCCCCAACATGAACCAGTATATATCGTGGTGTCTCTTTATTTGCTTTATATACTTTGGTTGTGTTTGTGCTTGTTGGATTCTTGTACAACCACTTGATGATCTTTGAGGCTTGAAGTCTTTTAACTTTGAAGAAGTAAAAAAGACCGTATTCACCCCCTCTACGGTTCTACAGAATACATTTTTTGTATGGGTTTTCTAACTTGTGCCATGGGGGCATGGGTTTAGAAGCATTAATTAAACATAATTATTTCTTAAATTAAATTCATCTCCATCTAAAATGATATTAAACTTAGAAAGTGAAATTTTTTTGGAAAATAATAATATCTTTAATTATGGTTATTTTAGTTCATCAATGTTTTAAACATGTACCACGTGGCACATTGTAGAAAATCCCATTTTGTGTAATATTATGGATCTTTATTTTGTGTGTTAAATATTTGCATGATTCTATATCTTAAATATTTGCATGAAACTTTTCCAATATTTGGTTGTTTATACGCTTCATAACATGGATTAGACGTAGTAAAATAAAGAAAAAGAGGGTTCGCTTCGTAGTTCTTTCGTATACTTTGTAATGATGTAGGTCTAGAAAATGTATAGTTTTAGTAATAGTAAAGACCCGTTTGGTTTGTATATGGGTTTAGGATTTGGATTTGAATATGGATTAGAATTTGGATTTTGGTTTAATGTTGGCGAGAGAAAATAATTTTATATGTTAAATGTATAAACTAAAATAAATATTGTTTGGTTTTTTGAACTTTTAAAAAAGAAAATAATAATAATAATAATAATAATAATAATAATAATAATAATAATAATAATAATAATAATAATAATAAATTGACAAAATATATTATATGTGGATGTGTTATGAGGTCTTTTCTTGTAGCTGGTACAGTCATAGGTTTTTCCTGATTCATTCTATCCTTCCGGGGCCAGAACTTCTTGTTTCAGAAGGTGAATCTATCAAATTGGATCAACCATTGACAAGTAATCATAATGTGGGCGGATTTGGTCAGGAAGATGCAGAAATAGGGATGGCAACGGGGCAGGTTTGGGGCGGGGCGGCAATCCTCATCCCCAAACCTGATTATCAAAGTTCTCCCCAAACCCTGCCCGATACCCATCTGGGATCTAATCGGGGCGCCCCGTCGAGGAGCGATCCTCCTCTAAACCCGCCTCGTATTAATCGGGGATCTTATTGGGGTGTCATCTTTGGTGCAATTTTCGACCAAAGCCGTACTATTTCGCATTTATTATT
Source organism: Artemisia argyi (assembly GCA_030686995.1). NCBI lineage: Eukaryota > Viridiplantae > Streptophyta > Magnoliopsida > Asterales > Asteraceae > Artemisia > Artemisia argyi. Next base: position 109,512,026 of record CM060686.1, on the reverse strand, counting down.
ATTTTTAGACCATTAGCAATAACTTGAAGAATTAAGAACTTATTAATAATAAATTACAAATAAGCCTTATTAAGTTTTCAATGATAATATTATACATGAATAATGATAAATTATATCGCCAAAAATTAAAACTTAAAAATATGACACTATACGAGTTTCTATAGTCATAAATTTGTAATATTACAAAAAAATAATAATAATGATAATAATAATAATAATAATAATAATAATAATAATAATAATAATAATAATAATAAATAACAATATTAGAGTAATATATTTTTATTACGTAAATACTAAAATATACTATATAGGTATAAATATATTTGTATATAAGTATTTATTATTTGGGCGGGGTGAGGTGGGGCGGGATTCCCCGCTCCCTGCCCCAAACCCGATTAAAATGCCCTTTTAAGCCCCAAACAATGTGTACTTGCATGCATTGTAATCCATGTAAAGTAAAAAATAAATAAAACTGTCAAAGACTAATAGGATAATTATGTGCGTTGTTACTCTTTTATCATCTATTAAAATACATTAAAGTATACAATGCTATGAGAAAAAGAAAAATTATAGTTTGGGTAAAGTACATAGAATAACAACGTACTTTCTCAATTTTACCGAGATGAAACACTTACTTTTTTATTAACATTTATGCCAACGAAACTTTTAAATATTGTTCTAAGGTGAAACACTTACTTTTTTATTAACATTTAAACCAATGAAACTTTCAAATATTGTTCTGAGATGAAACACTTTTTTTCAACGGTACTTTTGTTGATCTCAAAACAATATTTGAAAGTTTCGTTGGCTTAAATGTTAATAAAAAAGTAAGTGTTTCACCTCAGAACAATATTTGAAAGTTTCGTTGGCTTAAATGTTAATAAAAAAGTAAGTGTTTCATCTCGGTAAAATTGAGAAAGTACGTTGTTATTCTATGTACTTTACCCTTATAGTTTTAGTATATGCCAATAGCGAAGAGATCAAGTAAAAAAAAAAAACTAAAATAAGAATAAAAAAAATTTTCTAGCCACACATTTGAATATACTACAAACTTAAGTAAAAAGTTAAAAATTATGTCATCTTAAATGTCACTTTTGCAAATATCCTAATATCTATAGTCTAAGCGAAAATGTGATCGAAAGGGCTGACTTTGAATGAAGTGAACGCAGAAAAAAAATAAAAAGAAACCATTATTGAATTCAAACTAAATAAAAAAAAACTGACGTCTTAAGTAGCCATATATTCAATCTTCACTGTATTAAAAAAGTGTTATAATATGACTACTGTTCCAAGTTGGGGTACACTTGAATATAAAATATTATTATAACTATATATACCTAGAAAAAAATAATGCAAGTGATGCAACTACTCATTAGCAACTTCTATAGACCAAGTATACCACACGTCATGATAGTACACCTTTCTATTACTAGTTACTTCCCATCATTTTCGAAAATACTGTATGATTTACACAACAATTAGTTGTTTTTGTTTTTCGAAAGACAAATTAACAATTTCACGCTAGATACACCGCAAATCTACACCGGAAGACTTGAATTCACAATCTTGAATAACATTTTCACATCACATGAGATAACGTCATGCTACAAGCAATTTGGTTATTTGGGAGTAGTATTTTGGTTTAATAATTTAAGTAGTAAGTAGTAACATTAATCAGAGTGAGAAAATGAGAATAAATATTATGCATGACTTGCCAATTTATTAACATAAGTTTCACAACAAAAATTGGACATTAGATGTCTATATTTATGCAAGAGAATGTTTAGGTTGCGTTTAGTTGAGGAAAATACCTATTTTTCATAAAATATTTTGTGGAAAATAAGAAAAACGGATATCGCGTTTAAAAAAGCGTTTTCCAATAAAATATTTTGCAAAACACAAAATCTTTTATTTTCTAACTTAACAAGGAAAACTACAAAAACACATTTTAGTTATTTTCATTGTTTTTTTTGTAACCCACAACCTAACTCCCTTTTTTGAAAATAAAAAATACAAATATCACCTAAACGCGTTTTTCATATTTTCAAATGTTTTGAGAAGATAAATTTTGTTTCCAAATTTTTACAAAACTAGAGATAGAAAAAAAAATAAAATAAATTTTTTTCTCCAACTAAACGCACCCTCAATATTGCATTTTAATTAAAAGGGTTAATCATTTGAAAATATATAATATTTGCCTTTTTCTTCTTATTGTATGTACGAAACTTTTTTTTTTATTGTGTATATTTTGTGAATATTTTACCTTTTTTTTTTTTTTTAATTTAAAAAGTAAAATGGTTATTTTACATGGTCAAATAGTTATAAAATATACACAATAATCAAAATTTAAAAGTTTAAAATAAGAATAAAAAGTTCAGTACATACAATAATAAAAAGTGATGAGTATTTCATAAGCTTTTTTCCCTCTCACTTTCTTCACAAATACGTATTCATACCATGACTATTATTACACCATGACTACTGTTATGCGCGAATAATCGTCTTGTGTGTTTTGAAATATAAAAGATAGATTTTGGGATAAGCTAAATTTAAACTACTCATACTAAACGTCTCATTTGACTTGACCAAGTCAATAAAAATAATAGATGAAAAGCTGAAAACAGGAAATAGTACAAGGTATTAAAATGAAACATGCTTTAGAAAACCAAGTACAAAGAAGAAGACCAACCCGATGACTAAGACTGTTCTCCCGCTAAAAGTCTACCAAGTCTTCGGCTACGTTAACAACCACGAAATTTCTCAAAAGTTGAGGCTCCACTTTCATCTTAACAAATTCCATCAATTAATTTGATCATATTTCACCCATCATTATCTTCTTCACTTTCATCTTCATCTGAACACATTGTAAGTTTTATTCTTTCATTTTATATCATCTCTTTTACTTCTTGCATGTTTCCAAATATAATCATTATGCTAAGAAATCTAGATAAATGATGGACTATTGGTGCTTTTTTATTTTAAAAAATGGGTTTCTTTATGCTATGAAGTTTTAGTTTTATGATCACAAGTTTGTTAGTTAGTTATTACTTATTAGTTAGCTTAATTATCTTGAAAACATGTTTTCAGAAAATATGGTGACAAAAAAGTTTTCCTTTGTGTAATTTCTATAATTTTGCGGTTCATTTTAATACAAACGTAGATGATAAATAAATAAACTAGACCAGTAAATAAATTCTGTAAATAGATCATATCTATTATTGAATTAGCTTTTTGTTGATTAGGATTTTTAAGAAAGGACATGCTTATAAATAAATGAGATATATATGTTCAAGCTATATACGCTAATAGCCTAATACTAATAAAAAAAAATTATTTGATTGTTACATTTAATTTAAGTAAGCTAGATATATAATATACTGCATATATCTTTATAGCATAGATATGAATTTGTAATTAAAGTAAGTAATATTGTTTGTCATTAGAATGATTTTATATTAGTTTCCTAAATTTTCATATAATTGGTCAATTTCATCTATAAATATTAGCTCATTTTGCAGTTTTCATCTCCATCATCCCATGTTCCATTGTTTTGCACTACCTGTTTGTTGATCAAGTTATATATATCGTCGAAATGAAGCTCAAACAAGAAAGATATGTAAGGTAGTACTATGGTATCTCAGTTCTTATGGATGAATTTATTTATACATATTTTTGAATTGATATATGTTCAAGGCCTAATTAGTAACAGTACTGATCACTGATGGTGGATGTCTCTTGCAGGTTTAAAGGTGTCACGAGTCCGGAACAATCTTATCGTTATGATCAGAAAAATCAGACAAAATATGGACTTTATCATACAAAAATTAAGCCATCTTTAAGCTCAATAACTGATACAGTCCGAACAGGATTCATGCAGGCTCGAGAAAGAGTTGAGGGCTTAAAAAGCTCACCAATTTTCCGTCGGTCGAACGATAAACCAACAAAACGGGTCGTTGCAAAGCATAAAATATTAGACCCACAAGGACCTTTTCTTCAAAAGTGGAATAAAATATTTGTTCTCATTAGCATTATCGCGGTATCTTTAGATCCATTGTTCTTCTATATTCCTGTCATTGATAGTAGTCAAAAGTGCCTTGATATGGACAATAATATGAAGATCATTGCTTGTGTTTTTCGTACTTTGATCGACGCTCTTTATATCCTTCATATAATCTTTGAGTTTCGTACTGGGTTTATTGCTCCTTCATCTAGAGTGTTTGGAAGAGGTGAACTGAATGAGGATCCTCATGCCATTGCTAAACGATACTTAAAATCTTACTTCTTTGTTGACATATTGTCAATTCTTCCACTTCCGCAGGTATCATTATAGAAGTACTATGTTTTGCTATAGCAGAACTGATGATTTTTATTTGATAAAAGAATGTTGTTAGTTTGGTTAAGTTTAACATTTGTGTGCATTATACAGGTGACACTTGTGTTCATCATACCGATGAGTAATGGACCAATTTCTTTAGTTACAAAGGATTTACTAAAGTTCGTGATATTTAGCCAGTATATCCCACGATTTATTAGGATGATTCCACTTTATAAAGGAGTGACAAGGACTTCTGGCATATTTACCGAAACCCCATGGGCTGGAGCTGCTTTGAATCTCTTTATATATATGCTAGGAAGTCATGTAAGATTACTATTCTCTTCTACAATAACATTGTTTTAGCTTGTGGATCAACTTGTCTATAAGATATTTGCTGGTTTCAGCTTGCTCTTTGTCTGCACATAAACAGTTTTTGCACTAATTAAATAAGAAAAGAGCCATAGTCCAATGCCAACTTACATAATTGTGTGTTAACTAACTTTCTTTGGTGCCTTTAACATATTTACCCTCTAATGAATTAAAGGGTCTCGGTTTTGTATTGTCCCTTACAGTTTTGCGACAAAGTATTGGCTCTGAACAAGTTTTTCATTTTTCAGGTATTTGGATCATTCTGGTACTTATTCTCAATAGATAGGCAAGACGACTGCTGGCGTGAAGCTTGCAAGGATAATAATGGTTGTGTTGAAAAGTATCTATACTGTTCAGAAGGTCTTCGTACGGGGGATTATTCATTTCTCAATAGAACTTGCACGCTTCTTAAACCAGAAGAAACTAAAAATTCATCAAATTTTGACTTTGGCATATTCAGTGATGCTTTCGAGTCTCACATTGTAGAGACCAAAGTTTTTCCAAAGAAATTCATGTACTGCTTTTGGTGGGGTTTGAGAAATTTAAGGTTTGTATATCATCCATGATAAAATTCTGTTCTAGACCTTAAAACTTCATTGTTAAACTAAATATCTTTGTTCACAATCTTTCTTCAGCTCACTTGGTCAAAACCTCAAGACAAGTACTTACGAATGGGAGATCCTATTTGCTGTCTTCATAGGCATTGTTGGATTGGTCTTATTTACATTTCTTATCGGAAATATGCAGGTATAGTCTTTTTAAATGTTCACGAAAACAGGACAATGTATCCACTAGGCTTATTTAACTCAATGGTCAAACTTGCTAATTTCATAAAAAAGATATATTTGTGATGCAAAGATTGCTCAGTTCCAGATGAATGTATACACGTTAATCATGAATTGAACTACATAAATTAAGTATTTGTATGTCTAGTTCATTCTGTTATGGTTATTGAATACTTTACTTTTTGGTTCAACAGAAATATCTACAATCAATGGGTATAAGAGTAGAAGAAATGAGGGTTAAAAGGAGGGATTCGGAGCTATGGATGTCGCACCGTATGCTCCCTGATGAGCTTAAGCAGCGTGTCAGACGTTATGAGCAATACAAATGGCAAGAAAACAGGGGGGTAGATGAAGAATCTATCATTCATAACCTCCCAAAGGACTTGCGAAGGGACATTAAGCGTCACCTCTGCCGACAACTACTTCTAAAAGTCAGTAACACTTCTTTGCTTCTTCTAATTTTGTGTTTAATAATATAATTTCTCCGTAGATAGATAGTACATTAGAAACTTTTAAAAAAATATCATAAATTATGTTTGTTTATACAAATTGACCACTAATTTTGCAAACCTACTTTACCAACTACTTATGTTTTTTATGCACCCCCGACTTCTTTTGCCAAGTTTGACTTTTTTTATTAACGTTAATTTCATATTTTGAAAAACAGGGTAGTTTGCACAATAAATTTGCAAAATGATAGAAGCATATTTGGTATAACACAAATTTTCAATTGAAAAAGATAGAGACAACTGTAATATAGCTATCTTGATTTATTTTTTCTTTATTAATTACGTTTATCTTAAACTCAGCATAATAAGAAATAAACTTTTGGATTCAGGTGCCGATGTTTGGAATAATGGATGATCGATTGTTGGACGCTATGAGCGACTGTCTGAAGCCAGTTCTTTACACAGAGAATAGCTACATAGTTCGAGAGGGTGATCCAGTGGATGAGATGTTGTTTGTTATGCGTGGTGAGTTGGTAACGATGACTACAAATGGTGGGAGAACTGGTTTTTTTAACGCTAGTAACCTCACGGCAGGGGACTTTTGTGGAGATGAACTTTTGACTTGGGCTTTGGATCCTAATGTATCTTCAAGTCTTCCACTTTCAACGAGAACAGTTAGGCCTGTTACGGATGTTGAAGCTTTTGCTTTAAAGGCTGATGACTTTAAGGTTGTAGCATCACAGTTCAAGCGTCTACACAGCAAGCGCCTACAAAGCACTTTCAGGTAATAATAACTCACAATCTCACCATTGTAGTAGTGGTGGTATTAAAAAAAAATCTCAAGTTTTTGATGACTGATAAAGGGTCAACCTTTGGATTGTTTATTATGATGCCAATAGATCCATTTTTTGGCCATGAGGTCGGATCGCATCTAGATCAAGACTCCCACCCCATTGACAGGCCTAAATAGGATATAAGATTCTTCAACTGCTAGATTTTAAAACAATTATAAAATGTGCAACTAATATGACATGGCATATGCAGGTACCACTCACAGCAGTGGAGGACATGGGGGGCATGTTTTATACAGGTTGCATGGCGTAGACACCAAAAAAGGAAGCACGAAGCAGCGTTGTGGGAGGAAGAAAAGAGACTTCAGGATGCATTAGCAAAGGGTGGTGAAACCTCCTCCTCAAGCCTTCGTGCCACTATCTATGCCTCCAAGTTCGCCACCAATATGTTACATAAATTAAAGAGAAATCGTTCACAGGCTCCTAAATTAATGCCACCAACCCTCCTGCCACAGAAGCCGGTGGATCTTGATTTTAGTGCTGAAGATGATGCATAAGGTACAGATTATAGATATACCTTCTCAGAGTATTTTGTGAAAAAGTCTGAAGATTTCTTTCCCCCATAGGTTTAGTTGATATTATGTACAGTTATGCTTAATTTCAGCAAGGTGTTTTTGGATATTTTAAAAGTTTATAAGAAGTAATTTTCTTCCCATTTTCGTTATACTCTACCTTGTTAAGATTTTGGTATATCACTCCATAGTATCATCTTACAGGCATTATCCAGATCATTTTACATTATGAATGTTAACATTCTTGTCCTAATTTTTTCAAATGCCATAAACCAAACTCAGCTTAGTTAACCCAATCTTTTAATGACATTAATGTAATGGAAATTGTGAAGCAGAACTGATGTACATTTTCAAATGTAAGAAGGAGGACGTTACAAGGGTGGTTCAACTTTGACACACGTGGTACGGATGAAATTTTGACAAAGCACATGAAATGGGTCAATTTGAGTTAGATATTTTATCTTTAAGAGGTCAATTTACATTGATCATTTATAACTTTTTGGAAAATGGTCAAATTTTTTGACCCATTACCTGAAATGGGTCAATTTGGGTTGTATTTTTTTATCCTCAATTGGTATGATTACATTATCATTTATATCTTTAAAACAAAATGGTCAAAAAGTATTCGCCAACCCAACCACACCATGCACTGTTTTGATCTGTACTAAAAATCTCCAGACTGACCCGATCAAACACACCAACCTAGGTATATTTCCACCTCGATCGTATGTCATTTCTTCTCTATAGAGAGACCATTTTCAAACTAAACCTGGTTTTAGTTTCTTGGCAAAAAGATAGTGATATCTGCTGCTCCAATACTTGCCCTAACTCTTAATGCCTTAAAAAAGGGAACATTCATGACAACAAATTTGCTCACCATATGAAGTCGAAACTTTGTTTCATATCTTAGACAATATACAAATTTTTATAAGATTAGCATTGGAGCACATAAATGTACATTCTTTCATCTCAAAAACAAAAAACTTTTGTTAATATTGTCATTGATTCAATGCATTCTATAAAAATTGTAAGAACTAACAGATTGAAATAAAAATACTGTTTGTTTCAATAACATATTTATTTAGAATCCAAAAGAGATGAATACACACTGACATACTTTGTTTCCATGTACATATAAATGAGTTGAAGACACACGTTATGAACGATTAAAACTCTTTCAAGCTTGAACATGAGATAAAATAGATAGCATAAGATTGCTGGCACCTTAAAAAAATAACTATCATTTAATAGTCTAGCTTTTCAAGGATTAAAGTCAAAGAATATTAATGGAGCATCTTGATTATCTCTGGCTTTTATACATACCATCTACCACATTCTGCAAAACGGCAAAACATAATTTTAAACGTTATGAATGTTAGACATGTAGCACCTTGAACCAGTATACTTCAATTATTTCTGGTTTGACAAATATATTTATATCTCGTTTCTCGAATGCTTATTGACTAGGGATTTGAATCTTCAAACAATACAATCAGCATTCACCGGAATGTCTTATGAGGCAAGTTTGAATCTTTTTCTTGTCAGATTGGTCAACCATTGTTGTTCTTTGTCATATAAAAGAAGATTTTTCTGTTAATTAACACATTTTGGAGACTAAAAGCTAACCTGGTAGTATTTAAGGAACTGAGGTCTCTTCTTCTTGAATGTTGGAGTGAGCAGATCACGGTCCATATCAAATGGTGTAGGGTCAAGGTGAACCGCTTTAACGAACTCAAAACCCTTTAACTGGCAAAACGACTCAGATTATTTTTTTTTTTTTCAACATTTCATAATTCATACAGACAACAAAGAGGAAATAGAAATAACACCTTCTTCTCTTTAGCGATACTCGTTAGCTCTCCGAGAATATATGCATTTGCCTTCGGATTTTTACAGATAGTACAATAATCACCAGCCACTTTATTTTCTGATGCCCAATTTTCGAGTAATTCTTTGTTTGGGTTGACAACAGCAACAACAAAGGACTCGAAGCTGTTGCCATATATCCATATCTGAAACAAATAGGGATTCGTCATTTGTAAATGCATCCCTTAAGAATAAGTAAATGACATAGATGCTATTTAAAATGACAGAAAAGAATTACCGAATCAACACTGGGAACAAGCGAGAATATGCTTTCCAAATACTCAACTGAGACATATTCTCCTTGTGACAGCTTAAAAATATTCTTCTTTCGGTCAATAATTTTCATGCTTCCATCCGGTTGCCACTCACCAATATCCCCTGACACATAGTTTTAGCCTAAGCTGTCAAGAAGATGGTTTACTTAGAAAAATTACCAGCAGACTGTTTAACAAACCTGTGTAGAGCCATCCATCTACAAGCACCTCTTTGGTGAGGTCTTCACGTTTGTAGTATCCTGAGAACATTGAAGTTCCACGTAACAGTATTTCTCCTCTCGGAGTTCTAGCCAGGGCATCATATCCCATATCCGGGACCGACATTAAGCATACATCCACATTTGGCAATGGAGGCCCCACCGTACCACTCATTGATAATGCATTTGGTTGCGCAACAAATGCACCCGCACAGGTTTCTGTTAAACCTATGAAAAGACATACAAAGACAATATTTATACCACTAATCTTCAATTTCTAAGCGATAAATTGTTATCATATCTATAGTCAGGCTACATGTGAAATATAGTGTATTCTTCTATACCATATCCTTGAAGAACATGAGCACATGTCACCACTCTTAAAAAAGTTTCCACAGAAGCAGCAAGAGGTGCTGCTCCAGATAGAATGAGACGTATATTTCCTCCAAGACCTTCTTTCACCTATTTCATTAGATAGATAAATGCATGTTAAAAAGAAAGTAAGCATAATGAAAAAGTGATCTAAATACATGATTTGGCCGTATCTGTCCATCTCATCACCTTATTAAAGATAATCTTGTCAAACATTGGTGCTGCCTCTTCATGCTTGTATCCTCTACTCATGTTATGCAGTTTGCTGTAAATCAAAGCAAGTTGTGGTTCGATACATATGTAAAACAAAAGATTCTAACAATTTGTTTTCCAAGTAATGGTATGAATAAGTTCAAAAGTTTATAGGGGTGTTTTCTAATTACTGATATTTAGGCATTGGAATGATTGTATTTGTGAACATATAAATAATTTCTCAAACTGCATTTTAGCTAGAGATGGACAAATTTTTCAGTGTATCCCTCTTTGACATTTTGAGAATACTCTTTGTATATTTGATTTATAAACTACGTCCAAACAAATGCATAAGCTATCAGACACCTACATGTATGAATGGTCTAATTAAAGTGAAAGACTAGGAATCTGTATGTGCAAGCACGAAAAGAATACTCACTATGCATAGGCAATGTTAAACAAAGAATAATTGAGCAAACCGCCTGAAGAGATCCTCTTTATTAAACCTGAATAAAGTGGGCCACAAAGAGGTCTGATTTATAGAAAATCATGAGGATATACCTATTCAAATGCGTTAGCAACTAGAAAGAGAGAAAGGCTCAGTCCTGCTGTATAGTTTACGACATCGATCATGAAATACTGGAACACTCTTTCAATTAGTTTATCTGATGGGCTTATGACCTTATTGGAACTTAAAAAACCACGCAATTATGCTGGATTATGAGTTACAAGCTTATTAACTCGAGCTTATGAACTTTAATAAGCTATAAGCTCAAGTTGATAAACTCATAATTAAGCCATTAAAAATGAGGTAATGGTAAAGCATAACAAAGCAATGGTTTTTGTACTTCGGTGTGCACTTTGCAATACTGATCATATATACCTGAATAGATTCTGTCTAGTACACGGGGAACAGCACAAAAGATGGTTGGCTTTAGCTCTTTGAGATCATCCATCAATAATTTGATGTCCTGATAACGGGTATTAAAATAAATGTCACATCAGGATACATAGGCATGCGTGTATACATTACATATAATATACGGATTTTCCTAAATAACTCTCTATATATGCATGTGCAAAACATACAATATTAAAAATTTCTCCATTCTATTATGACTTACCCCACGCCAAAATCCTATTGAGGCACCAATAGAAATGAGTAATTCCTCAGTGACCCGATCAAATATATGGGCAAGAGGTAGGTAAGAAAAAAATACATCGCTCACTTGGAACTGTAAAGAAAAGAAGGAAACAATAAGTAATGTTTAGAACTACATCGGCAAGTTATGATGAAACAAAAGTATGCCTGTATACGATTACATTAAGAAAGGAAAATAACGTTAACCCAATTTAACGCATAAACAAGAAACTTCAGTTGTGTGCTTACCTCTTCATTCATGCTCTCTAGGTGATGATGTACTGCACACAAAATGGAAAGCATGCTTTCATTGGTTAGTATTACACCCTTTGGTTCGCCAGTGGTTCCACTAGTGTACATGATGGTACAGATATCACTTCTCATCTTTGATGGCAGATCAAAAGATTCCTTGGATCCCTTTCAATATTAAGAAAGTAACCTCGTGAGCTTTATATTAGTAAAACCACACGCTAATGGAAGAAATCATACACGTGCATGAGGAATTATAGAGCATTATAAATAAACACAAAACATGTCCTACAGCAGTCCTAATCTGTGAAATAGTACCAATGCAAGTGAACAAGCAAGCCAACTATATGTCCTATCCTCTCTTTACCAGTGGGTTTGCTAAAAAGACTTCCAGTGCATATGCCTTTGGCACTTTGACTTTTACGTGTATTGTTTAGTCCGAAAGATAATAAAAGTTAAAAGGTTCACTTTAACGTTATTGTTATTTGGTGGGAAAATGATACTGTTACATATAGAATTACGAATATCAAAGCTTGCACTAAGAAAGAAACATAAGTTAAGGAGTAAGTTAACTATCAGTTTATGTGAGTCGAACATGTTACTACTGCTTACAATCAGAGCTTACCAGATTCAAAAACTCTTTCCAAGAATAAATTTCCAAACCATATTTTTCAGCCAGTAGTTTCTGCTCGCCTGTGATCGCGCCAAAGCTCACGAGAGCTATATAATAACAGATAGTATTAGTCCATGAGCAGACCATAAATAACTTCAGATAAGCAGACTAAGGAAACTCACTTTTTAAGTACTTTCCGGCATCCGGAAATGTCTTCAATACCTGTAAACAATGAAAAACTATCTTATCAGACACCGAAAAACAGAGCAACATAGCATTTATAGAAATTGATAGTATACAACGTTGATCAGAAAGAATATAAAACAAAGGCAAACATCACAACTTTTCCTAATTGCCACATATATGTAATTGGATGAATGCTCACAACCTACCTCAGATATTTTAGTTTCTTCTGCAAATATAATAGAGACTTCCGCATGACATATGATGTATTTCACTGCACCGGCACCTGAAGAAAAGTTGCTGAATGTCATATTACTTGGTTCTGATATTTTTCAGATCAACTACAGATTCAGTTATCAAAAATTGCTAACCCAGCCTCATATACTTTCTCCAAAGTATTGGAGGTATTATTTCTCAACATTATGACTCGATGCTGATTTTGCTACCTTAAACGGGTTAAGAAATGCAGTTGCTACATAAAATTAATCCACCGAGGTTAACCTTTTGCATTACTAACAGAGACAGGACATGCTTTTTCAGAAGTGCAAAGTATACACTAGTCGCTAATGATCATAATTATCAGTATATTGTAAATGGTTTTATTAAGTTTAATGATACAAATAAAACATACCTAAAGTGTCGTATAAAGGGACACAATGAAGGCCATAAGCATTACATGTCTGCAAATGATTTAATGCAAACAATTAGATATCCTTGCAGAAAAAAACTTCAAAATATCGAATGTAAGTGGATTACAAGTCGCTATTGCAGAAATATGGAGGTCACTGACAAGAACATATAAGATGTATGATGTCATAATAGTTACCTGCATGCTTACAACCCATTTTGTGCAGTTTACACCATATATTCCACATCGTGACCCCTGAACATAAAGAACAATAATGGTAAGCTGACGTGCCTAATCCTGTTAAACGTTAACTGACATTGAGCCAAACGGTAATGCGGTGAGCAGAAGCTGGTGCCAACAGATTTCCATACATTAAGAAATGCAAATAAATGATATTATAGATATTACTTACTTTGTTAATTCCACGACTGCAGATAGAATCTACAACCTTCAATACGGTGTCATATACTTCCTTATAAGTTAACCACACATATTTACCAGCCTGAATAAATCGCAAGCCAATCGATAAGATTAAATTCTGAGAAATCAATCATCACAGAAATTATGTAAATTAACAAGACTAATACCTTGCCATCAATGATCTCCCGCTTGCCAAGCATTCGATTGTTAGGATATTTCTCCACTGATGAACTGTGAAAAAATAGAATACAGCAGCGCGCTTAAAGGCACCATGAACATTGTATCCAACTCTTTTTACAAAAACTCAATTTTCAGATCCAAAAGAATGGGATAACAGAAATTTGGCACAAATTAGAGTTGAAATGCTGTAACTCGTACTAAAGCTAGCTGCATCTTTAGCACAACTGACTATTCGTACCATAAATCAATTAATATCAACAAAATCGGTTTTTAAAAACTGGTAGAAATCCAAGCACACATGATATAAGGTACAACTTTGTAGTGTGCAAAGTAATTCTAGTGATCTATAAATAACCACGCAATATTTGTAGCTTTCGTACTAAACTAATTATGGTTTAAGATGATAAGTTTTATAAAAGTTCAAGTAACAACATGGGAAACCCATCGGGAAAGACATATACATTAATACATGAATATCAAAATGAACCCGTTTAGCACAAGATCAGTACACAAAGAGAAAACGAATAAAAGAACTAGCTAGGCATACCAGAAAAGATCCCAGCAACTGTGAACACCATTAGCAAGTGGTCGGAATCCATCTTTTACTAGCACATTGCGGTAAACTGGGCCAACGGATGGCTTACTACCCTTTGCTTCTTTTGGTTTTTCAATTTCTACTATATATCTCTTCATACCCATGCTTGTATGGTTTTCAAATTTTGGCTAGAAATAGAGTGTTGTTGGCCTATAACAACTAGCTCATGCAAAACTGGAACTCTATAGTTCCAGAATTTAAATAAATGTTACAAATAATTATTTCACGAGTAGGTCAATAAAACGAAAACAGATACAAACTATTTTTGGTTTTGTTAACGCAAGATGGTGTTAGCTTTATATGATTTGAAGCATTACTACTAGTTATGATTGGTTTAATTGAGTGGTCCTATATCTACATTTCTATACAACATTATTTTAATTTGTGAGCTTTTATGGGAAAAAATTGAATTTTACATCACGTGTCTCTCTTTATTCGGCTATTATTGAATTCGATCTTACATGACAGCTTGATTTTCTTTATAGACCTAAATCTCAATACAACCTGTAAAAATTTGTATTGAAGATAACTACTCCTTATAACGTGCATTCTCTAAGCAGGTCGTCTTCAAGGGGCATGTCTTTCTTCCTTGTAAGTTTCATGGACAACTGTACTTTTATTTACACATAACACACTATAATACAGTAGGTGATCAGTTGGAAAAACTGCTTGACTCTTAATCTGGAGGTCAAGGGTTTGATCCTCACTCCCTACAAAAAGGCTGGGGTCCTTTTCTACCTTTATTAGAACCGGAAGCAAGCGAAATACTTATACACTTATCAATTTGTAGTAATAAATAATCATACTATCTAAAAGGTTATCTACAGTTATAGGCGTGCGAAATACTTATACACTTATCAATTTGTAGTATAAATAATCATACTATCTAAAAGGGTTCACGTTTTTAAGCGTGTAAAAAATGTTTATAAAAAAAAGGTAAAAGACAAATAGAGTAGATCATATGATTTTTACATGTTTGTAGGTCTGGAGAGTATTTTTGGTGATTTGTTTGGCAATATAATTTTTACACACTTGTGAGTGCGGATATATTTATATTATTCTTCCACACCTATATATGTGTATTTGAGATTTTTTTTTTCCTACACTTTTTAATACACTTTTTAATGTGAATATTTAACTATTTTGTTCACATTTGCAAATGTTGACATATTATTCACGCAACATTTGTTTACACAATAAAGAAGCATGGACTTTAATATTTAAAACATTTGTGTGTATTTTTTTATTTGAAAAATGTGTAGAATTTGACTTTTTGTTTTAGTGTCAAAAAAATGTTTGGATACGTGTTATATATATCAGTGTTTTAGAAACCGGACTGAAATATCCGGTTCAACCGATTGAACCGATAAAAAAATGCGAAAACCGGAAAAAGAGACAAAAACCGGGTTCAACCAGCAAAACCAGGAACCACATGAAAACTGGTGCGATGTCTATTTCAGTTTAAAAACCTTGAATATATGGCTAGCTAGGCTATTTAAATTGTTTAAATAAACATCATTATGCCATTAAGGACATTTGACTTTAAGCCTTGAACTAACTTGTGTTGCTCTTCATTAACATCTTTATGTAACTGTATCATTTATGGTCCTTTTTTCGGTTACATATAATGCGATGCTCTTCATCTTCTGTACTACTAGCATTTATGGTCCGTTTTTTCGGTTGTTGTGTGTTTTAGTGTTACATTGTCGTTTAGTGGATAATTAAGCCCAAGCTCAGTTTGTGGGTTTTTGGAATTAGAGTTTTACCATTAACCATTATTTTTTTTTCCATTACCATTAACCATTATTTATAATAGTAAAACACTAATTGTCAAAACCCACCGATCGGATTTGGCCTTAATTATCAACTAATAGTCTATTTTTTTATTTGTAGTTTTTAAGAATATTTATACACGATAGAAAACGACATCTTTTCTTATTTTATTTTATTTTCTCATTTGATCGTGATTCTATAATCTAGTGTAATACTTTTATCATATTGAGGGTCGATGGTTATAAAGCTCATAGGCCTGAAGGGGGACTTATTTTTTTATTTTTTTCTTTCTGAAAATGATTTTCTTTTCTTGCTAAATAAAAATTATTTTTCCAGCTTTTCTTGATGCACCTTCTTTATAAAACTTGCTTAATCAATTTCATCAACTGATTTGTCTTCAGTAGAGTTGAATTGCCGTGATATCTTAAGTTTTCGTTAGAAGTTTGTTGATTATTTCTTACATGTTTTTCTTTTACAGCTTCATGTGGCATAGCAAGGAATTTCCTTATAAGGGGGCAAAAACTGACTCGAAAGATTATGAAATACGAGTGTATAATAAGGTCGTACTTAACAATAAGTTATTCATGTGAAAAATGAATCGATGTTCTTTATGTTGTGTTTTTACCTTTTGCTTTTAAACAAATATTAAGATTCCTAGGTATTAAAGTATCCTGCTATGATCAAAAAATGATAGACCGTTGATAATAATAGTAAATACTCCCTCCGTCTCATAATTATTGTCTACTAATGACTTTTTAAGTCTTTAGTTCTCAACTTTGACCTTATATAATTTTATTTGGATTATAGATTATATGATGAAAAATATATGAATAGATTATGTTTTAAATATATTTTCATTTATATAATTTTTACCAAGTATCGTATAGCACAAATAAAAATATCTAAGGTCAAACTTATGAAATAAAGACTTTGAAAGTCAATACTGGACAATAATTATAGGACGGAGGTAGTAGTAAATAGTAATACATTACGGAGTATTAAATTTGCAACTTTTTTGGGCTTTCTAGGTGGGCCGTGGACCACCTTACACCCCACATAACTAAGCCTAACATCAACATTCAAATGTGTTATTTGTAACTTTTAATGTTTATCTTAACTACATATAAATAGTTAATAATCTTTAATATTAATTGTTGAAACTTTCAGCAGAAAAATTAAAGGGCAATTGGTTGGAAATGTAGCTAACTTGTCACAAAATCCTTTTGCATATATCAAACTTATTTTTCCTTCTATTATATGTACAAAACTTGCTAAACTTATTGTACTAGAAACATGATTAACAAGATAATGATCACATATGACTAATTAATAAAATGATAAAATAATTTTGCATAGTTGGCACCAAACACATACTTTTTTCACAGCAACCGATACTGAATTCATCGAAACAAAAAAAAATCAATCTTAAACCAAAACATACCATCACCAACACCCATTCGTAATTTGTTTCTGTGAATGGTCGTGTGAAAAGGAATATTGGGAGTGGTGTAACGTTGCCGGACTTGGTGGTCAAAACGGTGGTTTTGTGTCTGATATGGTGTAAAGTCATCAGCCTTTTATGATAAGATTTTTGAGGTTACTGAAAAATATAGTGAAATACTTTTGATGAAAATCTGAGATGTATTTTTGCTGAAAATTGGCGACAATGTCTTGACCATGTAAATAGTCGCCAAAGCGTGTCTCAATCCAAAAATACGCGTTTTCATTGATTTTTAACCGTTATCTGCCATGTTTTCACTTTTCGTCTATTAATCATCCAATTCCTGCATTGATAAATAAATGACCACGTAATCCATGAATTTGACAAAAAAAAAAAAAAAAAGCTAATAAACTTAAAAATGTGTAACAATGCCAAGGTTTATTTTATTAGCTAAAATATTCATTATTGATTTCCTTGGCTTTTTAACTTTCCCGAACCTAATTAAGCTTGAAAAATAAAGGATATCTTGTAAAGCGTGAAAACTATGCATTAATCGAACCAGCACAACATAAAATTCTTTAAACAATTTGATTTATTAATTAAATTAAATTCGAGAAACTATACGTGTAAATACTCATTTTTATCAGAAAAATCGTTCCGAACGCAATGGCAAAAATCCTGTAAATTAAAACATCCATTTACTACCTCAAATAGGCCCACATCCTTTATTTAGAGTAAATTACATGGTTCGTCCATGTGGTTTGACCAAAATCTCTAATTGAATCTTTATCTTTTCAATTGCGCCAATTGAGTCCTTATTCTGAAACTATGTAACACTGTTAGTCCTTATCGCTAACTGTCGTTATCTCAATTGGCAAAGTTAGTCCATTAACCAAATGATCATTTGCAACGTTAGTCCTTTTACTAACGATCGTTAGTCCAAAAAAAATAATTTGAAAAATTCGAAAAAAATTCTAAAAAAAAAAAATTCAAAAAAAAATTTTTTTAATTCTAATAAAATCATTTCTTAAAAAATTCGAAAAATTTTCTAAAAAAAAAATTGACGAAAAATTATTTTTTCCAAAAAAAAATAATTTGAAAAAAAATTTTCTAATAAAATTATTTCTTAAAAAATTCGAAATAATTTCTAAAAAAAAATTTGACGAAAATTTTTTTTCCAAAAAAAATAATTTGAAAAAAAAAAATTCTAATAAAATTTTTTCTTAAAAAATTCAAAAAATTTATATAACTTACTAAGATAACTTAAAAAGTTTGAAAAAAAAATCATGTAAGACTTTTTTATAACCCGGCAACGTTTCACTTTACTCATATACACACCTAACATTATACCCATGTTTGTGTCGAGTATCGAATGATTAAACCCAATTGTACTAAACAGATTCGACTAGCCAAACTACCAAATTAGCGAATATGTTTTTCAAAGGGTGAGCTAACAAAACCGAAAAAATCGACCAAAACTAAAAACCGATGTTTCGCTTTTTAATTTTTCAAAAACCGAAAAATACGGTTCAGTTTCGGTTTTCGTTCAAAAACCGAACCGTAAAAACCGAACCAAACCATTTTTATTATATAATAATATATAATTAATATAATATGAATAAATAACTAAATAAATCAAATTTATAAATTGATATTCATTTTGTGGGTGGATTTATAATATTTTTATTTTAATGTTTATGTTTATATGCGTGTTTTTGTCCTAGGCCTTGTATATATACTTGTAAAAACTTGGAAGACAAGTTTGATGTGGGTTGGGTTTCCCCTCCCCTCATTCGACCGGCCTAAGGAGTCCAAGGGGATTTCTGATGCGTGGGAATTGCACCAGGCTTTACATCTCGAGGGATCTCGAGAAATTTACAACCCCCGCTAGGCAGTGTACCTGATCGTTGTAGTATAGTATAGTGACAAGTACCGGGGGATTGATCGTTCAACTTGGGAATAGTGTCGCTAGGATTAGAAAACCTAAAGACTAGGTCTAGAGATGAGGGATGGTTCTTTTTGTATTTTTATATTTTTATAAAAGCAAATAAAATCTCGGTTTTAAGAGGAGTTGGGCGGAATTAGTTGTTATTCAACTAACTCAATAACTAAGATGCAATCAAAATAAAATACTAAAAATGAAAATAAACTAAATTAAGATAGAGGTGTGAGCAATATATGGGAGAATTGTGTTTACTTAGGTTTCACTACTCCCTAGATATCTTTTACAGGTTAATTACTTATTACAGTTGCGTGGATGACGGATTGTATTCCTTAATACCATTCATGGGGTGGCGTACTTACTTCCCCAATCCTATAAGCTCCTACTTCACTCCTATGTCGAGCCGGCTAATAAGCTCCTAACATGGGATCACTAGAATTTGCTCATGCATTAAATACAATCATAAAAACCTAGTACACATCGGTTCATGTTTCTTAAGACGTTCAAGCAAGTTACACAATGGAGATCTGCCAGTTTTCTTAAGCCTAACATTGAAATCATTCATCCATTACAACTATAAACAAGCAATCAACCTATAATCAACATCTAGATTTCATTACATCTAAGCAAACACATGAAAGATCTAGCCTAGCATGTTGAAATCAAGACAAGCATAAGATATATTCAAACAACACATAGACATATTGATTGAATTGAAAGACGACTTATCTTAATTGAACATGAAAGGTTTCAAGGGGTGTAAACCCTTGAAAATACTGTTACAAACGACCTAGGGTTTATTAGGTTCGACCCTAGTATTCTCCACACAAGTTCCTCTCCTAATGAATGAAAAATAGAAAAGTATATATAGATTTTGTGAGTTGACGGCGTCAAGAGTAAATTTCTGACGCCGTCATCTCGCCGTCAATAAACTCCTCGGACTGCCTAGATCTAGATTTGACGCCGTCACGTGTAGTCCAACTTCAGGCCGTCACCATTTTAACTCTTGACGCCTTCAGGTTTTCACTGGGTCGTCATGGATTTTACTCCTGACGCTGTCAAAATTTCCTTCTTGACGCCGTCAGGTACTGTTCTCAGCATGGAAAATTAAGTCTTTGCCGTTTTCTTCACTTTTATGCTCCAAAAACGTCTAAAATGCTTCCTTTTCCAGAATTCACTCCCAAAGTACCTAAATCACAAAAGAAACGATTTAGGGCAATATTTGATCAAACAAATTCAATTTCGGGCTTAAATGACCCTCTAAAAACGGTTCATTTTTTGCCTCATCATATACCCTTACACTTGAGATTTGCTTGTCCTCAAGCAAATGCGCTTTTATTCTAGTCAAAATACAAGTTAGGGGTCATTTAACACTAATATAAAAGTAATTACAACAAATAATCGTTCCACTAAAGACCAAAGACAAGCACGGAGGTCATATACTAGCATATCACAAATAGTGTTTAGATACTTACATCTCTCGGGTGTAATAAAGTAATATCACAATATGGAAATGGAAAACATCCCTCACTACCTGTCATAGCAAAATAGATTACCATAGGCTTGGGAAAGAATCAAACCTCCACCACATGGCGTAAGCACCTAGGTAAACTATCAAAGAGGTCTTTTAAAGGATTGTAACATTAGGTGTAGGGATATGGAATACACGGTTTTGTTGGATATAGGCAGTCTTTACTGGTGGCGAGTTAATCATATTGGTTAATTACATGTACAATATGGCGTTGCTAAGCCAAGACTCGACTCGACTTAAGCTAATAAATGAAAAATAACAAAAACATAAAACAAACATAGAATGAAACGGGATGGTAGTCCGTATGTTTTTTCTCTTTTCTTTTTCTAATTTTTTTTCTTTTTTGTCTTGGTTTTTTCGATTTTTTTTTTCTTTTTTGCATACACTCTTACCCTACCATCCAAAATAATACATCATAGGGAATGAAAATTCCCCTTACACTTGAATTTTTACATACTTTACAATAAACTAATCTAATGACTCGAATTAAGATAATCAAAACACTTGGAGTACTTTTAAGATTAACGTACATATGGGGGTAATAATATGATGTTCTTCCCCATTACTGCATAACATAAGTACTTTACCCATGAGTCCCAATCGTCCCAAAACAATATGTACAAGGATATGACTCGACTTAGCAACCATGTAATCAATTAGATAATTAACTAAGGGTTTTAACATATAACAATAATGCACTAAAGATGAGTACATACACGGAAGGCTAAGGCGATTTGGTTGTACATTTAAGTGGGGTGTAACAAATTCTTCCTTTAAGTAAGATGCTTAAAGTTAGAAACGAAAAGATAGGCTCGGAGGGGTGTACTAGGGGTTTCGTGTACTAAAAATGAGTACAACGCTAAGGTGTAGGAAAAATTAATTGACTTAACTAGCCAAGTAATATGACTTAAATGGTCAAGTAATTATGATACGGGTTTAACACAAGGGTGATCCTAATGCCTCTTATCATGTTGTAAATCCTACTACACGAATTTCGTCTCACTAGCGGTCTCGGGATGCATCACTAACGCAAGTTCTAGAATCTAAATGCTACCGATACACTTATAAGCACTAATAGTAAATGCTTTTCCTATCAAATCTAAAGGCGAACCTCACATATTTGGGTGGAAAATTTTTCTGAATGATACGGTTTTGTACTAGTCATACAATCTCCTATCCATGAGACGCTTGCTATGGCTAAAGTTTCACTCCTAAATGTTGTAAAAAAATTTAAGTTTGGCGCTAAAATTACACTAACAAGTATTTCTCATAGTTTTATTACACATCTACCATCAAACAAACAAACAAACTCAAGCGAAAGTGTATCTGTAATGTATCATCATTTTACCCTCCCCTTACACTTAGGATGAACATTGTCCCCAATGTTCAAGTAAAGAATGTAAAAGTGAAATAGGTAAAAAGAATGAAATCAAATACTCCCCTGATTCGCTCGGTATGGATAATAAGGTGGCCAGGTTAGATCTTCCTCCAAGAAAATGAACAATCAAAGCTTCCCTTCCAGAATATAAATCATCTTCTTGTCACACATAACCTGTAAAACCTGACAAAACAGACAAGGCAACCTCGCGTAAAATCGGCGGCAATCTATATATACTAACAAATCCTAGAAAACAAAATAAGATATAATGCTTGTGGAATGATGTTTGCAGATCTCATGGAGATTATAAAACTAAAGATTCAACAAAAACTTTAAGACTCTATTAGAAAAACAAAACTGGTAAAATTTCCAGAATTTTACACGTGACGCCGTCAGGAATTTCTTCCTGACGCCGTCAGAAGTGACCTGCAGAAATTCTTATGTTAAGTTTCTGGAAAATTTCTGGAAAAACTTTGTCCTACTTCCTGGAAAATCCTGCAAAACATCATTATGACTCGATACAAGTGATGAGTGTGTAAATACTCATCATTTTTGTCTTATATGAACTGCCAAAACATCCAAAAACACCCAATAATGCATCAAAATACTGAAATTATCTCAAAAGTGTGTTTTATATGTTTTAGATGCAAAACGTTTAAAAACAAATGAAAAACGAACAAAGTTTGCACAATTGGCAGTTTCAGTCCCTCAAGTTTCAAATATTGACAAAACTAGTCCCTGACGTTTTAAAACGAAAGAAAAGTCAACCCAAAGTTTTTTAAAAGTAAAAATTATCAAATTTAGACTTTGGGTAAAAAGTTTGAGAAAATTACATGTTTAGTCCCTAAAAATCCAAATTGGCATAAAAGGTCCCTGGAGTTTCAGATTTTGGCAGGTTCAGTCCCTGGTGGGATATTTTTGAAAGGAAAATCAATTTTTATCCTTGGAAAATCAAAACGTGTTAAAAATGGTCCTTGGGTAAAATATTTTTGGAAATTACATGTTTGGTCCCCGAAGTTTGGCAACTTGTCAATTTTAGTCCCCGGGAATTTGAAAAAATGAAAAATGCAATATTTAATCCTTGGGATATTTTAACTGGGCAAAAGTGGTCATTTAAATAAAGTTTGGGAAATGGCAGTTTTGGTCCCCCATTTTCAGTTAATTACATATATGGTCCTTGTGATTTGCCATTTACCAAATAGACCCTTAAGTTATTGAAAACCCAACACCAAACCAAACCCCACCCTTTAATCCAATAGCACCCTGATCCAGTACCACATCCCCCAAGCCCAATCTCCATTTTCAGCCCACTCACCCAAAAATATAAACCCGTCCGTTTTATTATTTAAAACGGTCAACACTCTTCGTTGACCACCCCTTCTTCCCCACTTGTAACTGCAACACCAACCCAACACTCCACCCCCTCCTCACCTCCACATCAGCAGCCCCATCCCTTGTCCCCCTAGCCTCCAATACATTCCAAAACTTCATTAATTCCCCACCAATCGCTCCAAGTTACCCCTAGCTGCCAAAACCTCTTTTCCCGCCTAAATCAAATCAAACGGCCAAGATGAGTCTAAGCCATCCAATGGCTCAAGAGGTGGTGGGAAAGTCCAAGGAGATTTCAGAGACCCATATAAGTCAAGAAAGGAAGCAAATTAGAGTAGTTAGCTAGTTTTAGTAATTTTAGTTTAATTTAAGGATCGAATTTAGTTTAAAAGTGTGTAAACTCTCTAAACTAATCTTGTAATCCTTCCTTATGTACTAAAGTTATCTTTTTAATGCAAGTAATTCAGTTGTTGTTGCAATTCATTCAAAGAAAAATATTCCTATTTAGCTTAAAATTTCATACTGCTCAAAAGGGTCTCATAAGCTTCAACAAGCTTGGTTCTGGTTAACAAAAGCTCAAATTAGCTTGGTGTAGCTATTAGTAGGTGTAAGGGATGCTTGTTCACTGATTTGCTAAAAAAATCCTTATCAGTCAACAAAAGTCAAAGAGTGTTGGTTCATATTAGAAAGGGACAAATGGTGGTTGATTCATGGTTCTGAGTTGTGGTTTGAGCCTATTTAAGATAGGCTTTTGGTTGTGAATCATCTCTATTTCAGTTAGAGTGTACCTATTGTAAGTCTCATTTCATTTTTTTTATTTTCTTATTACTCATCCAATGGTATCAATGGTTATTGTTATTATTAGTTGTTGAAAGCTGCTTATTTATACTCATTTTAGGTTAGTGTAAGGTTAGATTCAGTTTCATGGTGAATTGGTGTCATTAGTTTAATAAAATCTCATTTTCAGAAATTTTAAGGGGTGTTTGGTTTATGCTATTTGGGGAGCTCAGGGAGTTCTCAGTTGTTGGTTATGCTAATTACATGCTTCCTTAGGTAATTGTAGGCCACTACAACCACAAGTTTCAGTTAAATTAGTATCAAAAGTCAAAACCATCTTAAATCCTTCTTACCTGTTAACTGTTGAGCAGTTGAGCTCCATAAACCATCAATCCATGATCCAAGTTGTTGTTTTTATTTAAATTAGTCTCATAATAGCTTATGGTAACATAATAAGTCATCTGTGATCACCACAAGTTCACAATAGTCAAATAAGCAAGTTTTAGCAAAAAGTCAAATTGGCTCCTTTCAGATTTTTCCAAAAATTCACACAATTATTTTGATTTTTGTGTTGTAGATTAAAGCTTGAAACTTGTTTGTATTTGTTCTCTACTAGCTCAGTTTCATGATTCCATGGTGCTTGAAATTTTATGATTTTTCTTGTGTTGTCCATACCCTGCCAAAGTAGACTGCAGGGCTGTGCTGTGCTCTGGCTCAGCAGCTGCACACCCACACCACCACCTTTGTGGTGGTTTTCTGACCACCTCTGTGATCCCACAACCCCCCTCTTGGCATCATTCAACTCCCCTCCTACCAGGGTCCATGTTTTGACCCTTGGTTTGACTTCATACCCACTGGGCCCCACCTGAATCATCTCCACAAATCTGTCCCATTTCTGAGCAGTTTGGAGGGTTTTGGAAGTGCTTATTTGTGGCTTATAGCTTATTCAGTGATCCCATTGTGCTTTTTCTAGCTTAACCAAGTTCTAATAAGTTATTTGTATCAGTTTTGATCCGAGTGGGTCCCACCTAATGCCATTTGAGCTCATTTCCTTGCTTGGTCAACAGTGGTCAACTGTCATAGTTTTTAAGCTCTCCACAGCTTATTTTTAGGTTATAAAAATCTTGTTTTCACAAAAGTTTGTTGTTTTAAGTTATAAAATAGTTTTTTAAAAGAAAATTTCCAAAAAGTCAATTTAATATTAAGTGATAGTTTCTATTTAATGTAATTTAATTTTAATTTTCATTTTTAAATTTTAATTAAGTACTTAGTTTTTTTTTATATTTTTATTAAATTCCTCATATATTAAAGTAGTTATAATAATTTTCTCAGATTTTTATTTCATCATTTAGTATTTATTATAATTAATCTTAGTTTAATTAATAATTAATTAATAATTAGTTTTAAATAGCATAATTAGATTTTATTAAGCAAAACCTAGTTTTTATATTTTTTATAGCCTTTATATGTTGTAAAATAATTTTAGAAATTTTATTAGAGTTTTTACTGTTCATTTAGTATTATTCTTAATTTAAAATAGTTTAATTAGTTAATTAGTAATTAATTAGTAATTATTTAATAGAAAAACCACAAAAAGACAAAAATACTTATTTTTAATTTTAAAACTTATTTTTAGTTATTTTATAATTTTAGGAATTTTATTTTCACCTTTTTAGTATTTAAATAATATTATATTGTATTTTAGTTATTTAAGTATTAATAATAAGTATTAAATAGTTTTTAATTAATAGTAATTAATTAAATAGTGTAAAAAGTAATTTTAATTTTCTAAAAAGTTTCTTTTATTATTAGGATTGTAAAAATGTGATTTTCACTTTTGTAAGTATTTTATTTTAACTAAACTCGCGTTTTATTCCGTACGTTTACGTTTTATTTAAACGTAACGTACGCGTTTTTAAGTTTTAAACGTTTCTGGGTTTTCAAAATTTCCCGTCTTGTTTATATAGCTTGTTTAAGCTATTCATTGTAGATTCCTTAGTTTAATCTCACTCAAACCCTTATCCATCCAGATTCACCCGATCACGAAACCGTTTGAATACCATTCACACCTCGTCGGGACATAACGACCCGGGGAAACCTTATACTTCCGCGGAGCATTGATCTAGGCTATTTGACTTTGTTGACCATTCCATGGTCAATATAAGTTAGGTGGTTTAGGCTCAATCAACAAGCATTTGACTCTAACAAATACGAATATACATGTTCACTTAATATTGTGGAGATTCATGATCAAGTTTGTTTCTTGAAAACATATTTGGGGTTTCCCCTTACACTTATCTTTTGCGAAATACCTTTGGATGAAGTCAAGACTAAGCCAAACAACAAAATAAAGTATTTTCACCATTTTAGTTTGAAACATGATCTACCAACAATAAAAATAAAGCATGCATACGGAAGCAAATAGCAATCAAACAAAATAAAAATCACACAAAACATGGGTTGCCTCCCAAGAAGTGCTTTTCTTTATTTACGAGTCTTGTAGCTAGACTCAAGGTCATGGGTTACTATGTGATATGGGTGAGTTCCTCATTGAGGACATCTTTGGGATCAAACTTAGGCTTCAACTTCCTATCGGTTTTCTTAGTACGGTATGACCTTTCAAACTTTTCTCCATCCGGATCATACAAAATCATCTTCATATGCCATGATCCGTCACCTTCCTTAGGTGGCTTGTCCCATCTCCATTTACACATATCCCCCTCTCTTTTCCATTTGTTCATCTCTATATTAATAGGCATTACGCTTAAGAACTCAATCATTTTCCTAAAGACTAGGGGGTCCTCAAAAGGGTCTAGCTCTTCATCTCTAGCTATGAGTTGTTCCACCGAATGTGTTTTATCGATGAAATCTTTTTCTAGATAGAATGGGTGTTGAGGTCTTATAAAGTTTTTTTCTATCCAAGGTCCATATCTAGATGGTCTCCTATTCATCTCTACCCAATGTGGCGTCGGTTCATCCTCATAATCATAGCTATGTTTCTTCACATCATATACCGACCAAATATCACCCTCACCTACCGCTATCTTAGACTCCTTACAATCTATCATGGCGCTAGCAGTAGTTAAAAATCCTCTTCCTACTAACAATGTGTCACACCCCCAAAATCAGGTCCAGCGGAAGCATACGTATAGCTGGGGTGTAACTCAATCGGTATTACAACACTAGTTCAAAAATGGTTTTCACTTTAATCATTTAGAATAAAATCGTTTAATCAAAAATGCTAAATTTACATCGTTAAAAGTAGTGCGGAAGTAGGCCCTTAAAATAGTTTAAAACGGTCCCCATATAAATAATCAGAGTCTTCTATGACCATGCCATGCCCTGCCAAAACCTCCAGTAGCGTGCCATATGCTTAAATCCTGAAAATACATGCTAAAGTGTCAACACGAGGTTGGTGAGTTCATAGAGTTTTTTTAACAAATAAAGTTTATAGAAAAATGATCACACAGCAAAGGCATCGTAAATCCACTCAGTTGCAAATCCCGCCATAAGAGATTTGCAACCTGTGTGTTTACAACCCACTGCTAAATAGTTTAGGTCTAGTAGTCAAGTACACGTGGTCAATATAGTTCACAATATGGGCACATAGTATATAATAAAGAATGTGGCAAGGCTCCTAAAATAAATAATATGCGTTCCGTAGACAGGGGAACGAGAGGTTGGCCGACCTCTAATAGCGCTATCCATACTACCTACTGCCCCACACAAGGAGGCCGCACGAACGGTACGTATAAACTGGAGTGCGAACGGCAAACCAGCAGGAGACTAACAATTGCGGATGCACGAACAGTACATCATTCACAAACTATTACATAGTATAAAGTCAAAGTTACTCCGTAGACAGGGGAGATTTTATGTTGCTCCAAACATGAGAGACTTGATAACGCTGCTCCGTACACAGGGGAGACTTTGCACTGCTCCGAACATGGGAGACTTTAGGTTATAGTACGTACGGTACTTTAGGGTCAAAAGTTTAAGTCAAGTTCAAAAGTCAAGTCAAGTTCAAAAGGTCAAGTAGTAATTCATATAAAAACGAGCATGTATTCTCCCCCAAAAAGTTAACAAAACAATTTAAAAGAGTAGGGGCTATGACTCACCTGGTACGATAGTTACGAAGACAAAAGTGGTTATGATGGAAATGAGGCTCGGTCTCTAACCGCGACCTATAATGAACGAATGATACGATCTACTTAAATTATGAGGGGATGCGATGAATGTACATGCACATGAAGCCAATACCACTCGTAGTTTGAAAATAAGTGTTGGTGTTGATTTATAGTGTTTCCATAACTTAAGAGAATATGTGCTATTAGAGGTCGTCAAATATATATATAGTTCGCCTAGTTTCAAAAGTGTATATCTTGGTCGTTTTAAGCTCGTTTTCTACGTTCTTTACATCCATGGATTCGTTTTAGTATATACTAATATATTTTCGATAGCTCGGCTCCTCTAGGTTACGTTTAACACCTCTATTTGCCCGTCGAAAACTGTCAAACAGCATGCAGTTTTTCAGAAAATAGTCTTCGTCGTTAAATTTACAAAAATCATATCTCCTTCGTTATAAACTCGTTTTAGTTTGTTCTTTCGCCAAAAGTTTCGTTTTTAAAAGTATTTTCTAAATCTTTGATAAAAAATTACCCATCATCCACTGATTTTCCCACGTTTCAAAAATAGGGACAGTAGGTCAATATGTAGTTTCAAAAATCATTTTCCTAGTTTCAAACTTGTTTCAACTTCAACTGAACCACTTTCAATCACCACAAATCTAGTCTAATCTTACCATACACCTTCTTAGGGTGTCATGGGTTCCTAAACATCATAAATCAAGTGGATCTAACAAGGATCTAACTATAATCCATTTCTAGGGTTCAAAAGTTAGATATATATATATATATATAAATGAGTGGTATAACTAACATATGCATGTAGATCTTGAATGGAAATCATATGATCATAAAAATAACATGAAGAAATTATGAACAAGAGTTTGACAACTTACATAGAAAGATTATAGAGCTTGGATGAGAAAAACCTAAGAAACCTTGAGTTTTTATTACAAAACTCAAACAAGAACAACTAAAGGGACAAGATTAACACTTGATCTTGGAAAAATGATGGATCTTGCTTCTTGGATCATCCTAGGCCGAGCACAACAAGAGAGAAAAGAGAGAAATATTGCTAGTTTGTGTGAAAATGATTAAGTGTAAAATGAGATGAAAATGGTAGGATATTTATGTATTAGACAATTGTTAGGTAAACATTAATGGGTGTTGGTGAAGTTAGCACATGAGAAGGCTAGGAGGGGGGGGGGGGGGCGGTTTCTAAAGGAGTAAAATGGGGGAAGATGTTTGTTGATTTAATTAGGAAGTGTAGTGTAGTTTGTGTTGTTATTAGTTAGTTTAGGTATAATCGGGTACCGGGTTAACTAAAAATAAATTTTAACGGGATAAAATAAAATATAATGAAGTTGTAAAAATTGTAAAAATAATATTCCTGATGAGAATTGGAAGTTAAAATAATGATCGGGTTGAAATAACGCAAACCGATGGAGTTATAAGCTTTGACCGGAAAACGTAACAGTTGATTTGAAAACACCGGGTAAATTAATAATATAATTTTTATATTATTATTATGAGTATAAAAATATGTTAGGACCATAGTTGGGATTATCGGATCAATTATTCAAAATAATAGCTCATAAGATAACGTTTATTAGGTAAATAACCGTACATATACAGAAATGACGCAACTCACGCATAAATGACAAATTTTCTCCGGAGGTGAATAGTGTTTTATGAATAGTAAAATTTTAAAATGCTTCTCAGAATATCAAACTGACCTAAAAAATGATGAATAGTAAAATGATGAATAGTGATCGATGAATAGTAACCGATGAATAGTAAATGTGAAAGTTCAGGAAAAGACCAGAATTTACGAGTTGTGACACAATGGGCATGTAGTGTCACTAACCATGTCTAGGACGTGAAAATCCGCTAAGATAGTTAACTTTCCTACGTGAACAACCACATCCTTAATCATCCCAACCGGGTGGGCAATACTCCCATCCGCTAGACCAATTAATACCTCCGTCTCCTCTAACTTTCCTAGCTTGAGAGTGGTAAAAAGGGATAAGGGAATCAAGTTGAGGCTTGACCCTAAATCAGCTAGTGTGTCGAAAGCTTCGGATCTTCCTATCTTACAAGGAAAAACAAATATACCCGGATCATCAAGCTTTTTAGGCAACTTGTTTTGAACGAAGGCGGTCTCATTTTTACCTAGTTTGAACTTTTCATACTTTTCTAGGAGGGCACTATAGTAGGGAGCACGGGCTAAGACATCAATGACGGGGCGTTCAAGGTGAAGCTCCTTGAATTCATCGTCAAGGTCTTGCGTAGGAGGTGTTTCAACTATGCTTTTGACCGGTTTTATATCGGGTGTTTTATTTGATTGGTCCTTTTGAAGAGTTTGGTTTTGTTTGAAACACGTGCTCGTTGATTTAACCGAGTAGTATTGCGGACAAGAAGTGGGTGACGAAACTGATGATATGGAATTAACGTTTAGTTTCGGGTTTTTGATCGTGTCGCTTGGGAGTGCTCCCATTTCTCGGTCATTGAGAACTTTCAATAATGTGTCAATTTTGGTGGTCATCTCGCTTTGCTTTTGTTTGAAATCGGCTTCAAACTTAGATATGCGAGCTTCTTGAGATGCCATAAACTTGGACATCAATCCTTCAAGATTATTGGTACTACCATAGTTGTTAGAAGGATTGTTGTTGAAAGTACAGTTGGAGGGTGGGCCGTTGGGTTGGTAACGATTAGGCGGATTAGAATAATTGGCTTGGTTTTGTTTCCACCTAAGGTTTGGGTGATTTTTCCAAGAAGGGTTGTAGGAATCACCATACGTGTTTGGCTCGGGTTTGAAACTGTACCACTTATCTCCCGCTTCGTCGGTACACGAGGATGCGTAGTCCGCAAAAGCTGTTCCGGGGAGTTCCACACAATCACGAGTGTCATGGTGACCAATACATAATTTACATGAAGAATTGATTGTGTTCACTTGGCTTGAAGGCTTAGGAGCTTCGTAAGATTTCATGAGAAACTTGACTTGGTCTTCAAGTTCCATGATCCTACGGTCGGGAGTGCTAGAATTGTTCAAAGGCAAAGATATTGCCTTGACCGTTTTGTTCAAATCACAGGGATCATTCCAACATTCGTTGTCATAGAGAGCAAGATCTTCTATGAGTTCCCATGATTCTTCCGCACTTAGATCACATAGCTTGCCACCGGCCGATTGGTCAATGGTTCGCCTTGTGGAGAGATCGATATGGTCATAGAAGATTTGGACTTGGAGCCAAAGATCTATGCCATGATGAGGGACTTTTTGGAGTAAGTCCTTGAAACGAGTCCATGCTTCATATAGAGTTTCACCTTGACGTTGTTGGAACATCAAGATATCATTTCTAAGCTTGGTAGTTCTCCCCGGTGGGAAAATTTGAGCAAGGAAACGAGTGGTGAGATCATCCCATGAGGTGATGGATCCCGCGGGTAAACGCTCAAGCCATTGACTAGCTTGATCACGTAGAGAGAATTGGAATAGGCGTAATCGGGTAGACTCTCTAGTTGTAGCATCAAGGTCTATAGAATCTACGATTTTAAGGAAGTCCTTGAGATGTTGATTTGGATCTTCGGAACGAAGTCCATGGAATGCACATCCGCTTTGCACCAACCGGATGGTGTCGGATCGCAAGGGAGACACATTGGCTCCTTGGGTGAGCTCAATGGTGTTTCGATAGCCTTGGTGGCTAGGTCGGGAGTACTCTCCTAGGGTTCGGGGCCTAAGAGGTTGGTTAGCTAGTGGTGGGTTTTGTGGGTGGTCTTTTTGTGGTGGGTTGATGGGTTCAAAGATGTTACCATCTTCCATGATGTCTGATGGTAAAGAGTTACGAACAAAAACACGAAGAAATAAGATAGACTAAAGAAAACCTAAAAAAATAAAAATAAAATCTTACTAGAAGCTCCTACTTCACTCCTATGTCGAGCCGGCTAATAAGCTCCTAACATGGGATCACTAGAATTCTCTCATGCATTAAATACAATCATAAAAACCTAGTACACATCGGTTCATGTTTCTTAAGACGTTCAAGCAAGTTACACAATGGAGATCTGCCAATTTTCTTAACATCTAGGTTTCATTACATCTAAGCAAACACATGAAAGATCTAGCCTAGCATGTTGAAATCAAGACAAGCATAAGATATATTCAAACAACACATAGACATATTGATTGAATTGAAAGAGGACTTATCTTAATTGAACATGAAAGGTTTCATGGGGTGAAAACCCTTGAAAATACTGTTACAAACGACCTAGGGTTTATTAGGTTCGACCCTAGTATTCTCCACACAAGTTCCTCTCCTAATGAATGAAAAATAGAAAAGTATATATAGATTTTGTGAGGTGACGGCGTCAAGAGTAAATTTCTGACGCCGTTATCTCGCCGCCAATGAACTCCACAGACTGCCTAGATCTAGATTTGACGCCGTCACGTGTAGTCCAACTTCATGCCGTCACCATTTTAACTCTTGATGCCCTTCTCTTGACGCTTTCAGGTTTTCACTGGGTCATCATGGATTTTACTCCTGACGCCGTCAAAATTTCCTTATTGACGCCGTCAGGTACTGTTCTCAGCATGGAAAATTAAGTCTTTGCCCTTTTCTTCACTTTTATGCTCCAAAAACGTCCAAAATGCTTCCTTTTCCAGAATTCACTCCCAAAGTACCTAAAATCACAAAAGGAACGATTTAGGGCAATATTTGATCAAATAAATTCAATTCCGGGCTTAAATGACCCCCTAAAAACGGTTCATTTTTCGTCTCATCAATTTCGGATCCTTCTTGACTCCTATTTTCATTCTTAGTCATTTTCTTTTCCACTTAATGATAGTTAGTACTTACGGTTAACAACTAACGACCGTTTAGTCCTTATACTTGTGTTATTAATAAATATACATAACAATTAATATTTATTAATCTTTAATTCTCATTTGCAATATGTGCAATCCCAAGGTCTCGGGTTTGATACTAGTCATTTACATATTAATATTTGTACGTAACATTTAAAAGCTCCCACTCGTATATCTATTAATAGTAAAATGACATTGGTTGGCGTCTTGCAACACTCCAATGCCCCCAGCACTACTCGAGCTAGGTTTCTTGGAAAACCTTTAATGATTAGTCATTATAATTATCCTTTTGTTTCTAATACTACCTTAATAAAGATGTGAGATTCTTTATTAACTTTCCGTTTCTCGTTTCTTTATGATTGAAGAAAATTACCAAAACATCTGAACGTATTCCAGATAGACTTTGGGCGTGGCTACGTAAACATTTTGTCAACCCTACGAGGGGCCCAGCAGTATTAAACTTCTGAACAAATCAGAAGGAATAAATTCTTTCTTGACTACAAGAATAACCCATGAACTTTGCAACACTTCTGAAAACAACCCTTATAACTCCCTTTTAAGGTAAGCGGTAGATTACTTTACAAAAATGCACTACATCCATGACTCTTATCTGGTATCTCAAGTCTGATGATAACTTTAAATATGATTCTCACAAATATTAAATCATATAGTTGGGATAAGTCCTATATTCAATTCATTGAATATCATGTGAAATTGGTATGTCTACGCATCAATATACTTTCAAGTATATCCTAACCAATACTCAAATTTGTCTTAGTTTAATGATATTCCCATATCATTAATCGATAACAGACAATTTAGAATGATAATTTATTCATGGATTTAAACATGCAAATATAGGATATATTATTAAAACAATGATAAATAAACATAAACAATATTTTATTCTATTAAAATAATAATTGTACATTACATCCTTTATCCAAATACTAATCACAAATGGGCATGAAACTTTCAGCTAAACGAAGTCATATGCCTTCAACATGCTTATAAAGCTTGGTGCCAGGTAGAGGCTTTGTTAATTGATCTGCTAAGTTTTCATCTGTGTGAACTTTGAGCATTTCGATTTCACCTATTTTGACTTGTTCTCGAACATAGTGATGCTTAATCAGGAAATGTCTGGTGCCTCTCATGATTCCAGGCTCATTGGCAAATGTAATTGCAGCTGAATTGTCGCAATACATTTTTATAGGTCTTTGAATCGATGGCATAACCCCAAGCCCCGACACAAACTTCCTAATCCAAACAGCTTCCATTGCAGCTTCTGAAGCAGCTATATACTCACTTTCTGTTTCAGACATTGCTAGTGTACTCTGCTTTCTGCTCCTCCAATCCACAGCTCCTCTATTAATGACAAAGACATAACCCGTCTGAGACTTCGTATCATCCTTATCACCTTTCCATGAAGTATCGCAGTAACCTGTAACATCAAGTTCTGCAGATGGAGTACCCCCATAAACTAAGAACATCTCTTTAGTAGCCCTAAGGTACTTAAGAATATTCTTAACAGCAGTCCAGTGAGCTTCACCTGGATTCTGCTGATATCAACTGGTTAAATTCTGAGCAAATGCCACATCAGGCCTTGTGCTTTTAACCGCATACATAATAGATCCCACAGCCGAAGCATAAGGGACTCTCTTCATGCGTTCCACCTTTGCTAATGTTGAAGCACAAACTTTGCTACTTAAGCCATGTTGTTCTTGCATTGGCAAATATCCCTTCTTGGAATTTTGCATATTGAATCTCTTCAATATTTTATCAATGTAAGCACTTTGGCTTAATCCAATTGATTGCTGAGATCTATCTCTATATATCTTGATTCCCAGAATGAATGCAGCTTCCCCTAAATCTTTCACAGAAAAACACTTTCCAAGATATGTCTTAACCTTTTGCAAACTTGAAATGTCTTTTCCCATGATCAATATGTCATCGACATATAAAATAAGGAAAATTACATCACTCCCACTAGCTTTATGATATACACATGGCTCATCAAGATTTTGAGTGAATCCATACTTTTTAGTCTCACTATCAAATCTTTTATTCCATTGTCGTGATGTTTGCTTCAATCCATAAACGGATCTTTGAAGTTTGCATACACGATTTGGGAATTCTGGATTCACAAACCCCTCAGGTTGTGCCATATAGATGTCCTCATCTAGGCGACCATTTAAAAAGGTGGTTTTGACATCCATTTGCCAAATCTCATAGTCATAGTAAGCGGCTATGGCTATAAGAATCCTAATAGCCCTAATGTCAGCTACAGGAGAAAAGGTCTCCTCATAGTCAACACCAAATGTTTGAGTATAGCCTTTAGCTACCAAATGGGCCTTATAGGTGTGTACAATGCCATCCATATCAGTCTTTTTCTTATAGAGCCATTTACTCCCAACTAGCTTGGCACCCGGAGGTAGGTCTACTTCTATCCAGACTTCATTATGTTTCATGGATTGCATTTCCCCATTCATAGCAACCTGCCATTTTTCCTTTTCAGGACCATTCATGGCAGCCATATAACTAGTAGGTTCATCAAGATCCCCTAGTATAGTTTCCTCACATTCTATGTTAAGACATAGACGTTCAGGAGCTTTCACAGTTCTTACAGATCTGCGAATGGGAACCACTTCAACTTCTGGTGAAGGACCTAAACTTTTAGGTTCCACAGGAAGTTGGCTAGTGTTTTTAGATGGTGTAACATCTTCATGATCGTCTTCCAGATTATATACTCTCCCACTGAATTCTTGAGATATGAGCTCCTTTTCCAAGAAGTCTCTATACCTAGCAACAAAAACTTTGTTTTCAGGTGGGTAATAAAAGTAGTAACCCGTTGTTTCCTTTGGTTATCCTATGAAGATGCACTTTACAGATCTTTGTTGGAGTTTATCCGCTGAGTCACGTTTAACATACGCCTCGCAACCCAAGACCTTTAGATAAGACAAGTTAGGAGCTTTTCCATTCCATAACTCATATGGTGTCTTATCCACCTTCTTTGTTGGAACCATATTTAGAATGCGAACCGCAGATTCTAAGGCATAATCCCAAAACGAAAAAAGAAGAGTTGTTAGATTAAACATAGATCGTATCATTTCTTGCAATGTACGATCGATGAGGCGAAAAATGATCCGTTTTTAGGGGGTCATTTAAGCCCGAATCCGAATTTATTTGATCAAATATTGCCCTAAATCGTTCCTTTTGTGATTTTAGGTACTTGGAGAGTGAATTCTGGAAAAGAAGCCATTTTGGACGTTTTTGGAGCATAAAAGTGAAGAAAACGGCAAAGTCTCAATTTTCCATACTAGGAACAGTAGGTGACGGCGTCAAGTGTAATTCCCTGACAGCGTCGAACCTCAAGAATTAAAATCCGTAGTTCATGAAGGCGTCAAGAGTTTTCCTGACGGCGTCAAAACCCTAAGAATAAAAATCCGTAGTTGATGACGGCGTCACACACAGGGCGTCAAGAGTAATTTGTGTGACGGCCTAGGCCTTGACGGCGTCAGAAGTAGATCAAGGCCGTCCGAGGAAGTATTTGGCGGCGAGGTGACGGCGTCACATTGTTTGTCTTGACGCCGTCATCCCTATTTTCCTATATATAGTTTTCTAGTTTTTCACATTTAAAGAGAGAAGTTTTGGGAGAAACCCTAAAGACGATTTTGGTGTAACTTTACAGGTTTTTCAAGGGTTCCAACCCCTTGATACCTTGCATGATTAATCAAGATAAGTGTTCTTCTAATTCAATCAATATGTCTATGTGTTGGTTGTCTATATCTTGTTCTTGTCTTAATTCTATCATGCTAGGCTAGATCTCCTTTGTGTTTGCTTAGATCTAATGAAACCTAGATATTGATTATGTGTTGATTACTTGTTTATTCTTGTTTTGGATGAATGATTTATATGTTAGGCTTAAGAAAACTGGCAGATCTCCAAATGGTAACATGCTTGAACGTCTTAAGAAACATGAACCGAGGCGTACTAGGTCTTTATTGGTTGTATTTAATGCATGAGCCACTGTTTACAATCCCTATAGTTGTGTTGGGCATCGTGTAGGAGGAGATAAGAGCTCATAGAATTGGGGAGTTATGTATGCCACCCCATGAATGATATTAAGGAATACAATCCGTCATCCATGCAATTATAACAAGTAATTAACGTGTAAAAGATATCTAGGGAGTAGTGAAATCTAAGTAAACACATTTTCTCCAATTACTGCTCACAACCTTAGTATAATTAGTTTATTTTCATTTTCTAGTATTTTATTTTGATTGCATCTTAGTTTTGGGTTAGTTGAATAGCAACTAATTCCGCCCACTCTTCTAAAACCCGAGATTTTAATTGCTTTCCATAAAATATAAAAATACAAAAATAATCATCCCTCACCTTTAGAACTAGTAATTTAGGCTTTCTAATCCTAGTGACACTATTCCTAAGCTGAACGATCAATCCCCCGGTACTTGTCACTATACTATACTACAACGATCAGGTACACTGCCTGGTGGGGGTTGTAAGCTTCTCGAGATCCCTCGAGAGGTAAAGCCTGTTGCGATTCCCACGCATCAAGTTTTTGGCGCCGCAGCCCGGGGAATAGTTATTGTCTAGGTTAGGATTTCTTTTTATTAGGTCTACTTGCTAGATTCCTTTCTAGTAAGATTTTATTTTTTATTTTTTAGGTCTTCTTTAGTCTATCTTATTTCTTTGTGCCTTTGTTCGTAACTCTTTACCATCCGACATCATGGAAGGTGGTAACATCTTTGAACCCGTCATCCCACCACAACAAAACCAACCATTAGAACCCCTTAGGCCCCGAACCTTAGGAGAGTACTCCCGACCTAGCCACCAAGGCTACCGAAACACCATTAAGCTCACCGGAGCCAATGTGACCCCCTTGCGATCCGACACCATCCGGTTGGTGCAAAGCGGATGTGCATTCCATGGACTTTGTTCCGAAGATCCAAACCAACATCTTAAGGACTTTCTCAAAATCGTAGATTCCATAGACCTAGGTGTTGAAACTAGAGAGACTACCCGTTTACGCCTATTCCAATTCTCTCTACGGGATCAAGCTAGTCAATGGCTTGAGCGTTTACCCGCGGGATCCATCACTACATGGGACAATCTCGTCAATCGCTTCCTTACCCAATTCTTTCCGCCGGAAAAGACTGCAATGCTTAGAAGGGACATTTTGATGTTTGAGCAACAGCGGGGTGAAACTTTCTACAAGGCTTGGGCCCGTTTTAAGGATCTCCTCCACAAGATCCCTCATCATGGCATAAACCTTTGGTTATTAGTCCAGATTTTTTACGACCATGTTGACTATCACACTAAGCGCACCATCGACAGGGCCGCGGGAGGTAAATTGCGTGATAAGAACGCCGAGGAGTCTTGGGCAATTATCGAAGAGCTCGTTGTTGATAATCATGAGATGTGGGAATTTAAACATACGATAGAAGCGGCCATCAATGCAGTCTCGACATCTGGAGGAACCACCGAAATCCCCGATGAACTCCTATGCAAACTTGAGGCAAAAGTTGACTATTTTGAGGAAAGGCAAAGGCGACCCTTAAGTCCTAGACAAGCCACTGTCAATTCTGTCTCAAAACCAACTTCGACACCATTATCTGAGTCACCTTCTAGAGAACATGTCGAGACTTTTCAAAGGTGCACCCCACCTTGTTCCCCTCCCAAGGAACTTAGCTCGGAGTTTGAGGCTAGAATGAGATAATATATGGAAACTCACTCTGATCGGCTTGCTAGATTCGAAGAAGCAGTTTATAAGCAAAAAGAGGAGATGCAGGAGAAAATGAATGAGATGTTGAGTTTATTGGAGGAGTATGCCAATCAGAGAACCCCCGAACGAATACTACTAAGGATAGAAAGCGCCACTCCCACCACCCAATTTGTTAACTCCATCACCATTGTCCATAAAGATAACGAGAAGGTAGAAACTCCTGCTAAACAGACCTTAGAAAAACCACCAGAATCCCAACCTTTGAGTTACTACCTGAAACATGATATAAACAAAAACACCATAACAAATTGGATTAAGGGTGATGGGCGTAACCAATCCTCCGGACAGATTCCTGAAAAAGAGGAAGAAGAGGAAGATGAGTATGATACGCTTCCTGGAGGATCAGTATTCGAGAGGTTACTGGTACAGAAAGTGGCTACTAAGCAGGTAGCGTGTGGGAACTTTGAAATACCAACGAGCATCGGGGACTTGAAACATCTTAGTGCTTTCGCCGACCAAGGATCGGAAGTAAATCTTATGCCCCTAACTATTTACATCCAACTAACGTCAAAAATGCCAGCACCTACTCATGTTAGGTTATCTCTTGTTGGACACTCGTACGTATACCCCCTAGGAATCGCAGAAGATGTGTTAGTTAATGTCGCTGGATTCATGTACCCCGTTGATTTTATGATCATCGATGATAAAGGGGATGGATGCATGCCAATAATCCTTAGGGCACCATTCCTCACCACCGCTAGGGCTGTCATTAAGTATGAAGGTAGGAAGATTGAGCTTAAATCTGGAAAAAGAAAGATTAGCTTCCCCATGACCCCGCGAAGTGAGCATGAGAATTTGAGTTGGAGAATGATCAAAAACAACATTGGCGCGACACCCATTCGTGTTCAGAATAAGATTCTTGCATGGGAGGCAAGAATCAAAAGCTATAAGAAAGCTAAGGATGAAAGGAGAAAAAGCAGTAAGGTTCAGGTTGAACTCGAACATACTCGACACGAAAAAAATCATACACCATTTGAGGAAGGGAACTTGGTGCTCTTGAGACACTTGGAAACAACAATACCACCCGATAAGCCAAGTCCTTGGTGGTATGGGCCATTCACAATCGAAGGATTGAGCCAAGATGGGGTAGCTAAATTGAGAAGCAAATTAGGTGGAATAGTGATTGCGAATATCGATAGGTTGAGGCACTACCACCATAATAGTAATGATCGCAACTACATGGGGTATATCATTTCAAATGATGAAATCACGTAGTAACCCATAGCCTTGAGTCTAGCTACAAGACTCGTAAATAAAGAAAAGCGCTTCTTGGGAGGCAACCCATGTTTTGTGTGATTTTGTTTGTTTGTTTGTTATTTGCTTCCGTATGCATGCTTTATTTTTATTGTTGGTTGACCATGTTTCTCAATTAAAATGTGGAAATACTTTACTTTGTTGTTTAGCCTAGTCTTAACTCCACCTAGAAGTATTTTTGCAAAAGATAAGTGTAAGGGGAAACCCCAAATATGTTTTTAAGAAACAAACCGATCATGATTCTCCACGATATTAAATGAACATGTATATTCGTATTTGTTAGAGTCAAATGCTTGTATTGAGTCATAATGAAGTTTTGCAGGATTTTCCAGGAAGTAGGACCAAGTTTTTCCAGAAATTTTTCGGAAACTTAACATAAGAATTTCTGCAGGTCCATTCTGACGGCGTCAGAGTTTTACTCTTGACGGCGTCAGGAGTTAAAATCTGGAAATTTTACCAGTTTTGTTTTTCTAACGGAGTCTTATGGTTTTTGTGAATTATTAAGTTTTATAATCTCCAGGAAATCTGCAAACTTCATTCCACAAGCATTATATCTTACTTTGTTTTCTAGGATTTAGTAACTTATATAGGATGCCGCCGATTTTACGCGAGGTTGTCTTGTCTATTTTGTCAGGATTTACAGGTTATGTATGACAAGAAGATGATTTATATTCTGGAAGGGAAGCTTTGATTGTTCATTTTCTTGGAGGAAGATTTAACCTGGCCAACCTATTATCCATACCGAGCGAATCAGGGGAGTATTTGATTTCATTCTTTTTACTTTTTAACTTTTACATTCTTTACTTGAACATTGGGGACAATGTTCATCTTAAGTGTAAGGGGAGGGTAAAAAGATGATACCTTACATATGCACTTTCGCTTGAGTTTGTTTTGTTTAATAGTAGATGTGTAATAAAACTATGAGAAATACTTGTTAGTGCAATTTTAGCGCCAAATTTAAAATTTTTTACAACATTTAGGAGTGAAACTTTAGCCATAGCAAGCGTCTCATGGATAGGAGATTGTATGACTAGCACATAACCGTATATTCAGAAAAATTTTCCACCCAAAAATGTGAGGTTCGCCTTTAGATTTGATAGGAAAAGCATTTACTATTAGTGCTTATGAGTGTACCAGTAGCATTTAGATTCTAGAACTTGCGTTAGTGATGCATCCCGAGACCGCTAGTGAGACTACATTCGTGTAGTTAGGATTTACTACATGATAAGAGGCATTAGGATCACCCTTGTGTTTAACCAGTATCATAATTACTTGACCATTTAAGTCATATTACTTGGCTAGTTAAGTCAACTAATTTTTCCCACACCCTTAGCGTTGTACTCATTTTTAGTACACGAAACCCCTAGTACACCCCTCCGAGCCTATCTTTTTCGTTTCTAACTTTAAGCATTTTATTTAAAGGAAGAATTTGTTACACCCCACTTAAATGTACACCCAAATCGCCTTAGCCTTCCGTGTATGCGCTCATTTTTAGTGCATTATTGTTATTTGTTAAACCCTAAGTTAACTTTCTAATTGATTACATGGTTGCTAAGTCGAGTCGTATCGTTGTACATATTGTTTTGGGACGATTGGGACTCATGGGTAAGTACTTATTTGATGAAGTAATGAGGAAGAACATAATATTATTACCCCCATATGTGCGTTAATCTTAAAAGTGCTCCAAGTGTTTTGATTTTCTTAATTCGAGTCATTAGATTAGTTTAATTGTAAAGTATGTAAAAATTCAAGTGTAAGGGGAACGTTCATTCCCTATGATGTATTATTTTGGATGGTAGGGTAAGAGTATATGCAAAAAAAAAAAAAAAAAAAAAAAAAAAAAAAAAAAAAAAAAAAAATCAAGAAAAAGAAAAAAAATAGAAAAAGAAAAAAAAGAAAAAAACATACGGACTACCATCCCTTTTCATTCTATATGTTTTTGTTATTTTTCATTTATTAGCTTAAGTCGAGTCTAGTCTTGGCTTAGCAACGCCACATTGT
The DNA here is from genome assembly GCA_030686995.1 of Artemisia argyi. Classification (NCBI taxonomy): domain Eukaryota; kingdom Viridiplantae; phylum Streptophyta; class Magnoliopsida; order Asterales; family Asteraceae; genus Artemisia; species Artemisia argyi. The sequence continues at coordinate 109,469,620 of CM060686.1, read as the reverse complement.
ACATGTAATTAACTAAGATTGTTAACTCGCCACCAGTAATAACTTCCTTTATCCAACAAAATCGTGTAATTCATATCCCTATACCTAACGTTACAACCCTTTAAAAGACCTCTTTGATAGTTTATCCTAGGTGCTTACGCCATGTGGTGGAGGTTTGATCCTTTCCCAAGCCTATGGTAATCTATTTTGCTATGACAGGTAGTGAGAGATATCTTTCATTTCCATAATGTTATATTACTTTATTACACCCGAGAGATGTGAGTATCTAAACACTATTTGTGAGGTGCTAGTGTATGACCTCCGTGCTTGTCTATTGGTCTTTAGTGGAACGATTATTTGTTGTAATTACTTTTATATTAGTGTTAAATGACCCCTAACTTGTCTTTTGAGTAGAATAAAAGCGCATTTGCTTGAGGACAAGCAAATCTCAAGTGTAAGGGTATATGATGAGGCGAAAAATGATCCGTTTTTAGGGGGTCATTTAAGCCCGAATCCGAATTTATTTGATCAAATATTGCCCTAAATCGTTCCTTTTGTGATTTTAGGTACTTGGAGAGTGAATTCTGGAAAAGAAGCCATTTTGGACGTTTTTGGAGCATAAAAGTGAAGAAAACGGCAAAGTCTCAATTTTCCATACTAGGAACAGTAGGTGACGGCGTCAAGAGTAATTCCCTGACAGCGTCGAACCTCAAGAATTAAAATCCGTAGTTCATGAAGGCGTCAAGAGTTTTCCTGACGGCGTCAAAACCCTAAGAATAAAAATCCGTAGTTGATGACGGCGTCACACACAGGGCGTCAAGAGTAATTTGTGTGACGGCCTAGGCCTTGACGGCGTCAGAAGTAGATCAAGGCCGTCCGAGGAAGTATTTGGCGGCGAGGTGACGGCGTCACATTGTTTGTCTTGACGCCGTCATCCCTATTTTCCTATATATAGTTTTCTAGTTTTTCACATTTAAAGAGAGAAGTTTTGGGAGAAACCCTAAAGACGATTTTGGTGTAACTTTACAGGTTTTTCAAGGGTTCCAACCCCTTGATACCTTGCATGATTAATCAAGATAAGTGTTCTTCTAATTCAATCAATATGTCTATGTGTTGGTTGTCTATATCTTGTTCTTGTCTTAATTCTATCATGCTAGGCTAGATCTCCTTTGTGTTTGCTTAGATCTAATGAAACCTAGATATTGATTATGTGTTGATTACTTGTTTATTCTTGTTTTGGATGAATGATTTATATGTTAGGCTTAAGAAAACTGGCAGATCTCCAAATGGTAACATGCTTGAACGTCTTAAGAAACATGAACCGAGGCGTACTAGGTCTTTATTGGTTGTATTTAATGCATGAGCCACTGTTTACAATCCCTATAGTTGTGTTGGGCATCGTGTAGGAGGAGATAAGAGCTCATAGAATTGGGGAGTTATGTATGCCACCCCATGAATGATATTAAGGAATACAATCCGTCATCCATGCAATTATAACAAGTAATTAACGTGTAAAAGATATCTAGGGAGTAGTGAAATCTAAGTAAACACATTTTCTCCAATTACTGCTCACAACCTTAGTATAATTAGTTTATTTTCATTTTCTAGTATTTTATTTTGATTGCATCTTAGTTTTGGGTTAGTTGAATAGCAACTAATTCCGCCCACTATTCTAAAACCCGAGATTTTAATTGCTTTCCATAAAATATAAAAATACAAAAATAATCATCCCTCACCTTTAGAACTAGTAATTTAGGCTTTCTAATCCTAGCGACACTATTCCTAAGCTGAACGATCAATCCCCCGGTACTTGTCACTATACTATACTACAACGATCAGGTACACTGCCTGGTGGGGGTTGTAAGCTTCTCGAGATCCCTCGAGAGGTAAAGCCTGTTGCGATTCCCACGCATCAACGATTCCTTCTTTCAGATACACCATTTTGTTGTGGAGTATATGGAGAAGTAAGGTGCTTGACAATTCCTTCCTTAGCTAAGTAATCTATAAACTCTTGACTCAGATATTCACCACCTCTATTGGATCGAAGAGCTTTATTCTTCTTTCCAAGTTGCAACTCTACTTCTGCTTTAAACACTTTGAATGTTTCAAATACCTCATGCTTATGTATAAGTAAATAAACATAACCATAACGGCTGTAATCATCCGTAAATGTTAAGAAGTAGCTAGCACCTCTCCTTGACACATGTCTAAGTTGTCCACACACATCTGTGTGAATAAGACCAAGTAGATCAGAAGCCCTTTCAATCCTATTCTTAAAGGGTTTCTTTGTCATCTTCCCAGCAATACAAGATTCGCACTTATCAAATGATTCATCATTGATCTTATCTAAAAGCCCATCATGTTGGAGCTTTTCCATGCGAGCCTTGCCAATGTGAGCAAGTCGACAATGCCAAAGATAAGACGAATCCAGACCTTTCTTGATTCTCTTATGATTGATGCTATACATTGAATTATTTTTAACAAAAGCATTATCATTATCATTCATATCAATCTCAAAAATACCATTCACAGCAATAGCATTAAAATAAAAAAACACCATTTAAAGAAACTGAAATTCCATTGTTCATAATAGTATGATCAAAACCAAGGTTCAACAACATGAAAATGAAATAACACCTCTAACAATTGACGGTGCAT